>CM021109.1:37056550-37769175 GCA_007115665.2 Sequoiadendron giganteum | reverse complement strand
TACACTTCTTTACACTTTACTTTTTCCTTCAAATTTTTGGAACATTATTCACACATAGCGCTCGCACATCTCGCTTATTTCATTTTCATTCTCCTCAAAATAATCAACCATATATATCTGCGACTAGGGATAACATTAACTACATGTCGGCCCAAAACAATATGAAATGTGTACAAATTTTTGGCCCAAATTAATAAACAATTTATTAATGTGAATCAAATAGCATCATCCAAAACACAACAAGGACCCAAAACAACATGTATTGAACATGAAACACCTTAAAAAATTAGCCTTGAAGATCCACAACATGCTACAATCACCCTTTTGACCATGAACATGAAAAACATGAACACTCAGAAGAAAATCACCAATCGCAAGCACAAAAATCAATGCGAACCAACAACATGGATAGATAATGATCTAGAAAAATCCACAAGCATCATGAATCACCACAGAAGAATTCACAACAACTCATATTACTAGAATCACATCATCTTCTTTTAGGAACACCAGTTATAGCAACAAAACAACTATCGAAACACTGATACTCATAACTTTCTCAAATCTTCATTCAAACCTCTAAAAATTTTGGTAGATAAACTAGATATACTTGTGAAAAAACCCTTTAATCCACAACTTCTCACCATCAATATACTGAGTTAGCCATCATACAGAACTTCACTACATCACCAACACCCTATAACGTATTTAATTACAATTTTCTCAATATCCTCGACATATATAGCCTTAAAGACATTAATGCCAATAGTGTTGACATAAATGACAACCACATATCAGCAATATACAACAATCTTCAACAGTCTATGCTTATGATCTCTAGCATTTTGGTTTCTTTTCATTCTATTTTAATTTTGTGATTATGTAGGAGTGGTTTTGTCAACTATAGGTTTCTTTTCATTCTATTTTGAATTTGTGATTATGTAGCAGAAGGTTTTTCAACTACAGTTTTATTTTCTTCCCTTGGGGACAAAGGAAAGGAACCATGGGAGGTTGTTCAACCACTTTCTCTCTGGCTTTGTAAACGCGTTTGACTTTAGGAGGCACAACATGACTAATTTGATTATCTCATGGTCTCTAATATGAAATGGGTGAAGGATTTGTAATAATCTATTTTCATTAGTTGGAAGGGATTTTTGTTCAATCATGGTTTCATCAAGGATAGGAGGCTCAATCACATGTTGAGGCATAGTAGAGATATCTTCATGGGGTCTAATAGGTTCAATAGGCTTGGGCTAAAATAAATCCAATGAAAAGTTCCCAAGGGAAGACACGGGATTAAAACCACTATGGTGCATAGTAGAGATCTCATTGCCAAAGGGAAACTTCAAACATACATGCACAACCGACAAGATGATATTCATGGAGTGAAGCCATGGATAAACTAACCTCACATGAATCTGATTTGACATCAAAATGATGGTGAATGTGACATTTAATGTTTTCAGACCAACCTTTAGAGGGAGATTTATCGAGCCAATCGTAGGGCAAGAAAAACCATTATACGTTTTAATCCATGCTTTTGGTCTTTCATATGTATCTTGATAGAGTTCATGTACAAATAGGAATTATTTAGTGATCATGTTCTCCACATAGATTGGATCAATTAATATCCATGAAAGGGGGAAAATTTTTATGGTTTCTATGCTTCGGAGATAGAATAACAATCTTCACACTCTCTCATTCAAGGAAAACCCGAGAGATCTCAATGCAAAGGGGAAAGCGATCATGCAATATGACTATCTTAGGGGATGATTATAAACTAATGAGGGATTCACCACCACACTAGAGGTTGGAAAAATGTATGAAATGCAAGATCTACTGATTGAATTCAATGATGCATAAAACCTTACTAAATAAACTATGAATGCAAATAAATCATAATAACAAACTAGAAAAGTATAGGGGAGAACCTAAAAAACCTAAAATATCTTGCATGGAGGCTTGAAATTCTAAATAAACTAAAATTTATTCCTATTGGGAATCATATGCTAGTCTAGGAATATCAATCCCAGATCTAGGTTACTGTGCAAGAACTAGTTTCTAGAAAAAGGGTATCTAAAATTGCCAAAATCTAAAAAATGACCTAAACTAGGACTCATACGCTAAGATTAGTGTATGAATCTAGTTAGGGTTTTCTAGAACTTCAAGGTCTGAATCTGGTCTTCAATGTCTGCTATGTTCTTCCCAATTGGTTTCTAGATCTTAAAATCAAATTTAAGGGTTGTAGGTGACTTTTTAGTGAAGATTACAACCTTGCAAATGAGGGGACAATTCCAACAACTTTATCCAGTATTTTAACGTAATCTTAAAATTTTCTTCATGCTCCAAGACACCTAGATCTACAATCATAGATGTAAAGAAGAGAAAAATTGTTGATTGTTAGTGAATAGCAGTTTTCCTCTATCAAACCTCATTTAGGTAATTAAACCAAATGATGAAACAATGAAATAAGGATATGAAACATGAAATATGAATAATGATACCTTTAATTATGCCTTGTAAATGATGCTTTGTAAATCTACAATCTAACATGAAATGTCCATGAAGGATGTAGATGTAGATCTTGAGATAACTGTAGATCAATGCTTGACCTTGGAACTTGGATGCAACATCATAGCACTAGCTCAATAACATCCTTGATGCTTGATAATATTTACATGATGATGGATCTTTAATTTCCCACAACAAATGATGAAGAATTTTCCCTTAAATGCCTTAGAAATGGTCTTGAATGCTCTCTTGATGATCTTGTAAAGTCTTGGAATGCTTAACTCTTGAGTGCTTGACTTGATATCATGTAGACCTTATGAAATAATGGTTTGAAAGCTCATTTATATAGTAAATCCATCTAATATCCCATGTATTAGATCCCACAAGTTGACATCTATGAAATTTGAACTTAAAACCCATATTTTCTCACTCAAAACCTTAAAAATAGACCAAATGGGACTCATATACCACCAGTGGCATATGGGTCCCACCTAGATGGGACTCATATTCCCAAGGTGGTGTATGGGTTCCACAGGGCCTATTTGAAGAGATATAATATCGAGGAGTGAAGAAATTAAGTCTATTTGTTGATATTGTCAGGTTTTTGATTGAAATATGCCTTTAGATACATAATATAGGGTCGAAGGGTCCTATTAATGATGATATAAATGTCATAAATGCAAGAGGGATCAAAATTCAATGTGAAAGTGTAAATAAATATACTTTACAACATCAAATTAAGGAAAAAATAGGTCTATTTATCTTAAAAGGGCCCAAAAGCCCATGTGAATGTGTAAATCACATTACAACACTAGATTGGGTCCACTTAGTTTACAAGCCTCCTAAATTTAATGTGAAAATACACTTCACAACACTAAATCAAGAAAAATTTAAGTTTGCTTAGCTTAGAAAGGCCCTAAATCCAATGTGAATGTGTACAACACATTACAACACTAGATTAAAGGCGACATTAGGCTCATTTTAGGATTAAATATTCCCAAATCAAGCTAGGAATTGTGCCATTTCCAAGAGAATACAATTTTTGTGACTACACTTAGCCCCCACTTTAGTGAGAGGATTAACTTGATTCAAACTCGCACTATAGACATTCAAGAGGGGTCCAAGTGTACTAAAGTAGATGAAAAAGGATGAAAATGATCAAAGGAGGTGGTCAAGCCCCCAGGATCTAAGATCCTTCATGAAACCAACATGAGAACAAAAAGACACACACAAGATGTATGATTTGCAACAAAATATGATACACAAACGTACAATGCCAAAGAAATAAATAAAAAAGAAAAAAATAAGATGGGTGGATCTAGATTCAACAAACAATTGCTCACTCTGGGGCCACTTGACTTCAAGTCATTTGTGGGTTGAGTATCCACAATACGCTCACTTTGGGGCTGAAAAATTTTAGGTCGTCAATGGGGAGAGTATCCAAAAGGGTGATACATACAACTGATATGTGCCCACATACACGAGTGGCTAAGAGAAGTCATACCTTTTCTCATCTCTCATAAAACTAGACCAAAGCTATACCTCTTGATAAATTTGATAAGGCACCACACAATAATGATCTTTGAGCTTCATGCGACAAGAAAAAATTTGTATGCTTAGAGCTCATGAACAAATAATCAACTTTGTGATTCATGAGGCAAGCAAAAAAATTTATTCTTGGAACTCATGAACAAACAAGATGGCTCCATAGGAAACCAAAGTTTCTTATGCAAGGTGGTCATATAATTGGTGTTGTAAATGAAAAATAGTTTAAGGTAGGTTCAAAGGGATTTTTATTAGTTCATGTAAGGTCTCTTCTTAGGGAACATCATGGCTAATTTATCTAGGAGAGGACAAGTCAAATAAATATCACACTCTCAGAGGAAATCAAACCCAATGAAACCACCAAGAAAAGGATGCATCACAAGAACAAAGAAAATCACATAGTGAAACATGAGTGTCAATGTATGCCCCCACTTTAAATCAGTTTCTAACACCATTGCTATGAGAAATTTCTTTAAAGTAGAAGAAGACTTGAGAGGCTATTCAAAAAATTGTATGCCAAGTCACATGTTCCTGAATGAAAATACGCCATGGATAATTATGTCACATGTGAGCCAACTTAAGGCATGTCATCCACATCCCAAGCTTTTTCTTATATATACATGAAAGGTGATAAACTAGCAAAAAGAGACAACGACAAGTGACATATGAGGAAAAGGCTATCTAACCCCTTTCCCCCACTTAGTGTAGGACAAGGATGAGCCGAATCGGATGAAAGTAAGTATCAGTTAGAGGAATTAGGTGCTTCAACACAAGGAAGAGCACCACATTCCTTGAGATTTTGGATTCGATTACTCAAGGCCTTACATTCATTAGTAGAATGACCATGAACTCTATGATATGTAAAAAATAAATTCTTAGTAAAATTTATTTCGTGTTCTTTGAGGAAGGGAAATCAAACGATCTTGCAGGAGTCTAGACAAGATACTTTCTTGATCAATGATAGCAGATTTTCCTTTATTTTTTGACAAAGATATCTCTTCCTTAGCACATACTTACACAAGACTCTTTAGATTGCGAGATTTTTTTTCTTCTTTAAAGGAAGACACAAAATATATTGAATTCGAATCGTAAGTGTTTTGCATGATGAAATCAATGTTAAGTGGGGATTTCTTTTCTTCTTTCATTTATTTCAAAGGATAATAATTAGGAGCATTAATCTCTATCATTTTGAGATGAACTACTATTAAATTCATCTTACAAGAATCTTTTGTAATAGTGGTGATATTGAGTGATGGTTTTTTTGTTGATTTCAAGGGACAATAACCAAGACCACTAGTCTTTTCTTATGTGTGAGGCTCTATAGGGACACAAATACTTTTTCTCTAGCACCACATCCTTTTCCACTATATCCAATTTTTTCCATAAGCTCATAACCTCTTCCATAAAATTTTTTCATTTCTTTTGGATTTGGTTGTTGTTGATAATAAACTTCATCAAAATTTTCTTCTTTGTCTAAAATGGTTGAGGTGGATTCTTTCAAAGGGTCTTCCAAATTTTGTGTTGACATTACTACTTTTTCCTTTCCATTTTCAAAGTCTTTGTTTATGATCCTGTATTCTCTCATGAATGTTGGTTTGAAATCCAAGGTACCCCAATCATCTTATAATAGCCTCATGACTTCTTCAATGTGCTTTTATTTGTCTTTTTGTTGCACAGGTTATACTTGTGTAGTTGGTGTTAATGTTTCAAAGAATTATCCTTGTTTTTCTCAATGTTCAAACAACTGTTTAGTTCGAGATCATCTTTGAGTATGTGCACTTTGTTGTTGTTGACATATTTCATGATATGATGCAAAGTATAAGTCACACCATTCATTTCATGAATCCATGGTCTCCCTAAAAGAAGGTTATGTGAAATATTGTGAGGAATAACATGGATTGGTATTTTAATGTGGCCTCTCTAGTTGTAATAGGTAAAGTGATCACACCAAGTGATTTATTTCCCACATTATCGAATCCAGTAATGGATAAAGAGGAAGGTTGAATTTTTTATCTATCCACACCAAGCCTATCCAAAAGGGTCACACTACACACATTAAGGGCTGAGAAATTATCTACAAGGGTTCAATTTATGCCTCTTGCCTTGTATTGAACTATTACCATGAAAGCATCATGTTGTTTTTTCACTTCCAAAGGAGGGATCTCACTTTGGTGGAAAACAATGTCAACATTTATTCCTTGAATCATGGCCACTATGTCATTTAGGTTCAAAATAGAGGGAATCACTATTTATTGCAAGGCACTTTGAATCATATTATGGTAGTGAGGGGATGCTTGAATAAGGTCCCATAATGATATCTTAGAAAGAGTATTCTATAGTTATTCGACAAGATCATAATAATTTCCATGAGGAGAAACCGGTAAGATAGGGTTAGGCAATGGGAGGGATGTTGAAGGATTTTTTCTTGGTTGTGGATTGTGTCTAGTGTTATATGTATGAGAAATGGTGTTTCTCTTAGGTGGGTAAAGGATAAGTTCAGGTTTGTTTTGAGTTTGTGGTTTGTGTGAAGGTGGATAAGGAATTAGGGGATTCTTAGGATGTCCCATAGGGTATGTAAGAGGTTCATGAATCAAGGGGGATCTAGTGGACACTTGCACATTCATAACCTTTGCAGTCTTGGTTTGATGTATTTCTAATAAAGGGAAATCTAGTGTCCTCTTTTCACCATTATCTAAGGGAGATAAAATGTTGTCATTTTCTTCCTCCGTGATATCTTCCCTATTAGGAGAGTTTTTAGGAGAACTACAAACTAGATTTTTATGACATTCAAAGGTTGGTTCTTCTAAAATGAATTCATCATGGGTAAGGGAGTTACCAATGGTTGGATTTTCTTGTTCAATAAGGTTCTCATAATTTTCATCAATTGCATTTTCTAACATCAAAGTATCTTATTTACCATTAATAGAGATATTAGGAGAAGGTACAATTTGATTACTATGATTTTTCATGATTTCATCCTTATTTTCTAAGGGCTCATTCTCTTGTGCCATGACTTCTTCCCTAGTAGGAGAGCCTTTAGGGGAGTAACAAACAATATTTTCATCACTTTCCATGGTTAGGTTTTATAAAGTATCTTCATCACAACTAAGGGAGACATAGAGAGAAGGAAATTCATGCTTCTCAATGATTGGATCCTTTCATTCACATAGATCTCCACAAATGATAGGAGCACTAGGAAAGGGAGAAATGAGATTTTCATGACGTTCATGTGTTTCTTCTAACACTAATCTATTTTCCACATGACTAGGAAGGATATTAAGAGAAGAATCAATGTGATTATCATAATCATCTACAATAACATCCCTATGTCCTATAATGTCTTCCAAAATAGGACAAGTAGGGGAAGGAACATAAAGAGGGTTGTTATAGATCTTAATTTTTTTATTATCTACACCAACATATCCTCATCATTACCACAAGATGGAAATATGTTGGGAGATGAATGTAGGTAGCTTTCAATGGTATCTTGTTGTGTTGTGTCATAATAATGATTACTTATTGTTATGTCCTCTTATTTAGTAATGTCTTGCCTAATAGGGGAGGTAAGCAGAGAGAAACAACTAGGGTTCTCAAAACTCTCATCGACGATTTCTTCTAACACTAAAATATCTTCTTCACAAGGAGGAGAGATATTAGGAGAAGATAAAATGTGATTGTTATGATTACCCAAGGGTTATTTCACTAGACCAACCTCACTCATAGAAGGGATACTAGGAGAGGGATCAGTGACGAACAAAAATAGAGGGGAAAGGACCTCATATTCATATGTACTTAACAAAACCTTCTTACAACACTCAATAAGATATAAAAGTAGAATATGAAGGATGTGTTGGAAACACAGTTGATGTTGCACCAAAAGATCAACTTGTTAATGCCCGATACAACTGTGAGTGTTAATGGATCCATGAGAGGTGGTTAAGCCATGTCACGAATTTTGAGGGGAGTGCTGACCATCTACCAACAATCTGCCCCTCAGCATTACCCAAGGGGATTCAAACCTGACACCTTTGGATCTGATACCAATTGTTGAAAACACAGTTTTTCTTGCACCAAAAGATCGACCTGTTAATGCTTGATCCAACTATGAGAGTTAATAGATCCATGAGAGATAGTTAAGCCATGTCATGAATCTTGAGGGGAGCACTGACCATCTTCCAACAATATGATAACTATAGATTTTTGCAATGAAAACATGATGAAATGATTATCCTACAAATTTGAAATGCAACAATGATAGAGAAAAAAAGGATAATGTAATTTTTCAAGTTTTGAACATGATAATTGACTAATTATTCTATGTAATAATGTGAGAATGAAAATTTGAAATTAAGCAATGCATGAAATGAGCCAAATTAAGCTAGATCTAATGAAATTCATGCAATAGAAACTCAACTAATTGAAATAGATAACTAATGGACGCAAATAGAACTGCAAAAACAAGGTTTGCAATGCTGCAAAAGTTCAGTTTTAGGGCTGATTTGGGACTAATCCGCCCAGAGGGGCATGTATGAGTCCTAGTGAGGATTTTTTGGATAATTTTCAAAAAACAAAAAGTGGTTTCTATGTTTCCTATCTTGGGTGATGTCTAGGCTAAGTGAAAATGTAGATTTTAGATGAAATTCAATGATGCAAGATGCAAAAATGAAACCTATATACACTCTCACTAATGCAAGATTTAGAAACCTTAGAATGCCAATTAACTAATGGAAATCCTAATGCAATGTTAATGCAAGAAAGAAGTAGGATGATAATGCACTCCAAATCAGAATTTTTATGTTCTAAATGTTGGTTCACCAAAATGAAAGGGGGATTTTTTTTTTAGTTTCTATGCTCGGGAGATAGAATAACAATCTTCATACTCTCTAATTCAAGGAAAACCCTAGAGATCTCAATAAAAGGGGAAATAGATATTGAAATAGGGTTTTAATAGGGGATGATTATAAATTGAGGGGTTCACCACCATTCTAGGGCTTGGAAAAATGTATGAAATGCAAGATCTAATGACTAAATTCAATCATGCATAAAACCTTACTAAATGAACTATGAATGCAAATAAATCATAACAACAAACTGGAAAAGTATAAAGGAGCATGTAAAAAACTAAGAGAGCTTGAATGGAGGCTTGAAATGTTGAATAACCTTTAATTTAGGCCTACTAGGACTCATACACCAGTTTGGGTATATCAGTCTCAGATTTGGTTTTTTGTGTAGGAACTGGTTTATGGAAAAATGGTATCTAAAACTACCAAAATTTGTAAAATGACCTAAAATGGAAATCATTCACCAAGAATAATCTATGAGTCCAATTAGGGTTTTCTATAACTTCAAGGTTTGAATCTGGTCTTCAATGTCTGATTTGTCCTTCCCAATTGGTTTCTAGATCCAAGACCTTGATTTTGAGGTTGTAGGTGACTTTTTAGTGAAGATTACATCCTTGCAAATGAGGGGAAAATTCCAAAAACTTTCTCCAAGCTTGTAACCTAATCTCCAAAGTTCATTCATGCTCCAAGACACCTAGATCTGCATTCACATATGTAAAGAGGAGAAAAACTTGTTGATTGTTAGTGAATAGAGGTTTTCCTTGGTCAAACCCCATTTAGGTAATTAAACAAAATGATGAAACAATGAAAAAAAGACATGAAACATGAACAATAATACCTTGAATGATTCCTTGTAAATTATGCTTTGTAAATTTAAAATCTAACATGAAATGGCCATGAAGGATGTAGATCTAGATCTTGAGATAAGTGTAGATCAATGCTTGACCTTGGATGCAACATCACAACACTAGATCAATAACATTCTTGATTATTGATAGTCTTGACATGATGATGGATCTTGAATTGATACAAAAAATGATGAATAATATGCCCTTGAATGCCTTTGAAATGATCTTGAATGCTCTCTTGATGATCTTGTAAAGTCTTGGAATGCTTAACTATTGAGTGCTTGACTTGATATCATGAAGGAATTATGAAATATTGATTTGAAAGCTAATTTATATAGGAAATCCACCCCATGTATTAAATCCCACAGGCTGACATCTATGAAATTTGAACTTAAAACCCAAATTTCCCTACTCAAAACCTTACAAATAGGCCAAATGGGACTCATACGCCACCGATGGCATATCGATCCCACCTGGATGGGAGTCATATGCCCAAGGTGGAATATGGATCCCACACGACCTATTTGAAGAGAGATAATGTTGGGGAGTAAAAACATTAAGTCTATTTGTTGATCTTATCAAGTTTTTAATTGAAATATGCCTTGGGATACACAATATATGGTCTTAGGGACCTATTAGTGATGATATAAAGGTCATAAATGCAAGAGGGCTCAAAATTCAATGTTAAAATGTAAATAAATATACTTTAAAACATCAAATTGATGCAGGATCATCCTTGGTTATTTGCAATCCTGCATCAACCAAAAATATTTTCTTTGAGTTTTATTCTTGTTCTTGTCCAATTTAAGTTGGCAGATTCGGTATTTCATCATATTTTCTCACCAAATATTGTGGATCTATGTTTTCCTTGTGCACATGTTCATTTTCCTTATTCCAATATTTCAGAATGATTGGATCTTTTTCTAGAAATTTATCACTTTCAAATTAAGTGATAGTTTCTACAACAAAGCACCAACATAGTTTTAAGCGTAACGATTAATTTGATCTCTTGTGGATCCTTCACATAACTTGTGGATCCTCATGTTGTGTTTTGAATTCTTACATGGAGTGTCCCCGACCTTCATTTAGGTCCACACTTCATCATATGCACCTACGGAGGAGAAATTTAAATTGAAGTCTGACCTATTTCATGCACATTATGTCCCCTTCATCGAAGATTGTAATGATCTTTGCCTGACGCAAATGATCCTAGATGTCGGATGTGATATAAATCATTGTAATAGATCATTATGACATGAATTGGGATGAATATGGGATTCAATCTATAAGATTTTGGCTTGCATTAAGGAGAATTTAGGAATACTATATTTTTAGCATGTTGTATTAGGCCTGTGAGCCCAATCTATAAACCTGGATGTCTAGACACAATATGAGGGTCCTCAAAGAGAACAGTACAAACTATGTAGCAAGAGTTACACAATATATTCCACTTGAATATGGAGACAAATTCAGATTCAAACATTCTTATTATTAGAAATTTCAATTACATACAATCGACAACATCTGGGTTTATAGATTAGGCTCATAGGCCTAATACAACATTCTCAAAATACAGTATTCCTACATGCTCCTTAATCTGAGTCAAAATATTATAGATCGAATCTAATATTCATCCTAACTCCTATCCTAATGATCTATTACAATGACTTATATCACACCAAACATCTAGGATCATCCACGTTAACCAAAGATCATTAGAATCTCCAATGAAGGAAACATAACATGCATGAAATAGGTCGGCCTTCAATTTGAATTTCTCCTTGGTAGGTGCATATGATGAAGTGTGGACCTAAATTAAGGTTGGGTACACTCCATGTAACAATTCAAAACACAACGCAAGGATCCACAAGAGATCAAATTACCCATTAGGCTCGAAACTGCATCAGTTCTCTATTCTAGAAATTGTCACTTAATCTGAAAGTGATAACTTGCCGAAAAAAGATCCAATCATGCTGAAATCTTGGAATAAGTAAAATGAACATGTCCATGATGAAAAAATAGATCCACAAGATCTGGTTGCAAATATTGTGAAATACCAAATCTTCCAACTTGAATTGGACATGAACAAGACCAAAACTGAAAGAAAATATTTTTGATTGATGTAGGATTGCAAAGAACCAAGGAAGCTCCTGCATTAGACATCTAAGGTTATTTGAAAATTTAGTCCCTCACTTTGTTGTGGATAAATTAAAACCAATACAGTCTACCTCAACTTGAGAAATTCAAGAAGAATCCTCCACTAGTATACCTTTCCAATTTACAAGATATTCTTTTGTACTATCTTACACACGTTTTCCTCCCATGTTTGATATCTGAAATCTCTTCTATCTCATATGATTGTTGTTTATGGAATTTTTTCTCCATTTTTTCTTTATTGTCTTCACTGAATTCTAATTCATGGTACTAATGTAGGTCTACAATGTTGAATATAGGTGATATAACCATGCCATCCGATAACTCTACTTCATATGCATTTCCTAAATCAAATTTCTTCAAAATCTTACAAGGTCCAAACTTCCTCATCTTGAGGTTATTGCATGTGCCAATTGGAAATATTTCCTTCCTCAAATACACCATCACTTCAACTCCAACTTCAAACTCCTTATGTCTCCTTTTTTCATCTGCTCGCTCCTTATACTTCTAGTTCATATCTTCCAATTGATGTTTTACTTGAGTATGCACTTTCTTCATATGTTCTAAAAATTCATCTACTTATGTACTCCTTTTATCTTCCTTACTAATGTCTCACAACTCTGATATACCTCTAGGATGAAATCTTGTAACAATCTCAAAAGGTGTCTTTCTAGTACTCATGTTCACTGAATTATTGTAAGCAAACTCAACTTTTGCAAGGACTAAATCTTGAATTCTAGTATTCTCCCCAACCAAACACCTCAAAAAATTCCCCAAAATACTATTTACTACCTCTATATATCCATCAGTCTATGGGTGAAAAGTAGAACTAAAATTTAAATCTATCTTTAACTTCTTCAAAAGTATCCTCCAAAAGTAAGCAACAAACTTTGTATCTCTGTCTGAAACAATACTCCTAGGTAATCCATGCAATCTAACTACTTCCTTGAAAAAAATTCCACTACATGTACTTCATTTGTTGTCTTCTTACAAGGTATGAAATGTGCCATTTTAGAAAACTTATCCACCACCACAAATATAGAATCATTAACTCTCTATATATTTGGTAAACCAAGTATGAAATCCATGCTAATATCCTCCCAAGGTCTCTCTAGAACTATCAAAGGTTTATATAATCCAACATTCTGACTACTCCCTTTTGCAACTTGAAAAAATTTGCAACTCTACACAAATTTCCTAACATCCTTATGAATTTGTGGCCAAAATTAATTCTCACTTATCAGTGCTATTGTCTTATCAATTCCTAAGTGTCCTTCCAATCCTCCATTATGTTTTTCTTTCACCAAGCTATGCCTCATTGAAATTAGGGGTATACACAATTGATTCCCTCTGAAAAACATATCCTCCTGAATAAAATAATCCAACCACCGACTCCTATCCTCCAAGATAGGTTCTTTACAAGCTCTCTAGGGTTCTGCAAAATCTGGGTATTCTTTATAAAAGTTCTTCAATTTGTCAAAGCCTAATACCTCCATTGTCATCTCTACCAATAAATTCCTTCTCCTACTCAAAGCATCAATGACTCTATTCAAATTTCCACTCCTATGTTTCAAAACAAAAGTATAACTCTGCAAGAATTCCACCCATCTCATGTGTCTAATTCAACTTACCTTGACTATTCAAATACTACAACACTTGATGATTTGTATACAACACAAAATCCGTAGGCCACAAGTAATGTCTCCACTTCTTCAAGGCTTGAACTATGGCATAAAAATCCTGGTCATACACTAAATACCTTCTCCTAGCATCATTCAATTTCTCAGTGAAATAAACTATTGGTCTTCCTTCTTGATTGAATACAACTCCAATTGCATTTTGTTTTGCATCATAGTCTACCTGAAATACCTTATTAAAGTCTGGTAAATCCAACACAAGTTGCTAGGTCACCTTCTATTTCAACAACTCAAAACTATGGTCTGCTCCAGATGTCCACGTAAAGTCTCTCTTATCTCCTCTCATTGTTTTTGTCATAGGACTACAAATAGAATTTAAATTTCTAATAAAAGTTCGGTAGAAACTAGCCAATCCATGAAATTATCTAAAATATCCAATGATTTTTGGTGTAGGACATTCAAAAATTTGTCTTACCTTCTCAAGATCCATCTCCAATCCATCAAAAAATATCGTAAATCCCAGATATACCAATTATTTCTTCATGAAACTACACTTCTTAATGTTTATTACCAACTGATCTTCTCTCAACCTTTGCAAAATTGGTCTTATATGCAACAAATGTTCTTCTCTAGTCTTACTGAAAATCAAGATGTCATCCAAATAGACAATTACAAAATTACCCAAGAATTTCTTCAATACCTCATTCATCAGCCTCATGCAAGTACTTGGTGCATTTTTTACTCTAAAAGACATCACCAACCACTCATACAATCCTTCATTTTTCTTGAATGTTGTCTTCCATTCATCCCCTTCTTTGATTCTAATATGCTGATGTCCACTCTTCAAATGTATCTTCGTAATGTATTTAGCTCCACCCAAACAATCCATAATGTAATCCATCTAGGGCAAAGGAAATCTATACTTCACTATGATTTTGTTTATGGCTCTAGAGTCTATACACATCCTCAATTATCCATCCTTCTTAGGTGCTAGCATTTTCCGTTCTACACAAGGACTTAAGCTTTCTCTAATCAAACCCTTCCTCAACTCTTTCTCTTGTCTATTCAACTCTTCATTCTCTATCGGTGTCATCTGATGTGCTTCTTTATTAGGAAAACTAGCTCGAGGAATTAGATCCACGAAATGACTAATACTCCTCACAGGTGGAAATCCATTAGGTACATTATCCAAAATGATAGCTTCATATTCTGCCAACAGCTGCTTTATCTCCTCTGATTATTCTTGTACATGCTTCAAGTCTTTAAAATTCTTAGGAAATAAGGCATATCACATGTTCTCATGTCTCATTCCATCCAAAAATATCCTTCCATCAACCAGAAAAATTTTAGCATTCATACAAACCTCAACTTTAGGAGCATCCTCTAAGGGCAACAAAGTCTGACAGTGGCCCCTTTCTTTTGTGTCTAATAGTTTGTTGGCCTAGGGTTTTGGGACTAATACCTTTGCTCAAATTTGTTTCAAGCCTTAAACTGTTGCTTTATGTTTATGTGTTGACTTGTTCTACTAGGTTGTTGGTTGCTTTAGTTACCACTTAAGTCATCGCATATGTTGCTATTACTGGCCCCTTTGCTTAGCCTTGTCATTTACCTTTATTCATAATCGTTGTATTTTTCCTATGGTCAAGCCTAATATTTTTGACTTAAGTCTTGATTGTTGAATAAGGGGACATTTTTTGTCAACCTAGTTAGGGACCCCTTTTAATAAATAACTCTATATGCATGTGTAGAAAAGGGGTCTATCAATTTAAGAGATTGAATCTTGGCCATGAGCGCACACCATGCAAGATTGAAACAACTCATCTTTGAAAAGTTGCACAGCTTGTGTGCTTGTGACATGTGTCCCTTTGTACAATGTGGGACCTAGTACCCACTATGGTGCCCGATTTACCTAATTTGAAGAGTCAACGGTGGAGATATAACAATATGATTAAATCTAAACCATTGAGCGCACACCTTCCAATCTTCAAAATCATATTTTAAAGTCTTTTGCATGGTGTTTAGAACCCAAAATTTCCATCAAAATCCTAAGGTCTTTTGTCCATTTGAATTGAATATTTCACTATCTTTTCATAAAAAAATCATTCACTGCATAAAAATTAAAAAACCCATTATCCCTGCCATATTTTAAAACCTATACCATTTACCACTTTACCATGGCCTTTTTCAAAGTGTCTTGCAATATAGCGGTGAAGGTTAAGCATAGTCATGATGATTTTTATCGCTATACCGCACATAGTCTTCAAACCAACCGCGGTGGCACAGTGACAGTCACTAGTTAAGTGATGAATGAAGACTAGTGGTGGATGGAATGGATACCATATGCAAAAAGAATAGTCACCATGGTATGGCGGTAGCGGCCAAGGAGCAGGAATAAAGTGTTTACCACGCCACCGCACACGGTCAAAACTTAGATCGCGATAGCGCGGTGGGTGGTGGACAAGCATCATGGTGGTTAGTGAGCAATTTCCACTCAGTCGTAAGGGGTTCTAATGGAGACCGTAGTAATGCAATGACAGGAAAACAACATGGAAATGGATGGTGAGGTAAGCTACGAGGTGTGACAGATAATGTTTACCACTACACCATGTGTGGCCAACACAATGACCGTGGTGGAGTCATAAAAAACAAGCTTTGAACATGGCGGTCAATGAGCAGTTAGCGACATGCAAGGTGGCTACTGCTATACCACGGGTATTCAAAAGGAAGCCCACGATTGAGCAGTAAGGAAGTGGTAAAGACAAAGGTAACAATCAATGCTAGTCATCGCTATACCATGGGTGAACATAATGAAGGGTGTGGTAGCGCGGGTGATGGTGAAGGAAAAATAAAGTATTGGAGACCATGGTAATGCTAGAGTCAAAATAAAGCCCACAGTAGAGAGATAAGCATAAGGAAAGCTGGATATAAATATAAAGAGCGGTTAAGGAATAAAATAAAATGAATATGCAAGACTATGTAAAAAATATTTAATTTGCCGATAAGGCAATCCAATTAAATATTTTAATCTCTATCAAAGAATATTAAACAGTTTTACTAGTCAGGTGAAGGGTCATGACTCTTGGTATGAATTGTATAAATAATTTGAAAAATTAGTAAGAGAGGGCAGTAGATAGAGTAGTTAGATTTTTTCTAGAAAATGGACTGGGAATGCAAATAATGTACACAGCCTTTCCTGAAATAGAATCAATGGAGATAAATGTTTTTTGGTGATTTTCTTTCTGGTGTTCAGTTGTTGCGATGTATAAAATTCATATTCTTTATTTTGGTTTTCTCCAACTTGAGGTCTTTTAATCATTTAAATAAGCATATCAAGTATATCTTTGATTTATCAAAATGCAGTCTCATTTTGTGTGATTTAATTAACCGGTGTTTGCAAGTCAGAATTAAAATCTTTTAATAAGTCACGGTGATTTAATAATTTCTTTTGGATTGTTGAAGTAGAACTTGATAGAGGAAAATCACAACACAATTTATGCAATTTATAAATTTACTGAGGTTTTATGCTAGTCATAGAATTTTCAAAGTGCCTAACAACTAGAGCTAAGCCAAAGAAGGAAACACACATAATTCATGATTTTTGACACCATTGCCCATGTGGATAGAAGGCACTGATCTACCTCAACCCAGAGATAAAATTTCATATCAAACAACTTATTCAAATCCTTTCCTTTGTGCAGTAGGAGTAGGAGTATTTGTAGTGATTTTCATCTATTCACTTCCATTTTCCATTGTGGATAGATTGCTCTTAGGAAACACATTTCAATCTGCATCATTCACCTAGGTTCACCTACCTTGCTCTAGCAGAACCTAAAGAGAAGAAGGTTCAATTGCATCAATTGGACTTGTACATTGGCCAAAAGTGTCGTGAGACTTAGCAACCTCTCGTAGTTCAAACCTATGTTTTTGAGACCCAACAGTTTGGTGAATTCGATGGGGAATTACTCAGGAAATTTTTTCCAGCCTTTCCATTTATAGAGTCAACAAAGTTTCTCATTTTTTTTTTGGAGATTCCATTGGGGCAAACCAAAATAGTATATGATGTTGTGAAGTAGTAATATTTTTTCAAGATGGCAGAAGAAGAAAGAAGACAATAGTCAATAAGAGAGTTGAAGGAATTGAGACAAAAGAGGCTACAAGTTGAACAACAAATTCTACAATTTAACCAACAATTGTTGCAATTGGGAGTCAAACATGTTGTGAATACATCATCAAATGGGTCATCATGTAGTAAGAATGAAGACACAAATACAAGAGATCTTGGACACCGCAAGTGCCCCATGATACGAGCGAGAACTTTGGTAATAAAGGTAATGTACTCTATTCACAACAAAATACTTTTGAGGAGTATATTCAAGTTCAAGAGATAGATTAAAATCTTGTGGATGCCTTTCTTGAAATAAGGAGATATAAGGGAAAATATTTGAGTTCTTAATACAATAGGATGGTAGAAATTTGTATGCAATTACCTCCTCATTTTAGGCCTACAAGACCCACATTTGTTGCACAAATTCTAAGAGCATCAAAGCCTAAATCAATTTATTGGTCAGAATCATTAAAACAACAAGCATTTGATGTAGTAAATAAATTTATTGATTCCATGCTTGGGACAATGTCTATGGATAGTGGCAATAATAAATCTAGTAGTGATATCATGGATGCTCAAATAATGCAACAAACAAAGGAAGCATGTGTTACTAGGATTTCTAATGACAATTTATCAAATTTGGAAGATGATTGCAGCATTGATGATATTGGTGGGGACACATAATGTGGGGAGTACATCAACAATGATTTAGAAGCTGAAATAGAAGAAGATATCATGCCTTCCAACAATGAAGATATGAAGAGTTTCTCCTGCATAACAGATTGTGAGTCAAATTGTGAAAATGAAATTGTGGATGTCAATCTTCAACGAAGTGATTGTTGCAATTCTTATGAAGATCAAGAGGTTAGAGACATGGTAGAAGATATGGAAGCAGAGACCTATTCACTCAATAGTGAGAAAGTTTCAGATTTACTGACTCTTGAATACCGTAAATACGCACATAAAGATGATTCTAGAGTTTTTGTTCCAGCCTATATGCTTTGAAAATGAAGATACTATGTGTAATTATTTATATAACCCCATGTGCATCTCTCATATTGATGAAGAAATCATTGAAGCTGATCATGGATCTATTTGTGTCCAAGAAGAGGTACTTGAATGATTTTTTCCTGCAAGAAAAAGATACTGGTTTGCATGTTATTGATGATGAGTGTCCAACAGTTGTTGATTCAAGTATGTGTAAGGATGGTTGTATGGATCAAAGGTATGTGCCAATGCCAACTGGTGATAGAAAAGAAATGGAAAATAATTTTGATTTGATTCTTTTAGAAGATGGTGATGAGATAGAATTTGTAGATTCTCATGTGAAGCATTCAGATTTTCAGGTCCCAGTACAAGTGCTTGATCATTCAGCAACATATGACAGTGAGCATGCCTATGAATTTTTTGTTGAATGTGGATATACTTTGTATGTTGAGGGTGATAAATATTTTTCATATGACAATAAGAATGATGAAATGCAGAGTGATGAAATGAATATGAATCAAGTTGAATACAATGATTTCCTAAAGGTTTTCAATGGCAGTGCATGTTGCACGGCAGGTGGAATGGATAGTTTCAAAAGAAACCTAATGAGATTTGATAAGAACAAAGTCTATGTCAAAGGAAAGTGCAGGTTTTCTCTTTTGCGTGGCCTAGGGTGATCCCTTGTGGTTTTATTTTTTGAACCATAGCAGGTACAAAGGATTAAGAATTTCCAGTGCATGGACAATTCTTAGCAATGCCTCTTTAAACATTATTTTCCATGCGTAGTAGTTTAGGAAGGGTCTAGGTTTTCTAGTACATGGAAAATATCAGAAATTCCCTTGTTGAAAAAATATTCTTTCCATGTATAATAGTATAGGGTTTTCCATTTTCCATTTTCTCCATTTTCATAGCATTCATGTCTTCATTTCCTTCATCTACCATTGCCTTCAATTTTTCATCCTTTACTTGGTCTGTGCTCCCAAAGATATTCTGGATCCTTGCAGTGATTTCCTAAACCACTCATCCCCAACAGGACCCACTGTTAGAACCCAAAATTTCAATCAAAATCCTAAGGTCTTTTGTCCATTTGAATTAAATATTTCACTATCTTTTCATCAAAAAATCATTCACTACCTTTCGTAGAACTAAAAAAACTCATTATCGTTGCCATATTTTATAGCCTATACCATTTACCACTTTACCGCGGCCTTTTTAAAAGTGGCTCATGGTATAGTGCTGAAGATTAAGCATAGTCATGATGACTGTTATCGCTATACCACACACAGTCTTCAAACTAACTGCAGTGGTGTGGTGAAAGTCAATGGTTAAGTGATGAATGAAGATTGGTGGTGGATGGAATAGATACTGTGCAACCATGTGCAGATAGAATAGTCACCGTGGTATGGTAGTAGTGGCCAAGGAGAAGGCATAAAGTTTTTACCGCGCCATTGTGCATGGTCAAAACTTAGACCGCGGTAGCATGGTGGGCAATGGATAGGCAGAACGGTGGTTAGTGAGCAGTTACCGCTCAGCCATAGGGGGTTCTAATGGAGACTGCAGTAACGCGGTGATAGGAAAGCAACATGGAGATGGGTGGTGAGGTAAGCAATGAGGTGTGAAAGATAATGTTTACCGCTACACCACGCGTGGTCAACACAGTGACCATGGTGGAGTGGTAAACAACAAGATTTGAACATGACAGTCATTACAAGAAGTCAACGACATGCAAGGTGGCTACCGCTATATTGTAGGTAGTCAAAAGGGAGCCTGTGGTTGAGTGGTAAGGAAGTGGTAAAGATAGAGGTAACAGTCAATGCCAGTCATTGCTATACCATGGGTGAACAGAATGAAGGGTGCAATAGCGAGGGTGACAGTGAAGGAAAAAGAAAGTATTGGAGACCGTGGTACCGCCAGAGTCAAAATAAAGCCCATGGTACAGAGATAAATATAAGAAAAACTGTAGAGAAATCTTAAGAGTGGTTAAGGAATAAAATAAAATGAATATGCAAGACTATGAAAAAAATATTTAATTTACCGATAAGGCAATCCAATTAAATATTTTAATCTCTATCAAAGAATATAAAATAGTTTTACCAGTCAGGTGAAGGGTCACGACTCTTGGTATGAATTTAATAATTAATTTGAAAAATTAGTAAGAGAGGGTAGTAGATACAGTAGTTAGATTTTTCCCAGAAAATGGATTGGGAATGCAAATAATGTACAGAGCCTTTCCTGAAACAGAATCAATGGAGATAAATGTTTTTTGGTGATTTTCTTTTTGGTGTTCATTTGTTGTGATGTATAAAATCCATATTCTTTATTTTGGTTGTCTCCAACTTGAGGTCTTTTAATCATTTAAATCAGCATATCAAGTATATCTCTGATTTATCAAAATGTACTCTCATTTTGTGTGATTTAATTAACTGGTGTCTGCAAGTCAGAATTAAAATATTTTAATAAGTCACAGTGATTTAATAATTTATTTTGGATTGTTGAAGTAGAACCTGATAGAGAAACATTCCAGCACAATTTATGCAAGTCATAAATTTATTGAGGTTTTATGCCAGTCATAGAATTTTTGAAGTGCCTAACAACTAGAGTTAAACTAGAGAAGGAAACACACATAATTCATGATTTTTGACTCCATTTTCCATGTGGATAGAAGGCACTAATCTGCCTCAACCCAGAGACAAAATTTCATATCAAACAACTTATTCAAATCCTTTCTTTTGTGTAGGAGGAGTTGTAGTGATTTTCATCTATTCACTTCCATTTATGATTGTGGATAGATTGCTCAATTAGGAAACACATTCAATCTGCATCATTCACCTAGGTTCACCCACCTTGGTCTAGCAGAACCTAAAGATAAGAAGGTTCAATTGCATCAATTGGCCTTGTACATTGGCCAAAAGAATTGTGAGAGCTTGGCAGCCTCTCATGGTTCAAACGTGTGTTTTTGAGACCCAACAGTGTGCACGATTATGATCCATGTACTATCCTGCTGATAGGGAAAGGAATGTGGGGCCCTCTGAAAAATGACTTGGCATCCTAGTGCCAAACTTTGCATTGGTCGATCATGTGGTGAATGATGGTGACATGTTTTTGGATTGAAAAGGGTCGTTGGATATGCCACATCATAATCAGATCGATGGATCTGATTTAAAATCAAAATTGTAAATGTAAGAGTCATTTCCTTTCATGTGAATGAATAGTAATTGCAATAAATATGCTTGGAGCCATCTAGCGTCAACACAAGTACATTTAAGGTTGGTTTCTTCTAAACACCCAAAGATTGTTGGTGATTCATAAGTACCCTGGAGGTCGAGAAAACACATTCCAAAATTCACTGCATTCAGAATTGGCACTTCATACTAGAAAAAATCGTAAGTAGAACAAACATTGTCCATTTATCGTTATCTTAAAAGGAAGAAAGCTTGAGTTAGGGCATACATCTATTTTTTTATTTCGTCTACTTGATTTAAAGTGTTTTATTAGGGTTGGGGTGTGCATTAAAAGATGGTAGGCCTCATTTAATTCTATAAATTGGTGTCCCATAATTGGTATCCTAGTATTGGTTCTAAGGTGCTAGGACTATTACATCTTTCTGGTAAAAATTTGGGTTATTTTAGTACCTATTTCTACCTATGGAGCCCAAAGCTCAAGTGTTAGGTTTAGGAACCCAAAGTAGGACTCTTTTCTAGGATATAGTGGACCAATTAAAACCATCCACAAGCAAAAAGGACGAGGGAGCCATTTTTTTTTTATGGTTATCATGTTCAAGAAGGGTTGAAGGATAAAATGTGTGGTATTAGGGATGCTAAATTATCGATTCCTAGGTGGTGGTTATTTCAAAATTCATTTGGAAATAAGAATCTGGGTGTCCTTGTTTGCAACCCTTGGAGGTTACATTCAGGAAAGTTGGAGGTACCAAATGTATACATGGATATTGATCTATTGAAGGATATTTCCTCAAGGTACGACCCTATTTCAAGAATAGTTAGGTCATTTGTAGGAAAAGAACTGGTCAAAATAACCAAAGAGGAGATTGTAAACATTTTTAATCTGCATGAGTTGGATGTGAGCATGATTCCAATTGACCTCAAAACTTTTAGGGAGGAGTATAAGAACATAAAGGTTATTTTTAGAACAACAATTCTACTTTTTCATACTCCTTCCACTAGGAAAGGAGAGAATAGAAGGAAAAACAAGATTGGTGAAGATGAAAAGGAACCTTTTCCCATGAGGTATTCTGCTAATTATTTCAAGAAGATGGTTTATTCCCTCTTCCAGATCTTCGACATGGATGAACCATCCACCATGCCTACATACTTCATGTATATGGTTGGACACCTCCAACATTCAACTTATAGTGTGGTTTATGACTATGCCACATACTTGTGAGAAATAATGCACCAAGGTTTAAGTACACTTAAGGAGGGAAAAGAACTAGTGAGATTTTTGTGATACTCCTTGTTGATACATATGTTCCTTTTTAGAGGAGAGAAATTTTCTGACGCAGATATGAAATTGAAGAAAAGAGAGGATGACATTGATTTTCCTATCCAATGTTGGACACAAGTTCTAGATAAAGATGATTCAAATTTTGACTATGTGGTATTCAACAATTTCTTTGCCACAAAGTTAAGATTATTTTTGGTTTTTAACCCTCCTCTAATTCCAAAGGAAATCTAGGATTTTTTAAGGCCTATGGAGAGGAGGCCTGATTTGAATTTGAGTCATAACTAGGCTAACATAAATGCCTACCCTCATACTACTATTTTCATAGTATATAGCACTCTTATGGATCCTTATATTTTCCCAATGGATGTTCCTTTAAGATTAGTATTTATTAAAATCATGAGATGGTTGGGGGCCTCACATACATCACATCTACTAGACTCTCGAAAGAAAGGGTCATTCTTCCCTGAATGGACAATATTTGCTAACTTACTGATGGTCAAGGGTGCTTGGAAGGATTTTAGTAATTTTTTGGCACCTTATTAGTTGAAAAAAGTGCACCCAAGAAATCATGATCCATAGGGTTTTATTGTTGGTTCGAAGGAAGTGCACAAGGGTGGTCAGCTCATACATAATTTTTATTATCCTGAGGATGTTATTAGAAATATCATGGATTTTTCTAAATAAGGGGAGATAAAAGAAAAATATTTGGATTTCCAAAAGATGATGGAGAAAGCTACAAAGAAAGATCCTAATTATAATCTTATGCCAAATATTACAAGTGAACTTAATAGGGTTATGTACACCATCCAAAATTTTGAAGATATAGTAGGTGTTTTGAGGGTCGAGCGTGTAGTGAAAGACAAAGGAAAATTAGTGGCAGTGGAATAGGACCCCATAGTGGTGTTTGAGGAGAAACCTTATAATCATCTTGAACAAAAATTAAGGATCTATTCTAGGAAGAGGGAGAAGGTAAGGAATCAACAAACAAAGACAACCCCTACTATATTAGAAGCGGTTTCCCCTCATAGCTTAGTTCCATCACCTCCTAGGTGGTCTTCTCAATTTATTGTTGATATTAATTCACCTCCTAGGGATCCCCTTCCATTAGAGAAACCCCCAACCAAGAAGTAGAAGGTTGAGATGTATAGGGTTGTTGATTATTTTGAATCAGATGAGGATGATATTTTGGTGACCCCTAAATATATCCAACAAAATATTCGCTCTCCCCCAAGAGAAGTGGCATCAAGCTCTAAAATGGGTGACCTTAGGTTGAGCAAAATAGATTTGAGTGGCCTAAATATTGATGATGAATTAATACAAGATTCCTGCAAGAAATTCATGGAAGATGATTCATTCATTGAGACTAAGGCATTTAAAAGTTTTGTATGGAGAGAAAGTGTTCAAGAGTATATTGAGAGGGTAGCCAAGGAAAGAAGTCAGCACCCTGATCTCCTAGAGGAGGCTATACAATCCAATGTAAGAAGTGAGATGAAAAAGAAGTTCTAGGATATTAAGCCAGATGAAGCCCGAGCATTAGTGCAAAGGAGTGGGGTTTTTTTACTGCTTGAGTGGGACATAACTAATGTTGTTCTAGAAATAATCAAGAGGGGTGAGAGACCTTTATTCCAAACTGAGGAGGACGCTAGATTGGCACTTTAGGGGTCCACTTTTAGTGAAGAATGGGATGCTCTGGTTATATGGTGATTATCTCTTGGTTCTAAGAAGCCAGTAGTAGTAGAACCGACTAATTTAAAAGGACAACTAATCATAAAGAGAGTTGTTGAAACTCCTCCATTAGAAGCAATTGATATGATCGTCAATATGGCTAGGTTCACAAAGATGATAGTGGAAAGTCTCACCAAAGAAAAAGATACATATAGGAGTAAGTATAATGAGTTGATCGGTGAGTATAACCTAAGTTAGCAAAGGGTTGATGAGCTTGAAACAAAATTGGCATTATTAAGACAACAAGTGGAGATTCTTGAGTCTCAGGGGCCTTCTAATCCAAGTAAGGCAACACCCACATCGCCCATGACCCATTCTTCTCCTCCCCGTCTTCAGGATTCCTTTTCAATTATGCCTTACAATATGGGCCAATAACCTTATGCAGTTGAACAACCAAGTGTATCAGGAGTGGCCCCATCAACTGAACCTACCAGGGAGGAATTAATGCTACAAATCAATGAATATAAAGAATTGCTTCAATAGGCTCAAAATGTTGTGTATGAAACTAAATTTAAAAATTTTCACACGGTTTTGAAGCATATGAATAAGAAGATCCAAGGTACATTGAATAGAATTCATTCAAGTTATGCTTCAATGGTTCAGGAAATAAAATTATCTAAAAGATATAGGGAATTGGCTACTCCATTATTAGATAAATGGATTCCAAGGGTTGAAAATATGAATCTTATGGCAATTGGGGCAAGGCAGAAGGAAGAAATGTACCCAAATGTTATCCCAAATTATATATTTATCGATGAGATTAGGGAGCAGATATTTTTAGGTTATGCTGCTCTTATGGATGCCAAAATAAAAGAGTTGAAGGCCAAGTTTGATGAGGAAGATACTTCATTATTGCATGAAATTTAGGATACAAATGATGGGATTAAACCTTTGTAGGGATGGAGGGATCAGATCGAGGAAACTATTGCTTCTAAAGTATCATACATTTTTAAGAGAATTGATATTGACATGTTGAAAAATACTCTTGAGAAGTTGTCTTTCATCATTGGTTTCTTCCACGATTTTTACAAAGAGGCTACTTTTGTAATGATAAAGTATGCCCCATTCAGAAAGAAGATGGATCAAATTATAGGCTTTGATTGGCCTCCAAATGTAGAATATGAATCATGGAGGAGGGTTTTCATTGGTGATTTAGATCTGGGAATAAGGTAGGAGAGCACATGTATTTGGTCAAGTATAGTACAGATCTAGCCTCAAAAGTTACATTGTATAAAGATATGTTTTCTCCTCAGCTCAAGGTGTAACAAACTAATGATGATTGGTGCTGACATGGATTGATGTTGATGCTGATTGAGACAATGAATCATATTCTCTCCTTTGGATGCCAATAAATAAAAGAGAGGTTACAACCATACAAATATTATCATCATACTTTAGGATGCCTTTCGGAAGATAGTTATATTTGCTGCTAAAAACGAGTTTTGTCTCACATGTTCCCCTCCATTTGTAAATATAATTGCAAAAGGGAATATATTTTAGCGGTCTAATAGAAACAGGACATGTGTATATATGGCCCCGAAGCTTGTTTTTCTCCCTTGTTATTATAAAAGGGAATTCACGGCCATATGTAATGGTCTTTTGTTGAATGCTAGATCGAAGTGATGCAAGTGAATAAGAAAAAAAATATCATGTTTTGAGTCAATGTCTTAGGTTCTAAGATAAGAAAGTTAACTTTATCAATTGTATGGTTCTCAAGAATTTCAAAAGAAAATATGTCAGTCTTTTGATTCCTTCGTCTCTCCATTGTTGCATTTTATGTGGATAATCAATGAAAATATGGTCGAGAATCACTTTGTTGATCTTCATTTTTTTTGTAATGAACTACATTTTGATTATGGCTTTGGTTTAATGAACCAGTTAGAATACTTTAATTAGAACATGGGTTTATGTGAGTATTAAATGGATTATGTAAGTAGTTGTTGGTTTTGATTGTTAATACATGAATTTTAATGCTTTTCACTAAGATCATGGATGTCTAAGATTAAATTTACCTTACAATTCAGTTCACTTTGTGATGACTTTGTACCCTGAGATAAGACACTAATATTAATGTCTTGAGTGCATTTCTTGTAGGTATGGTTTTTGATTTGAGAACAACCTTTATAAATACATTATAATTGATTTACCTATATTCTATTTTATTGTATTCTCGGATTTTTGTATTTGGTTCTTTTGAAGAATTTCTCACTTCTAGAAGGATTTCATCCTTAAGCATTTGATGAGAATACATCTGCTTCAAGATGCAATGTGTGATAAATTTTGATAGATAAGTTGTAAGTAATACTTTGTGGGATCACCCTCCCAGATTTTGTAGATCCCAAAGTGTAGGAAAGGAAGCATTAAAGCTTCATCTTGTTCGTTGGAAAAATGTCTCACAAGTATTTGAGAATTGAGTGTGGAAAACTCATATGTATTTGGTGAGATCTAATTGGTTCTTAAAAAATCACCAATAGAATGGTGACTCTACTAGGGAGCTTATACATTGGTTGAATTCTTGTTTACATGTATGCCTTATCAAAGTTCATCATGATATGTCATGTTATTGGTTATAGAGTTGGTCTAGTTGATTTCTTGTGAGATTTTGTTCAAGTCCTTGTCAAGGTTTTCTCATTAAAGTTTGTGTTGAAAACATTATTTCTTTCACGTGTTAAAAGGCTTGTGTAAGAAGGTTCGACCCAAATTATGTTGTATTTGTTAAAGTTTGTATGCATCAGTAGAACCTCATGCAATTTTCATGAATTATAATATAATTGATATAAACTTGTCCCAATCAATTTGGGTGGCGACTCTTACATCTTTGCACTAGTTCGTGCCAATATTTGAAGACATTGAGGAAGTGAAAAGAAAGCACAAAGGAAGGTCCAAGAAGGTGACTTGAATATAAATAGTTCACAAAAAAATGTGAGGAACCTAAAGCTAGATGAAGAAAAAATCTGAACAAAACCTACAACCCAAGCTTACTAAAGACAAGCAACCACAGTGGGTAAATAATTTTTTTGAATCTAGTAAGTCTGTTGAATCCCCCATTGCTAAAGTATCTCCTACTTTTAACAATGAAATAAAGAATAAAAATTCTCAAGGAGAGTCACATGGGGCAACCATTTATGGGGAAGATCGAGGATTTTCTTATGTTGAAAAAGTATTCAAAAATGAATTGGATGTGTCACAAGAGGAAGCTAGCTGGACATTTTGGAAC
Source organism: Sequoiadendron giganteum (assembly GCA_007115665.2). Lineage (NCBI taxonomy): Eukaryota > Viridiplantae > Streptophyta > Pinopsida > Cupressales > Cupressaceae > Sequoiadendron > Sequoiadendron giganteum. Next base: position 37,741,144 of record CM021109.1, on the reverse strand, counting down.
ACAAGTAGTTCCTAGAACCACCAACTCCTGGGGCTGGGTCTATCTTCCATGGGGAAAATTTTAATCCCAAGGGAGAACTTCCTAGTATAGGTTTATTACTTCCTCCTGAAGAGAACCAGGTTGACCAAACCTTTCATACTCCTATTCCTTGTGAGTATGATTTCTTAGAAAATCAAGAGGATATAGATAGGGACATGCAAGCCTTGGAAGAGGAAGAAAATTATCTTGCTGAGAAAGAAGAGAAGAATAGAATAAAAGAATTGAGGGAGAAGGCTGATAGGGTCAAAGCCAAGCAACTTGAAAGAGATGCAAGGAGATGGAAAATAAATAAAATAATAGAAGATGTTGCTAAATGTAAGGTTGATGAGGAAGGTACACCTTTGAGTTAAGGAAAAAAAAATACTGAATCCCAAGAGAAGAATTTGAATGGAAATACACCTAGCAAAGGTGGGGGTGGAGGTCAAGGGGGAGGAGGTGGAGGAAGAAATAAGGATGGTAGCTCTTACTCTAAGGATAACGAAGAAAGCAAGAAGAAAAATAATAATAATGATGGAAATGGGATGGGTAAAATATAAAGTAAGTGTAATAGCAAGAGAAATGGGGAACATACTGATCTCCAAAGGGATAGAGATGCTAGAAGGCCACCTCAAATGGATAGGTATAGGAAATTGTGCTTTGCTAATATCCAAGGGTACCCAAATCCTATCCCTAAGAATGCTAGGAAACATCTCCCCAAGTTTACTGGTAACAATGCCTTCAATGGTGAAGACCACTTGAAGGCTTTCTAGAGTTTTGTATAAGACTTTGAGTTATGGGATGATGATGTTTCCATGAAGTATTTCATGCAATCGTTGACAAAAGATGCTAGGTATTGGTATAGAGGATTACATGACGTGAGTATTGATTCTAAATAGGCCTTCTAAAGACTTTTCAAAGAGCATTATGGGGATTAGACTGACCTTAGGTTCAGATTGAATGACTTAAACAACATTACTAAAGGCCAAAATGAGATGGAAAATGAGTTCAATGTAAGATATCAAAAATCCATGCTTAGAGTTCTAGCTTACCTTAGGCCTAATGATAATGCTTTCCTAGTAGTATATTGTAATTCTTATGATTCCAAGATGTATTATTTGTTAAGAGATAAGAATTCCCAGTTTCTAAGAGAAGATTGCAATATGGCGGTCAACATTGAAAATAATAGAAGGGTGTCAGGAAAAGTAGGACGTAGGGCTAATTCTATGGTTTCAAAAAATACTAAGGTCCAGAAAAAGAAAAATAGTAAAATCTCAGCTCCTGATGAGAAGTTAGATTAGGTCCTCAGTTTGTTGTAGAAGGTAGCAAAAAATGAGAAGCCTCAATTCCAGATAAATGATAGGCCCCCAAGGCTATAATATTATCCCTATCATACTAATTAGCACAATGTAAAATCAGTAAACAACAATAAAAAAATTGCTCAAAACACACCAGATCCTCTACAAAGAAATTCCACAAATATTGTTGAAGATTTTCCATGGTGTGAAGTATGCATATGCCTCACTCATCATAGTAGTGTGTTGTTGCAAGATCCTTGGAAGAGACTCAAGATGACCAAGGGAAATCAGATTCTCCTTAGGGCCATGATCAGATGGAAAATGTACTCATGATTAAATAAGACTTTGAATGTGGTGAGTATTCCTCAAGTGATGATGCCGATGTTAGTGATATGGATGCACTGAGGAAAGAGGCTAGTGTGCATCATCAACAAGTATTCTTAGATGAAGATGGAGATAATTATTTTACTGTGTATACTCTGGAGTCTTTGAAATATTGCCTTGCGAAGACCTTCAAATGAGGAGATTGAAATATATACAGTTGCATTGGTTGCCAAGGCAAGGAGTGATTATCATCTAAGAAATAGAATTGTGAGTGGTAACTAGGGCAATCCAGGAAACATTTTTGTTAAAGAGGATAAAGAATGAAGTAAAGAAATGACGTAAAGAAATGAAGACAGAGAATAAGAAAGAGGAAACGAAGCCCAAGGAGGGTAAAGAGATGATAATCTAGGCTATGAAAGGCACTAAATAAAAAACTAAAGAAGAAGTTACTCCTCAAGTTGAAAGAGCCAAGCATGATAAATCCAATGCTGAGAAGACTTCAGAACATGTCAAAAAAGTAAGTCCTAAAGAACTTGTGTTCCCTGAAATGCCAAATTATTCCCCTGTAAATATGTTTCAACTATTGTCACAAGTTAGAGTCATAGTCCCATTCTTGTAAATGATGAGAATAGATGATCATAAAGATAAGACTGTTTCATTTATTAATATTATTGTTACAAGTGGGAAGGATAAATTTATTATGCAGCAATCTAGACTGAAAAAGTAGTCAAGAGAAGGATGTTGAAGTCAAAGTGGTTACTAATAAAAATCTAGAGATATATTTGGGAACTACCATTACTGTTAACCCAACCAAGTTAACCCATTCTATTTAAGATTATTCATTGATGGTAAACTACTTAGAAATTGCATGATAGACTCTATGGCCTCCAACAATGTAATGTCGGTGAAGATCATGGAGGAAATGGGTTTGAAGGTGGATAGAACATATGGGAAGTGTTATGCTATGGATTCCAGAGAAGTTCCTGTTATAGGGGTGATCAATAGGGTTCCATACAAATTAGCTGCATTCCCAGTAAAAGGATTTTTCATGAGTGTTAGATTGGTAGATATCCCACCAACCTATGGGATGTATTTGTCAAGACAATGGAGTGATTCCATGGGTGAAAGTTTATAGTGTGACCTATCCTTTGCCACTTTTTCCATAGATTAGAAATATTTTAAGATTGTGAGGGAGGAAATAATTTGTCACATGATTAAATTGTTGGAAAAACAAGGATAAAAAATTGAGACGAGGGGTGAATAAGTTGTTACATAAATTATGCTTATTCAACCTTAAACAACTTATAATCTCATATCTAATAATTAACAGTGAAAGCGTGAATCAACAACACATCAGAGACACATGAACACCAAGATTTTTATACCTGGAAACCCTATTAGGGGAAAAACCATGGTGGATGTTAGTCCACAATATTATACCTTGTTAGAAGTATAATGAAACAAATGAATAGGGAATGCACATGCATTCAGGAACACTACCTAGAGCTTACTACTCAAATGGAAGGCTCACTGTCTTACATAAGACAATCAAATTAAATCCATCTGATGAGGTTGAACTAAGAAATTTACTTCTACAAAAGCTTGATTACAGTTTCGGTTAGGCACAAAAACACTTCTTCACACTTTGCTCAATCTCCTTCACACTCTTCTCTACACTCAAATGATCTGATCATTATTCACACATATCTTGCATATACGAATAATTTAAGATGAGTAAAAAATTTCTCTTTTATATTCGCTACATGAATTTACATCACCAACTCTGTCGACCAAAACTAAAAAATAAATTAAAACTATCGGCCTCAATACATGAACATATCTTAATGCGCACCAACCTAAGTCGGTCACAACATAGTGGGGACCTAAATAAACATCCCCAAACATGCCAAACAATAAAATATTAATCCATAAGGATCCATAACACACTACCACCATCATGTCATCCAAGAACATGAAAAAATTAAACACACAAGGAAAAATATTCAATCACGAACACACCTAGCATGATCTAGAAACATCACTGAACACCTTAGAAACATACCAAAAACTCAATTCACCAGAATTGCAATCTCATCTTCTAGAAACACCTGCTATAGTAACTAAATAACTATAGGAACACAAAACTTCATAACTTCCTCAAATCTTGATGCTTACCATTGAAAATTTCAGACAACATACTAGATAATCTCAAAAACAAAACCTTTAGTGCACACCTCCTAATCATCAATAAACACAATTTTTCATCACTCTGACCTGCTTAGCTTCATTGGTTGCCTGCAATATATTTATTACAATTTTCTCAATGTCCTCGAAATATACAACCTTCAAAATAACCAATGCTAATAGTGTTGACATCAATGACAACCACAACATCCAACAACCTCCCCCTTTCGCATTGATGGCAACACATGATGTGAAAACTAATACCATCAACACAACTATTTGTCCACATAGAATACTTCTCCCCCTTTGTTCATTCTTCTCCTCCTTTCTTTAAGATTTTTTCACATTATTCTTCTCCCCCTTTGACATCAATGGAAAAGGTACACATGCTCTAATCATCTGAAACATCTAACTACTCCCCCTGAGTAACAGTCACCACAACATCAATCTGAAACAAGATCTGACTATAAGTCCATGGATTGATGCAATGACTTGCATCTTAGTTCATATTAGGAGGGGAAATTACCCCTAACTTGACTCTAAGATACTCAAAAGTATCCTTAGGCAATGGTTTAGTAAATATATCTACAATTTGTTCCTTTGTAGGCACATATTCCAATATGAAATCTTTATCACTCACCTTGTCTCTCAAAAAGTGATACTTGATAGATATATGTTTTGTCTTTGAGTGTAGCACCAGATTCTTAGAAATGTTTATGGCACTTGAATTTTCATAAAATATAGAAATAGGATCATCATACTCAACTCTAATATCTCTCAGCATCTACTTCATCCGTAGTACTTGGGTATAATTATTTGCAGCAAAAATATATTATGCCTCAGTATTAGATAGAGAGATGGAATTCTTCTTTATTCTTAGCCAAGACACTAGATCATTTCCCAAGAAGAACGCACCACCACTTGTGATTTTCCTATCATTTACATCTCCTACCTAATCTACATTTGTAAAGGAATTTAGAGTAAGATCATCATCCTTTGGATACCATAACCTAAAGTCAATTGTTCCTTTCAAGTATCTAAATATTCTCTTTATTGCAGTCACATTTGATTCCTTTGGATCAACTTGATATCTAGAAACTATGCACACAACATTCATAATGTCTGGTCTTGTCTGAGTTAAATATAGTAATTCATCAATCATTTACCTATATCTTGTTTGATTAGCCTTAGGAGAATCATCATTCTAAGATAGTTTGCATCTAGTTACCATGGGTGTACCAACTAGATTTGAATCTTCCATGCCAAAAAAATTCAGTAGCTCTTTCACATACTTGGAGTAAGAAATAAAGATTCCATCATCTAACTGAGTAATTTGTAATCCTAAAAATAATTTTAGCTCTCCTATCATTGACATTTCAAATTCAATTTTTATTTCACCAACAAATTTCATACATATGTTATCATCACCTTCAAAAATAATGTCATCAACAAAGACTTCAATGATCAACTCTTTATCCTAATCCAATTTGAAATACAAATTTTTGTTAGTAGTACCTATTAGAACCCAAATTTTTATCAAAAACCTAAGGGATTTTATTCATTTATACCCTTTATTTTTCTATCTTTCCCTTAAAAATTCATTTTTTCCCATCTATAATGTTCAAATTCCTTTTACCACCATATTCTTAACCCTATGGATTTCACCACTTTACTGCAACCCCTTATAAATCCATTTGCGGTAATGCGGTTAAAACATTTGATCCTACTGCTATACCACCGATGGCTCAATCCATACTTGCGGTATGGTGGTAGCAGCTAAACGATTGGGCACAAAATGTTAGCCGTGCCACTGCGGTGGAACAGTGGGTAGTTATTAATAGACCAGGCAAGTAGACATGAGGCCCATTGTGGCATTGCAGGGGATTCAAACAGAGAGTGTGGTAGCATGATGAATAGGGAAGCAACGATGAAGGTAGTATTCGGCAACGGTTAACGCTAAACCACGGCTAGTCAGAATACAGACTGCAGTGGCACAGTGGACAGGGGTTGGGAGTTGGAATGGCTACCATGGTACCACCACCAGTCACCAAGCAGACTGCAGTGCCATGGTAAATGGTAAGTCACCGGTGGAGGAAGCTACAAGGAAGAGATGCCGCGATACCACGAGTTGAAGATATGAAGGGTGTGGTTGAGCGGTAAGGAGGCTGAAAGGTTAGACAAGTAGTCACCACTATACCATGACCGATCAATAGGTTGATAGTGGTAGAGTGGTAAATACAATAAAGGAAGCCTCAGGACATAAAATATTAAGAGCAGCAAAATTGAGGTAAAATGTGATTTGAAAAATAAAAGACAAGAAAAGGTGAAAAGGGAAAACATAAAAGCTCGAAAGTAGTTAAAATATTTAATTTTCCAATAAGGCAACCCAATTAAATATTTTAAATTTTTGTCAATGAATGTAAATGGTTTTACCAGAAACTGAAGGGTCATGACCCTTGGTATGAATTGTATAAATACTTTATAAAATTAGTTGCAGAGGGGGCAGACAGGGACAGGTAGATAGAGTAATATTTTTTCCAGAAAATGTACAGTGAATGAAAATAATGTACAAACCTTCCTAAAATAGAATCAATGGAGATAAATGTTTTTAATTGGTGATTTTCTTTCTAGAGTTCAGTTGTTGTGATATAATAGTTTTCATTTCTTATGTGGGTTGTCTCCAACTTGAATTTTATACTTTAGATTTATCACAGTGCATGTTTTCACTTTGTGTGATTTATTTAATAGGTGTCTACAAATAAGAACTAAATTATTTTAGATAAGTCAGTGATTTTAGGATTTTTTTTGGATGGTTAAAGAAGAACCTAGTAAGAAAACATTCCAGAACTATTTGTGCAAGATGTAAATAAATGAAGTTGTATGCCAGTCATTAGAATTTAATTTTCAAAGTTCCTAACAACTAGACTTAAGCCAGACAAGGAAACAAACATAATTCATGATTTTTGACTCTATTAACCATGTGAATAGAAGGCACTGATCTGCCTCAACCCAGAGATAAAATTTCATATCAAACAACTTATTCAAATCCTTTCTTTTGTGCAGTAGGAGTAGGATTAGTTGTAGTGGTTTTCATCTATTCACTTCCATTTTCCATTGTGGATAGATTTCTCAACCAGGAAATACATTTCAATTTGTATCATTCATATAGGTACACTCACCTAGGTCTAGCAGAACCTGAAGAGTAGAAGGTACAATTGCATCAATTGTCCAAAAGCATTGTAAGAGCTTGGCAACCTCTCTTGGTTCAAACCTACATTTTTGAGACCCAGCAGTTTGGCAACTCTTCTGGGGAATTACTCAAGAAATTTTTTCAGCCTATCCATTTATTGAGTCAACAAAGTTTTACATTTTTTTGGAGATTCCGCTGGGGAAAACCAAAACAATATCAATTTTTTTTTTTTTTTTCATTTTCCTACTTTTGGGAAAAGTAGGTAGCAACTCTATTTTCATTTGATAAATAATGTAGTGGTGTTGTGAAGTAGTATTATTTTGTCAAGATGGCAGAAGAAGAAAGAAGACAACATTCAATAAGAGAGTTGAAGGAATTGAGACAATAAAGGGTACAATTTGAACAACAAATGCTATAAGTGAACCAACAATTATGGAAATTGGGAGTCAAACGTGCTTTGAGTACATCACCAAATAGGTCATCATGCAGTGAGAATGAAGACACAAATGCCAGGAGATCTTGGAAACCACAAATACCACATGATGCAACTGAGAACTTTGGTAATAAAGGTAATGTACTCTATTCATAGCAAAATATTTTTGATGAGTATATCCAAATTCAAGAGAGAGATAAAAGTCTTGTGGATGCATTTTTTGACATAAGGAGATGTAAGGGAGAAGATTTAAACTCTCTGTACAATAGGATGAAAGACATCTGTATGCAATTACCTCCTCATTTTAGGCCTATAAGGCCCATATTTCTCGCACAATTTTTAAGAGCATCAGAGCTTGAATCAATTTATTGGTCGAAGTCCTTAAAAAAACAAGCCTTTGATGTAGTAAATAAATTTATTGATTCCATGCTTGGGATAAGGTATTTGGATACTACCGATAATGCTTCAAAAGCTGAAATTGAAGAAGGTACAATGCCATCCAACATAGAAGATATGGAGAGTTTCTCATGCATAATTGATTATGATTCAAATTGCAAGGATGAAGTTATGGATGTTGATCTATAATAGGGTGATTATCAAGAGGTTGGAGACATGGTTGAAGATATGGAAGTAGAGACTTGTTCACTCAGCCATGAGCAAGTTTCAGATTTGTTAACTCTTGAATACCACAAGTATGCACATACAGATGATTCTAAAGTTTTGACTCTAGCATATATCTACTTTGATAGTGAAGATATTATGTATAATAGTTCATATGACCCCATGTGCATCTCTCACAGTGATGAGGAGTTCTTTGAAGCTGATCAAAGATCCATGTCTGTCCAAGAAGAGGTATGTGATTTGAATAATTTTTTCCTGCAAGAGAAGGATATTGGTTTACATATCATTGATGATGAATGTTCAAATTTTGTTGATTCAAGTATGTATAAAGAGGGTTGTATGAATTAGAGGAATGTGTCAATGCCAACTGGTGATAGAAAAGAAATGGAAAGTAATTTTGATTTGATTATTTCAGAAAATGTTGGTGAGATAGAATTTTTTGATTTCCAAGAAAAGCATTCAGATCTTTAGGTCCCAATGCATTTTTTGGATCATTCAACAACATATGATAATGATCAAGCCTATGAAATTTTTGCTGAATATGGATACACTTTGTATTCTAAAGATGACAAAGATTTGTCATATGATAATAAGAATGATGAAATGCAGAGTGGTGAAATGAATATGAGTCAGGTTTAATACAATGATTTCCTGAAAGTTTTTAATGACAGTGCATGTTGCAAGGCAAATGGAATGGATAATTTTAAAAGAATCCTGATGAGCTCTAAATAGAATAAGGTCTATGACAGAGGAAATTACAGTTTTTTCTTTTGGGGGCCAGGGGCCATCCTTTATGGTTTGATTTTTGAACCATAGCAAACATAGAGGTTTAGGGATTGCTAGTGCATGGAAAATTCCTAATAAACCTCTTTAATCATTCTCTTCCATGCACAATAGTTTTTGAAGGGTCTAGGTAGTACATGGACATTCTCAGAAATTCCCTTGTTGAATTTTTTTTTACCATGTATAGTAGTGTAGTGTTTTCCATTCTCCATTTGCTCCTTTTTCATATCATTCATCTGTTCATTCCCTCTATCTTCCATTGCCTTCATTTTCATATCATTTACTTGGTCTGCTCTCCCAAAGATACTCTGGATTCTTGTAGTGATTTTGAAAATCACTCATCCCCAATAGGAGCCACTGTTAGAACCCAAATTTTCATCAAAACCTAAGGGATTTTATTCATTTATACCCTTTATTATCCTATCTTTCCCTTAAAAATTCATTTTTTCCCATCTATAATGTTTAAATTACTCTTACCGCCATATTCTTAACCCTATGGCTTTCGCCGCTTTACCGCAACCCCTTATAAAGCCATTTGTGGTAATGTGGTTTAAATATTTGATCCTACCACTATACCACTGATGACTCAATCCATAGTCGCGGTATGGCAATAGCGGGTAAACAACCAGGCACAAAATGTTTACCATGCCACTGCACACATTCTAAACATAGACCGTGGTGGTGCGGTGGGCAGTTAGTAACCAACCAGGCAAGCAGACAGGAGGCCCACCGCAGTACCAAAGGTGGTTCAAACAAAGGGTGTGGTAGCACGGTGAATAGGGAAGCAAGGACGGAGGCAGTAGTCAACAACGATTACTGCTACACTGTGGCCAGTCAGAATGTAGACCATGATGGCACAGTGGACAGAGGCTGGCAGTTAGAATGGCTACCACGTTACTTCCATCGGTCACCAAGCAAACCGTGGTGCCACAGTAAAGGGTAAGTCACCAGCAGAGGAAGCGACAAGGAAGAGATACTGCGGGTTGAAGATATGAAGGGTGTGTTTGAGCAGTAAGGAGGTTGAAAGGTTAGACAAGTAGTCATTTCTATACCACAGTCGGTCAATAGGTTGACCATGGTAGAGTGGCAAATACAATAAAGGGAGCCTCGGGACATAAAATATTAAGAGCGGCAAAATTGAGGTAAAATGTGATTTGAAAAATAAAAGACAAGAAAAAGGAAAAAAGGGAAAAAATAAAAGCTTGAATGTAGTTAAAATATTTAATTTTCCGATAAGGCAACACAATTAAATATTTTAAATTTTTGTCAATGAATGTAAACGGTTTTACCAAAAACTGAAGGGTCATGGCCCTTGGTATGAATTGTATAAATACTTTGTAAAATCAGTTGTAGAGGGGGTGGACGGGGACAGGTAGATAGAGTAGTTATATTTTTTCCAAAAAATGGACTAGGAATGAAAATAATGTACAAACCTTCCTTAAATAGAATCAATGGAGATAAATGTTTTTAATTGGTGATTTTATTTCTGGAGTTCAGTTGTTGTGATATAATAATTTTAATTTCTTATATGGGTTGTCTCCAACATGAAGTTTTTAAATCATTTAAATTAGGATAACAAGTATACTTTTTGATTTATCATAGTGCATTTTTTCACTTTGAGTGATTTATTTAATAGTTGTCTGCAAATCATAACTAAATTTGTTTAGATAAGTCACAGTTGTAACTCAAATTTTTCGGAATTGTGGATGGATGCTAAAGCTGCACAAGATTAAACATCAATTCTCATCTAAATAAAACAACAAAGAATGATAAGTAAGCATGATTAATCCAAACTAATAAAACTAGAATGATCTCACAGAATATGCAAATACTTCCTCGATTTATCTCAATTGCCCTTCTCCATTTTGTTGTCTTGTTATTCTTTCCCTCAGATATTTGTGTGTTTGAATGCAAGCATAACTTTGTCGAGTGTCTTAGCAAAATATCGAAGATTGTTTCTTCTCAAAAATGTATAATGATTTTGGGAGAGGAGTAATGATTATGACAGGCCATTTTATAGATTATGTGTTTTCGAACGATCAGCTCAGATTGAAAGAGAGATCGACAAACGAGATTGATGAATGCCATGAGATGTGAGTTCTATCAGATAGAACGTGAGACAGGAAAGACTAAAAATAGAACAAGATCTTAATCTTCAGTTAAGAATCTTTGAAAATAGAAGAAATAGACTTTGAATGTCAAAGACAAAGTTAGAAGTTGAAGAATAATGCATTTGAATGCAAACATGAGTTAATTAATTAAATAAATATATTTAGTTAATAGACATATCATGCATATGAGTTGGAACTAGTTAATTGACTAGTTATGACAAAGAGTCTTCCTACAGAGATGATCAGCAGTTGAATTCAGAGATAACTGAAGAACTAAAAATAGGTCTCAAGTCAGAAGGTGAGTGAATGATTAGTTAACTGATTGACAAAAGAATGTGACATAAATAATTAAATATGAATTAAATGTTAATTTAATTCAACATTCGAAAATAAAAGATTTAATTAAATAAATAAAGATCATTTATTTAATTTGACTTTCGGAAAGGATAATATAAATAATTAAATAATAAATATTTAATTATAGATAAAAGGGGTTAAATGAATAATTAAATAAAGATATTTAATTATAGTTGAAAAGTAAGATAAAGGGGGTAATTAAATAATAAATTATTTAATTGACAGATAAAGGGGGATTTAATTAGTTAGTGAATTAATTAAATAGGGATATTTAATTAATAGAGGAAATATGTGTTAGAAAGGGTAATTAAATAATTGACATTATTTAATCATGACCATGGACTATAGAAAATTATGTCGAATGTGTACTCGCAGGCCTAGACCAATTTTCGGTATCTACAACAATGATTTTAGGATTTCTTTTCGATGGTTAAAGAAGAACCCGGTAAGAAAAAATTCCAGCACTATTTGTGCAAGACATAAATAAATGAAGTTGTATGTCAGTCATTAGAATTTCATTTTCAAAGTGCCTAACAACTAGAGTTAAGCCAAAGAAGGAAACACACATAGTTCATGATTTTTGACTCCATTGCCCATGTGGATAGAAGGCACTGATCTGCCTCAACCCAGAGATAAAATTTCATATCAAATAGCTTATTCAAATTGTAAATGTAAAAAAATATTTATCAAATAGGATCCTAATAAATCTAAGGAAACACTAAGGTCTGAAAATTCTATGAGTGAGAATTCTAAGTCAAAAACAATTTCTAGATTTCTTCTCTTTATGTCGAATGTGTTGATTGCAGAACATTAATAAATTTTGATGTTTTGCATATCAATGAGGAACCACCCTAAGTATGTATGGAGACCCGCCTCTAAGAGACGTGTCTCATGAGAGGACATGTATCCACAAGTGGAGACACATCCGCTCATGGGACGTGTCCCTTTGAGTGCGCGGGTCCCTACATGTTTCAACTAACATTTGGTTAGTGCCTTAACACACACAAAACCAAAGTGGCGGATATATATATGAATTCTGATTTATTTAAATACAGAATTTTAACATCATTTATTTTATCGATTTTATCTATGCTTATAAATTTGATTTCACTTATTTTCCAGAAATGATTATTATGAAGAATAGCTTTGGTCTCATATAAATGATGATGTTACTTTTCAGCAATCATCATTTATATATGACCGAAGCTACCATTCATCAACACTCCCTCTTCGCTAGGGAAGATATTTCAAATCAAATAAGTGGAGATATCACCTTCACACGTGATATCAAAGACATGGTATGATTTTCTCAATATTGTCAAGTCACATGACATTCTTCATAACACATCCTCATTATGGTATGTGCATTGACATCAAATCACATGATGTCTACCATAATTCATGGCATATCCATAGATATAAATATCCACCATGATTTATCTCTTAAGGATCACAATGATCTTCAGATGACATCAAGTCCCATGATATCCATCAAGGTTTCCAAGAGATACTATCATGACATGTCCACAGATATCAAGTCACATGATATCTATCATTATAGTTTAACTCATCATTGTAGAGTCATCACTTTACAATGTCAAATACAAGTGTTCATTATTAGAAAGATCGTCACCTTTCAATAATGTACACAGGGGGAGTAGGCCCATAAGGTCATGGAGTCACACACATGACAAAATATTTTACACATTAAACATCTTTATATATTAGTACAATTTATAAACAATTTAAATTTCATACATAAATATCAAATTACATTTCAACCATACTAAGTTTCTTCCTAAAGTTCTCTACCTTGATTCGGGAGAGAGGTTTGGTGAGAATGTCTACAGTTTGATCATTTGTACTAACATACTCCAACTGGATTACTTTCCTTTCCACCATATCTCTTACATAATGATAGGGGATTTCAATGTGCTTGGATCTATCATGGAAGATAGGATTTATAGAGAGTTTGATGCAACTCTGATTATCAAAATGAATAATTGTAGAATTTAAGGGCTCACCAAAGAGTCCCACAAGCAATTTATGAAGCCAAACTGATTCTCTTGCTCCCATAGAGGCTGCAATGTATTCAACTTTTGTTGAGCTCTATGCAACTAAAGACTATTTTCTACAAATCCAGGAGATCATAGCTGATCCTAAACTGAAGCAACATCCTGATGTGCTTTTCCGATTGGTTACACTTCCAGCCCAATCTAAATCAGAGTACCCATGTAGATCTAGTTGGTTATTTTTGTAGAGAAGACCATATCCAATAGTTCCTTGAAGATATCTCAGAATATGTTTCACAACCATTAGGTGAATTTTCTTTGGCTCACACATGAACTAACTAAGGACATTCACTGCATAGCAAATATCAGGTATGGTGTTAACTAGATACATCAAGGATCCAATCATTTGTCTATAAAGGGTTGGATCTGCACACTTGGATTCTGTTGTTGCTTCTTTCAGTTTGTGAAGGTTGGTTTCCATAGGTGTAGACATGGGTCTACAGTCCAAAATTCCAAATCTCTTCAAAATATCAATAGTATACTTCCCTTGGTTTAGTATAATGCCCTTTGATTTTTGCCATACTTCCAAACCTAGGAAGTAGTGTAGAATGCCCAAGTCTTTCATGTCAAATTCAGAAATTAGATCCTTCTTTCCTCGAGTAATGAGATGATCTTCTCCTGTTATCAGTAGGTCATTAGCCTATAAAATAATTATTAGCATATCACCTTTGATTACCTTGAAGTAGAGGTTGGAGTCAGCATCATTTTTGGAAAATCCTAGTCCCAAGAGATAGTTGTCAATTATTTCATACTAGACCCTGGGAGATTGTTTAAGTCCATATAGGGCTTTCTTCATTTTGCACACATGTGAGCTAGGTTTATCTATCACAAAACCTTCAGGTTGTTCCAGATATACTTCCTCTTCAATGGTTCCATTCAGGAAGGCAATTTTCACATCCATTTGATGGATCTTCCAACGTTTAGTTGCAACAATGGCTAGTACTATCCTTACCAATGTGTAGCGGGAAACAGGTGCAAATGTTTCTTCATAATCAATGCCTTCCTTTTGAGAAAACCCTCTTGCCACAAAATGTGCTTTATGTTTCTCTATACTTCCATCAGCAACATGCTTGATTTTGAAGAGCCATTTGGAAGAGACAACAGATTTCTCTTTTGGTCTAGGCACTATATCATATACATCATTCTTTAGAATGGACTGATATTCCTCTATCATTGCATCCTTCCATGCTTGATGTCGGAAATCTTTTTTAACACTAACAGGTTATGAGTTTATGATGTTGTTCATTAAAGCAACATAGCTAGAGAACCATTTGGGTCTTTTGCTTTCTCTGAACATTCCTTTGGGTGTTGCATGATCCTCAGCTTCTTTCATCATCTTTCTGGCCCAAAGTGGTCTCTTTCTGCCATTGTCATTTGTATTCTCATCTGAAGTAGAAGGAAGTTCATGTGGCATTTCCTCAGGATGCTCCCTCTAAATCTCAAGAGCAGGTTCCATTTCAGGTACTCTAAGGGAATAGGTTTCTATCTCACTAGAACTTGGTGCCCTCTTGAATGCAATGTCTTCTTCAAATATGACATCTCTACTCAATTCAATTTGCTTATTCCTGGGTATGAATATCCTATAGGATTTGGAGGTTTCACTATAACCCACAAATACCCCTTTCTTTCCAGAAGGTTCTAGTTTGAATCTCTTCTCTTTGGGCACATGAATATAGACAGGATAGCCAAAAATCCTAAAATGACTAATGTCAGGTTTTATGCTGGTAAAGGCTTCTTCAGGAGTTTTGTTGTCAAGATGGGAATGAGGACATCTATTTTGGATATAGATAGCAGTCCTAGAGGTTTCTACCTAGAAAGAAGTTTCAATGTTTTGGTCAAGTAACATTGCCTTAGCAGCTTCTACAATGGTTCTATTCTTTCTTTCAGCAACCCCATTTTGTTGAGGGTTGTAGGCAACTGTGAACTCCCTCTTAATTCCAGCACTCATGCAAAATTCCTTAAAAAATTTAGAGGTGTATTCTTTCCCATTGTCTATCCTTAAGGTTTTTAATTTTTTTTCGGAGAAGTTTTCAGTAAGGGCTTTGAACTCTTTGAACATTTTAAGGATTTCTATTGATTCTTTACACTTAAGGAAATATATCTAAGTTTTCCTAGAGAAGTCATCTACAAATATGACATAGTATAGAAATCCTTCTTTAGAGGGTATAGACATGGGTCCACATAAGTCTGAGTGAACTAGTTCTAACACATTTAGGGTTTTACTCAAACTATTAGGAAAGGATCCCTCTGTATTCTTTCCTAAGGCACAACCTTTACAAGTTCCTTCATGAGATGTTTTAACTTAGGTAAACCTGTTACAAGTTTTTCCATAGAAGGTAGGGCACAAAAATGAAGGTGTCCTAATCTTCTATGCCAAATCTCATTTGAATCAAAGGTGTCAAGGGTAAGGGCTTGTTTAACTTCAGTGCATAGTTTGTAGAGGTACCCTTGTCTTACACCTATGATTTGGGATTTCTTAATGGTAGAGTTTTTAGGCCATGCTAGAAATTTCCCATCCATAAAGGTAACTCTATATCCATTGTCTTCAAGGGAAGAGATGGATATTAGGTTCCTCTTTATTCTAGGTACAAATAAGACTCTAGTGAGTTGAATAGAAAGACCAAATTTCAGTTTGATGGAGCAAGTTCCAACCCCTTTTACAGGGTGTGCAGAATCATCCCCAATGGTTACTTCTTCATCATACTTTTTAGTCATAGTGTCTAGGTGTTCTCTAAATCTTGTGATATGTCTGGAGGAACCACTATCAATTACCCAGTTGCGGGTGTTCTTAGATACTTTACTAGATAAGGTTGTATAGAACACAAAGTTCTCATATTCATGATCTGAGTTTTTCTTTCCTACTTTGGCAAAAGATGCTTTTTGATTTGATCTATTAGGGCACTTCATTGCATAGTGGCCATATTGATCACATCTAAAGCATTGCACTTGAGAGATGTCTTTCTTCTTAAAAGATCCCTTTCCATTGGAATTTCTCTTTCTTTTGAAACATCCTTTCTTGTAGGAGTTTTTATTGTTCCTTTTATTAGATGTTGTGTTGAGTACATGAATGTCTTCATCTATGTTCTTATGTTTATTTTCTTTAGTGGAGAGTCTTGTTTCTTCTTGAAGGAAGTCAGTTCTTAGCCTATCAAACTTGGGGAGTTTAGATCTCGCACTTATTCCTTGAACAAATGACTCCCATGAGTTAGGTAGGCCTCCTAGTGCAATTAGAGTTAACTCTTTGCTATAAATTTGATATCCTATTATGGATAATTGATCCCTTAGTTCAATGATCCTCATTAAGTATGCATTAATTAACTCTCCTTTGTTTATTTGAGCATTGTTGATTTTCCTTTTTAATGCAAGAGTCCTACTAGTGTTGTTGATCTCATAGGTACTCTCAAGATATTTGAACATATGATATGCAGTTTCATGTTTTCCTTGGATGGACACTATATGATCCCTAATTGCATCTACTAGAATTTTCATGGATTTTTCATTGTTTTCAATCCATTGAGTTTTCTCTGGATCAACCTCTGGTTCCCTTTTATTTTCTCTCACAAGTGAGTCTAGTTTATTCTCTTTAAGGATCATCATGATTCTAAATTTCCATGATGTGAAGTTTTCTGCTCCTGCAAGATGATCTTCAAATCTGATCACACTTGACATTATGAAGAATGTGATGTGAATTCAATTTTAGAAGATACGAATTTTCTAGAGCAATCTGATATTTGGATTTGATTTGGATTCAAAAAAATTTGCTCTCATACCATGTAAATGTAATCAAATCTTTATCAAATAGGATCCTAATAAATATAAGGAAACACTAAGGTCTGAAAATTATGTGAGTGAGAATTCTAAGTGAAAAACAATTTCCAGATTTCTTCTCTTTATGTCGAATTTGTTGATTGCAGAACATTAATAAATTTTGATGTTTTGTATATCAATGAAGAACCACCATTAGCATGTATAGAGACTCGCCTCTAAGAGACGCATCTCATGAGAGGACATGTCTCCACAAGTGGAGACACGTCCGCTCATGGGACGTGTCCCTTTGAGCACGCGGGTACCTACTTGTTTCAACTAACATTTGGTTAGTGCCTTAGCACACACAGAAACAAAGTGGCAGATATATATATGAATTCCGATTTATTTAAATGCATAATTTTAACATCATTTCTTTTATTGATTTTATCTATGCTTATAAATTCGATTTCACTTATTTTCCAGAAATGATTATTATGAAGAATAGCTTTTTACAATAGGAGTAGCATTAGTTGTAGTGGTTTTAATCTATTCACTTCCATTTTCCATTGTGGATAGATTGCTAAACCAGGAAATACATTTTAATCTGTATCATTCATATAGGTACACCAACCTAGGTCTAGCATAACTTGAAGAGTAGAAGGTACAATTGCATCAATTGGCCTTGTACATTGTCTAGAAGTATTGTGAGAGCTTGGCAACCTCTCGTGGTTCAAACTTGCATTTTTGAGACCAATAGTACCTTTATTGAAACCAATCTTCAACAAGTATTTATCTAGTCTTGCATACCAAGCTGTAGGGGCTTGTTTGAGTCCATATAGTGCTTTATTCAAGCGACACACCATGTCCTTTTCATCAGTCAATTGAAATCCATCTAGTTTCTCAACATAAAATTCTTCTTCTAGTTCACCATTCAGAAATGTTGACTTCACATTCATTTGATAGACTTTATAATTCTTGAATGTAGCATAAGCAAGAAATAACCTTACAGCTTCAATTCTAGCAACATGGGAAAAAATTTCTTCAAAATCAATACCTTCCATCTATGAGTATCCATTACATACTAGTCTTGCTTTATTCTTGATCACTTCACCTTGTTCATTTAGCTTATTCTAAAAGACCCATTTGGTTCCAATCACATTTTTGTCTTGAGGTCTAGTTACAAGAATCCATGTATCATTTTTCTCTATTTGCATCAATTTTTCCTTCATTTCTTCCATCCAACATTCATCTTTACATGTTTCATTGACATTGCTAGGTTCGGTCTTGGATATTAGACAATATTCTTCTACAATTCTTCTTATATTTTGCACACCTTTGTTCTTGTCTCCTATTATTTGACTTTCATAATGACTTCATTTTACATACCTTGGAGTTTTGGGTTTTGTTCTTTCTTCTACATTTCCATTTTCCTCTTCTTCATGATTTTCTTGATTCATCAAAACACTTTGAGTTTGATTTTGTGTCTGCACATTCTTTCCATTATCATTACTATCCTTTTGGTCATCTGAGTCATATCCATAATACCTAGATGATTTTTCAATATCCTCATCAACTCTAACATTTGCACTCTCAACCATTTTATTAAATCTTTTATTGTAACACCTGTAGGCTTTGCTCTTAGTAGAGTATCCTAGAAAGATTCCTTCATCACTTCTAGCTTAAAAATTTCCTATATCTTCATCTCTTTTAATATAACATCTACTTCCAAATATTTTGAAATACTTGAAAGTATGTTTGTAACCAAATCATAGCTCAAAAGGAGTCTTACCAAAATTACTATTGATATTCATTTGGTTGATAGTATACACAATAGTGCTTATAGCTTCTCTCCAGTAGAAATGAGGAACATTACCTTCCAACATCATAGTTCTAGCATCACCTAATTTTTTTTTGTTCTTTCTCTCAACAACTTCATTTTGTTGTGGGGTCCAAGGAGAAGATAGTTGTCCTTTTATTCCATGCTCTTCACATAATGAATTGAACTCTTAGGAAGTGAGTTCACCACCTCTGTCTGATCTTAGACATTTGATCTTCAAACCTGTCTCAGTTTCTGCCAAAGCTTTGAAGCTTTTGAATTTCTCTAATGCCTCATTTTTTTCTCTTAAGAAAGCAACCCAAACCATTCTAGAATAATCATCAAATGTAACATAAGGGTATGTACAGGATCATGATAGAAAAAATAGGCCCTTAAGTGGCAATAAAAAGACAAAAAATCAAAGTTAGACAACTTGACGTAAAAATTTGAATAAGTTATCTATACTATTTCAAAAAAATGTAAAAATAGAATTTGTAGAAAATTGAATGTAGTTTCTAAACTACCAGACCTTTATTTTATTTTTAAATATCTATTTGGTGAAAACTTGAAATTTCAATGCAATAGTATTTAAATTTTAGGGTAAAAATAAGAAGTAGGTGTCTATCTGACCACCTTAACCATAATAAAATGATAATATTTTTTTATAAGATTTTAAGTAGATGACTCATGTCCGATGTGATGCATATTTTTTTATAACTTTTTTCCAAGTAAATAATTAATTATGAAATTTTATTACAAATTTAAAAAAATATAAAAGCTCGTCTGTCTAACCACCTTAACCTGGTAAAAAATTCATGAAATTAATTTTTATATTTTTTAATCCTATAGTATGCAAAGCATAGAATGTGACACATGTTTCAGATTCAAAAAATGTGATACCATTTGAAAGTTATAGATTTTTTTCAATCATTCTATCAATAAGGACTTTATTCATAATTCTAATAGAAAATGAATAATAATTATTTATTAAATTCAAAGTAAAGAATAATTTATATTGGTGGAAATCTAATAATCTTCTCTAAAAACCCTTTTTGTTTCATCAATTTTGGGTTAAAAAAAATTCGTCAGCCACATGGACCATCATATGGCTTACATATTGCCACTTTTTGGCCCATCATGATCCTGCACATACCCATAAAGTACCTTTCTCCTTGTAGACTTCTGATTCTGGATGGACCATATTGTTCAGTATGTTCCAAATCCAGTACTCCATTTGAATGATATTTTTTTCTCTCAAATGAAATTCTTGTCTACTTTCCCATCTGACATTCCTTTCATATAGTGTTTTTGATAAAGTAAGTAGCATTTACAAGGTGTTGTACAATTACACAATGAGTCTCATGGGCCAAAAAGGATTAAGACCAAAATCCTTGCATATAGTGTTAGTAGGCTTCACTAACTTAGGTAGATCTCTGACTACTTGTGTGGAGCTTATTTTGACAATGTTATCAAAATTTACATGAAACAACCTTATATGCCATAACCAGCTTACATCAACTTGAGCAATCAAACAACTTCCACTAGTAGAATTTAAGAAAAATATTACCTCTTGTCTTTGTACTTGAAGCAATGACATTTCCTGAGCTTCCCAATATCCTACACTTACCATCTTTGAACTGAATATTGTAACCTTTGTCAACCATCTGTCCAACACTCAACATATTATGCTTCAATCCTTCAACATAAAGAACATCATCAGTATTGCATTTTCCACCAAGAGAAATAGTGCCTCTACCACAAATCACACCAACATTGTTATCTTTGAATCTTACAACACCACCATCATACTTTTCCAAGCTTAGAAACTTGATTTTATCACCAGTCATATGATGTGAGCATCTACTACCGATCACCCACTCATCCTTCTCATCAATTCTGGTTGCAAGAGCTTTCTCAATATTCTGATTACTAGTTGATTTAGTGGACACCAGACCATTTTCCTTGATAGCAATGAATACCCATTCATCTTAATTTTTAGTTTCTTTATCAGATTCATCATCAATAACTCCTTCAGTATAATAACATTTCTTTTGAAATCTAGTCTTATTAGGTTTATACTTAGAGACTCTTTCAGGACATCTTGATGCAAAATGACCTATCTTACTACAAGAGAAACATTTAATATAAATATTTCCTTTGTACTTACCTTGTCCTCTAGCTTCTCTTTTCACAATTAGTGCTTCTAGTTCTTCTAGCTCTCTTTCTTCATCTTCAATCAGTTTCATCTCTTCTTCATGATTGAATTTTTTTTGGAACTCTCTCCCAAATCATATCTTTGTTAGTTTTTTCTAGATACAGTAGCTTTGAATGCAAACTCTATCTTGGGAAAGGATTCCCCAAATTCACTCAACTCAAAGGCAACAATTTTTCCATTCAGCATGTCTCTTGTCACATTTGTTACTGTCTTGAGTTCTTCAATAGCATGAGCTTTTGTTTTGTAAGAACTAGGCACATATCTATTTATTTTAGCCCCAATCTCCTCTTCTTCCAAGGTTCCACTAACACATCTAATTTCCATCACTAATTCATTTACCTTTTGCAAAAAAAAAAAATGTTTTCATCTTCAATCATCTTCATGTTCTTCCACTTACCTTTCAGACTTTGTAGCTTAGCAACTTTTACTAGTGCATCTCCTTCATACAATGTTTTGAACTTTATCCAGATCTCGTGTACAGTCTTCAAACCTATCACATTTGTCATCTCTGAATCTATCAAAGCACTTAGCAATGCTTCTATAGCCCCGGTATTAGTTTTTTCTTCTTTGATCTCATCAATAGTAGAGGGTGTAGAAGTTGAGAAACCCAACCTCACAAGCCCCATGAATCACCTACATGCAATAACCTGTCACATAGAAAGAAATTACATAACAACAAAGATTCTCTACAAGCCTCGGTTGTAAAATGCATTAAGAGAATCAATAATTACAATGAGATCAATCCTTATGAAGTAGATCAAGAAACCCTAAAGTGTAACGTAAAAGGGAAACCATAGTGTTCACACTTAATAATTACTAAATAATTAATTATTAATGTGCCTAATTTTATCTTAAGTAACTAAAGTGATAATTGACTTAATTAATTAAACAATATGATTAAATTAATTAAGTGAAATAACTTATTACTCTAACATCCCCCCCTTAAGATGAACTTACGGAGAAGCTAAAACACTAGGAAAAGATGCATGAAAGAAAAGATGGATCCTGACAACAAAGGCCTGATCAGGTACCCATGTACAAATTCAATGCAAACTAAACCAAATGGGGTAAAGGAGAAAACCCAATGGGAACAAAAATCCTCCCCAAAATAAAATGCAAAAAAAAAGTGACGAAAGATGGAGGACTCCATAAGACCCCCAAGGACACCATCCATCACAAAGATACATGAATGAACCCCCCAAAAGAGAGGAAGAAATAGACCACATAGCCCCCCCATAAGGAAGTAGCTCTAGAAAGACTAAAGGAAGTGCATCTCCTGAAAGAAGTGAGAGGGAAGATGCCTCATAAATGCAATATCTGAAGGTGGAGCAGGTGTAGCCCAAGATGTCTCCATATAAGTAGGTGTGACCTCAACCAATGAAGAATTCAAAGTAGGTGAAGACTGAAGTGATACTTCCAAAGATGAATGTTCAACTAGGTCATGCTGCACTGAAACGAAAGAAAACACATCTGTAGTCATAGAAGTATCAACAACTAAAATAGTAGGTGGAGGAGATGAAATGGATGGCTCAAGAATAGGATCTGAAGTGAGAACTCCAATGTTCAAGTAGCCAAATGTCTCCTCTGAATGGTGATTCACACTAGAAGTGTGATGAATAGCTATAGGAATAAAACCACCATTAGTAGAAAAATCTGCAAAGGAATAAAACTAAGATGAGTGATCCACCACCCCAATAACAATAAATTCTCTACTCTTCAAGTCTCTAATGATAACTGAATCAGGTGTGAACTCCATAGATCTCCCATTTCCTCCATGTGTGATCTGATATATGGAAAGAAGGTTGGTCGTCAAATGAGGAACACACAAGACATCCTGAAAAGTGTTATCCCCAAAACTAATAGACCCCTTCCCTATAAAACTCATGTATGTATTGTTTCCCATCAAAATAGGAGACATAGTGTGAGACTCAAAGGACATGAACATAGATTGTGAAGATACCATATGATGAGATATGCTCCTGAATCTAGAAGCCATCTCCCTAATCCAAGACTTGAAGAAGAACAAAGAGCATGTACCTTCATATCTTATGAAGTATGTAAACCAGTTGTGCCCTTGTCATGATACTCTGAAGAAGAAGAATGAGGGGAAGGAGATGAAGCAGACATCCTAGAAGGAAAATCAATCTGATGTTTCTGAAGAAGATGCTTCAGCTCATCAATGTCCTTATAATAAGTATGTTCTCCATTTCCTTCCCTCTTGCAATACGCACATGTAACCTTCACCTTCTTAGATGATTTCCCCTTAGAAGAGGAGGATGAATCTGAGGACTTCTTTTGTTGTTCATAAGATTTGGAATTTTTTTGTTTCTATTTCTTGTCTTTTCCTATAGAATCCTTCTAATATTTGGGCTCCTATGATGCAATAAGTTCTTGTGATGAAGAGGGCTTCAACTTTCCCATGCTAGCCAACTTGGTCTGCTCGCAAGTGGGAGAAGATGCAAAATCATTAAAAGAAGGCATAGTAAATCTAGTACCAAGTGAATCCCTAGTGGTATAAAAGGTAGATACAAAAACTGAATAATTTGGTCCAAGCTTACAAAGAATGGACAATATCAACTAAGAGTCTTCCTTCTTAAAACCACACTATGAAAACTGCAATTTGAGAGACTTAAGCTTTGTGAATAACTCCTGGATGCTATCAAAATCCCTAGGATTTAAGCCAATAAGCTCATTATCCAACTGAAACCCTCTCATAGTATACTACTTCCCAAACAAAGAATCCAAAGTAGTCCATATCTGATTGGGTGTAGTACAAGACTCCAGATAAAAGAGTAGATCTAAATAAATTGAAAAGAAAAATGTCCTAAAAGCCTCATCACATCTATTAAACAATTTTCTCTTTTTAGCAGCACCTGTAGGTTCAACCTTTATACCCACAGTCACCCTGTACAACCCTTTGTGATTCAAATGGATCTCCATTTTCTTTTTCAACCAAATTAGTTGAATGAAGTAAGGGGTGAAATATTATGTGAATCCATGTGAATACAACAGTATATTCTCTCAAATAGAAAAATTGCTCTTTTATCTCAAAAAAATCCCTGAATTGCACGTTTCCTAAGAAAACAAAATCTAAGATCAAATAATAATATCAGATACCTAGTAAATATTCTAGAAAATCAAGTCTAAGATATTTGTAGATCACTGAACAAGATTTCCAATGCCTATTTGTTTGTACAAAATGGAGAAAGGATGCAAAAGTTAAGCCCTCTAAAGTGAAAACAACAACTTCAGACTTTGATAGACGAAAAAGGCATCCAAATGGAAAAATAAAAAAAATAAACTAGTACCACAGTGTTGTGCTTGAAACCAAATTTCCGGTGATATCTCATTTTCAAAAAATAGAGATTGTATGCCCGATTTCGTGAAACACCTCCAAAATGCCTAGTTTGACTCTCCTGGCCCTCAGGGGCTAAAAAAATAGGGACCTCGTCCTATGTAGGACCTCTCATTGGTGCAAAGGGGAAAATTCTATCAGCCCCTGGTCACCCTCGTGACTGCAGGAGGCTAGATTGGTGGTTGGGGGCTTCGGCGGAGCTCCTAGTCACCGATATGACTGGCGCAAGAGCGGGTCCAATCCAGCAGAGGTTGCAGGAGTAGAGCAACGGTGTGGAGGGGTAGCACTACCGTAATGGGTGGTCCACTGGTGGCCGCTTGGCCGAGCAGTGGTGGCAAAGACTTTATAACTAGCTACATAAATCTTACATGTGATTTTTTTTTTAATTTCTCACCTCATGAAGTGTGCCCTGGGGTCGTACGGCCTTGGGGCAAAAAATTTTTGCCTCTCCGGTCGACTATGTCCAAAATGGAACAAAATTATATGAAAAATGGGTTTTGGGGCACTGCAAACTCAATGGCAAGGTTTGTTTTGTCCAAAATTTCCCAAAAAAAGGCTACCCGCAAATGAAGCAAAACAATACCTAGCTAGAAACCCTTACACAAAAAAAATCACTGTAAGGCAATATCTTCAAACGAACAGGAAGCTATACGTCTGGTGCTCTGATACCAAGTAGAAGTTGAGAAACCCAACCTCACAAGCCCCAATAATCACCTGCATGCAATAACCTGTCACATAGAAAGAAATAAGTACAAAACAACAAAGATGTTCTACAAGCCTCAAGTTGTAAAATGCATTAAGATAATCAATAATTACAATGAGATCAATCCTTAAGACAGAGATCAAGAAACCCTAAAGTGTAACCTAAAAGGGAAACCCTAGTGTGCACACTTAATAATTAATAAATAATTAATTATTAATGTGCCTAAGTTTAGCTTAAGTAACTAAAGTGATAAGTGACTTAATTAATTAACCAATATGATTAAATTAATTAACTGAAATAACTTATTACTCTAACAAAGGGACCATTCTAAAGAATTGTTATGCATTCTTTGTAATCTTCCAAAAAGGCTCACCAATGCACTTCAAATGACACCATTCTGACATTCCACAGAGAGTAGTTTGTACCATCGAATCTAGGACTATCCTTCTTGTATGATGCCATCTCAGATCACCTCAAGTTATTAGACTTCTTCCGAGAAAATAGCTCTAATACCAATTGTTGGAAAAACAAGGATAAAAAACTAAGGGGGGGAGGGTGGTTGGGTGAATCAGTTGTTACAAAAAATAAGCTTATTCAACCTTAAACAACTTTTAATCTCAGATCTGATAATTAATAGTGAAAGCATGAATCAACAACACATCAAATACACATGAACACCAAGATTTTTATACGCGGAAACCTTGTTAGGGGAAAAACCACAGTGGATGTTAGTCCACAAGATTATACCCCGTTAGAAGTATAATGAAATAAATGAACATGGAATGCACATGCATTCAGACACACTGCCCAGAGCTCACTACTCAAAGGGAAGGCTCACTGCCTTACATAAGACAATCAAATTAAATCCATATGATGAGGCTTAACTGAGAAATTATCTTCTACAAAAGCTTGATTAGAGTTCTGATTAGGCACAAAAACACTTCTTCACACTTCGTTCAATCTCCTTCACACTCTTCTCTACACTCGAATGATCTAATCTTTATTTGCACATATATTGCATATAATTTTCATACATTGACATATCATACTTTAAGATGAGTAAACAATTTCTCTTATATATCCGCTACATGGATTTACATCACCAACTCTATCAGCCAAAATAAACAAAAAATTACAACTGTCATCCTCAATACATGAACAAATATTAATGCGCACCAACCTAAGTCAGTCACAACATAGTGAGGAACTAAATCAACATCCTTGAACATACCAAACAATAAAATATTAATCCATAATGATCCACAACACGCTACCACCATCATGTCGGCCAAGAACATGAAAACCTTAAACACACAAGGAAAAACCTTCAATCACAAAGATGCCAATCAACACAAATAAACCAAACTAATAGATCACGATCTAGAAACATCACTAAACACCTTAAAAACATACACAACAACTCAATTCACTAGAATTGCAATCTCATCTTCTAGAAACATCTACTATAGTAACTGAATAACTATAGGAGCACAAAACTTCATAACTTCCTCAAATCTTGATGTGTACCATTGAAACTTGCAGACAATATACTAGATAATCTCAATAACAAACCCTTTAGTGCATGCCTCATGATCATCAACAAACATAACTATTCATCACCCTGACCTTCTCAGCTTCACTAGCTACCTGCAATATACTTATTACAATTTTCTTAATACCCTCGACATATACAACCTTCAAAATCATCAATGCTAATAGTGTTGACATCAATGATAACCACATATGAGAAACACAACCACAAAATCCAATATGAATATGTAGAAGAACTAATAAGGGTTCATTTTGTAGATACTATTTTGGATACTTTCTGAGTTGAAGAAAAAATGTTAGAGGAAAATGTGGACCCTTCACCAATTTTTCATGAGATTTCAGATGAATTACAAGGAGATTGTCCTTGGATGATGTATTTTGATGGATCTTGTTCCAAAGAAGGCTCTGGTGTAGGAATCATTCTGATTTCTCCACAAGGTAGGACTTACAAATACTCTTTCTTGTTACAGTTTTCTTGTACAAATAATGTTGTTGAGTATGAGGCTCTTTTTCTTGGGTTGAAAATTTCTTCCAAACATGGTATTAAGATGTTGAGAGTATTAGTATATTACGATTTGGTGGTTTCCCAAGTTAGGTCTCGATTTGTTGCTAGAGATAAAAGGCTTAGGCAATACAAAAATGTTGTTTGGGGTACTATTGAAGCCTTTGATGTGTTTGGCATAGACTGGGTGGAAAGAGGACAAAATGTCAGGGAAAAATTGCTAGCTAACATTGTAGTTAGAATAGATGATGTAAATTTTGATGGTGTGTCCCAAATAGAAGTACAAACATGGCCTGTAGTGCCCAAAAATATTTGCTATTAGCAGGTGTTTGATGATGAAAATGATATTCTGAGGTTTTTTGCATTGTGTTGATAGATATGAGAATCAGGATATTGACTTTAGCTCTTTCATAGTTGAGATTGATGGGAAGGAGATTTTGTTTGGGAATGAGGTAATTCAGTTAAAAACAACAAGATTCCCCGGGGATTGGTTTCACTAGAGAGGGTTTTTGATGGCCCTGATAAATTAAGTGTTAAGCAAACATCTTCTCATAGGGAAGAATTGGAGGAGGTAAACCCGGGGACAAATAATTCCCCTAAAAGAGTGTATATAGGAAAAAGGATGAAACCTCATGTAAGGAACATGTTAATTACCTTATTAAGGAAGTACAAGCATGTCTTTGCATGTTCATATGATGATTTCAAGTCATACAAGGAAGATTTATTCCAACAAGAAATTCCTTTGAAGCCTGATGCAAAACCTTTCAAACAAAAACAAAGGCCTATCAATCCTACATTACAACCCAAGATGTAGGATGAACTTACCAAGCTATGAGACACCAGGATCATCAAGCCTATCTGACATTCATAATGGGTTTCAAATTTGGTCCTTGTTAGAAATAAAAATGGTGATATTAGGTTATGTGTAAATTTCAGGAATCTTAATGTAGCATCTCTAAAAGACGACTATCCTTTTCCCAAAATGGAAGCCATGTTGAAAAAATTCATAGGGTGCAAGTTACTTTCCATGATGGATGAATTTTCAAGATATAATCAAGGGATGGTAAGAAAAGTTGAGCAGTACAAGACTGCATTCACTACACCCTGGGGAACATACATATATGTAAGGATTCATTTTGGTCTCATGAATGTTGGTGTCGCATTCCAAAGAGAAATGGATGTGGCTTTTGCTGATTTTATTGACCTTTTTCTTTCCATTTACCAAGATGGCCTAACTACACATAGTAAGAAGGAGGAGGACCATTATTTACATTTGGAGAAAATATTTATCAGAGCTTTAGAGTATGGAATTTCTCTTAACTCTAAGAAGTGTCAATTGGGGGTGAAGGAAGGGAAATTACTAGGTCAAATTGTCTGAAAAGATGGAGTCAGTATTGACCCTGAATGGGTGGCAACAATTGATAAATTTAGCAACCTAAGAACGTAAAGGGAATTCAGACTTTTTTGGGTAGATTAATTGTTTGCAAAGATTTGTCACCAAATTTGTTGAGACTGTAAGGTCCATATCCAAGATGCTAAAGAGAAGGGAGAAAGTAGCATGGAAAAAAGAGCCTAAAAACACTTTTTAATCTATTAAAGATGCTATTAAGGAAGCCCCTATTTTTAAATCCCTTGATTACTCAAAGCCTTTTTAGTTGTTCATATTTTCTTCTTTCCATATAGTAGCAAGGGTCTTACTCCAAAAAAATGATGAAGGTTTTAAACAACCTATTTATTTCTTTAGTAAGTCATTACAATCATCTGAATTGAAGTATGATGCAACAAAAAAGTAGACATATGCCTTGGTTAAGGCTGTCAAAAAATTTAGGCCATATTTGACTAGGGCTACAATTGTTGCATATGTTCCTACAAAAGCAATCAAGGAAATTTTCACTCAACAAGAGACTACAGATCATTGATGTATGTGGATAAATATAATCTAGGAGTTTAACATTGACATCTAAATCACCAAGTTGGTGAGAGGCCAAGGCTTGGCTAAGTTGATGGCTGAGACAAACCTGGAATCTAACCAAGTAAATTGGGTTGAGCATGCAAATGTTGCACCTATATGTGATATGCAGACTTGTGGGTGGTATAGAAGAACTATTGAGTATTTATAAACCATGCAGTGCACTGAGGGTTTTCCCAACAATGAGAGGACTTTGAAACTACAAGAAATTAAATATGTTATCATTGATGGTGAACTTTGGTGGAGAAGCCCTGAAAGTGTGTTGCTCAGATGTGTGGATGGAGATCAGGCAAAAGATCTTTTGATTGAAATGCATAAAGGATCATGTGGAGGCCATTACATGGAAAAAACTACTACTTATAAGATATTGAGAGCAAGCTTGTGACATGTGTCCCTTTGTACAATGTGGGACCTAGTGCCCACTACGGTGCCCAATGTACCTAAGTTGAAGAATCAATGGTGGGGATATAACAATATGATCAAATATGAACTATTGAGTGCGCACTACGCAAGCCTTAAAATCATATTTTAAATTCTATTATGTAGTGTGTGCGATTGTGACACGTGTATCATCCTACTGACAGATAAAGGAATGTGGGGCCCTCTGACAAACGACTTAGTGTCCTAGTGGAAAAATTTGCATCGGTCAATCATGTGGCTAATGATGGTGACATTTTTTTGGCTCGAAAGGGGTCATCGGATATGCCACATCGGAATCAGATCTACGGATCTGATTAAAATCAAAATTATAAATTTAATAGTTGTTGCCTTTCACATGAGTGAATAGTAATTGTAGTAAATATGCTTGGAGCCATCTAGCATCAACACAAGTACATTTAACGCTGGTTTTTTCCATGCACCCAAAGATTGTCGACAATTCATAGGTACCCTGGAGGTCAAGAAAACACATTCTAGAATTCATTGCATTTAGAATTGGCACTTCATACCACCAGAAAACTGTAAGCAGAACAAAAATTGGCCCTTTATCGCTATCTTTAAAAAGAAGAAAGCTTGAGTTAGGGCATATATCTATTATTTTATTTTGTTTTCTTGATTTAAAGTATTTTATTAGGGTTGGGATGTGCATTAAAAGGTGGTAGGTTTTGTGCCTATATAACCCATGCCCCATTTTGAATGGGGACCCTCTTTCTTTTTGCGCACCCAGGTCATCTTGTTGACCACCTCATTTTACGTACCCCATTTTGGTGTCCTTGATGGTCAACATGTCTCTCAAGTCTCATCTTAGGTTGACCATGTGTTTCCCCTCAAAGTTTGTTGAGTCCTAAAGCTTCCTTAACATTTCACCCTTTGTTGATGTCTGTGGGGCCTCTCGGGCCGGGACTGTCAGGATTCCCCTCTCGAGTTTCCCTATTTTTTTTTCCTTTTCTAACAGCTTGCAGTCTACACCTCCTCGACTCCCAGACCCCAACTTTGTGATTTCCATCTAATGACTTACATTAAAACTGGCATTCCATCGCACCTTACGGGCCTGACCCTTTGGGTTTCCCTACCCAGGTTTTCTTCAAATTTTTGCTATTTTGGACGGTCGTCGGCCAACATCCTTCCGGTCTCCAAAACCCAACGCCTACTTGGTCATTGGATTCTCATGATGATTTTTTGGATGGCATTTCCCTCATGTAACTCTGAACCTTAGGCTCTAAATTTCCCATCGTCATCCTTCATTTGAATCCACCTACCTCACTCATCATTGTACCTACATTTATTAGGGACATTAATTACGATTAGGGGTATAAATATTGGGTGTGACATATTATTTTCACATGTCAGGAACAAAAGAGAAGTGTAGTTCCATTACCTCTTTCGCACCCAGGCTATCACTCTGTCGTTCTTGGAGGATTCAGCAACGCTATTCATTAGGTCTTTGAGGTATGCTCATTTTCTGATAGCCTACTTCGTCTCTTCATGATTTAATGCTTAAACAGTGGATAAGAAGGGAAACATTCATGTGAATCTGGTAGAGAGAACACCTCTGCACAAAACCCATAGGTTAAAATTTCCAAAACAACCCTCCAAACTTAGAAAATCAAACTCGAAACCTTATCTTTGTGTCGTTGTTCTTTGAATTAGGCGATCACGCCCTCCACACCCGATATCTTCAATTGTTTTTTTCGTTCAAACTTTAGATTTGAAATAACTTACCTCAAAAAGAAAAATGCCCTACAGGTTTCGGCCTCTAAGACTCTGCCTCTAGGTTGTTGGTTCACCTTTATCATTTCAAACGGTGTTCTTGCCTTGCCCTTATGAGTCTCAGACCCTAACTTGTTATTTGATGCGAGACCTTCAACAAGGAGTGAACACCTCCAAGCAACCCTCGGGCCCCGTTCTACAGACTTTCGTCTATGGGCCACCATTGTCATTCTACTATTTCAATCGCCCGTTGGTTGACCACCTTCCTGCTCTCGAGTCCCAAGTGCTTCCCCACCAAAATATTTTTTAATGAAAATATTCAAGTCCTTGCCTCCATTGGACCCTGCCCACTGGACTTCCACCATCGGGCTTCTATCCCATCTTGGTCATCCCAAATAGAAAATCCAAACTGTCCTTCTGGCCTCTGGACCCTGACTTCCCATTTTCTGTCAGGTTTTAAATTTGAAGTCGCAAGGTGAAATAATTCTTCAGGTCTGGACCTCTGAGTTGCAGGTCCTGGACTTCCATCCCCACTTTGTCATTTCTTACAGCTATTTCGTAGTGGCCCGAGCTCTCAAATGACTAAAATTTCTAAGGCATGGTTTCACGACCTTCGGCCTCCCAGGTTCCAAACTCCATAACTCATCCTCTGGAATGTCATTTCTCCAAAGCTGTTTTGAATAGTGAACATTTGATATCCTTCCCTTGGTTTGATCCTGAATGCCTTAATGGTGACCTAAATGACCTCCAATCTAAAAATCAATGATGACCCACATGCTAAAATGTGATCACCTTCCTCATGGACCCTTCATTATCCAAATCCAAGATTGGGAGAAATCATTCGGGTCTTCCTTCTCTATTCGCCCTTTGGAAAAACATTCTGGCATGGGAAGTTCAACCTCTTGAGCCTAGGTCATTCGGTTTCCCTCTAATGAACCTCAGAATATAATTTTGACTAAGTGTTAGACATTTGAATGATGGATTACTCAATCTAACCATGTTTTGCAGGGATTTGGCTAACTGTTTATGACATCATGCACCTTAGCCTCTATGTGCAGGATATATGGAATCAGGTATAGAAACCTCGAGGGCAGCCAAAGACAAAGGGAAGAGAACCACTAAAGCTCCTCGAGGCAAGGAGGATAAAGACTAGATGAAATACCAATTTCAGGGAGTGTCATTGGATTCCAAGGTCATGACTAGGTGGAACGACATCATTGACACAAATATTGGGCATGTCAACATTCATGAGCTCATACAAAGGGTTAGAATAAGCCCCAAAACAGATAATGCAAGACTCAAATTGAATTGTTTAGTTTTCTAGATTGAAACTGTGTGCATTTTTTGTGAATGAACATTTTGGATCAAACTTCATGATCCATCCTTAGGATAATACATGCAACTAGAGAGAAGAGAAAAAAATAGGATGAGATAGTAGACTTAGAAGGTTAAATAGGCGAGGGGAATGAGAGGGTTAGAAGACAAAAATAGACCCAAACAATAAATACCTAAATAAAATAAGAAATTATTCAAATAATAAAGTAAGAAGAGAGGCCCCAAAAATAAAATGAGGAAAACATAAAGTAGGACAAAAAATAAGAGAAGATTAAAAAGTTTGAATAAAGTCCAAAAAAATAAATGAACGGAAAGAACTAAAGAAGAGAAGAACACAAAAAGAGGAAAAAAAAGAAAAAGAAAAAAGAAACCAAGTATAATAATTTGAAACAAAGACCAAAAGATAAAAATAAAGAAGGGTGAAGAGAAGCAACGAAAATACAAATAAAAAATAGGGACAAGGAAGAAGCAGAAGGAACACCAATTGCGACAAAAAATAACTAAAAAGACAAAGAAGAAAAATAAAGAACAAGACAATAAAAATAAGGTAAAAAGAACATTAATTAAACAACAAGACCATAAAAATAAAAAAAATAAGAAAAATAAATAAGTAAAAGGAAAATTAACAAAAGGAAACCAAAATAAACTAAAAAGATAAAGAATAAGAATAATAAATAATAAAATAAAATTATTGAAACAAATGAATTCAATAAAATAAAAACGTATGAAACAAATGAATTCAATAAAAAAAAACTTATGAAACAAGAAGACCATAAAAAAATAAAAAATAAAAATAAGACACAAAAGAAAATTAAAGAAGTAAATGGAAAAAATGGAAAAAAACAAGCAAAGCTAAAGCATAAATGAAAACAAATAAAATAAAATAATAATAAGAAAAAGAAGCCTAAAAGAAACTAAATAGATGAAGAAGAGAAAACATAAAATAAAACTATTGAGACAAAAGAGTTCTAATAAAACTATTGAAACAAATGAACTCTAATGGAATAAGATGATTGAAACAAATGAAGTCAAAACTAATGAAGACAAACTAAAGAGAGAGGACCAACTAGGGAGAGGAATACGAAGGGGGCCAAGGGGGGAGGTACCGAAAAAGGGGGCTAAGGAGGGGAGGAAATACCAAAGCTACCAAGATGGGGGTCAACTAGGTTATTCAAAAGGGGCTTCCAAGAGAAGCTTAAATTCCAACCCCCATCTCGGTTGAGGTTGGAGGGGTGGTTATTGATTTCAATGGCCTCAAGGAGCTTTCTCTTGAAGTAGTTATCTTCTTTAGAAAGGATTTTGGTGTCTTCTAAAGTGATATGATGCTTGGTCTTGGAAGAGTGCTCGACTAGCGTAAATTTCGCTACCCACTCATGTCTAATGTCAGCCCCATGCTCTTTGATCCTTGTGGAGATTGAGCAACTGGTTTCTCCAATATAAGGGATGCCACAAGAACAAGAAATTTCATAGACACTCGAGTTGAGGAAGGAGTTAAGAGGATCCTTTGGGGAAGGAATGTGATTTTTTAAAATGGAAAGGGGCTTGAAATTGCAAACTAAGCCCTTTTTTAGGAGAATCTTCACTATTTTGTTGGAGATTCCTTCAACATAAGGAAGGGTAGCAATGGGAAGAGAAGGGGTAGGAGAGGGCTTAGGTTTGAGAGACAACATAGATTTGGCCTGATTGATAGCACGATTGATTTGCTTCCTTTTATACCCATTTAGAGATAAAACATGGGTAAGGTGGTTTAGCTCTTAGTCAATGTGTTCATCATCACAAATAGTGAAAGCTCTGAATGCCAAAGTTTTGAGAACTCCAGCTTTTTGGTGAGGGTGATGATAAGAAGAAGAGTGAAGGTAGAGGTCGGTGTGGGTGGATTTACAAAAGACAGTATGGGATAGCGACCCATCTTCTTTTTTGATGAGAAGGACATCAAGGGAAGGAAGTTGGTTATTGGATTCAAGACACATTAGGAGCAGTGGAATAGCCAAGGCTGGGGGTTTCCCTCCTACCTTGATTGCCCCTGAGTTGGTAATGGCTTGCAGAGAGGCATATAAGCTAGAAACAAGGACTATTTTTGAAAGAGATGGAAACATCATGGATGACATGTTGCCATCAAGAATAAAAAAACCCTTCCACATTCCCGTCTTTAGAAAGATGGAGTTGCCTACTATTCAGGAATGCAAATAAATGTGGGATGAAGACCCCATAAGATGTAGGAAACTTATAAATCAGTATTGGCTAAAAGACAAATGGGGTATCACTACAAAGGTTCCCCAAAAACTCTTTTGTAGTGACTTTTTCAAAGATTACCATGATTTGATCACCAAGCTAAGTAGAGTGATGGGCCTCCCTTATGCAGTGTATTTTCAAGAATGGATGGTTTATTTCATCGAGCACATTCTCCATGGAAAGGACACCACGTTCTACTAGGGAGGAATAATCAGTGATTGCTTTCATGATCAGTTTATGAATGTCAAAAAGACCTCCAAGTTCTATATGACCTCTTACTTGGTATACTCATTGGCTGATAGGAGGCATTATAATGGGTTATTCTAAATTCCAAATAAAGTGCCTGGTAGAGAACTCAAGGATTTCAACAAGTATCCTCAGCTACAGTTCAGGAACTTCAAGAAGGATTATTGCAAAGTGAACGATGCATTTATCGCTTATCTCATCAGGCTACTCGGGGGGTGATTTTAAGAGGATATTCTCCCATAGTGCTCAAGCGTTTCTAAAAATTCATGCCTTCCTATTTATCCAGTACCCCAAGTTCACATACATTCATGCCCAAGGCTTCTCAAAAAACCCAAACAAGGTGCCTCGATACCCTAATGACCAAATTATATTGTTGGAGCTATCTTGGCTGCTATGACACATTCACACCATTCTGAGTAGCAAGCACCTAGCGGGGATCCCTTATCCCCTTACACTCATCCAAGGGATGTATGAGATTTATACCTCCCAATGTGCTGACAATTTGGAGAATGAACTGGCAGAGTATCACTTCAAATATCACACAGCCAGGCCATGAATGGACCCATATGGTCATGTTAGAAAATCAATTGGATAGGAGTATGCCCACCTCCACAATGTTGAGAATTTATGGGTAGATTGTAAAGATGAATTCAAAGTGCAGCTAAGGCACTATATATAGATGACTACATTTTTGTGAAGAGGGTGAATTTTTTCCCGATGCCTGATCAACTTGAGGAAGATGAAAGTACTATAATCATCCCCAAGTACAACACCATCGCCAATCTACCACAACCAATGATTTATTGGGATGAGCTGGGGGTTGATGACCTTGACATACTTACTAAGCCTATTGAGGCCTGAACAAAGGTGTGGATTGATGAGAAGGTTTATCAATTAAATCAATAGGCATTCATCCTAACATTCAAGGGGCTTGAAAGTAAGCCAAGTGGTTCTAGTGGTGGAGCAGCTGCTACATCAACTAGAGAAACATCTAAATCCCCCCAATCGGTTCATTCAAAAAAGAGAAAGGAGACTGATGAGCAGCAGTCTGACCCAAAGGTGTACACTAGGAAGACCTCAAAGAGTCAGCCTCCCAAGAAACACAAGAAAGTGGGCAACATCACGGAAATGCCAGTAATCCAAGAAGATCTTCTCCATGAGGGAGAGGAGATGGAGGTTTTTTAGCCAAAGTCTCTACCTATTTAATCTGTTTCCACAACCACTATTGTTACCACCACTCTTATCCCACATGTAGTAGTTGCATCCTCTCTGCGTGCGGTGGACATTTTCATCCATCTTGCTTCTACTTCTCCCATCCCACAGGTAATATCGATTGATTTTTCCTTCACCACTACCTCGATCATTTCTTCATATTCCATGTCTCCTTCCTTTTCTCTTCCCTCTGCCAATATTGCAATCGTAATGCCTACCCTTACCCTTTCAGAATCCTTTGTGAAATATGTGCAAAATGTTCCCTTTGAGCTCTCAGGAATGTTTGCAAATCTGGTAGTATAGTTTGCGATAGCTCATACAATAATTAGCACTCCAATCCCTCCTCCTCCTATCGAGTTTCCAAAAATAGAAGCCACCATGAAAATTTTTGAGGAGTTGGACCACCGACAATAGATAGAATCAGCTAAGGGGTTGGAAGAAGAGGCAATTGATTATCATGAGCACCCAATATATGAGCATCGAGTAATTGATGAGGTCACCCATGTTTCCTCTAGTGATGATGGTGAGGATATAGGCATGAATAAAATTAAAGAAATATTTGATCTAGAGCTTGATGTCAAACTAATCAAGCAACTCAAGGAAATTGAAGACAATGAGGCTGAACAACATCCTATCAATGAAGAAGAGGTTTCTACCATAGGGATGGAGGATGGTAAGTATCCAATGAAAGAAAGAGACTATGAACCTTGACATGATGAAGGGGTTTTTGCTCAAGAAGAGTAGGAAGGTAAGGAAGAGGATAAGTTTGGAGGAGAGGCTGAAAATTATAAGAATCTAGAGATTGAGCAGCCTGAGGAGCATGGGTATGATGGAGAAAGGGATGTCGAAGAGGAAGGCAACCCTAATGAGAACTTGCATGCCAAGTCCCCTATCAAGCACATAGTGTTCGTACAAGACACCGATGAGGAGAAGGAGGATATGAGGATAGGATGGGAGGCTCTCATTGATAAGGCAATTAAAGTTTGAGAAGAAGAAAAGGGGGATCAACAAGATTCACCTAAAGAAAAATATTCAATTCCTGATTGGTTGGAGAGGCAGCTAGAAAAGAAGGCTCCCACTCGAAAGGACCCAAGGGGGAGGTTGGAAGCTATACTGGCTCGAGTCTAGATCGACACTAAGAAGGAGAAGAGGCTGAAGATCAGGTCAAAGGTAACGATGGATGCCTCTGGATCTAAAGAAGTACAAATTTCTATGTCTGTGGTGGGGTAAAAAGGAATAAGTTATAACATATCCACCATCAACTTGGGAGTGGCCACTAGGGAGAAAAAGTTTGATCATCTCCAGGAATCAGTCACCACACTGGTGCATCTCATTTAGCAAGAGGAAGTTTCCAAAGAGGAGCTTAAGGCATAGGTTTCTGATTTGATAGCCTATATCCAACAATGGTCATCGGCGGAAGAACAACCAACCACATCCTCGGCCTTGCCACAGTTTTTGTCAAAGGAGCAGATTAACAAGCTAGAGAAGAGAAAGAACTTGGACAAGACCACAAAAAATTGGTTCTGAAAAGTCTTGGATGTTGGGAATATAGGTATCAATCTTGTTGTTCAAACAACCAACAAATTCTTGGAGGTACAAACTTCTCTTGAAGGTATGAATAAATTTTTCATTGAGTTCCCAAAGAAATATAGGGCCTCTTACCCAAAAATTGAGGCTATCCTCAAGC
Source organism: Sequoiadendron giganteum (assembly GCA_007115665.2). Classification (NCBI taxonomy): domain Eukaryota; kingdom Viridiplantae; phylum Streptophyta; class Pinopsida; order Cupressales; family Cupressaceae; genus Sequoiadendron; species Sequoiadendron giganteum. The sequence goes on along the minus strand of CM021109.1, from coordinate 37,703,038 downwards.
TGGCAAGTGAAATTTTGGAAAAGGAGTTTGCCTTCCAAGATGAGGATCATTGGCTGATGGATGTGTGGAAGCAAGACTTCCATCATCAGAGGGAAAGGCTGGAACAAGTACTTAAAAGGGTAAATCCAGATGTTGAATGGGCCTAGGAAGCCAAAGAAGATTGCCTTTGATATCTAAAGCTAATGATAGGGTATGAAGTGCCTATTGCCCAGATCAATCCGGAAGATATAAAGCCTCACTTCTGAAAGAGGATGGAAGATGGAATGTTGGTTGAAGTTACTACAGACTTCATAAGCTTTGTTTCCCGAGCTTTTTCCCAATCTGAGTTGTTCAAAGATCATACTACTAAGTATGAGGAGGACTAAGAGAGGATTATTGATAATTCCAAAGAGTGGAGTTACCAAGTGTTGAGATCCAACATCATAGAGGTCGATATGCTCCAATCGATGATCTTAAAATTCATGGAATAGGCAGCTTTGAAGAAGCAAAAAGGAAATCATGTTATTGATGAAGAATTTCTAAAGGAGTAGTTGTAGCAAAGAGAAAACAACAAAAGGATAAAAATGCTATAGTACTGCCACTAAAGGACAAAACAAGGATGTGGATAAAAATGTATTTTAAAATGCAATATATTGGGGGGTAGGTAGAACCCTAGGTTACAATGAATTGTGGCCACACAAATGTAAATCAATCTTGGCCACATATTTTTATTTTGGGACACTATAAATGGCAGGTCTCCTCTCATTTCAAGGAGATTTGAGTTGTTGTAAAGACATGTTGCAGAAATTACAATAGAAATACATTGATTCTGGTGCATTTGTAGATTTCTTCTCATTTTTCATGATTCTTTTCTCATTGTTGAATGATTTAGTTGAATTTTCTTTATTGTTTTAGCTTCCTTTCAGTTAACTTTGGTAAATTTAGTAATGTTATTTCTTGGTTATGAAGATTTATACTATGTAGATGCCCTCCTTGTCCATATTTTTGGTTGTTTGCTACTGGTAGATGGCTATGTAAATTTAGTCTGGACCTAGATTTGAATTCTCTTTTAAATATTTATCTTTGTTCATGCATATGTATGGTGAATGAATGGTAAAATTTCTATAGTCCTTAGAAGATAGCACAAATTTCATGAGACTATGAGATTTTTGGTTAAGTGGAATTTTGTTCTAAGGAAGTTGTCCATAGTGGAGACCTCCATGATCACTGTTCATTAGTAGTTGTAGGTCTAGGAACCCTCTCTCTTCCTTGCCCCTTTTCCTTTTTTTTCAAGAAGTGACCTATGTTAAGGTTCATTGCACATTGTAAAGCCAAATCTCAAGTCAGAAATAGAGTTCAAAATTGTTGTTTGAACCTGTAGCAAACATACAGTAACTTCCCCACCTCAAAAACTTTGTTTGCAGATCAGATTCCACTTCCAACTTAACTCATAATTTTTCCATGTGATTACCAACAATATCACATCAAACATCAACTGAGGTATCCTATGCAAGTCATGACCTGACACCCGAGAGACCTTGGGGTGATTTTTAGCAACTTGTTGGATATTTCCTTTCAAGAGAGGTGATGCCCTTATGCATTTCTTGTGCTGAGAAAGTGTGCAAAAACACCCACCAACAGAACTGGCACTAGAAAGAGGGATTTTTTAGGGCTAAGCTAGACCGAATCGGGTCATTCTCCCTTGAGGGATTTTATATAATACTAAATCTACAGCAAACAAAGGGGATTTCCAAGAGCTAATTTCCCCTATGCAAGCTAAGAGAGCTAAGAAAGGGGAAGCCTCCATATCCAACACACTCAACCAGCCCATTTCACTTTCACCATCATCCTCCTCTTCTACCCATTCACCACCATCTTTTCCTTCATTCTTGGCAGCATATTCTCCTACTCACCCACTTCAAATATCCTTCTAGGTTGTCACTCCCCAAAGGCTTGATGTTGCCTTTCAGCCCAACACAGTCCCATTTCTAGAAGTTTTTCCTTCAACCGTTGTTGCCCCATTGTAGTCAAAATTCAATCTAGCGCAACCACCTCCACCACCCCCTTTGATGGCATGGTTGGGAAAAAATCCATCTCCTTTGGCCTTCAACCTCTATCATCACATGCTAAAGAACCCTAAGAGATTTTTCTCAAAGTTCAACCCCATGGATCCGTAGAGGACAACAGAGGAGCATGTCAAGATTTTTGAGATCATTTTGAAGACTATGCAAATCATACATGAGGATGTGGCTTGCCGGCTCTTTCCCTACTCGTTGGGAGAGGAGGCCTTCTATTGGTACGTCAAATTTCCAACGGGAACTATCAACACATGGGACCTTATGAAGAATTCTTTTCTTTAGAAGTTCAAAAATCCAATGAGCCCTATAGAGTCGTATTGGAATTTTATGTCAATTCAAAGGGAGGTCAACAAACTGATCAACTCCTTTAATGATCGATTCCATAGAGCATATACTCAACTACATGGCCCATATGTGTTCAATGATGCTACTCTTTTACTTGTCTATTATGCAGCATTGGACAATATTACTACAACATTAGTGAAGAGGATGCAACCACCGCCCACCAGATTGGTAGATGCATACTCGGAGGCTATCATTACTAGCACGAACTTGGGACAAAAGAGTTTTTGTCTTCTGCCCTCTTTGGGGAAGGTTTCTCATCCTTCACAAACTCAAGGGCTCACTCAAGTTTTGCAACATCACATGCCCCTTAGAATCCAGTACCACAGCTACGCATAGTACCGCACCCCGAACAACCAATAAATCAAGCACACTCAGTTCCTCACTATTTGCTGCCCCAACAACAAAAATTCCATTCTGAATGGCCCCAAGTACTGACATATCTCCAAGCATCCAAATTTTTGCCTACTCACCAAAATTAGCCAATGGCTCAGTCGGTGTTCCTCCAAAGTGTAGCCCCAGAGCTGAACAACACAAAAAAGGATTGGATCGAAGAACTCACGAAAATGATCAAGAAAATGTCTATGGAGATGACACATTTGACAAACCAAACAAATCAGTCGCAGGGTTCGCAGAAAATTATCCAAGCCAACCTCAACCATGACAGTCGTGACGGTTGTGAGAACTGGGATACGCGCGATGCCAGCACATCATCTTGACAAAATTATGATAGGAATCAAAATTCAGGGAAAAACTTCAATAGAAGGTCTTTCCCGAGAAAGAACCAGACATGGAACATGAGGCCCAACAATGGTGGTGTTCCCACTCCCCTCGATCAACCCAGAAGCAACAACAAGACTACAAGTGGAGTCTACCTGGCTGAGGCTGCTTTATTTGGTTGGTGTTGCATACACAAAACTAGTTGACATTCTGAATTGAATTGTCTGGAATTGTAGATGGCTGCTAAAATTTTCCAAGTTGAAGTCCAAAATGTTGTGGACAACTCGAGATGTAGAGACATCGTTGCTTTTGAACTATACGACTCCTCTATGTTGGTGGTCAATCAGGCTCCTTTCCCAAAGGTTGAGAGCAATGTAACCGAGAAGGAGGAGGTCACTATAGGTAACGAAAAGGTAGAAGAGGTAAGTTTTGAAAGTCCTTTGGCTAAGATTTTTGATTTAGTATATAATGGTCCTAAGGATGAGGAAGAGCCTAGGGAAGATGAAGTCCAAATGTTTCACCAAAGGACTACCCCTTATGAACTTAGGAATAGAAAGGTTGGTGGTCGGGTTGGTGGTCCTTTTACAACCTCCACTTCGCCTAACAATTTGAGTACCCCTCCTGACCCAAATGCTAGCAACAATCTAGGATATCCTCATGTCTCCACATGGTACTTTAACAAGAATAGACAACAAAACCAAAACCAAAACCAGCCTACTAGCTCCTTCCAAAATACCACTAGCTCCTCTTGAGATATCACCTATGATGAAGAATTCAAACAAATGGGGGAGTATATTATGGAAGAATTTAAGAAGGTTAAGCTAAGTGTGTCTACTTTTGAGCTACTTAAGGTGTCAGCCGTAAGAAATGCCTTTTTTAGAATGATAAATGGGACTCTGTCGGTCGCGTCAACTCGAGAGGCGCCTTCAAGGAAGGTTTCCTTTAAGGATCAACAAAATGAACTTTAAGTGCGATAGATTTCCAATAAAAGGGTTGATCCACCTAAAAATCAATAGCCAAATATTCAACCCACTGAAGAAACCGACCAAACATAAGCCCAAAATAAGGGTAATGATAAGGATAAGGGTCAAGTTTCCCAAGTGGATGTTTCTAGAGGATTGTTTCTGGGAAAATTCAAGACTCCTCCCTTCTTCACCACCATCCAAGTTTTTGGGAAGAACCTCCATAACTTCTTGCTAGACTCAGAAGCTTCCACCAATGTCATACCCCTAAGCGTGTGTAAATCTTTGGGAATAGTCCCAACTCCCTCCCGATGTAAAGTGACGTAGCTTGAAAAGATTAAGATTAAAATAGTTTGAGAGATTAATAGAATACCCATGTAGATTGTTGTTGATCCTAAGATTCAACAAACCATTGGCATACAAGTTGTTGATATCCTAGACACCTATGGCATAATTTTAGGAAATGATTTCACAAAGGCATTGAATGGATACACCGCAACCGACTACTCTCATTTATGTTTTCCATCAAAAGGGATGTCGAATAAGATGCAAATTGATCGGGAGCCACACATGAGGTTCATGATCATGAAATACAATAATAGAAATGAAGTGTTGTTTGTCAAAACAGAATTGGGAAATTATTCTACGGTGTCATATTCAGAAGAACAAGAATGCTTTGGAGAAGATGAAATGGGGGAGGTCCTTCTTATGTTGTGTAGTCCACTCGCCAACCTAGCTTGTACCCCTCACAATAGGAAAATGTTGATAGAGTTAGATGATGAAGAATCATGCAAGGAAGATAATCTTGGATTGATGGATGGTTTCCAAGATTTTATGGGAAAATGTGTACAAGACCAACTCAATTTGGCAACTAGAATGAATTTTCAGGAACTCTTTCTGCCTACTCAGTGCAGGGTACATAATGTCGCCCATTCAGAATTTGAATGTTGTTTATGTTAGACAACAATTGAGCATATCAAAATATGAATCACTCCAGAGGAGAAAACTTGACCAACACTTCCAAAACAAACATGTTCAGAACCTACACCTCCTCAGAAGGTTGTTGAAATGAGGCCACCATCAAAGTCAGAAATCAGATCTGTCGATTATAAGGTTAAGGACTCTCCTGGTTTCTGGATGCTACACTTTGATGGGTCCAAATCCAAGCATGGGGTCAGAGCTATCTTCAAACTAATCAGTCCAGAGGTAAGTCATATTTCGCTACTCATAGGCTTCAATTTTATTGCACTAATAATGTAGGAGAATATGAAGCATTGGTCTTGGGAATCCTCATGGCATTAAGAAATGGTGTTAAAAATGTTGCAAGTCTTCGAGGATTCGGAGTTGGTCATAAAGCAAGTAAGAAAAATCTATTCTTGTTATGATTGAAGACTCACTAATTATAGGCATAGAGTATGGGATCTGATAGAAGGGTTAGACACTTGTAATATCTAGCTGATCCCACACTCTCAAAATCACATTTCCAATGCCTTAGCCCAGGTGGCTAGCACCTTGTAACCATTGTCATTGTCTGGCATTAAAAGGTTTACAGTCAAGCTCACCTTCATTCCATCTATACCAGACAATGTAGAAATTTTTTAGGTGTTTAATGATGATAAACACATCTCAGACTACATTACTAGCTTTGATGTGTTTGTTGCCCAGATAATTGATGAGGCAGAACCTGAGGAGGCCGAACTTGATATAGAAAGGATTATCAATCTCAAGACCAACACTATCTTGAGAGGGATGGTCCAACTCGAATGCATACTTGATCTAGATTAGATCAAAGATCAAGATTAGCAGGCCAAGAAAGACACCATCAATGGCCTGTGTAACACCTACAACCTTAGAATGACTGGGGATGCAAAGAATGTATTTATTAGCAAGGTGTGCACACTCGAGGAAGGAAAGGGAATAATGGATACTTTGTGGAAGTACCATGATATCATTTCTTCGAGCTACAAGGATCTCAAAACATATGATATATCAATTATCACCCATACCATCCCTCTTACGCCAGATGCAAGACCATTTTGATAGCGACAACACCCTATCAATGCGCTATTGGAACCAATTATATACAAGGAAGTGCATAAATTGTTGTCCGCTAGGATTATCTTCCCAGTTCGGTACACCAACTAGGTTGAAAACTTGGTCCTAGTAAGAAAAAAGAATGGAGAGATCAGATTGTGCGTTGAATTCCGCAATCTGAATAAAGTTTCAGAAAAGGAAAACTATCCAGTGTTATCATTGGATGAGGTACTACAGATACTAAATCGTTCTTAATTGATGTCCTTCTTGGATGGGTATTCAGGGTACAACCAAGTCATGGTGCAATATGTAGATTGACACAAAATGACGTTCACCACCAATGGGGCACATTTGCCTATAGACGGATGCCCTTTGGGCTCATCAATTTCGGTGCCACCTTTCAACATGTGATGGATATTGCATTCAAGGATATGATTGGAAAGTGCATAATCATCTACATGGATCATTTAATAGTGTTCTCAAAATGGCGAGGTGATCATGTTGCTGATTTATGCAAAAAAATTTGAAGGTGTCACGAATTTGGGGTTTCTCTCAATCCGAAGAAATGCATCTTTGTGGTAACTAAGGGAAAGCTACTAGGGAATGTCTTATTAGAAAAGGGGATCTCCATTGATCCCAAACAAATTCAAGCCATCATGAGGATTCAACTACCAAGCAGCAAGAAGGAGTAAAAATATTTGTTTGGAAAGATCAACTTTGTCTGTAAGTTTATAACAGGATTTTTTGAAATTGTTAAACTGCTCAAAGCTATGTTAAAGAAAGATTCCAAGATTGAGTGGAATCTTGAGTAAAAGTAAGCCTTTGGAGAAATTAAACAAGCAATTTCTGAAGCACTAGTGTTATCCAGCCCGAACTATCTGAAGCCTTTCTACATCTATTCATTCACTTCAGATCATTTGTGTGCCAGTATCCTAACATAGAAGGATGATGAGGGGAATGAGCATCCAATCACCTTCATGAGTACCCCTTTGAAAGGTGTTGAGTTGCATTACCAAAATGTAGAAAAACAATCCCATGCCCTTGTTAGAGTAGTAAAGAAGTCTAGGTATTATATCTTGTGCAACAAAGTGTTCGCCATAGTTCCTGACCCAGCAATAAAGATGTTTCCTATGTAGAATGAACTGGGCGAATGAAGGGAAAAATGGATTACATTGTTGCAAGAATATGATATGGAAATCCAGCCAATGACATTACTGAGAGGGTAGGCACTTACCAAAATGATGGCAAAATCAGTTATTGAGGTTGGACCTGAACTCATAGTGCAACAATACTAGTTGGAGGATGTCTCTCCAAGAGAATGGTACAATGACATAGTGTATTATCTGCTGAATCATAAATATCTTCCCTACTTGTAGGGAGTCCAAAAGCATGCACTTAGATTGAAAATCGTCAATTCCATGTTGCAAGGAGCCATATTGTACAAGATGAATCATGAAGGTATATATCTGCGATGCCTTGGTAAGGAAGAAGTAGATCGTGTCCAAAAAGAGTTTCATGAAAAAATTCGGCATGGGCCATGGTTTCAGCTTGTCTACAACACATCAAATATTGAGGGTAAGGTATTATTGGCCTATGATCTTTAAGAATTCCCATGGCCACATCCACACTTTCCATGTATGCCAAACCGTGACAACCAGAGAAAATAATGTTGTTGTCCCGTTGCAACCAGACGTGGAGGTAAGACCATTTGCACAATGGGGTCTCAACTTCATTGGTCCTGTAAGTCCTCCATCATTTGTAGGATACAGGTGCATTCTAACCTCTTCTAATTATTGCATTAGATAGACAAAATCAATTGCGTGTAGGCAATGCACAACAAAGGTAGTAACTAATTTTCCGGAAAGCTTTATTTTTAACCATTTTGGTTGTCCTTATGCATTAGTATATGATAATGGTCCTGCATTTGCATCATTAAAATTCATTAGTTGGGCCTTTGAATATGGCATCGCCCTTAAAAAATTCTCCAACTATTATCCCCAAGACAATGGTCTTGTAGAATCTACCAACAAGAACCTAATTATCGTGATAAAAAAATTGCTTGATAGAAACCCCAAGGACTGGCATACACAACTCCATTTTTCCCTTTCGAAAGATTGCACCTGCCATAAGGCTGCCCTTAATGATTCCCCTTACCACCTCATTTATGGATTAGAACCTATTTTCCTAATACACTTGAAAATACCTACCCTCTAGCTCATCAATAATTTTTATGAAGGAGGGGATCACAGAGAAGCTCGCCTAGCTAAGCTATTACATTTAGAAGAGGTACGAGACTGTGCAATATAAGAACTTGTCAAACCTCAGGGCATAGTTAAAATTCTTGGAGATAATTCTTTTCGCTTAAAAACCTTAACAAGTGTGGACATCCCATTTCCCATCAACGGGTAGCATCTTAAGAATTACTTCCAAGCCCAAGCTCTCCTAGAGCTAATCATGTAAATACTTGTATATAGGTTAGGGTAGGTTTCCTTGTTTAGCTTCCTGCTTTGTTTTGTTTTGCTTGCTTCCCGACAATTTTTTTTGGCCTTGATGAGAGTCTCCCCTTTTTTTTTTCTGCGGTGGTCATGCTTGGCTTGATGAATGATTGGCTCTACTACCCACTCTTTTTTTGTCTCTAAATAAGCCCTCATTCCCCATTGTCGATCCCTAAAGGTCCCTAAGCATTGGTTTCCTTTCCTCTTTTTAACTCTGAACTAAACTAGGATTGTATCCTTGTTTGAATCCCCTGAGCCTATCATGGATCATACATGAAACACACCTTAAAGGTATCCAAAGAATTGTGTGGTGATTGATGGGAGGGCTGGACAAGTGAAAAATCTAAAGTCTGCTCCAAGTGACCACTATGATTCCCAAACCCATAGTGAGCTTCAATGCTTGCATGGTTGAGCAAAAGAAAAGAAAATAACTACAAAGAAATATTAGAGAAGGAAATAAAATACAAAATCATGCAACCGTATGGGTGTATGAATATCTCTATCGAGGCTATGGATGCCTGACAGGCAATAGATCTATGTTCATTGGGTCACAGTGACAACTCCATCAGGACTATGGACACCTGATTGGTAGTAGAGCAATGTCGAGGTTACTTTTGGGGTTAGAGGAATTACGTATCTTGTCCCTCCCAATCAGTAGTTGTTCGTGCAATTTCTGAGGAAATGAAATGAACTCACCACTCACACACATCAATGATGAAGCCATGGTGCGATTTAACCTTGATTCCCCTTAACTTGTTCTTAGTTTAGCCTTGGACACTGGCAACTGGTATGCATAAATAGAGATTTTTGTTTCAGAATGAATACTTTTTTTTAGAACACTAGGAGTGTTCTCCCCAATAGAGTCTCCATTTTTTGTGCCTATAGAACACACACCCCTTTTCTTTTTTCCTGCCTAAGTCATCTTGTTGGCTACCTCATTTTGTGTGCCCACATTTTTGTGTCCTTGATGGTCAACATGTCTCTCAAGTCTCATCTTAGGTTGACCATGTGTTTCCCCTACAATTTTGCTAAGTCCTAAAGCTTCCTTAACAATTCACCCTTTGTAGACGTCCGTGGGGCCTCCTGGGCCCGAACCATCGGCATTCCCCTCTCGGGTTTCCCTATCTTTTTTTCCTTTTCTGACGACTTTTGGTCTATGCCTCCCCGACTCCCAAACCCTGACTCCCTAATTTCCATTAGGCGACTTCCATTAAAATTGGCATTCCGTCACACCTTCCGGGCCTGACCCTTTAGGTTTCCCTACCCAGGTTTCCTTTAGATTTTTGCCATTTTGGATGGTCGTCGACCAACATCCTTCTAGTCTCTAGACCCCAGCACCTACTTGGTTGTTATATTCTCATCATGAGTTTTTGGATGATATTTCCCTCACGTCACTCTAAACCTCGGGCGCTGGATTTCTCTCCGCCATCCTTAATTTGAATCCACCTACCTCATCGGTCATCATACCTACATTTATTAGGGACATTAATTATGATTAGGGGTATAAATATTGGGTTTGACATGTCATTTTCACATGTCTGGAACAATGGAGAATTGCAATGCAATTGCCCCTTTCATGCTCAGGTTGTCACTTCGTCGTTCTTTGAGGATTCAACAATACTATTCATTGGTTCTTCGAGGTATGCTCATTGTCTGATAGCCTACTTCATATCTTCATGATTTAATGCTTAAATGGTGGATAAGAAGGGAAAAATTTGTGTGAATCTAGTAGAGAGAACACCTTGCCACAAAACCCTTAGGTTAAAATTTCCAAAACATCCCTCCAAACTTAAAAAATTGAACTCAGAACCTTATCTTCCCATTGTTATTCTTCAAACTGGGTGATCTTGCCCTCCGAGCCTGAGACCTTCGGCTATAGCTGTTGTTCAAAATTTAGATTTAAAAAACTTACCTCAAACGATGAAATGCCCCATGGGTTTTGATCTCCAGGACTCCGCCTCCAGTTTGCCGCTTTGACTTTGCCATTTTGAACGTCATTCTTGCCTCGCCCATCTGGGTCTCAGACCTTGGCATGTTATTTGATGTGAGACGTTCAACAAGGAGTGAACACCTCCAAGCAACCCTCAGGCCTCGGTCTGCAGACTTCCATTTGCGGGCAGCCGTTGTCGTTTTTCTATTTCAATCGCCCGATGAGTAACCCCCTTCCAACTCTCGGGTCCCGAGTGCTTCCTCGCCAAAACAATTTTGAATGAAAAATCTTCAAGTCCTTGCCTCTGTTAGACTTTGTCCTACGTACTTCCGCCATCAGGCTTTTGTCCCATCTTGGCCATCCTAAATGGAAAATCCAAACCGTCGTTTCGAGCCCTAGACCCTAACATCCCATTTTCCATCAGATTTTAACTTTGAAGTCTCAAGGCAAAATTCTTCTCCGAGTCCAGACATCTAGGTTGCGGGTCTCATACTTTCATCCCCACTTCGCCATTTCTTATGGCTATTTTATAGCAGCCTCTTGGCCCTCGTGGCCTAGGCTCTCGAATGACTAAAATTCCTAAGGCATGGTTTCACGGCCTTCGAGCTCTTGGGTTCTGGACTCCATAACTCCTTTGGAATGTCATTTCTCTAAAGTTGTTTCAAACAACTAACACTTGATAGCCTTCCCTTGATTTGATCTCGAATTCCTTAATGGTGACCTAAATGACCTCCAATCTGAAAATGAATGATGACCCACTTGCTAAAATGTGATCACCTTCCTCATAGACCCTTCTTTACTCAAATCTAGGATTGAGAGAATCATCTGGGTCTTCCCACTCTGTTTTCCCTTTGGAACAACATTCTAATATGAAAATTTTGACCTCTCAAGCCCGGGTCATCCAATTCCCCTCTAATGAACCTCAAAAGATAATTTTGACAAAGTGTTAGACGTTTGAATGATGGATTACTTGATCTAACCATGTTTTGGAAGGATTTGTCTAACCATTTATAACATCATGCTAGATTGTACTTAACTTCAACCTCTATGTGCAAGATATATGGAATCAGGTGTAGAAACCTCAAGGGTAGCCAAAGATAAAGGAAAGAGAACTACCAAAGATCCTTGAGGAAAGGAGGATAAAGACCAAATAAAATACCAATTTCAAGGAGTGTCCTTACATTCCAAGGTCACAAACAAGTTGAAGGATGTCATTGACACAAATATTGGGCATATCAATATTGATGAGTTCGTACAAAGCATTAGAATAAGCCCCAAAATAGATAATGCAAGACTCATCAGGAGCAATGGAATAGACAAGGCTGCAGGTTTCGCTCCCATGTTTATTGCCCTTGAGTTGGTAATGTCTTGCAGAGAGGCATATCAGCCAAAAACAAGGACTATTGTCGATAGACATGGAAACATCCTCGCCAAAATGTCACCATCAAGAATAACAAAAACCTTCCACATTCCTATCTTCGGAAAGATGGAGTTTCCTACTATTCAGGAATGCAAATAAATGTGGGATGAAGACCCCATAAGATGCAAGAAACTTATAAATCAGTATTTTCTAAAAGATAGATGGGGTAGCACTACAAATGTTCCCCAAGAACTCTTTCGTAGTGAATTTTTAAAATATTTCCATGATTTGATCACCATGCTGAGCAGAGTGATGGGCCTCCCTTATGCGGTGTATTTTCAAGAATGGATGGTTTATTTCATTGATCACATTATCCATGAAAAGGACACCATGTTCTACTAGGGAGGAATAATCAGTGACTACTTTCATGATCAATTCATGAATGTCAAAAACACCTCCAAGTTCTATATGACCTCTTACTTGCTATACTCATTGGTTGATAGGAGGCATTATAATGGTTATTCTGAATTCCAAACAAAGTTCTTGGTAGAGAACTCACTTTGAAAAGTACCCTCAGCTATACTTCAGGAACTTCAAGAAGGATTATTGCAAAGTGAACATGCATTCATCACTTATATCATCAAGCTACTTGGGGTGATTATAAGAGGAGACTCTCCCATAGTGCTTGAGCTTTTCTAAAAATTTATGCCTTCCTGTTTATCCAGTACCCCAAGTTCACATACATCTGTGCCCAGGGCTTCTCAAAAAAAGTTGAAAAAGTTGTCCCGGTACCCTAATGACTGGATTATATTGTTGGAGATCTCTTGGTAGCTATGATACATTCACACCATTTTGAGTAGGAAGCACCTAGCAAGGATCCCTTATCCCCTTACACTCGCCTAGAGAATGTATGACATTTATACTTCCCAATGTGTAGGAAATTCATAGAAGGAAATGGTAGAGTATCACTTCAAATATCACATGACCAGGAAACGAATGGACCCATACAGTCATGTTAGAAAAGAAATTCGACAAGAGTATGCCCACCTCCACAATGTTGAGGATTTTTTGGAAAATTGTAAAGATGACTTTGAAGTGCGGCTAAGGCACTATATACGAATGCTCACATACTTTGTGAAGAGGGTGAATTTATTCCTGCTGCCTGTTCAACTTGAGGAAGATGAAAGCACAATAATTGGCCCCAAGTACAATGTCATCGCTAATGTACCACTACCAATGATTGATTGGGATGAGTTGGAGGTTGATGACCCTGACATACTTACTAAGGCTATTGAGGCCTCAAAAAAGGCATGGATTGATGAGCAAGTTGCTCAATTAAAACAAGAGAGGTTCTTCCTGACATTTAAGGTCCTTGAAAGTGGCCCAAGTGGTTTTGGTTGTGGGGCAGCTGCTACATCAACTACAGAAACATCTAAATCCCCCCAATTGGTTTGTTTAAAAAAGAGAAAGGAGACTAACGAGAAGTAGTCTAACCCAAAGGTGTACGCTAGGAAGAACTTAGAGGGTGAACCTCCCAAGAAACACAAATGATTGGGAAGCATCACCGAAATGCCAGTAATCCAAGAAGATACCCTCCATGAGGGAGAGGAGATGGAGGCTATTCAGCCAAAGTCTTCACCTATTTCATCTATTGTCACAACCACTACTATTAAAACCACTCTTATCCCACATGCAGTAGTTGCATCCTCTCTGCCTATGGTGGAAATTTCCATCCATCTTGCTTCTACTTCTCCCATCCCACAATTAATATCGGTTGATTCATCCTCCACTACTACCTCACTCATTTCTTCATTTTCCATGTCTCCTTCCTTTTTTCTTCCCACCGCCACTACTACAACCTTTATGCCTGCCCTTACCCTTCTAGAATCCTTCATGAAATACATGAAAAATGTGCCCTCTAAGCTCTTAGGAATGTTTACAAATCTGGAAATATAGGCAATGATAGCTCAGGTAATAATTAGCACTCTAGTCCCTCCTCCTCGTGCTGAGCCACCAACAATGGAAGCCACCATGCAAATTTATGAGGAGTCAGACCGTCGACAACAGATGGAATTGGCTAAGGGGTTGGAAGAAGAGGCATTTTATTATTATGAGCACCCAATATATGAGCATTGAGTAATCGATGAGGTCACCTATGCATCTTCCAGTGATGATGGCAAGGATCAGGACAGGAAGACAATTAAAGAAATATCTAATCAGGAGCTTGATGAAAAGTTGGTTAGGCAACTCAAGGAAATTGAAGACAAGGAGGTTTGAAAGCAGCCTATTAGTGAAGAAGGGGTTTCTTCCATAGGGATAGAGGATGGTAAGTTTCCAACAAAAGAATGAGACCATGCACCTAGACATGATTAAGGCATGTTCCCTCATGAAGAGAAGGAAGGTAAGGAAGAAGATTAGTCTAAAGGAGAGGCTGAAAATGATAAGAATCTATATATTGATCACCCCGAGGAGAATGGGTATGATGGAGAAAGGGATGCTGAAGGGAAAGGAAACCCTAATGAGCGCTTGCCTGCCAAGTCCACTATCAAGTGCATAGTGTTTGTACAAGACTCGAATGAGGAGGAGGCCCTCATTGATAATGGAATTGAAGTCCGAGAAGAAGAAAAGGGGGATCAACAAGATTCACCTAAAGAAAAGTATTCAATGCCTGATTGGTTGGAGAGGCAGCTAGAAAAGAAGGCTCCCACTCCAAAGGACCCAAGGGAAAGGGTGGAATATATACTAGCTGGAGCCCAGATCGGCACCAGGAAGGAGAAGAGGCAAAAGATCAAGTCAAAGGTAATGATGGATGCCTCCAGATCTAGAGGAGTAAAAATAACTATTTTGATGGTGGGAGAATGCAGAATAAGTTATAACATATCTACCATCAACTTGGGAGTGGCCACCAAGGAAAAAAAGGTTATCTCCAAGAATTAGTCTCCACACTAGTTCATCTCATTCAACAAGACAGATTCCAAAGAGGAGCTGAAGGCATAGGTGGCTGATTTGATAGCCTATATCCAACAATGGTCATCCACAGAAGAAAAACTAACCACATCCTTGGCCATGCCATAGTTGTTGTCAAAATTTTAGATTAATAAGCTAGAGAAGATAAAGAATTTTGACAAGACCACGGAAAATTGGTTCTGACAGGTCTTAGATGTTGGGAATATAGGTATCAATCTTGTTGTTCAAACAAAAAACAAGTTCTTGGAGGTAAAAACATCTCTTAAAGCTACGAAGAAAGTTTGCATTGAGTTCCCAAAAAAATATGGGGCTTCTTACCCAAAAATTGAGGCTATCCTCAAGCTGCCAAGTGAAATCTAGGAAAAGGAGTTTGCCTTCTAGGATGAGGAAAATTGGTTGATGGATGTGTGGAAGCAAGACTTCGATCATCGGAGGGAAAGGATGGAAAAATTACTTGAAAGGGTAAATCCAAATGTTGAATGGGCCAAGGAACCCAGAGAATATTTCCTTCAATATCTGAAGATGATAGGGTATGAAGTCTTTGTTGTCCAGATCGATCTGAAAGATATAAAGCCTCACTTTTGAAAAAGGATGGAAGATGGGATGTCAGCCGAAGTTACTACAGAATTCATAAGCTTTGTTGCCTGAGATTTCACCCAATCCAAGTTTTTCAAAGATCACACTGCTAAGTATGAGGAGGACAAAGAGAGGCTTATTGATAATTCCAAACAGAGGAGCTACAAAGTGTTGAGATCCAACATCATAGAGGTCGATAAGCTCCAACCAATGATCTTAAAATTCATGGAATATGCAGCTTTGAAGAAGAAAGAAGGCAACCTTGTTATTGATGAAGAATTTCTAAAGGAGTAGCTGCAACAAAGAGCAATCAACAAAAGGACAAAAATGCTACAGTTCTGCCACTAAAGGACAAAATAGGGATGCGAAAAAAAAAATTTAAAATGCAATATATTGGTGGTAGGTAGAACCCTAGGTTATAGTGAATTGTGACCACACAAAAGTAAATCAATCTTTGCCACATATTTTTCTTTTGGGACACTATAAATGGGGGGTCTCCTCTCATTTTCAAGCAGAGTTGAGATGTTGTAAAGATATGCAGCAAAAATTGCAATAGAAATACATTGATTTTGGTGCATTTCTCGATTTATTCTCATGTTTCATGATTCTTTTGTCATAGTTGGATGATTTAGTTGAATTTTATTTTTTGTTTTATATTCCTTTCAATAAGCTTTGGTAAATTTAGTAAAAAAAAATCTTGGTTATGAAGATTTATGCTATGTATATGTCCTCCTTGTCCATACTTTTGGTTGTTTTCTACTGGTAGATGGTTGTGTAAAGTTAGTCTGGACCTAGATTTGAAGCTTCTCTTAAATCTTTATCCTTTTTCATGCATATGTATGGTGAATGAATTGTAAAATATCTACAGTCCTTAGAAGATAGCATAGATTTCATGAGACTGTGAGATTTTTGGTTGTGGAATTTTGTTCTAAGCAAGTTGTCCATAGTGGAGACCTCCATGATCACTATCCATTAGTAGTTATATGTCCAGGAACCCTCTCTCTTCCCTGCCCTTTTTCCTTTTTTTTTTAGAAGTGACCTATGCTAAGGTTCATTGCACATTGTAAAGCCAAATCTCAAGCAGAAATGGAGTTCAAAATTGTTGATGGAACCTACAGCAAACTTACAGTAACTTCCCCACCTCATAAAATTTGTTTACGAATCTGATTCCCTGTCCAACTTAACTCGCATAAGTCTACCCTGTGATTACCAACTAGATCACATCAAACATCAATTGAGGTATCCTATGCAATTCATGACCTGACACCCAAGAGACCTTGGGGTTATTTTTAGCAACTTGTTGAATATTTCCTTCCAAGGGAGGTGATGCCCCTATGCATCACCTTTGTTGAGAAAGTGTGCAAAAACACCCATCAACAATAAGCCTTATGGAATTATATAAATTGGTGTCCCATAATTGGTATCCTAGTATTGGTTCTAATGTGCTAGGACTATTACATCCTTCTAGTAAAACCTTTGGCTATTTTAGTATTTGTTTCTACATATGGCACCCAAAGCTCAAGCCTTAGGTTTAGAAACTCAAAGTAGGACTCTTAACCAATATATAGTGAACCAATTAAAACCCTCC
This sequence comes from Sequoiadendron giganteum, assembly GCA_007115665.2. NCBI lineage: Eukaryota > Viridiplantae > Streptophyta > Pinopsida > Cupressales > Cupressaceae > Sequoiadendron > Sequoiadendron giganteum. The sequence continues at coordinate 37,686,007 of CM021109.1, read as the reverse complement.
AAAAGAAAAAAGGCTGAGGGAGCCATTCTTTTTTATCATTATCATGTTCAAGAAGGGTTGAAGGATAAAATATGTGGTATCAGGGATGCTAAATTATCGATTTTTGGGTGGCTGTTATTCGAGAATTGGTTTGGAAATAAGAATCTAGGTGTCCCTGTTTGCAACCCTTGGAGGTTAGATTTGGGGAAGTTTGTGGTACCAAATGTATACATGTATATTGATCTATTGAAGAATATTGCCTCAAGGTATGAACCCATTTCAAGAATAATTAGGTCATTTGCAGGAAAAAAATTGGTCAAAATGACTAGAGAGGAGATTGCAAATGTTTTTAATCTGCATGAGTGGGATGTGATCATGATCCCAATTGACCTCAAAACTTTCAAGGAGGAGTATAAGAACACAAAGGTTCTTTTCAGATCAATAATGCTACATGTTCATACTTCTTCCACTAGGAAAGAAATGAATAGAAGTAAAATCAAGATTGGCGAAGATGAAAAGGAGCCTTTTTCCATGAGGTATTTTGCTAATTATTTAAATAAGATAATTTATTCCCTCTGCCACATCCTCGATATGGATGAACCATCCACCATGCTTAGAGAACTCATGTATATGGTTGGACACCTCCAACATTTAGCTTATAATGTGGTTTATGACTATGCCACATACTTGTCAGAAAGAATGCACCAAGGTCTAAGTACACTTAAGGTGGGTAAAGAACCAATGAGCTTTTGGTGGTACTCCTTGTTGATACATATGTTCCTTTTCAGGTGGGAGAATTTTTTTGGCATAGATATGAAATTGAAGAAAAGAGAGGATGACATTGATTTCCTATACAATGTTGGACATAGATTCTAGATAAAGATGATTCAAAGTTTGACTGTGGTGGTCAACAATGTCTTTTCCTTGAATTTTTGAGGATTTTTGGTTTTTAACCCTCCTCGGATGCCAAAGGAAATCCATGAGTTTTTAAGGCCTATGGAGAGGAGGCTTGCTTTGAATTTGAATCATAACTAGGTGACATAATTGCCTAACCTCATAATACTATTTTTAGAGTATATGGAACTCCTATGAATCCATATGTTTTACCAAGGGACGTGCCTTTAAGATTAAGATTTATTGAAATCATGAGACAATTGGGGGCCTCACAGACATCACATATGTCAGAATCTCAAAAGAAAGGGTCATTCTCCCATGAATGGATAGTGTTTATTGACTTTGTGATGGTCAAGGGTGATTGGAAGGATTTTAATAAGTTTTTGACACCTTATCAGTTGAAAATAGTGCACCTAAGAAATCATGATCTAGAGGGTTTTATTGTTGGTTTCAAGGCAATGCATAGGGGTGGTCAGTTCATACATAATTTTTATTATTCTGAGGATGTTATTATAAATATCATGTATTTTTTTAAATAGGAGGAGACAAAAGAAAAATATTTGGCTTTCCAAAAGATGATGGAGCAAGCTACAGAGAAAGATCCTAATTATAATCCTATACCAAATATTACAGGTGAGCTCAATAGAGTTATGTACGACACCCAAAATTTTGAAGACATAGTAGGTGTTTTGAGGGCTGAGCATCCAGTGACAGATAAACAAAAATCAGTGGCAATGGAATAGGATCCCAAAGTGGTGCTTGAGGAGAGACCTTCTTATCAGCCTGAGCCAAAATTAAGGATGTATTATAGGAGGAGGGATAAGGTAAGGAAGCAACAAAAAAATCCAACCCCTATTATATTGGAAGTGGTTTCCCCTCATAGCTCAGTGCCATCACCTCCCAAGCGGTATTCTCCAGTTATTGTTGATATTGATTCACCTCCTAGAGAGCCCCTTCCATTAGAGCAACCCCCAACCAAGAAGTAGAAGGTAGAGATTTGCAAGGTTGTTGATTATTCTGACTCAGATGAGGATGATATTTTGGTGACCCCTAAAGATATGCAACAAGGGATGCCCTCTCCCCTAAGATAAGTTGCATCAAGATTTGGAATGGGTGACCTTAGGTTGACAAAAACGGATTTGAGTGGCCTAAATAATGATGATGACTTAAGACAAGATGCCTACAAGGAATTCATGGAATATGATTCATTCATCGAGACTAAGGCATTTAAATTGTTTGTATGGAGAGAAAGTGTTCAAGAGTATACTAAGATGGTAGCCAAGGAAAGAATTTTGCACCCTGATCTCCTAGAGGAGGCTATACAAGACAATGTAAGAAGTGAGATGAAAAATAAGTTTCAGGATATTAAATCGGATGAAGCCTGAGCACTAGTGCAAAGGAGTGGTGTTTTGTAGATTTATGAGTGGGACATAGCTGATATTGTTGTTCTAGATAGAATCAAGAGGGCAGAGAGAAATTTATTCCAAACTAAGGAGGAGGCTAGCTTGGCACTTCAAGGCTTTTCTTTTAGTGAAGAATGGGATGCTCTAGCTATATGGTCATTATCCCTTGGTTCTAAGAGTACAATAGTAGTAGAATAGGCTAATTTCAAATGACAACTTATTATAAAGAGAGTTGTTGATACCCCTGCATTAGAAGCAGTTGATATGACCATCAATATGGTTAGGTTCACAAAGGCAACATTGGAAAGCCTCACCAAAGAAAGAGATACACATAGGAGTAAGTATAATTAGTTGATTGGTGAGTTTAACCTGAGTTAGCAAAGGGTTGTTGAGCTTGAAAAAAAATTGACACTGGGTATGTGCAAAAACATGATGGTCCAAAAAAGTGGCGATATGTAAGTGATATGATGGCCCATGTGGTTGACGAATTTTTTTTACCCAAAATTGATGAAACGAAAAGGGTTTTTAAAGGAGATTCTCAACTTTCCACCAATATAAATTATTCTTTACTTTGAATCTAATAAATAATTATTATTCATTTTCTATTTGAATTAGACTAATTTTTTGATTGATAGGCTGATTGAAAAATATCTATAGATTTCCAATAGTATCACATTTTTTAAATCTGAAACATGCATCACAGTTTGTGTTTCACATAATATAGGATTAAAAATAAATAAAATAAATTCGTGAAGTTTTGTCCAAGTTAAGGTGGTCAGACATACAATTTTTTATATTTTTAAAAAGTTGTAATAAAAAATTCATAATTAATTATTTACTTGCAAATAAATTACAAAAAATATGCATCACATTAGGACATGAGTCCTCTACTTATATCTAAACTATTATAAAAAAATGTTATCATTTTATTGTGGTTAGGGTGGTTAGACAAACACCTACTTGTTATTTCTTCCCTAAAATTTAAGTACTATTACATTGAAATTTAAAATTTTCACCAAATAGATTTTTTATTTTTTATATAAACCTAATAGTTTAGAAACTACATTCAATTTGTTACAGATTTTGTTCTTACATATTTTTGAAATAATATAGATAAATTATTCAAATTTTTACGTCAAGTTGCCTAACTCTGATTTTCTAAATTTTCATCACCACTTAAGGGCCTATTTTTTCCATGATGATCCTACACATACCCAATTATTAAGACAACAAGTGGAGACTCTTGAGTCTCAGGGTCCTGCTAATCTAGGTCAGACAACACCCACATCGCCCATGACCCATTCTTCTCCTCCCCCTCCTGAGGATTCCTTCTCAATTACACCTTACAATATGGGCCAAGAACCATTAGCAGTTGAACAACCAAGTGTATCAAGAGTGGGCCCATCAACTAAACCGACCAAGGGAATTAATGCTCTAGATCAATGAATATAAGGAATTTATTCAATAGGCTCAGAATGTTGTTTATGAAACTAACTCTCAAATTTTTCACACAATTTTGAAGCATATGAATAAGAAGATCCAAGGTACATTGAATAGCATTCATTCAAGTTATGCTTCAATTATTCAGGAAATAAAATTATCTGAAAGAGATAGGGAATTGGCTACTCCATTATTGGATGAATAAATTCCAAGGGTTGAAAATCTAAAGCTTATGGAAATTGGGGCAAGGCAGAAGGAAGATATGTACCCAAATGTTATCCCAACATAGATTTATCGATGAGATTAGGGAGCAGAGTTTTCAAGGTTATGTTGCTCCTATGGATTCCAGAATAAAAGAGTTGAAGGCCAAGTTCGATGAGGTCAATACTTCATTACTACCTACCATTCAGGATACATGTGATTGGATTAAACCTTTGCAGGAATGGAGGGATCAAATCGAGGCAACTATTGCTTCTCAAGTGTCATACATTTGTAAAAAACTTGATATTGACATGTTGAAAAATACTCTTGATAAGTTGTCTTTCATCATTCGTTTCTTCTAGTATTTTGAGAAAGAGGCTACTTCTATAACGATAAAGTATGCCTCATATAGAAAGAAGATGGATCAAATTATAGGGTTTGATTTGCCTTCAAACACAAAGTATGAATCATGGAGGAGCTTTTTCATTGGTGATTTAGATCTAGGAATAAGGTAGGAGAACACATGTAATTGGTCACATATAGTATAGATCTAGCCTCAGAAGTTACCTTGAATAAATATATGTTTTCTCCACAGCTCAGGGTGTAACGAACTAATGCTGACTAGTGTTGACATGGATTTATGTTGATGTTGATCAAGATGATGACTCATCCTCTCTCCTTTGGATGCCCATGAAGACAAAATAGGTTATAATAGTGTGAAGATTATCATCATACTTCAAGATACCTTTTGGAAGGTAGTTATATTTGTTGTTGCAAATGAGTTTTGTCTCAAGTGTTTCCCTCCATTTATCAATATAACTGCAAAAGGGAATATGTTTTAGTGGTCCAATAGAAATGGGACATGTGTACATATGGGCCCAAAGCTTGTTTTTTTCTCTTGTTATTATAAAAGTGAATTCACGGCCATATGTAATGGTCTTTTGTTGAATGCTAGATCAAAGCGATGCAAGTGAATAAGAATAGAAATATCATGTTTTAGTTAATGTATTAGGTTATGATTTAAGAAATTTAACTTTGTCAATTGTATGGTTTGCAAGCATGTCAGAAGAAAATATGGTAGTCTTTTGATTCCTTCGTCTCTCCATTGTTGCATTTTGCGTGGATAATCAATGAAAATATGGTCAAGAATCACTTTGTTGATCTTTATTGTTTTTTCATTGAACTGCATTTTGATTATGGATCTGGTTTAATGAACCAGTCAGAATAATTTAATTAGAATGTGGGTTTATGTGAGTGTTAAATGGATTATGAAAATATTTTTTGGTTTTGATTATTAATACATGAATTGTAATTATTTTCACTAAGATCATGGATGTCTAAGATTAAACTTACCTTACATTTCAATTCATTTTGTGATGAATCTGTACCCTGAGATAAGACACTAATCTGAATGTGTTGAGTGCATTTCTTATAGGTCTGATTTTTTATTTGAGAACAACCTTTATAAATATGTTCTATTGATTTACCTATATTCTATTTTTTTGTATTCTCGACTTTTGGTATTTGGTTCTTTTGAAGAATTTCCCACTTCCAAAAGGATTTCAACCTTGAGCATTTGATGAGAATACATCTCCTTCAAGATGAAACATGTGATAAATTTTGATAGATAAGATGTAGTTAATACATTATGGGATCACCCTCTCGGGTTTTGTAGAGCCGGAAGCATAGGAGAGGAGGTGTTAAAGCTTCATCTTGTTCATTGGCCAACTATCTCGCAAGTATTCAAGAATTGAGTGTGGAAAATCATAGGTATTTGGTGAGATCTGATTGGTTCTTAAAAAATCACCAACACTTCCATCAACCAGACAAATTCTAGCATTTTTATAAACCTCAACTTTAAGAACATCCTCCAAGGGCAACAAATTTTGCTTCTTCCCATAAGCAACAATGGTATATGTGTTCTTCTTTCCATCATGAATAGTCTTTCTATCATACTACCAAGGCCTTCCCAACAAAACATGGCATACATCCATAGGCATGATATCACACAAAACTTCATCATGACAATTTCCTATCTTCAATTTCACCAAACAATGTTCACTTACCAGTATCTTATGCTCATCTTTAATCCATGCTATTTGATAAGGCTTCGAGTGTTTCAATATTTCCAGCTTCAATTTTTTCACCATTTCTTCATAAACCAAGTTCTCAAAGCTTCCACTATTAATAATCACTTTGCAAAATTTATCAACTACCTTACATCTAGTTCAGAACAAATTCTTTCTCTGTAACGGTTCCTGCTCCATCTCACTTTGACACAATACTCTTTTGTTTACCAACACTTCTCCCTCTTCTAATTTGTTAGATGATCCAACATGATCCTCCTCAACAAAGGTTGTTCTTCTAATATTCCTTATCTTTATGCTTGTCTCTCCCTGATTACATTCAAATGCTCTATGTCCTTCTCCACCACACTTAAAACAAGTTCCCCTGAATACTCTTTTCTCATGTCCTCTATCACCTTTTCTATAACCCTCATTCCAGTAACCACCATATCCTCCTCTTTGGTAAGATTTTCCATCATCTCTATGGTATGAATTATCATTCTTACTGACTTCCTTATCTTTATTATGATATGCAAAAGATCCTCTTCCTCCTCTAGTAAAAATTATTCCTCTCTAGAATCTTTCACCTCTTCCTCTCTATCTCTACTCATGTCTTCTAGTTAGCTTCTCTTCTTCTTTTAGGGCACATTGATATTCCTCCTCCACACTCATCAACTTAATCAAACTGATCTCATCCTATATAGATGACCTTAATCCATTCACATATCTGGCTACTTGCTCAGTCTCATCCTCTGAATGTCTGGATCTGGTATTCAACATGTAGAAATCCTCAGTAAATTTTGTTACACTTGACTCCTTATGCTTCAAATTCTGCAACTTTCAGAACAAACTGATTTGATAGTCTTCAGGCATAAAATTTGTCTTTAACTTACTCACCATTCGATCCCATGATGTTATCTTCTCCTTTCCTCTTCTTTTCCTATCTATTTGCAAATTTTCCCACCAAAGGGATGCATGTCCTATTGGGAATTGGTGGAGATTTTTGATATTTGGTTTTCATTGATGTCAACACTATTACCATTAATTTCTTTAAGACTGTATATGTCGAGGATATTGAGAAAATTGTAATAAAATAAGTTGCAGGTTGTCGATGAAGTAGTGAAGTTTAGTATGTTGGATAGCTCAGTATATTGATGATTAGAAGTTATGGATTAAAGGGTTTGTTGACAAGCCTTTCTAGCTTATCCACCAAAATTTTTAGAGGTTCGCATAAATATTTGATCGAGTTATGTATATATGTGTTCTGATAGTTTTTTCTATTTCAATTGGTCTTCCTAGAAGAAGATAATGTGATTCTAGTAATATGAGTTGATGTAAATGCTTCTATGGTGATTAAATATTATTTTAGATGTTTCTAGATCATTCTCTATCTATTTTTTTGGTTTGCATTGATCGGTGTGCTCACAATTGAATATTTTCCTTTGCGTGTTCATGGCCGATAGGGTGACTGTAGTGTGTTGTGGATATTTGAGGATTAATTATTGAAGATGTTGTGTTCAAGGATGTTGTTTTGGGCCCTCACAATGTTATGGTTTACTTTGGTTGATTCGCATTGATTATTATTTATGTTTCGGTCCGACAGTTTGTATTCACTTTATATTTTATTGAAGCCAACATGTAGATGATGTTATCCTTGGTTGCAGATATATATGAGTGATTTTTTATCTCATTTGAGATAGAGATGATGTGAAGTGTGTGAAAGTGTGAGTGCTATGTAAAAATAAAGTTCAAATCATTCGAAGGAAAAAGTTAAGAGTGAAAAAGAGTGAGAAGAGTTTATATGCTTAACCGAAATTGTAATTAGGCATTAGAAGATGCTATTTTCTTTGTTTAAAATATTCAGATGGATTTAATCAGAATGTAATTGTAAGACAGTGTGTCTTCCTTTGGGTAGTAAGACCTTTTTTTATTTGAGCAGTGTGCCTGAATGCAAGTGCATTCCCCATTTTCTATACCATTAACAGAGTATAAAGTTGTGGATTAATCTCCATCGTGGTTTTTCCCCTAATAGGTTTTCCACATAAAAATATTGGTGTTATGTTTGTTTTCTAATGTGGTGATGGTTTTTTCTTTCATTTTTAATTATCAAATTGAATAATGAGTTTAATAAGTTTAATTTTTGAGGCAACTGATTCACCCCCCTTCTTAGTTTTTTGCCATTGTGTTGCCAAAAATTGGTATTAGAGCAAGTTCCTTGAAATAATTTTAATAGCTTGAGGTGATCTGAGATGGTGACATACAATAAGAATAGTCTGAGATTTGATGGAACAAATTATTCACTGTGGAATACTTGAATGGAGTGTCATCTGAGATGCATTGGTGAATCTTACAAGAACATTATAAAGAATAGGTATATCATCCCATAGAATGGTCCTACTTTTGTTGAGATTAAAGATGTTGAGTACAATATCAGGGCTAAGGAAGCATTGTTGAGAGATTTTACTGATTCTGAGATGACAAATGTAATGGATTTGAAGACTCCTTATGAGATCTAGAAAAAGTTGGAAACTTTGTATGAAGGTGATGCTCAAGTGAAAATTGCTAAGCTATAAAGTCTGAAAGGGAGATATGAAACATTGAAAATGGGCAACGATGAGAACATTACTAATTTCATGCAGAGAGTGAATGAACTTGTTTGTAACATCAGATGTTCTAGTGGAATATTGGAAGAATCAGAGATTTTTTCTGAAGTGATTAGATCCTTGCCTTCTACATATAAACACGAAGTTGTTTCTATTGAGGAGATATGAACTATGACAAATGTAACTAGAGACATGTTGATTGGTAAGCTTACTACTTTTGATTTAAGTGAGTGTTTTGATGCTCTTCCTAAAATAAAATCCACGTTAAAAGCTACTACCTTCATGAAGGATAAGCAGAGATATGATCCAGGAGAAAGTTATTCTAGAAAGGTGTTCAGGTATGAGGAAGAAATGAGAGAGATTGAAGAAGAAGAGAGAAAGCTAGATGAGATTGAAACACTTCTTGTCAAAAGAGTAGCTAGAGGAGAAGGCAAGTATAAAGGGAAATTTCCTCTTAAATTTTTTTCTTGCAATAAGATAGGCCATTTCACCTCAAGGTGTCCAAAAATAGTTCCTAATCTAAGATCTAACAAGCCTAGATTCCAAAGAAATTTTTATTATGTTCTTGATGAAGGTGTGACAGATGATGAATTTGATAAAGGGAGTTTAAGTGAAGATGAGTTTGTCTTTATTTATATCAAGGAAATTAATCCTATAGCTGTCGATTCTACTAGTTGCATGAATGTTGAGAAAGCTCTAGCAGCCAGAATTGAAGAAAAAGATGAATGGATGATCAATAGTGGATGCTCTCATCACATGATAGGTGATAAAAATAAATTTGTGAGCTTGGAAAAGTATGATGGTAGTGTTGTAAGATTTGGTGATGACAAAGCTAGTGTAATCTATGGAAAAGGATCCATTTCTTTTTATAGTAAGCATAATACTGATGATGTCCTATATCTTGAAGGTTTGAAGCATAATCTCTTAAGTGTTGGAAAAATGGTTGACAAGGGATATAATCTTTAATTCAAGGATGGAAAGTGTAAAATATTGGGGAATTCTAGAAATGTAATTGCATCAGGTACAAAAACAAAAGGTAATATTTTTCACCTAAGTATTGCTAGTAAAATTTGTTTGATTGCTCAAGTTGATGAAAGTTGGTTGTGGCATAGATGATTATGTCATGAAAAATTTGACAATATTATCAAGATAAGTTCTACTCAGGTTGTGAGAGATCTTCCTAAGTTGGTAAAGCCTATATATGCAAGAAATTTCAGTTGGGGAAGCAAACTAGAGTTTCATTTTGGAGTAAACAACATTGTTTAAATGAAGTGTTGGAGCTTGTGCATACCGACTTGTGTGGTCCTTCTAGAATCAGAATTTTACAAGGAGAAAGGTATTTCATGTTACTCATTGATTATTATTCTAGATTGATGCGGGTTGCTTTCTTAAGGGAAAACTATTAAGCTCTAGAGAAATTCAATATTTTTAAGGCTAAGGTTGAGATAAAGATAGGTCTGAAGATTAAGTGTTTGAGATCAGATAGAGGTGGTGAATTCACTTCCAGTGAGTTTAATTCCTTTTGTGAAGAACATGGGATAAAGAGACACTTATCTGCCCCATGAACCCCTCTGCAAAATGGAGTTGTGGAAAGGAAGAACATGGCATTTCTAAATGCTGCTAGGACTATGATGTTGGAAGGAAATGTCCCACATATCTACTGGAGAGAAGCTGTGAGTACTTTTGTTTATACTCTCAACAGGGTACATGTCAAAGGCGATATTGGTAAGACCCCTTATGAGCTATGGTTTAGTCATAAGCCTATTGTTAGATACTTCAAAATCTTTGGAATCAAATGTTATATCAAAAGAGATAAAGATATAGGAAAGTTTGATGCTATAAGTTATGAAGGAATCTTCCTTGGTTATTCTACTAAAAGTAAAACCTATTGGTGCTTCAAAAATAAATTAAAAAAATTAATTGAAAGTGCTAATGTAAAGGTTGATCAAGACACATTTAGACCCTCTAGAGCATGTGGATATGATTCAAATGATCAAAATGTCAGCTCTAATTAGACTCAGAATCAAGTGTAGATCATTTTGATGAATCAAGAAAGCCAAGAGGAAGGAAGTAGTAAAAGTGAAAAAGAGAGATCACAAAAGCCTGAAGTTCAAGAATATTCTAAGACTCCAAGGTATATAAGACTAAATCATTCATAAGATCAAATTATAGGTGATAAGAAGAAAGGTGTTCAATGTTGGAATTGTATATCTCCTTGGTATATATATTTTCATTTATGATGATCATAGGGGATAGTAGTGGGCTTATTTCCTAAAATAGGTAATAGAGTAGTTTGATCTTCTTTGAGAAGCTTACTTTCATGTGATTTAATCGGTTGAATGTTGTTAAGGATTTTATGTTAAGGATGTAAAGGAGATACTACTTGGCACAACTGATACTTGGAGGTGTTATGTAGAAGGATGTGCTACATGTTATTATTTATAGATTCTCTTTGATCCTAATGATCTTCCTAAATGTGTGATTTCACATAACATTGTTTTCTTTGTTGGATGTGGAGTACATAGAAGATCTGTGTAGAGTGGTTAGAAGAGATGTTTTTCTTGCAGCAACTTGTTTGCAGGTTTTGCATATCAGTGTGGAGTTGGGTTCTTGGTACTAAATGGTTACACTTTCTATGTGTTACATATTGGTAGAATTGTTGTGACCTTTGAAATTGTCTCAGCTTTTGGCATGACTCATGCAGTGTGAGTTCCTGAAAGATTTTGTTCTTCATTGACTTGATTATAGTGGATCTTGCAGTTGTAAGTACATGGGTTGGCTATGCCTAGGGCATAAGTTTACTATTGTTTGATACCTTTAAGGTATGGATGATTGGATGATCTAGAAGTTGTTGTGGGTGCTATTTTTCAGTCACATGGGTTTATCAGTTGGATAGAAGCAGTCAGTCTGATTGTTGTTATGTCTGATATTTTTATCTTGTTTTTTGGATTGATGGTAGTTTCTTTTTTTCGATATCACTAGGATCTTTTTCTTGTGTTCGTTGGATGGGTGCATATTCAGTACCTTTCTTCCATAGGTGGCATGTTGGAGGATGACAAGGATTGTTGTCTAAACGGTGGACATCTTAGATGTTGTTGCAGAAGTCTTGATGGAGCATGAGAGAATTTTTTAGATCTATGTGGTTTCATGGAAGGTTGTAGTCAGTTGCAATGTTGGATAGTTAGTTGCAGTTGGATACATGATTTTGTTGTAGATTGTCTGGGTTACTATTATTTGTGGAAACTTTTTGATTGGGTGTCATGAACGCTGCTAAATAGAGACTTGAACAAAGTAGGGTCTTAACTAGTGGTGCCAATGTGATATTAGTAGTTCCTGAGTGCTCTGGAGGTGCCATTATGATCTTTGTCAAGTGGGAGATTATTGAAATTGTGTGCCTCAATCCCACTACCCTAAACCTCTGAGAGAGTGATTTGAGTGTGACTGCTGAGATGTCTGGTCGGTCTGCATAGTGATCCTGAACTATCTATGAGATCAGTGTGACTTAGCCTAATCTAAGTTCTCCTTGTGAAGTTCCTTCTTTGGAAATATTGGTGTGACCTTTAGTGTGTCCTAGTGATAAAGGTGGTCGGCATGACATGAGATATCGGTATGAGGTTTTGAACTCACATCGACAGTAAAAATCCAGCTGAAAAGTTATATCGGTGTGAGTCTTGCCGATGGTTGTTCATCGGTGGGACGTCTTTAAGATCTTCATGTGATAGTTGAAGTCTAGCTGATGGGGTATGGTTGTCATGAGTCTTTTCGATTGTTCTTCATCAATGGGATGTATGACTTCATCCTAGTTTTATGATCCTTGTCTGATAGTTAATGTTTGGCTAATGGTTTGCGATTTAATGACCCGTAAATTTACCAATTTATCAAATGTTTATACTTGCATAGCTTGCTTAGCATTTTTCTGACACCTTGTACTTTTCTAGGGGCTTGATTGTGATTAAGAGAAACCAAAGATCTCTCCTTTGTCTTTGTTGTCACATAAAACTGCACCCTACTAAACAAGAGTCAAGTGTTCTAATGACACAATGGATATGAACTCAAGGTGTGGGACCTTGCAAGATGAGGTCAAGTCTCTAAAGAAGGTCGAATTCCTTTTCCAAATTAAGTGCAAATTTTTTGGTCTAACCCAACACATAAAAACCTTATTGTTATTCTACTATAATAGATTGTAGCGAAAAGAGATAGAAGGAGACAAGAAATGTAAAAGAAGGTGATGCACCAAATTTAGAGTTTGTTTCTTCCTACTTTAGAACACCATAATACATCGAAGGAATGGCTAAAACACATGATCAGATATGAAATTAAATTAATTTCACTCAAACATACAAGAGACAATGGTGATAATAATTGAATTTTATTGACATAAATCTTAGAAGTAACCTTTACAATGATAGAATGCAAAAAATGTAGTTTTTGTAATAGAAAAATCCCAGAGGAGCCAGAGGAAGAACCATTTAAAAAGATACAAACATTACCTTTATAGTTCAAGAATAACTAAGGGTTGAATTCAAATCCCTAACCCTAACTTAATTAGGGTTTCAAAAATATGAACTCCAATTATATTTTAAATGATTTGAATTGCACCCATGATAGAGCAACCACCAAGCCATAAAGGCTCTAACATATCAAACAAGCCCCAAAATGATGAGTCTATGAATGCAGGGATGGGAAATCATAAATTTTACAATAAAAAACTAGGATGAACATGCCTTGACAGAAAAAATTGACCTCTATGACACATCAAAGAGTAATGGCACCATCTAGAAATGACTGCGGAATTGAAATAGTGTGAAAATTAACCCAAGTCGATCAAATTTGATCTAGTAGCTAAGAATGTTGTTGAACCATTACTTCTATATTTTTTCTACAAACTAGAGCAATTGACCATTATAGTTTGAATACCAACCATTGGATTGGAGATTGGGGGCCGAGATCAAATTTACAATGAAACTTTAAAATGCAGTCATTCTTCGCATGAGAATCATGATCAATGGCTATCGCATACCCTCAATATATTTCCAACCCCTCAAGTGTATAATATAGAAACCCACGATGCAATAGATGCATGTGATATCCATTTTATCCATGTATTTAAATCAAAAACATTGGATTCTCATCGCAATACTCAAGACCATCATGATATCTTTTGGGTGGCATCATTCACAACAACAATGTGAATGATGCATTCAATGACTGCCATATTATCCTCCATTAAATATAAGAAATTAAAACACACAAAGCAACCAAAGTATTGGGCCCCACCATGACACATGTCACCTTCGTGCTCCCTCACACAGAATATGGATCCTTATGTGGGTACCTCATGAGCTAGAGAGATACTACCACTTGTCCTCACTAACGTCTTACACCTTTCCATTGCTCATCACACAAAGGTCCTCAACCTTCTAGAATATAATTGTAAGTGTAGAATGAGGTAAATAACATAAATACACTTCTTAATACAACATTATATCAATGATTAAACATATTGAATCAATTCAACAAGGTAATCAATTGAAAGCGTCCTATTGCTCTCTATCCTCAAAGATTTATTAAATCTAAATTGCTCTCAGATTGTGTAAGCATATAAGACTATTAAAATGACTATCTGAAGAACGAGATGATGATAATATAATGCTAAATGATAAATCAATTAAACTAGCATGATATTGATGTGAAACAGATAAATGCAGCTCCAAGAGGCAGCCATTGTTGTGAAACTTGATTATTGAATCCGTTGATGTGTGATTGCTTGAATGTTGATGCCTGGATTCCTGCAGAGTAAGGGTGCAAAAACTTGATTATCTGGATCCTTTTTTTGGTTCAATGAGGCTTGTATTTATAGATTTCCTAGCTGTAGAAATGCACAGGAAAAGCTTTGAGAGGCTTGGATTCAATCTGGAAGATTGAATGGTGAGAGATGGAGGAGATTGAGAGAAAGATGGAGATTGTCTCTACCCATGAAAACACCAGGCAAGAGAAGAGGAAGGATTGATGGAAGAGGATTGAGAGATCAAATTCCAAATTTGTCTCCAATTTGTCTCCAAAACTTCCTATGAAGTTTCAAAGCATTAATTGTGACAAATTTAGACAGATTAGACATAGGAAATCTAATTCATTTTTGAGAAAATATAGATTGGAATATTCCTTTATGCTTAATTCAAATATTTTGATTTATTTAAATTAAGAAATGGAGATAAATAATTTAATAAAACAAACTATAGGATAGTCGTTTATTAAATTAATCAGAGGAATATGGTAATTAATCCATAAAGTGTTTGACCTTATTTAATTAATTTGAGAATGATGTGATAGATTGAAATAGGGATTTGATAATTAAATCGAACAAAGTATTTAATTTTGTTTATTTAGTTAAGATGAATTTGAAAGTGAATTATATAAAATAAATATTTCTATTTATTTCAACAGTAGAGGAAATAGAATAATTAATCAAATAATGTGTATTTAATTAATCGGATGCTCTAGACCAATTTTAGGTGTATACAATAATCACGATGAATTATAGACAAGCAATATGACCGTTGGATGTTTTCTCTCATCACCCTTTGTTTATCTTTGACCATCACCCATTGAGAGTGAAAATTTGATGCACTAAGCTATTGTGATATGTAGACACCTATCAGAGAATATTCTTCCCTTTTTATTCTTCCGCCTCTTCACATCGCTCATCATGTGAAGCTCAAATCTTTTCATTTAACAACAATGATGTGAAATGATGGTGTGATATCCAGCCACACATCCTCCTTGATGTAACAATCCACTAGAAAAAAAAATTGCCATACTAGTCCCACCTGACACATGCCACTAGTCTACTATCCTGTAGGGCTAGATAGGGACCCACCAATCTACCAATTTTGATCATAGTTGATCAAACCTCAACACACATTGCACAAAGGATACCATCATCTTGGAAGAAAAATGTGATGCACTAAACCCCCATGATAATCATTAGATCACCATCTTTAAATCTGGTCCATTGGTCACTTGATCATCACGCATCGTGTCTTCACACCCTACCGTTAGAAACCAAAATGTGATGTGAAGGAAAATTGTGATGGAAAACTATCATTGCGCATCATGTTTCTCATATGAGCTACTAGGAATGAAAACGTGATACAAAGGGAAGGCATGATGGAAAACAACTTAAGTGAAATAATTTTGCATGTGTGTAATAAGTTGTTTTAAAAAGGGGGAATTCACCTAAGTGAATTAAGACTTGGGTAGAGATATTATTTTCTACCTAGGGGCATAAGACATTGATCAAATATTTAAATTGGTCACAACCAAGGAGACAAGGATGAAGGGGCCATTCATAACATAACCACTCATTACATAATTTGTAACAAACCAATTGAGAACTAGGCACAAAAAATTAATGGAGAAACAAAACAAAAGTGCACGCTTAGATCAGTGAATTAGGGTTTAAGCATATGAGGGTTTTGGAATCCCTAGCTTGCAATTTTAGAATCCTAATTAGATATAATTAAGGAATTTCAAAATCTCAAAACCCCAAATTCATCAAAATAAACATGGATTTCAATAGGATGCACATATAGGATTTTTTTGATTGGATATGAATGATGGGTATCCAAGGGTGGCATAAAAAATGATAACATTTTGGAAATTTTTGTGGGATGATTTCCTACAAATCATGGAATCCAGGGGCTTTATCAATCCATTGGGCACAGAGTCATGAAAGGGATCAACAAAACTAGGCCTCCCAAGGGAAAAAAAAAACATATGCAAGCCTATACTTGGAAAAAAGAAGGAAACTAGAACATACATTCCCTTAAGGATAATGTAGGGTGTGCAAGGGCACTTCATGGAAAATGAGAAATTTACAATATGTACATGAAACAAAAAACTCATCAAAATTAAGGTTTGAGATGAATCTCATTTATTGAGATTGGAAGAACCTCACCATCCAATCTAGAAAGATGGAATCCATTGGCCTCCGTACAACTAGTGATGACATATGGACCACTCCAAATGGCATCAAACTTGGAATGTCTTCCAACTTTGGCTCTATTTGTATCTCATTTCAACACAAGATCTCCCTCTTAAAACACTCTATGAACTAATTTTTTGTAAGAAAATTATTTTGACCTGTGCTTGATGTGTTTCTATGACTTGCATAGATTTGTTCCTTATCTCCTCTAGTTCCAAGAGCTCAATCAACCTTACTATCATATCATCATTCTCTTCTAACTACAATTGGTGTTCCAACTCAAGGGAGGACATCTCCAATGATAATGGTAACCTCGCTTCCCTTCCATAAACTAGCATGAAAGGAGAATTGTCAATTGCTCTTTTAGGAGTAATTCTATCACCCCAAAGGCTATCTTTAAATTTCTATGCTAGACCCTTTGGTTGTCCTCAATGGTCCTCTTGATAATTCTAATGAGGTTTTTATTTGAAGACCCAACCAAGCCATTACCCTAAGGATAATAATTAGATGAGTTCTTCAAGTAAATTCCATGCCTATTTCCCAATCAAGGATTTGAGCACTAGTAAAAGCCTTGGCATTATCTCAAATGATGATGGAAGGAGTGACAAATCTTGTAAAAATTCCATCAAGTAATTCTAAAACTGAATCATCAGTGGCATCTTTTAGGAAAACTACCTCAATCCACCTAGTAAAGTAATTTGTGGCTATTAAAATCCACTTATGACCAACACTTGATGGTGGATTTATCATGCCAATAAAATACAAACCCACTATGCAAATGGTTGGTCAAACTGAATGGGATGAAGAGGGAGGGTAGCCAACCTTTGCTTTCCAAAAAAGAAAACACACTTTTTATGATTTCTCACCTATTTGTGAGCATCAATGAATAAAGTTGGCCAATAATAACCAACCCTTATGATTTTTGCAACAATAGTATTTGCAAAAAAATGGCTACCTAAAGAGCCATTATGGAATTCATTTAGCATTCTGCTAACTTGATCTAAGTTTCTATGCATCTTAATAGGACTCCATTGAAATATTTTCTAAAGAGTATGGCATCCACTAAGACATAGGGAATAGACTGCAATCTAAAATTTCTTATTTTGGTCCTATCTAGACCTAGAGGATACCTACCTTCTTGCAAAAAGGTAGTCATATCAAGCACCCAACTGCCTTGTATGTTTGTATTTGGTGCTTGTCAAGCTTGTAGTACAAGGGCAACCTCTATATGAGTCTTAAATTTTGAGATAAGTTTCTCAAACAACCCCTTGCCTCTCACTAACCCTAGTGATTTTGATGTTAACATCATATTCCATCACCTTGGTGATCCACCCAACACTTTTTTTTGGATATCTCTTCTCAACAAGAACTCTTTAACACTAACATGGGGCACCATTAGTTGTATCTCGGTATTATACAACACACACGTCTAAAAAAAATCAATTCTCTAATAGTAGCAAGAAATTGCTTCTCAATGGAGTTGTACTTGACTTCATAATATTTAAGCCCTTCACTAAAGAAATAAATGGGTTGCTCCAAATCTTCTTTATTTAGTTGAGTAAGGGTAGTTGATATAATCACTTCACCTCCAAAGGTGTAAAGAATGAAATCATTCTCATAGTTAGGATTGAAAAGGGTAGGAGCCTGAGAAAATTCTTGTTTGATAGCCTCAAAGTTATCTTTACCTTCCTTGGTCCATTTGAAAATCATTTTTCTTAAGCATAGAGGTAAGAGGCTTTACCAAAGTAGTAATATTTGGAATGAACCTCCTCAAAAAGTTAATTGTTCCAAATAAACTCTATAATCTCTTCTTATGAATGGGAAGTGGGATGGCCAAGATAGATTTTACTCTTATAGGATCAATGACCAAGCTATCCTTTGAAACAATATGTCCAAGAAGTTTTGCATGATTAGTGGAAAGTACATATTTATTTAGATTTAGGGAATACCATATTCCCCGCATTTTTAAAATACTTGCTCCAGGTGACTGAACTGGTCTTTTGTATGATTTGAAAACACTATAATATCATCTAGGTAGACCAATAAAAATTGTCTAAACACACCTTGAAATGCCATATCCATGGGCCTCTGAAAAGTGGCACCTACATTGGTTATACCAAAAGGCATTTTACAATAAGCATAGGTGCCCCACTTTGTAGTAAATGTTGTCTTATGTTGGTCAGATTCTTGGACTAGAATTTGATTATAGTCTGAGTAATGATCCATTAAAGAAAAACTTTATGACCCACTGAATCTTTGTAAAATATAATCCATGGAAGGGAGGGGATAATGGCCCTTTAGGGAGGCTCTATTTAGATCCCTAAAATATACACATAGTCTTATTTCCCCATTCTTTTTTTGAGAGGAATAAGATTTTCCACCCATGAAGAATGCTTGATGGGAAAAATGGTTCTAGCCTCAATCAACTTGGCCAATTCCTTTCTCATCAAAGGCTCAAACTTAGGATTTAGAGGCCTTCATTTTTTCCTTACAGGTTTGGAATCTTGGTCTAATTCAATAGTATTTTGGGAAAGGCTTGGATCAAAATCTTTTAGGTCTTCACAAGTTCAAGCAACTACATCATTGTATCTATTGCAAGATCTATGAAAACATCATGTTTAGTGGTAGAGCATACCTTTCCCAAGTTTAGAGACATTCCTTCCGAAATCTCTATTGGCTTGAAGTCACCCCTCTTTGCCGCTAAATTCATCCTTTTCTACTTTAACTGATCATCAAGGTTGAAAATACCTTCAAGGGTGATGAGACCATTTTGTAGCTTATCGCTACTCAACTAGACAATCTGACCATGATAGTGATTTTGCAACCTAGACTGATTTATTTTAGAAAATTATGCCCCCTCTTGCAGAAAAATCACTATCTATTGATCATATCAAAGACTTGTCAGTGATCCTAAATATCTGGATTAGTAGGCCTCACAACAAGCCTAATACATTGTTCCCTCTTTCTTGTTATATGTGTTGTTATGTCAAACTGAGAACCAACTATTGTAAGCCTGTCAACATGCTTATTTTGGCTTCTTGGAGTTGCTTGGATGTTAAAAACATTAAAGCACTCTATAAAATCCCAAACCCTGTGCTTATAGGATTTGAGCACATTGTTCTTGGTTGAGATTTGAGTTTTGACTTGATGGATAACCAAATCATTGTCACCAAAAACTTGTAACAACTTGATGTTCCTTTTTTGTGCAAATTGGAGACCTTAGGTGAGTGCTTCATACTTAGCCAAATTGTTAGTGAAACTAAATTGAATCTTGAAAGAGAAATAATATCTCTCCTTGCTCAAAGATACTATCATTACACCAACACCAACACCATTTCTATTTCTAGAACTATAAAAAAAATCTACCACAATCGCCCTAAGTCTTCTTGAGTTTTTATGAGATTGGAGATAGTAGATTTCTCTTCATGAATGTAGTAGGTACCTAGACCAATCTCCTCCACTTTAGCAATAGTTAATGGGTCAAATTGTAAAGTATTTCCCCATTCATCCAAGAAAAAATCAAGTACCTCTTCTATATGATTTGCAGGCTCATGAATATAACACTCCTCCCTTTGATCATGTAAAGTATAGTTCATGTTTATTGGAATAGAAGTATAAGGCTTTAGGTGATCCTTTGTTATGGGCTTAAATGTAATGGTTGCTTTAGTGCCATATCCAATTCTAAATAGCATGTGAGACCAATAAATAGATAAGTACCCACATATCTTAGCAGTGAAATCTCTAGATAAGAAAATGGAAAAATGAGTAGGGAGGTCTATGAATGAAATATCTTGTAGCACATCATAGCTAGGACATGTGTGGAAGGACAATTTTAGGTTTTAATTACTCCTACTATCTTGATAGCAGATCCATCCAATTGTAAAAAAAATCTAGCCACTAGTTCATATTTAATACTAATAGGTTGTCATTAGGTCCTACTACTTTAGAATAATTAAATGTCAATTGTCGATTGGGCAGTGTCTAAGGCAGTCTACAGAAGGAGATTATTCAAACAACCCATTGTATATTTTCATCTTTTCTTTTAAACTACAAAAATCGAGACTAAATCAAAGCCATTACTACTTAACTTGAAAATGATCTTACTCTAAGAAAATCCAAGAATACTAAATTAAAAGGCATAAGACAACTAATCTAGAAAACATTACTAATAAACTAGAAAGCATGGAAACAAGTAAACTAAACAATTGGTAAACTACGGAAACAGAAAAGTAAGGAAATAAACAATTAAACATCTTCTAAACAGTAAAGGAATATTATCAACTACAGAAGGAAACTCATACAAATTAAAGACAATGGTGCTCCGGAACAACTAACTTGATTCTTCAACAACTTGTCATTTCCTATTGAAAAACAATTTATCTTAAGAAAAGGGAATAACTTAATCAATAAAATACCTATCTATCTAGGATATTTCCCCTCGAGTGGCCAGCTCATGGGCTTACTAATTCGTCTTTAACTCACATAAACTATAGATTCTCAAATCCTCTTACGACACACAATCTCCATCATTTGAATTCAACAGTTACCAATAAACAAAAATCAGATAACTCATTTCAACAGTGATTTGCAAATCCATGTAAACAGCATAACGATACTTCTTCTCTGTCTCTTTTATTACTTATGAAATTATAGTTTTATAGATAACTTTCTAACTAGATCCTACATTTACAATGGCATAGATAGCCATTGAAAAATTCTTCCTTAACTTAAAACTAACTTGATGTCTTTAAAGCTTCTAAAACATGTAAAAGGCTCGAGAAGAGCCATAAAGTTTTGAACAACGAAATTTTTAAAGAACTGAAACTGAAACCTTGGTGCATCATCCAGGCATCTAGGAGTGGGTTCGCAACATTACTTTGAGGCATGTGTTGGCTACACTTTTGCAATAGCCGCATGATGACCTATTAATCCCTACAAAAAGACTCAAATCAACCCATTAAACCTGCTTTGGACAATTTCTTCAATTGATCAAAAGAAAGGAAGAAGCGTAATTTTTCTTAAAATAAGTAATTACTTCTCCTAAAGTTTAATAAATTGGCACAAACTTAGGATTGAATTAGCAAGAATGAGCTTTCCAAATTTTATTATGATGAGGTTATTTTTACCTCATCATTTTCTCCCCTACCTAATTTCTGGCAGGTCATCCTACTCCATAGTTAAACCCTTGAGTTTTATTCCATTCTTCATAAAGAGTATTGAGATCATGAATTTCCCTGGCTGATGCATCGAAAGTTTCAGGGTTATGAATGAACCCTCTATGAAACATCACACTCTCTCTCCACTCTGTAAAGAATCTATCATTCTGATCTATGGAAATATTAAAATCTGGGGGTGGATTAAGTAGCAAGGGGGGCATGTATTTCATTCCTATCCACTTTGTTCTGAGTGTTTTCATGATTTCAATTAGAGCATTGGACCTTCTGAATGATCATCTGATGTTTAGAGGAGAAATAACTTCTCTTTTCTTTAAATAAGTTGGAAGAGGGGTGAACCTTTCCTCGCAGGCATGCCATGCTTTACCAATTAATTTATGTCCATTTGCTATGAAATTTTCATAGCACATATTAAGGTTGTTTTCATACCTTTCCCTCATCTTTTCATTAACCAAAAGAGACAAAAATGTAGCTTTGAACTCCTCGGGCCTTGAATTTGGGGACCTGATCTGGAGACCCACTGTTTTCTTTGCATGTACAAATTATTTTGTTCTATCTTTCCAATGAATTTGATTCCTCATAGTTGAGAGAAATTCCCGCAATCTACCTCTCCAATAAATGGATTAATAAAGAAATTTGTATGATTTTCTAATAACAAATCATGCAGAAAGAATTCACAAATTAAATCCTGATCTTCAAGAGTTGATTCTACAAATATTTTTACAAACTTTTTGTGATTAGGCTCATAGGTTTGATCATTATAGATCCTAAATAGTTTCCATCTCAGCCATTGTTCATTCAAAAACATTGAATAAATTCTCGATGGCCTTCTACAATTCAGCAAACAGTCCATAAGTTGAAAGTCATCCTACTTCCCTCTATAGGCTTTGTGAAATGACTCCTTTAGGAGCACCAGTTCTTTCTTGAGCCTATGATTTTCAGTTTGGATATTTTTGAGGAAGTAACAGTGTTCCATACATTTTTTTAGTAGAGGCGGAATGCTGACCTGGAACCAATCAGTTACAACTGGTTCAGTTTGAATTGCTTTGGACTCAGTTTGGCGTCTCACGATGCATTCCTTCAAATCCTCTTCTAGTTCAACTACTCTACTGATAGAAGCATTCAACTCCTCAATCTTTATTTTCTTGTCCTCCTCGAAAGCTGAGAGCATGAGCATAAAATTTTGTTTTATTTTTCCCATTTCTACATCTTTTTGTGCAATATTCTCACTATAAGTTTTATGATTTTCATACTGCTCTTGTACTTGTTCCTACAACTATAGATGTTTGAATCTTTTTCTTGCAATTGTAGCTTCAAGTCTCTTATTTCCTGATCCCTTTTATTTATTATAACAGTTTGTACAACCAACTCTTCTTTCTGCAATTCCATAAATTTGTTATTTTTAGACAATTGCCTCTGTAAATCATCAATTTCTAATTTATACTTTTATAATTCAGCACTGGCACAACTAGTTTCAATTGTTTCAAAAAATTTATCTACAATGGGTGACAAATTTTTTGGCACACTGCAATCCCCTTTAGGTTCTTTGTCCCGAGTTCCATCATTGAAAATTTCCTCTATATGTGCAAAATGGAAAGGAAATACTTCACCTGAATCCTCTTTATTTAGGGGTGTTTCATCTTCACTGGCTTTCTCTGAAATTTATATGGGTTCTTGTGGCTGCTTAGGCTTTTTATTTTTTGAAGTTCCCTCCTTACCTTGTATTGGGGTTTCGAAAAATTCAAAAGCCAACCACTTACTTCTTCTGAGTGGAGGTGATTCCTGAAAAATGATAGGTGTTGGATTTTTCCTTGTTCTCTTTTTTCTGTGTTTACTTGTGTCAGAATAAACAATATTAACCTGTTCTTATAGGAGTGGTGGGATTAAGAGCTTTTGGAGCCAAAGAGCCCTTAGGGGAAGTTGCTCTGGATGATGGAATAGCCTTTTGGGATGATTCCCCTAATTCTATTGTTCTTGCAATTGCAAGCTTCTCTATTTTCTCTAAAAAATTCTCCCATTTCCCTTCAGATTTCTTATGGAAGTGATACCTGCAGATTAGCTAAATTAACCTATGGTGTTTCAAAGGCCCAGACCCTGTTTTATACCTCTCAATGGAAGTATTTAAGGAATAAAACAAGAATTCTGGCATATTAACCCTAAGAGCTAGGTCCTCCTTTCCATGATGTAGGTGGGCCAACATACAAAAGACAGGCCCTACAACTGTGGTAAGCTGACCTTCACAAGTAAAGTAATTTATAATCCATGCAATGATAGTACCCCAAGGTTCTAATATGGAAGTTCTTTGGAACCCCTTATTTTTCCCCCTAGTACTTATTACTATCATTGGATATGGGTCTCCCTCTCTAACAAGCAACTCAGCTAATTTCTGGTACGTTACTTGAAAGGTTTATTTTATATTTATGCCTTTATGCTCTAATCTAGATAAGCGAGAAATAATCTTAGAGATTACCTTAAAATGCTTCCCTTGAAGTACTACTTCACCATTGGTGTAGTTCTCAGCAAAGGATCTTACCAGATTTTCATTATGGCCTTCAAATTTCCTGATGAAGTTTAACCACACTACTTCCTCAAACAATCTAGAGATGTTACCCAACCCCAATAATTTTTTCGCTGAATCTGGCTCTGCCTTTCTTTTTCCACCCCTCATTTCCTGATTTCATACACTACAAGAAATTCAATTCCAGCACAAAGCTCCCACGTAGGTTCTTTTTGAAAATATTGCCTCTAGAATTACTTATTTGTTTTATTTGCAGTGTATGCTTCAATGATTTCCAATCTGCATGGAGGTTTGTGAAAGGATTTGTCATACAAGTGATTGATCGTCAGGTGGCATGAATTACTAATTTGGAAGTGAGGTTTGTGCCAATTAATTATTCTTTATTTGAAAATAACTACCTATTTAAAATAAAAATTAATACTTACCCTCGTTCCATGATCGCACGAAGATCTTAATCCTCACAGATTTGACAGGATGACGTGAAGGCAAGCATAAAGGTATTGGTTGAAATGGTTTTGGAGTTATTATGATATGGTGTAGAATTCTATGGGGGATGGAGCTATCAATGAGGAATACAGATTTGGGTGGCTTACCTACAACTAAAGAAAAAATAGAAAGACAGATGTATCGGATATTCTGGTGAAAGAATTGCGAAAATTTTGAAATTTTGAAAAAGGTGACGGAAGATAACTGAACAAGTTCCAGAGCATGTATTTTGGTCAAAATGCTTGAAATGAGTGCATAAGTTCCAGAGCATCGGTGTGTGATGCAACCAAGACAAGAATTAAATGAAGGTTTTGGAGCATTGCTGAAAGATGCAACCGAATCAGAATGAAATGAAAGTTTCTAAATCATCACTAGAAGATGTAGCCAGAGCAACAACAGAATGGAAGGTTCTGAAACATCACTGAAAGATGCAGCTAGAGCAGCAATGGAATGGAAGGTTCTGAAGCATCGTTGAAAGATGCAGTTGAAGCAGCGACGAAATGGAAGAGTCTAGAGCATTAGTGAAAGATGCAGTCGGAGTAGCAATGGAATGGAAGGTTCTGGAGCATCGCTGAAAGATGCAGCCAAAGTAGCAACAGGATGAAAGGTTCTGGAGCATCGCTAGAAGATGCAGTCGGAGCAACAACGGAATGGAAGGTTTTGGGGTATCGCTGAAAGATGCAGCTAGAGCAACAACGGAATGGAAGGTTTAAGTGACATGGAAAATAATCTTCACGACTTTGAACCTTAGTGCAGAACACCTCCTCATCATGATAATCTCTATTTGAGTTCTATATCATCAAGCTTTGAAAATGTCAAGTTCCAAAGAATTGGTATCATAACATTCCAAAGCATCTTTCGGGGGTGGTCCGGAAGTTACTTTCTTCTTTTTGAGAAGTCCTGCAAAAATATGGAAAATGTTTAGCTAAGTCCAAAAACAACTAAAGATTAAATGAAGGGAAATATATCAGCATACATGTCCATTTATTTATTTATATATATTTTATTTTATTTTATTTATTTATTTATTTATTTATTTATTTTATTTTTAAATAGCAACCTAACATTTTTACTGAATAGACTCTATCATGGCAGAGTCAACACATTGGACCTCACCTTGCATTTCGACCATCCTTGTAAAGTCTTCCTTGTTGACTGGCTTATGGTAGACACATAAGCGATGACCATTAACCAATAGAGTTCACATGTCACCATCGATTGGCTTTAACCGAACAGTTTTGTTTGAAAAGACTTCCTTAACTTCATAAGGTCCCAACTAGTGAGTTCTGAGCTTTCCCTTATGCTTTTTGTATTTAGAATCAAATAACAAGGCCCAGTCCCCATTATGAAACTCCTTTTCCTTAATATGTTTATCATGCCATACCTTCTGTTGATACTGAATTAGTTCAGTTTGATGAATGGCATCTAAACGAAGTTCATCTAATTCGCTTAGTTGCAAAATTCTTTCAACTTGGGGTCTTTTTAAATCTAAACCTAATTCCATTGTCGTTCGTAGAGTTTTTAATTCGATCTCAATGGGAAGAAGAGGCTTCTTCCCAAAAACTAGCTCATAAGGACTGAATCCAGTCATAGATTTCCAGGTAGTATTGTATGCCCATACGGCTTCAGGGAGCATCCTGGCCCAATCTTTTCTTCCAGAAGAGAATGTTTTTGTCAGAATATTTTCTAGTTCTCTATTAGTCACTTCTACTTGGTTGTTCTCTTGAGGGTTGTAAGGAGATGAATTTCTATGACTTACCTGAAAATGATTGGTAAATTCTAGAAGCACTCGAGGCATGAATTGGGGTCCTTGATCAGTTACAATAGTTCGAGGGGCTCCAAATTTAAGGAAGATTTTATTATAAAGGAAGTCTGCGACCTGTTCTTCCCTAGCTATTCTCAAGGCTTAGACTTTTGCCCACTTTTTCAAGTAGTCAGTGAAAACAAGTATATACTATTTCCCTTGAGAGGAAGGATCTATGGGTCCGATGAAATCTAAACCCCATTTTTCAAATGGTTCAAGGACTACCTGAGGCTGCAATGACATTTCCAAAGAAGCAGTTGGTCTTCCTACCCTCTGACATTCATCACAATGATGCACATAGTTCTCAATGTCTTTGTGCATTGAGGGCCAATAGTATTCGGCACCTAGGACTTGGTGGTAAGTTCTCTTTGTAGAGTAATGTCCTCCTGACGGGTCATTGTGATAGGCCCTCAAAATGCTATAGGTTTCATCAACTCTTACACATCTCCTCAAAATCATGTCAGGACCACAATGAAATAACATTCCATGAATCCACTTGAACGGGGCACTCTCCCTGATTAGTCGCTTCTTTTGCTTAGATGTGAATCCAGGAGGTATCTCAGATGCAGCTAAATAGTTATCAATATCTGCAAACCAATGTGATTTTACAGAAACCACAAATAGATTATTATCTAGAAAATCATCTTGTACAGGGGTAATGTCATTTTCTTCATGTTTGATTCATGACAAAAAATTGGCTACCACATTATATTTTCCTAGTTTATCAAGAATCGTGGCATTAAAATCTTGAAGAAGCAATAGCCATCTCATGATTCGACCATTTACCATAGGTTTTTTCATTAGGTACTTCACAGCTGAGTGATCCATGTAAATTGTGACCTTATACCCTGTAATATAATGACAAAATTCCTAGATAGCGTGAACAACAACCAGAAATTCTTTTTTGCCAAAGTAAGATTTTTGTTGATAAAATATATAGCATACTTCCCCCCATTCTCATCTTCTTGTCCCAGAACTACTCTGATAGCCTCGTCAGAAGAATCAACATAGATATGAAAGGGAATGCTCTAGTTTGGCCCTCTCAGAACAAGAGCAGAGACAAGTTTTTCTTTGATTGCTTCAAATGATTGCTGACACTCAGTTGTCCAAACAAACTCTACTTCTTTATGTAAAAGAGAGAACATAGGAGCTGCAATTTTACTAAAGTCTTCTATGAATCTTCTCTAGTAACTTGCATGTCCAAGAAAAATTCTTATGTCTATCTGAGTTTGAGGATTTTTCAACTGTTGGATGACTTCAATTTTCTTAGGGTTAACCTTTATTCCCTTTGAGGAAATATGATGACCCAAGACTATTCCTTGCTCCACCATTATTAAGCATTTCTCATGGCTGAGGGATAGTTTATTTTCCTCACAAACTTGCAGAACTCGATCTAGGTTTTGAAGGGCTTCTTCATAGTTTGATCCATAGACTGTAAAATCGTCCATATAAACCTCCACACAGTCATTAACGAGAGCAGAAAATATAGCAAGAACAAATCTCTCGAAGGTTGTTGGAGCATTGCATAGTCCAAAAGGAAGCACTCTATATGCAAATGTGTCCCAAGGGCAGGTAAACGTGGTTTTGTCTTGGTCTTCTAGATCAACCTGTATCTAATTATAACCACTAAATCCATCGAGAAAGGAGAAATATTTCCTCCCTGCCAAGTTGTTTAGGACCTGATCAACAAATGGTAAGGGAAAATAGTCTCTATAAGTGGCTTTATTAAGTTCTCAATAGTCTACATAGATTCTCCACTTCCCATTTTTATTTGGGACTACCACAATAGGTGATACCCATTTATTATCAAAGATTAGATAAATAAATCTAGCACGAAGGAGTTTCTCAATCTCAATTTTGACCAAATCCTTTAATGCAGGATTGAGTCTCCTTTGCGGCTGGCGAACTGGCCTTATACTAATATCAGTATAAATGTGATGAGTACAAACACTTGGGTGAATTCCCCTCATGTCCATATAATCCCAAGAAAAAGCTTTGGATCTTTGTACCAACATATTAAACAACTTATCCTCCTGAGTTTCTGTCAACCAGCTATTGATATTCAAGGTTTTTCCTGGTAATAGCATTATCGATTTTGTTCCAGGATGAACCACGGTTACAGTATACATGGGTTGTAACAACATATTAAGAAGACAACTATGAGGTACCAGTTGGTGAAACCTTGTGATATCCTCATAGAAATGACTTGTTCTGAGAATCATATTTGCTAAGGGACACGAAATTCCCATTGTAGCATAACTGTGCTCTATCCCACTTATATCAATTGGTTGTCCAAAAATTCTTGGAAGATCTACCTTTTCCTCCTCAATCTGGGTTATAGCAAGGCGTGCTATCTCTTTTACTAACTCTTATTCCATTTCTTCCCCATGTTGTTTAATTACCACCATGGCTAGGGAGGCTAAACTGTTTGAACCATTTGATTCCTCAGGTTCATCAACCCAAACTTTTCCATGCTTAGTAGTCTTAGCCGGGGGATATAAGAACAAGCGTTTGCTATCTTGGCCATGCGAAATGGTCATTCCTCCTTCCCTACAATCAATCTTAGTAGCAATCATAGCTATCCAAGGTCTTCCAAGGATTATAGGATATCTATCCTTAAGTGTAAGTGATTGAATCACTTGGAAGTCGACTGGATAATCCCATCCATCAACTTTAACAAGGACGTTTTTAATGACACCCTTCAAGATGGCTATAGACTAATTTTCCATTTGTAAGACTATGCTTGTAGGACTTAAATCATTTAACCCTAATTTTTCCATTACATCTATTGTCATCACATTAATAGCTACTCCTAGATCCACTAGTGCATTTGGTATTGTTACCTCATTGACTGTAACAGTTATAAGAGGACTTCCAGGATCATCGTATTTCAGAGCAATAGTCTTTCCAGATAGAAAATCAGCTAAATAACCATCAATATGAATGGTTTTTAACATTTTTGGCTTCCTCCCTAGTGTTTTGATACATAACTATTTTATTAACTGGTTTAATTCAGGGATTTCTTTTATTTCTTACAATAAAGGAACTTCAATTTGTAACTATTTAATCTCCTGAATTAATGTAGTTTCCATAGCCAAAGATACTTCTGGAGTATTTTCTAGAGTTATGGTGCCATCCTTTTCTTTCTTGGAACATGATCCTCCTTATGTTGACTTAAGAGCGGATCCTCCTCCCCCTAAGACAAGTCAGCAACCCCTGCCACTAAAAAAGGCTCGTTGTCTTGAGGAGTAATATCCTACTTAGACGATGTGTCTCTTGTTGGATTGGTAGGTTCAGTTTCCTCCTCTATTTCTTCAATGGTTGGTGGTTTAAGAGTTTGACTAGAATGCAATTATACATTTCCAGAATGTATTGCATTAAGCCCAATAACATTTTCATGTTCGGTAGAATAGACTGGTGTATTTTGGCGATTATTTTTAGGATTGGGAAGCAGTTGCGCTAGAATCTGAGGTTGGTTTATTTTCTCATGTTGAGGAGGGTTGTGAGGTGGGGGTAATAGGTTATGCTGTTGATTCCTCCTTGGCTCAATATAGAACTAATTTTGTGCCTGATTCCATTGGGGTACTGCATGTTGTTGGTACCACTATTGTTGGGGTTGATTTGGCCATTTTTTATTGCCCCATGTGTGGTTTATCCAATTAGGTGATCCCCAAGAAGGAGTTCCCCAATTAGGTTGAGGTGGAGGTGACTGATTCCAAGATGGAGTCCATTGATTATGATCCCAGTTATTTTGGGGTCTCCATGTAGGATTAGGATTCTATCCATAAGGAAAATTACCTCCTTGATGTTGGTTTAAAGCATGTATTTCTTCTTCAACCTGAATGGTTTTTTTCTTAGTATTCTTAATATCTGATAAAATCTCGCACTGGTTTGTAGGATGATTTTTCTCACATAGCTGACAAACATTGACTCTATCCAAAGGACACTCATGCAACAGGTGTTTATTCTGACACCTTGGACAATAAATTGACAAGGTCTTAGGGTTACAGGTTTTAGCTTGTACATACCATCTATAGTGGTATTCAACTATAAGAGAATATCCATTTTTAGATTTGTTATTTCTTCGCAGAACTTACCTATCTCATTAGACCCTTTAAAAAGATTAGTTTTGAAAATTTCTCCCCTAATACGAGAGAAATTCTGAAAAATCTCACATATTTCTTCACGAGTTAATTGAGATACATCACCTTTTCCCATTAAATCAAGGTTTCATCGAGCGTCATCATCAAGACCTTTAAGAAATATTGTTTTAAGAATCTCTACACTAATGGTCGTTTCTCCACATCTCTTGGAGAGGAAGAGGAACCTATCGAGATAATCCTCTAAACTTTCATCCTTGTTTTGCCTTAGCTTAAACATATCCTCCATACGATCACTTACCCTATAGTAACTATGGTATTTGTGCAAGAAAACAATCTCCATCTCTTCCCAAGATGTTATACTACTAGAACCCAATCTCATGAACCAACACATTGTTGAGTCCTTCAAAGTTGACGGAAAAAGCTTCAACTTTTGATTGTCATTCTTATAATCATAATTCTGACATAGGACTTTAAATTCAAAGAGAAATTGGTCTGAGTCTTCTGAAGGCAAGCCACAAAAGGTTGGAAGGAAAGTTGGAGAAATTTTCTTCATGGCAGTATCATCATCAGCATCCAACGTAATAGGATAGCTAAAAATTTTAGGAGGCTAAGGTTCATTGTGGTTAGGGTCAACTCTACAATCTCCTGTGATGTTTAGAAGAGTATGTTCCTCAAAAACAATTTCCTCTATATCTGGTTGTTCTGTCGGTTGCTCGATAGGTGAATAATGGAAAGCCTCAAGTGGAGTAGGCTCAAATAATTCTTCAAAAGTGTGGTTGTCTTTTCTTGGGCTTCCCTATGTATGATAGGTACGTATTTTGGGGGGGGGGGGGTTTGGTATAAAACATCCATGAGGGCCTCTTTTCCTAACCATGCAGAAAAGAAAGCTCACTAAGGTATTTTTGGCATAAAACTTTGTTATTCAAACCGTCTCCTAATAACACTTTAAGAAAAAAGACTTCCAAATGCTTTTTAAGAAGTCTCCCCAGCAACAGCGCCAAAAAGTGATAGGTTGTCATTAGGTCCTACTAATTTAAAATAATTGAATGTCAATTGTCGACCAGGCAGTGCCAAGGCAGTCTGCAGAAGGAGATCATTCAAACAACCCATTTTATATTTTCAGTTTTTCTTTTAAACTACAAAAATCAAGACTAAATCAAAGCCATTACTACTTAACTCAAAAATGATCTTACTCTAAGAAAATCCAGGAATACTAAATTAAAAGGCATAAGACAACTAATCTAGAAAACATTACTACTATACTAGAAAGCATGGAAACAAGTAAACTAAACAACTGGTAAACTACAGAAACATAAAAGTAAGGAAATAAACAATTAAGCATCTTCTAAACAGTAAAGGAATATTATCAACTACAGAAGGAAACTTATACAAATTAAAGACAATGGTGCTCTAGAAAAACTAACTTGATTCTTCAACAACTTGTTATTTCCTACTAAACAACAATTTATCTTAAGCAAAGGGAATAACTTAATCAATAAAATACTTATCTATCTAGGCTATCTCCCCTCGAGTGGCCAGCTCGCAGGCTTACTACTTCGTCATTAACTCACATAAACTACAGATTCTCAAATCCTCTTATGACACACAATCTCCATCATTCGAATTCAACAGTTACCAATAAATAGAAATTAGATAACTCATTTCAATAGTGATTTGCAAATCCATGTAAACAACATAGCGATACTTCTTCTATGTCTCCTTTATTACTTATGAAATTACAGTTTTATAGATAACTTTCTAACTAGATCCTACATTTATGATGGCATGGATAGCCATTGAAAAATTCTTCCTTAACTTAAAACTAACTTGATGTCTTTAAAGCTTCTAAAACATGTAGAAGGCTCGAGAAGAGGCATAAAGTTTTGAACAACAAAATGTTTAAAGAACTAAAACTGAAACTTCTATGCATCATCCAAGCATCTAGGAGTGGGTTTGCAACATTACTTTGAGACACGTGTTGGCTACACTTTTGCAACAGCCGCATGATGACCTGTTAATCCTTACAAAAACACTCAAATCAACCCATTAAACATGCTTTGGAAAATTTCCTCAATTGATCAAAAGAAAGGAAGAAAGCATAATTTTTCTTAAAATAAGTAATTACTTCTCCTAAAGTTTAATAAATTGGCACAGGCATAGGATTGAATTAGCAAGAATGAGTTTTCCAGATTTAATTATGATGAGGTTATTTTTACCTCATCAAATACCAAGATAATCAGTGATTCCCTTAGGCATAATAGAACTACTATCCCCATAATCTATCATAAAATCATGCATTATATAACTTCCAATTATTAGAGAAAGATAGAAGGGAGGTGGTTTACTGATTTGGCTAGAATCTCCTTCTTCTTTAGATTGTACCAAGCTACTTGATGGAGTAGTCTACTCTTTTTCTTGTATATCACCCAATTGTTTATGCTCTTTCAAATCTTGCTACATAAAATCACTTTGTAATGGAATGGATATAGCCTCCCACATAGTTTAACATTCAGATTGGATTTCTTTATTTTTTCCACTATGTTGAAAGGAAGCTTACTAGATTTAGAAGGAACCTTTGGAACAACAAGGTCAATTCTTGTTGCTTGGGTGATCTTAGGTTTCCCACCACTTGCTTAGGTATATTAATAAGCTGATTCAATTGTGGAACATCCACTATCCCACCTGTTTGTCTGGCATCTGCACATTTTTGAGGTTGTTGAGAGATTGATGCTTGCCCAACCATGGAAGATATATCACCCTCTATTTCTCTTTTCTTTGATCTTGTATTTTTTGGCTATTGTATCAGCATCTGCTTGAATTACACCACATAAATCCTCTTGACTCCAAATGAAAAATGAGGAGTCCTCTCATGCATGATTTTCATTACTAGTAGTTTTTTGGCTTATGCTAGTATGTTGCTCTAAAATAAAGGTTTCATTTTGAGCTATTGGAGTTTGCACAAACTCTCCATTTTGGCAAGAATTTTGATTATGAGCTTGCTCACAAGGGTAACACCACTCCTACTCTTGGGTCAGATTATTTTGCACTAGTACCAAAGCTTTAGAAGTGTTAGTAGTAGTTGTGTGCATGTTTTTCATAGGCTTAGTATGATTCCATTGATTTTGTCCTTGATAAGGTGACCTATCTTGCTAATAACCTTAACCTTGAGGTTAAGAGGTCCAATTTTTTTTAGCTTGTTGCCTCTTCATTGATACTAACTCATTATTCATACTTCAAAGCAAGGCTCCCCAATATTTTGGAAGTGCAGTAGAGGTAGAAGGCTGGTTTGTAGGAACCACTAGAGTAGGAGCCACTGGGATAGGAGCCACCGTTGGCTATGAAGAAAGATCTGGAAATAAAAGCATTGGTGGTCTATGAGCTATTTTCCCAGCCTGTATTAAATAATTTTCTGCCCATATCACAACATCATATGCACCTGGCTAAGTATAATCTCCCATTGATTGAATCATAATAGCTATATCACTGGTCAGAGCTCCTAAGAAATATAGGAAAACATGCTCGGGAGAAGGCTTGACCAAAATAGGAATTCTATCCCAAGTCTTCTAGAATCTATAATTGATATCACTCATGAATTCATGAGGTTCTCTTTTAATTGTTGTTAGTTTTTCTACAAAGCATAAGTGGTCACTCTTATCCTCAAAATGTTTGCATAACCTCTCACCTAATTCATTCCAATTGTGAGTGGTGCTAGTGTTGAATCCCTCTTATGTTGTTTTATCCTTGACGTCATCTTATGGTTATTTGGTATCTTGATGGCTTGATGGTTATCTTCTCAGCTGATTCATATTTTGGTTGGCACATTCACTTCATTGGTTTTATTATTTATTATTTTGGTGGCACTGATTGTTTAACCTCATGTGAAAATTAAAAATGGTTGTTGAGGTTTTCTGATTTCTGGTCATTTTCACAGGTGATACAATTCTGGTTACAAGTGATGCAATTCTTGTTACATGCTCTTGATATTTACAAAAGTCTATTTTACTCATCACAAGTCCTTAAGTTTTCATGGCGTTCTAAGCTGGAAATTTGACCTTGATATTTATTATTGAATATTATTCGGTACTTTATTTTGAAATGCACCTTATATTTCTATTGGGTCTCATCATGATTATTTAACATGTCTTAAATGTTGACAGTCGATATAAAGCTTACCGTGCTACCACTGGTAGTTATGTCAGCGACTGCGGTAGTGCGATGGTAACCTTTGGCAGCATGTAAGACAGTTAACTCTATACCACACACTCTCAGAAATGTAACCATGGTAACGCGGTGGAAACTGCCAGCGGCAAGCAAGACAGTTACCGCTATACCGAAGACTATCAGAAATGTAACCATGGTAATGCAATGGAAACCGCCAGTGGCAAGATGACTGTTATCGCTACACCGTGGGAAGTTAGGAAGGTAGCCGTGGTAACGCGGTGGAAACTTCCAGCAATAGGAAATACTTCTACCACTATAGTGCAAGCTATTAGGGAGCTAATCGTGGTAACGTGCTGGGAACTACAAGCGGTTTTCAAGTAACTAGCGCTATACCATAGGGTGTTCAAAAGGAGGATGTGGCTGTGTGCTAAGGGAACAAATGTCAAATCTACTCCTTCAGTCACACATGTCATTGATCTACCCACGGATTCCAAAGTGTTTTATGCAATTTCTATTGTTTAATGTTTGTCCTCTCGGACTCCAAATGGGATTCATATTTTGCAAAGGAATTCGCTTCGCTTGCATTGGAAGATTAGGGCAAACTATTTTCATTTCACTCTGTTCACGTTTTTTGGTTGAAACTCTACTGGCCGCCACCATGGATCATTGCACTTGGTCGTTTCTTTGTTATCCCTGCCATGTTTGATGCTATACAATAGATTAGGAGTAGTCAGGAGCTCTCCACAGAAGTCGTTCCATGTGTCTTCTTTCAGCCACAGGCTGCAAACTCATTTTTTGGAAGGTTGTGTGGTCGTTTTTCCTATCCATTACAAATCTGGTAATCTATTCTTTAAACAACAATTTCATTTTGCTAGAAATCATTTTTTGAGGGTTATCATGTCAGTTATATTAAGGATCTAGGTTGTCTGGTTATGGGTAATGATAATTTTATCGAATCTTTTCATATTATCATCTAGGTACATGGATAACCTTTCCTATGAAGGTATTTCAGTTACGTTTCAAAATGCTTTTAGCTTATTTGTCAAATCTCCTTGGGTATATGCTTTCTTCATTACTACATGTGGCTAAAAATACTTATGATGCATTGCTGGTTCAGTCAAGGAAAATGGCTATCATTTCAATTTTTAAATGATGTGATCTCATTGCTTTTGTTTAAGCACTGCATGTGCAGGCTTTTGGTGAAGACATGCTCAGTCCCTCTTCTATTCTTGGTCATTGTTGTCCTATCCTCATCAGAAATAAAGAATCTCTCCTTTGTGAACACTGCAACATCATATCTGACCTGGCCGTTATTATGTAACCTCAAATACAACCTTGCAATAACTTTCTGGTATGTGAAATTCGAGTAACAGTTGTAATACTTCCAAAGTGTAATGATGTTTTTTCTGAAAAATCCAAAAAAAGTGAGTTTAGGGTTCAATCAAGATAGCATATAAAAAATGAAAAATAGGGGTATTACTATAGAGATTTCTGAAAGTCTATTCTATTTTTTTTTTATGCTGAAAATTGAAAAACAAAGTGTGTATTCAAACTTGTAGTTTTCTATATGAGAAAACATTGAAAATCAAATAGTGAAAAAGAAAGAAAGTATGTATGGTTGAAAAACAATTTGATGAGATTGTATTGTAACAGAGATAGTTTTTTTTTCCAAGATGCATCGAGATTAGATAATGCATGGAATTCTGAAGAGTCAATTCTGACTCTTGAAAATTCTATGTTTTGTCTGTCAAGAGGCACTTGACAGAAATCAAGTGAAACAGAGAGATCCTTTGTACTATTGTATGTTCTATTAAAAATCAGGAAATAGGTTGGTGCTCCTTGAGTCGATGCTCAGAAATCAGCCTTTGAGGCTTTGTCAAAATAAATTATTGAAATGAAAGCCTGAAAAAGGGCAGCAGGTTCAGGAGCGGTTTTCCACTTAGCATATCTTATGTCTATTGTGTCTCTGTGACTTTTTTGCTTCAGCTCTTTACTGCTTTAAAATGCAATGTTACATTACTCATTTTAGTTTATATAATTGCATTCAAATACATGAATGACACTATCATTGAAAAATGAGAACATATGTATGGCTCCTTTCAGATTTAGTTTAAAAATATTTAAGAAGTTATAAACACTGATTCACACCCGCCCCCCCTCTCAGTGTATTTTCACTCCAAAAATTGGTATCAGAGCCTAGGGTCCTCTGATAGGTCTTTCCATTGTAGGATTGATTCTGGACTTGGAGTCTACTCAAAATGTATCAAGCTCATGAAGGTACTTCCATGACTAGAGCTCCATTATTTGATGGAACTGATTATGTATTCTGGAAAATCAAAATGGAGACTTAACTTTTATAAACCTTGATGTCTGGAGCATATATTGACTGGGTACACTGTACCAGCTACTTTTCCAACTACTTCTGATGAAAAGAAGAGATATGAAACTAATGCAAGAGAAAAGCTTGCTCTTCTATGTGCTTTGACTAAAGATGTCTTCATCAAAGTCATGCACTGCAGTTCTGCTAGTGAAATCTGGACTAAACTTGAAACTATCTATCAAGGAAATGAAAAGGTAAAACAGTCTAAAGTCCTCACTCTAAAACACCAGTTTGAAGAACTGAAAATGAGGGACGATGAAAAAGTAGTTGTCTACTTTTTGAGATTTGATGAAATAGTAAATGCAATGAAGGGTCTAGGAGAAGAAGTCAAGGAATTTGATGTAGTAACCAAGGTCATCAGAACCTTGCCAACAAAATTTGAGGCTAAGGTAGCTACTCTAGAAGAGAAGAAACATTTTACCCAACTTACCCTTGACAATTTACAAGGCACATTGACTGCCTATGAAATGAGGATTAGTGAAAACAACCCCACTACAAAAGAAGCAACATTTAATGCTGAAAGGAAAGAAAGGGATGAACTCTCTGAATTAGAATTTTTTGATTCTAAAGAATCCCATTTTGTAAGGAAACTCAAAAAAGGTTCTGGAAAGTATAAGGGAAAACTTTCCTTCAAATGCTTTAACTGTGGCAAAATCGGTCACTTTGCTGCAAAGTGTCCCTATGGTGACACAAACAGTGATAATGAGAAATCTGAGAAATTTGCCAAGAAAAAGGCTTATAGACCCAAACATAAATTTAACTTCAAAAAGAAGAAAAGTTTGTTCACCAAAAATGAAACAGATTTTGAATCTAATGACTCTCTAGATGAAGAAGATGAAAATATCTTCATGGCTGAAATCATTCAGCAAGATGAAACAAACAACAATGATGTTTAAGAAGGTGAAGTGGACTATGAAGGAGAACTAAAATGTGCTCTAAAAGAGCTGAGAAAACTTATGAAACAATTATGTGCTCAAGAATAGAATGCTATTCAAGATAACTCACAAGAGCAGCTCATTAATCTTGAGATAATTTCTCTAAAAACTCAACTTGAAGAATCCAAAAGAGTTGAATATTGTCTGCGCATTGACATAATTTCCAAAGATCAAGAAATTCATAAACTTGAACATGAGTTTGTAGATCTCAAAAAGAATATCGAAAAGTATGAAAGCACTCTTAAACTGAATGACATGCTTAGTAAACAGAAATTAAACAAAGACAAAATTGGTATTGGCTTTGTTAAAGGTGAATGCTCAAATGATAGTGAGAAGAACAATACTGTTGCTGGAAACAAAAATCCTAAACACAAACACTCTGATTTTTTCAAGGATAACATTCATCCTTCTAGGAGCAACATAATGGTTTACAACTCCTACCCTCTCTTCTATGGGTATTGTTACTTCTATAATAAGGTTGGTCATAAAGTAAATTCTTGCAGATTTGTGAATGCTAGAACTCCTAGATTTGGCTTTAGGCAAAATCATGGTTTTAGAAGACATATTAGATGTTTTACTTGCAAATCTTTGGGTCATTCAGCAAAGCAATGCAATGCTAATCAGCAGAATAAATAGTTGAAAATCATCAAAGTTTGGAAACCCAAAGCAGTTAACAACATTGAACAGACTATGCTTTTTCAAACTACTTTTCACTCTAAGAAGAAGGACTTATGGGTCTTGGACAGTGGCTGTTCAAACCACATGACCAGTGACAAAGAAAAATTTACAAATCTAGAAGACTATGTTGGTGAATATGGAAAGTTCGGAGACAACTCTGGAATTCAAATCAAAGGAAGAGGTTCTTTGTTACTGAATGAAGATACTCCAATCTCAAATGTTTATTATGTAGAAGGATTAAAACACAACCTTCTGAGTGTCAGTCAAATTTGTGACAGTGGCTATCAAAAACCACTCAGGTAAAGTTGTTGCTGCTGGAAGGAGGACTAAAGGAAATGTCTACAACTTACTAGAAACCTC
Source organism: Sequoiadendron giganteum (assembly GCA_007115665.2). Taxonomy (NCBI): domain Eukaryota; kingdom Viridiplantae; phylum Streptophyta; class Pinopsida; order Cupressales; family Cupressaceae; genus Sequoiadendron; species Sequoiadendron giganteum. The sequence continues at coordinate 37,646,838 of CM021109.1, read as the reverse complement.
TGGACATGAGAAAAATCATGGTATATGCTTAATGAGTCAGGTTGAAGAAATTTGGTTGTGGTACAAGAGACTAGGCCACATTAATTTTGACAATATGGTTAGAATTAGTAAAAATCAAAATGTAAGACGTCTACCCCCTCTTAGAAAACCTGACAAAGTTGTTTGTAAAGAGTGTCTAAAAGGAAAGCAAACCAAGGTAAGCTTTAAATCCAGGGAACATTTCTCTACTAAGCCTCTGCAAATTTTTCATACTGGTTTATGTGGTCCTACAAGGACTAGATCCATAAATGATGAGAAATATTTCATGTTGTTTGTTGATGACTACTCTCGTATGGTATGGGTTACTTTTCTCAAGAGTAAATCAGAAGCTTTTGAATGCTTTAAAGTTTTTAGAAAACTGGTAGAAAGAGAAACAGACTTAAAATTGAAGTGTTTAAGATCTAACAAAGGTGGTGAATTCACCTCACAAGAATTCATAGACTATTGTGACAAACATGGCATAAAAAGATAGTATGTTGCTACTAGAACACCCCACCAAAACGGGGTAGTTGAGCGAAAGAATAGAACTATCAAATAAATGGCAAGAACCATGCTGAATCAAGCAAATCTGGCAAATATGTACTAGAAAGAAGCTGTTCATATAGCTGTTTACATTTTGAATAAAGTGCAGATTAGAGTGAAATCAAATTTTACTCCATATGAATTATGGTATGGAAAATCTGCCCAAATTAAATACTTCAGAATATTTGGCTGCAAGTGTTTTATTAAAAGAGATGATGAAAACTTAGGTAGTTTCCAGTCTAAAACTGATGAAGGTATCTTTTTAGGATACTCTACACACAACAGAGCCTATAAATGCTTTAACAATAGGCTGAACAAAATTGTTGAATCTGTCAAAGTTAAATTTGATGAAAATATTTTGTTAGATGCTGAACCTATGTAGGATGATGAAGAGGATGAATTTGAGCTTGATCTAATCACTGAGAGCTTTGAAACTGCAAAGCCTGAACCAAAACCAGCAAGCCCTAAACTTGTTGAAGCACAATCTGAAGATGTTGAAATCAGCTCAGAAAAATGTGAACCCAAAGTTACTTCAAAATCTCTTGCTAGAAATCATCCTAAGGATCTGATTATAGGAGATAGATCTGCAAGAGTTCAAATAAGAAAAAAATCTAATAACTATGATGAAAAATCTCACATAGCTGAGCTTACTGCATTTTGTTTAATCACCCAGTTTGAGCCCAAAACTTTTGATGATGCTCTAACTAATGAATGCTGGATTAATGCAATGCAGGAAGAAATAAATCAAATTGAAAAAAATCAAACTTGGGATCTAGTCCCAAGACTAGATGACAAAAATGTCATAGGTGGTAAGTGGATCTTTAGAAACAAACATGATGAAAATGGTCAGGTTGTTTGCAACAAGGCCAGATATGTCTGCAAAGGATATGCTCAGCAAGAAGGTATTGATTTCGGTGAAACTTTTGCTCCTATTGCTAGGCTTGAATCCATTAGAATTTTCTTGGCATATTTTGTTTTCAAAAAAATTCACCATATATCAGATGGATGTAAAATTGCTTTTTTAAATGGATACTTAGAAGAAGAAGTTTACATAGAACAACCTGAAGGGTTTAAATGTAAAAACAAACCAAATCATGTCTACACGCTGAAAAAGGCTCTATATGGCCTAAAACAAGCTCCTAGAGCTTGGTACTCTAGATTGGACAGTCATTTACTGTCAAAAGGGTTCATTAGAGGAGGAGTTGACAACAATCTGTATGTTAAAATTGAAGAATTTGATATTCTTGTTGTTGAAATTTATGTTGATGACACCATTTTTGGTTGCAGATATATTGCCTTGAGTAAAAATTTCTCACAAATCATGGAATCTGAATTCGAAATGTCAATGTTGGGAGAACTGTCATTTTTCTTAGGTCTCCATATTTCACAACTTGACTCTGGCATCTTTCTATCTCAAACAAGGTATGCAAAAGAAATGTTAAAAAGGTTTAAAAAGGATGAAAGTCATCCTGTAAGCACCCCAATGGCTACTAGCTGTAAACTTAGCCAAGTTGATGACATCCCTACTGTAAATTCAACTAATTATAGGTCAATGATAGGTAGCCTATTGTATTTAACAACCTCAAGACCTGACATAATGCAAGTTGTTTGCATGGTTGCTCGTTTTCAATCTGCTCTTAAAGAATCTCACATCAATGTTGTGAGAAGAATTCTTCACTATGTACAAGGAACAATCGACTATGGGCTCTGGTATCCCAGAAGCAATGATTTCTCTTTAATAGCTTATACTGATTCTGACTAGGCAGGATGTCTAGATGACAGGAAAAGCATCAGTGGTGTTGCTTTCTTTCTTGGTGATCATTTAGTGGCTTGGCACAGCAAAAAGCAAGAATCCGTTTCGCTCTCTACTGCTGAAGCAAAATATATAGCTGCCACTTCTTGATGCACTCAGGTAATTTGGATGTCACAGACATTATCAGATATGGGTATTGAAATTCCAAAACCAATTACTATTCTGTGTGACAATACCAGTACAATAAATATCTCAAAAAATCCAGTTATGCACTCTCAAACTAAACATATAGATATAAAATTTCATTTTCTTCGTGAAAAGGTGTTGGCTAACGAGGTATCTATGCAATATGTTCCTACACAAGCATAGGTTGCTGACATTTTTATAAAACCGTTGGCTAAAGATGCTTTTGAGTGACATAGGTCTCAATTGGGAGTGGTCTCTCAATCCTTGCTATCTTAAACAGTCTATCCTGGTGATAGGGGGAGCTAGTTAGCTCTTCTTGCAGCTTATACTTAGTTGCTCAAAGGTTCCTTTTGTGGCTTTATGGAATGTCATAGTTGGTTCTGGTTTATATTTGGTTGGTCTCCCTTTATCCTTGTGTCAAAAAGGGGGAGAATTTTGAGCATCTGCTTACAGTTCATTATCTTTGGTTTGGTGGCTCAGTTTTGCCATCAAGGACAAAGGGGAAGTTTGTTGAATCCCTCTTATGTTGTTTTATCCTTGATGTCATCTTATGGTTATTTGGCATCTTGATGGCTTGATGGTTATCTTCTCAACTGATTCATATTTTGGTTGGCACATTCACTTCATTGGTTTTATTATTTATTATCTTGGTGGCACTGATTGTTTAACCTCATGTGCAGATTACAAATGGTTGTTGAGGTTTTCTAATTTCTTGTCATTTACTCAGGTGATACAATTCTAGTTACAAGTGATACAATTCTTGTTACATCCTCTTGATATTTACAAAAGTCTATTTTACTCATCACAAGTCCTTAAGTTTTCATGACGTTCTAAGGTGGAAATTTGACCTTGATATTTATTATTGAATATTATTCGGCACTTTATTTTGAAGTGCACCTTATATTTCTATCGGGTCTCATCATGGTTATTTAACATGGCTAAAATGTTGGCAGTCGGTATAAAGCTTACCGCACTACCGCTGGCAGCAAGACAGTTACCGCTATACCGTGAACTGTTAGAAGTGTAACTGCGGTAATGCGATGGAAACCGCCAGTGGCAAAATGACTGTTACTGCTACACCACGGGCTGTCAAGAAGGTAGCCATGGTAACGCGGTGGAGACCGCCAGCGATAGGAAAGACTACTACTGCTGTACCGCGAGCTGTTAGGGAGCTAACCATGGTAACGCGGTGGGAACTACAAGCGGTTTTCAAGTAACTACCATTGTACCGCATGGTGTTCAAAAGGAGGTCGCGATTGTGTGGTAAGGGAACAAATGTCAAATCTACTCATTCAGTCACACATGTCATTGATCTACCCATGGATTCCAAAGTGTTTTATGCGATTTCAATTGTTTAATGTTTGTCCTCTCGGACTCCAAATGGGATTCATATTTTGCAAAGGAATTTGCTTCGCTTGCATTAGAAGATTAGGGAAAACTTTTTTCATTTCACTCTGTTCTCATTTTTTGGTTGAAACCCTACTGGCCGCCACCATGGATCATTGCACTCGGCCATTTCTTTGTTATCCCTGCCATTTTTGCTGTTGTACAACAGATCGGGAGCAGTCAGGAGCTCTCCATAGAAGTCACTTCATGTGTCTTCTTTCAGCCACAGGCTGCAAACTCATGTTTTGGAAGGTTGTGTGGTCATTTTTCCTCTCCATTGCAGATCTTGTAATCTATTCTTTAAACAATAATTTCATTTTGCCAGCAATCATTTTTTAAGGATTATCATGTCAGTTATATTAAGGATCTGGGTTGTCTGGTTATGGGTAATGATAATTCCATCGAATCTTTTCATATGATCATTTGGGTACATGGATAACATTTCCTATGAAGGTATTTCAATTACATTTCAAAATGCTTTAGCTTATTTGTCAAATCTCCTTGGGTATATGCTTTCTTCATTACTACATGTGGCTAAAAATACTTATGATGCATTGCTGGTTCAGTCAAGGAAAATGGCTATCATTTCAATTTTTAAATGATGTGATCTCACTACTTTTGTTTAAGCACTGCATGTGCAGGCTTCTAGTGAAGACATGCTCAGTCACTCTTCTATTCGTGGTCATTGTTGTCCTATCCTCATCAGAAAGAAAGAATCTCTCCTTTGTGAACAGTACAACATCAGATCTGACCTGACCGTTATTATGTAACCTCAAATACAACCTTGCAATAACTTTCTGGTATGTGAAATTCAAGTAACAGTTGTAATACTTCCAAATTGTAATGATGTTTTTTCCTAAAAAATCCAAAACAAGTGAGTTTAGGTTTCAATCAAGACAGCATATCAAAAATGAAAAACAAGGGTATTACTATAGTGAGTTATGAAAGTCTATTATGTTTTTTTTTTATGCTGAAAATTGAAAAATACAGTGTGTATTCAGACTTGTAGTGTTTTGTATGAGAAAATAGTGAAAAAGAAAGAAAGTATGTATGATTGAAAAATATTTTGATGATACTGTATTGTAACAAAGATAGTTTTTTTTTTTCAAGATGCATCGAGATTAGATAATCCATGGAATTCTGAAGAGTCAATTCTGACTCTTGAAAATTCTATGTTTTGTCTGTCAAGAGGCACTTGACAGAAATCAAGTGAAATAGAGAGATCCTCTGTACTATTGTATGTTCTATTAAAAATTAGGAAAGGGGTTGGTGTTCCTTGAGATTGGTGTCTCTAAACAGAGGGGTTGGTGCTCCTTGATTCGGTGCTCAGAAATCAGCCTTTGAGGATTTGTCAAAATAAATTATTGAAATGAAAGCCTGAAAAAGGGCAGCAAGTTCAGGAGTGGTTTTTCTACCCCAGGAGGGTTTTCCACTCGGCATATCTTGTGTCTATTGTGTCTCTATGACTTTTTTGCTTCAGCTCTTTACTTCTTTAAAATGCAGTGTTACATTACTCATTTCAGTTTATATGATTGCATTCAAATACATGAATGACACTATCATTGAAAAATGAGAACATATGTATGGCTCCTTTTAGGTTCAGTTTAAAAATATTTAAGAAGTTATAAACACTGATTCACCCCCCCTCTTAGTGTATTTTCACTCTAACAGTTAGGTGGTAGACCTTTGTACCATTGCAATGCTTTACCTTTGAGAGAAGTGGCAAGCAACCTAAAAACCACATTGTCTTCTATAATATTATATACTAAGCATATGTTTGTCACATCTAGGTGATCCCACAATACTGGTTTACAATTTTTGGGCAAACTGGACATTGAACTGATTTTTTTTAACTAAATCTTCACTTTCAAACTTTTATAGCAGCTAAACTGTGAGGAATTTGAACTAGATGATTCAAACTAGTGATTTGTGAAGTTTTGTCTATAGATTCTAAATATATATGTTTCAAAAAATTTGGAATCAGATTGCACACTTTTTTTCATCTCCTTCAAAAACTAGTTTTTATTAGTAAACAACATTTTTAAGGAGTGATGCTCACCGTATACAACATAATTTTTTTTGTATGAAGGATAAAATTCTATTTTTTTTAATTTAGATTTGTAACTAGGATATCTAACCAATTAATTTGGTTTCATAGTGTTTTATTAAATATTTTTTTCTTAATCAAGTTTCGAAGTCAAACCGATTACAATTTAGACATAGGCAGACTGCATACAACATAACTTTTTCTATATGTAGTGAAATTCAATTTTTTTTTAATGGATCAAGGACATTAATACCTATCTTGAACATATTTTTAAAAAAATTATTTTGATAATCTACTATTTTTCCACATGTATAGAACAAAGAGATTTATTTTCGGTGAAAAACCTACTTTCACAAGAAATAAAAAATAAATATAATAATCAAATTAAATTAAATTAAAATTATACTTTTTTGAAATCTTATAATAAGGACTACATACTTACAAAAACTAAATTTTAAATGAACTTATTTGATCACCAAAAAGGTAAATCAAACTTGTGGTTTTTTATCAGCATTTTGATAGGTGTAAAGGAGACTGCATTATAGGTATGGTTTAAAATTAGCATGGATCTATCCAAGGGGGCTTGGTCTAAGGTGGTTTGATCAAACTCTCTTCAATTTGAATCCTTTAAATGAAACTTTTCAAGGCTTAAATCATTATATTTTTAAAAATATGTGATTTTTGCAAAAATCAGGATTTCCCAGAAAGTGTAAACCACAATTGTGGCAACACCCATCTATGATGTGTTCTATTGGAGTCTAGATGTTTCACTGGTAAAATGAGGAATACTTTCCAGGGCATTAACTAGTATATCATTCTTTTGGACTAAAATTAAGGGGTTGCCACCACTAAAAGATACAAAAGGCTGATTTTTGGTAGGTCCATATGGAATAAATTTCTACTTGTATGGATATCAAGTGTTCTAGCTTGAAAAAATCTACCCATAGGTGGCGTAGATAGAGCTCTAGGAGGACTTATACTCCTATTTCTTCTTATAGGTGACACAAATTTTCTATTTATTCTTCTAGAAGTAGAAAATGAGAGTTGGATAAAGTAGAAATTACCTCTAGAAGATGCTCTTGTCTGAATCCTTGGCATGAATGTACAGGTTTGATCTTGAACCAAGAGTTCTAGGTAGTAGTAGAGTCACCAATCTATATGAAAATTTCTTCCTTGATTGTAGAGTCACCAAGTACTCATTTGAGAGTCTCTTCAAGGCTAAAATATTGAGAGTAGTACCACTTTCTCAACAAAATGAAATGAAACTTCATCAGTCCCATCAGATGTGCCAAAAACTGTTGTCACATAAAAATACACCCTATTGAACAAGAGTTCAGTGTTTTATGACACAATGGAAATGAGTTCAAGGTGTGGGACCTTGCAAGATGAGGTCAAGTCTTTGGAGAAGGTTGGATTCCTTTTCCAAAAAAATGCAAATGTGTTGGTTTAACCCAACACATGAAAACTATATTGTTATTCTACTCTAACAGATTGCAAAGAAAAGAGATAGAAGAAGACATGAAGTGTAAAATAAAATGATGCACTGAATTTAGACTTTGTTTCTTCCTACTTTAGAATAGCATAATACATCAAAGGAATGGGTAAAACAAATGCTTAGTGTAGACACGTAAAATATACATGCACCTGATTTTGATCATATTAACATTGTTTCTTCCTGAATCATACTCTCAACTTATCATCACTTTTCATCTCTTAATTAGATAAATCATTGTTTCTTTAATTAGTTCTTTCTCCCCTGTTGATTAAATTAATCAATTTAATTTAATTGATCTTTTGTCTTTGGTCATTTAAATAATTTATTTTATTTAAATTAAATCTCTAAAGTCCTCTTATTAAATTGAATAAATTCAACATTATTTGATTTAATCTAACTTTATCCTCTTTAGTTAAATAAATCAAAATATTTATTTAATTGAACATTTGCTCTCAATTCTTGACTTAAATCAATTCATAAATTTAAGTCTAAATTGTCACATCTCCTAATTCTTCATTAAATTAATTAAGCTTTGATTAATTTAATCTCAATCTATGTCACATCCTCTAGAGAATGCAACTTGCACAATAAATCAATTACTTTGATTTATTAAATCTCTATTTTCCTCACCTGGCATCAAAAGAGAATATTCCCTCAAGTTTGAATTCAAAAATGCAAGTGGATGGGTACTTCCAACAAGGCATTCACTCCTCTTACATGTCCTTGTGCATTGAGCCAAGTGACATTAACTCCACTCTTCTCTCCCCCCAACTTTCAAATTCAAAATTCAAACTTGCACATTTATCAAAATGTGCTCATTCCTCCTCCAATCACATGTGGACAAGTGGCCTCTTCTCATTGGTTGGTCGTTTATCCCACATTCATCCAAATCCCTCATTCTTCCAATTTGGAAATCTATAAATGAGAGACTCTTCCTCGCATTCAATCATCCACAATTTGAGTAGACTTACTATACTCAAATCCATCATCATCCACAATCATATGCAAAGTTACTCTCTTCAACTTGAGAGCCAATTTTTGCCCATTTCCATCAACTATTCATCATATTTCAAGATTTGCAACAAGGTTATGCTCAAATCTCTTTGGAGATTTGACCATTTCTCATTTACACACCATTGCTACTTAAGGAATTGGGAAAGGGTCAATTGCAACACTTCATTGGCACCAATTCCCCCATAAGATCATCATACTATTAGCTTAATTAGGATTGAATCTCTTTTATTTTATGTTTATTGTGTTCTTCATTTCCTAGTTTAGTTTGAATAGATGGATTTTATGGGGAATCTCTCATACTTGTTTGTGTTAGAATCCAAGATCACCTGCATGCAAATGGATACCTGTCACATGCAAAAGACATGCAAAACCAAGAAGATGTTCTGCAAACCTCAAAGTGTAAAATGCATTATCAGAATCTTTGTTATTACAAAGAGATCAATCCTTATGAAGGAGATCAAGAAACCCTAAAAGGGAAACCCTAAATGAAACCCTAGTGTGCACACTTAATAATTAATAAATAATTATTAATGCGCCTAAGTTTAGCTTAAGCAACTAGAGGAATAAGTGACTTAATTAATTAACTAGTATGATGTAATTAATTAAGCGTAATAAAATTATTACTCTAACACCCCCCCTTAAGATGAACTTAGGAAGAAGCTAAAACACTAGAATAAGATGCATGCAAGAAAAGATGGGTCCCGGCAACTAGGCCTGATCAGGTACCCATTTACAAATGCAAGAAAGAGGTAGAGGAGGAAAACCCAGTGGGACAAAACCCCCTACAATGATATGACATGCTGCAAAGAAGCACTGGAAGAACACTGTAGAGTAACACTGGAACCGCAATCTGGCAAGCAAGGAAAGATACTTCTGTCTACAAGAAACCATCAGAATCATAATGATGCAACAGCAAGACCCGATGCCATGGAACACTCAAAAACTCCAAACGGGAACAACTCTGGAATCTATGAAGCAGCAGTCGATTATTAAATGATGTATCACTGAAAATGAAGTGCAAAGATGCAAGAAGCACTCTCCCAACTGTCAAAATATCCAAGTAATCTCCAAAACACCCATCGGGCCAAATCTGGAATAATGAAAAACCTGGGACAGATACAGAAAAAAGTGCATGGACAGCAACATAGAGCTCCTCAATACCATTCCAACGCCGCAAAGATAGCGAAAATCGGAGATCGTGGCAAAAAGTTATGAGCTCGGAAGCATAAAAAGTACATCTGACTTCAACCAGCAATAAATGCAGTAAAACAGGAAAATACTGAAAAATAAACTGCACCAAATGAAAGTGCTCGGAACCAGCTTTCCGGCGATATCTCGTTTGCCCAATTTCGATACCGTATGCCCAAGTTATGCAAAAAAGAAAAAAACTGCTTCTTTAGAGAAAACTAGGGTTAGGAGGGGCAAGGAGAGGCCGTACGGACGCTGACGTCATGCTGACGTCAGCGGTTCACGGGCATAAATTTGACGGCCTGCAGGCCGTCGTCGCAAAAAATCGGCTTCCCTGCAGAAAAATTTCGGCCCCTGGTCACCCATGTGACCGCGGGTGCAGAGCAGGGGGCTGGGGCGGAGCAGGTGGTTCTCCATGGGACCGGCGGTGTGGATAGGGAGCCCTCAGGGGCTGAGCATGGTCGGCGGCCGGATGGGGGAGCCACCGGCGGCGGTGGCGGGCCGGTGGCCGGCCGGTGGCGGGAGCGGTTTAAACTGGAGGCGCCGGCACAGAACCCGAGATCGGCGTTTTTTAATTTTTTTTTCGATTTTCGTGCCTCGTGAAGCGTGCTGGGGAGGCCGTACGGCTTCCCTAGCAAAAAAATTTTGCCTCAGAAACCAACTGCTCGAAAATGGACGATTTGACAGGCGTTTCTAGGGTTTTGGGGCGCTGCGAACGCGATGGCGACGTCCGTTTGAGCCCATAGTGTCCCGAAAATTTGGCTACCCCCAGATCTTGCAAAAAACGATGCCTGTGGAAACCCTTGCACTTGAAACTCACTGAGAAGCCATATCTTCAAATCACGAACAGGCAGCGGCAGGTCTGGAGCTCTGATACCATGTTAGAATCCAAGATCACCTGCATGCAAATGGATACCTGTCACATGCAAAAGACATGCAAAACCAAGAAGATGTTCTGCAAACCTCAAAGTGTAAAATGCATTATCAGAATCTCAGTTATTACAAAGAGATCAATCCTTATGAAGGAGATCAAGAAACCCTAAAAGGGAAACCCTAAATGAAACCCTAGTGTGCACACTTAATAATTAATAAATAATTATTAATGCGCCTAAGTTTAGCTTAAGCAACTAGAGGAATAAGTGACTTAATTAATTAACCAGTATGATGTAATTAATTAAGCATAATAAAATTATTACTCTAACAGTTTGCATGCATTTGAACTAACAACTAACATGTTTGTTGCTCTTGTGCATTTGCAGGTTTAGGGGTTCACACTTAGATATGAAGGAAAATTAATTTCACTCACAAACATATAAGAGACAATTAAGATAATAGTTGAATTTTATTGACATAAAGATTAGAAGCAACCTTTACAATGGCATAATTCAAAAATGCAGTGTATGTAATAGAAAAATCCTAGAGGAGCCAAAGGAAGAACCATTCAAAAAGATATGAACATTGCCTTTATAGTTTAGGCATAACTAAGGGTTGAATTCAAATCCCTAACCCTAACTTAACTAGGGTTTTAGAAAGATGAACTCCAATTATATTTTAAAATAATATGAATTGTACCCACGATAGAGCAACCACCAAGCCATAAAGGCTCTAACATCTCGAAGAAGCCCCAAAATGATGACTCATATGAATGTAGGGATGGGAACCTACAAATTCTGGAACAAAAACCAGGATGGACATGTCCTAATAGAAAAAATTGACCTTTGCGACACATCACAAAGTAATGGTGTTGTCTAGAAATGAATGTAGCGTTGAAATAACTTAAAAATTTGACCCAAGTCGATCAGATTTGATCTACTAGCTGAGAATGTTGCTAAACCATTACTTCTACAATTTTGTCGCGAACCCGATCAATTTACCATTACAGTTTGAATACCTGCTGTCGGATTGGAGATGGGGGGTCAGAATCAAATTCCCAATGAAACTTTAAAATGTAGTAGTTGATCACATGAGAATCATGATCAACGACGATTACATACCCTCAATATATCACCAAGGTCCCTCAAGTGTATAAGACACCAACTCGCAATGCAATAGATGCATGCAATAGTCATTTGATCCATGTCTTAAAATCAAAACCGTTGGATGCTCATCGTAATACTCAAGACCATCACGATATCATTTGGGCAGCACAATAGGTCAACAACAAAAAAAACAAAAGTGCACGCTCAAATCAGGGAATTAGGGTTTAAGCATATGAGGGTTTTGGAAGACCTAGCTTGCAAGTTCAGAACCCTAATTGGATATAATTGAGGAATTTCAAAACCTCAAAAGCTCAAATTCATCAAAATAAAGATGGATTTCAACAATATGCACACATAAAATTTCTTTGATTGAATATAAATGATGGGCATCCAAAGGTAGAATAAAAAATAACAACAGCCTTGAAGTAAGTTTTAATGTGGTATTGAACACAACCAAGAGTGAGAAAATAGTATTGAAGTTAGCACAATTGGTTTCTAAAATTTGAACACACACAAGACCAAGCTACACTAATTAGACAACCCAAGATCACTCTTCTATCTAAATTCAATTTACTATTAATTGACTTCAATAAGTTATAATGAAATATAATTTATTGTGGTGAAGACTAAGAAGGTGAACACTTATTTACCCTAGGGAGTATGACTTCAAACTTTTCCCATGATCGTCTTCTTCCCTATGGCAATATAAATGTTACGCGCACATTGGTAGGCGGTATTTTTGCTGCAAGGACCTGAATACAAAAACATAATAATGTTGTGTGGTGCGCAATGTGTACAAGAAATGAAAAGTTATCCCGAAACGGATTTTAAAAAGAGGAAAACTGACAGGCAACAAGCGGGATGCCGCCGGTAGAGTTCGAGGGAGTTGCCCGTAAACTTCCCGGAATTAACCGGCAACGAACGGTTCCCCAGCCAACACGTGTGATCCCCTCCCGCATGAGCGAGGAAAAGGGAAAGGATTTTTTGGCCTCTAATGCCTTGTTTCTTCAAGGCGTTGATCGCTTTTGCAGTGCTTGTTTGTGCCATTCAATATTCATCCCACAAGGGAGCTGAAAAGCGTGGGCTAAGGGAGGAGCAGATGAGGATCCGCAGGCGTTCCATCGCTGGAACTCTTTATTCCTCCTCTTTCGATAAGGCTTCCACTTCGGAGTTTCTTCTCCCTCTGGCAGCGGCAGTGGCCGAGCTCGGAGGAGGACATGGATTTGCTGGGACTTACACGCGCCCTGTGCACAACTGGAGGAATGCGCTCCTCCGACACAACGCACCAGGCGTGGCGGTGCAGGTAGGTCTCACACTCAGATCTTTTCATTCAATGTTGTGCAATTCCTACTCATATACGATGCCGCCCTCCATCGCGTTGGGAGAAATCTCAACATTGAGAAATGATGGGCCCAATAGAATGACATGAGAGATGGCCCTTAGCGGTCTCTGCCGTTGGAGAGCATCATGGATTATGTGCTTGCCTTGCCGTGCATGCGGGCAGACACACAGATTAGGTGTCTGTAAGGTCCATCCATGGGTATACCCAACAAGAGGCCTCCGCCTGCCTTCTTACAGATGTGTACCAAATGCGTTCGAATGTAGTCCGACAATGGAGGCGACACTGAAACAACTGGGTCCGTGGGCACTATCACCCTATTAGCCTCTCGATGTTGGAAATAAGTCATAACCGCATCAAAGATGAATTAATCACAAAGGGTCAGTAATTGATTACAAAGGGTGAGTAATTCAATGGTAGAGCACTCCAACAATGAGTCCTAACTGATCCATAAGGGGTAGCTCGGGGTAGCTCAACACAAAACGGGTGCACCAGGGAAAAAAACAGATTTCTAATTTGTAGTGGAGTCATATGATATGCCGATGTTTTATATATTAAAAATACTCCTGGGTCTGAGTGGTTTCCGCCAATCTGCAAGGTATCCCTATCGTTTGATTTGAGGGAAACTACAAATCCAGAGAAATCTGGAACCTCCGCGTTGAATCTTAACAGCAGGCGGCACACTTTGAAGTAGGAAACAATGTAGGCACACGAAGCAGATGCATATAAGCAAGCGCCTATAAAAACTATGTGAAAAGGGCTTTTCGATTTCTTCTCAACAAGAACAGGGAATTAGAAGAGCAGTTATAACCATAAATTTTGTATTCTGAACTTCTGTTTACTGAGTTGTTCGGTTCCGCTGCACTCAAAACGTTCTGGGTTTTGTCTTGTATTGTGCAGGTGGGTGGGGAAGGCGATGAGTGGAATTCCAGATGTGATGAGATTGTGAGGTAAGTAGTCCCCACACTACTTTTTTAGTTATTTATTGATTCGGTACAAACAGACAGATGATGTGCCAAATTAGCTCTGCGCTGCGCTTCTATATGTGGGTTTTAGAGAATCCAAAGTTGCCATGCTCACCCAAATAGACATCTCATACCTTGCTGTGAACTTGTTCCTGCTAGGACAAATCCAAGGGATGAATACGGGCTCGCCACAAGCCAAGGTAATAATCCTATTTCTAACCCAGTAAATAGACTTACATGCTGATTGCTGTTCTATAATAGTGTGTTGCAATGACCCACAAACTTAATTTCAATCTGTGCATTCAAAAACTGATGCAGCGGGTGTGAAGGAAGGAACGTCACGCAGCCTCGAGCAGAAGATGTTATATTTCGACAGAGAGGGGGGGTTGCCGAAATCAGGTGGGTCTGAAAAGAAGTCTTTGATGCAGAATTTAGATGTCGGTGTGAGTAGCGTCAAGAAGCAAAGAAGCAAGTCCCATTGCACGACAAAACGCCATGCGATCAGCCATTATAATGCACACAGGGAAGATGCCATTAAGATGACCAGGAATGGGACTATCCAAAGCAATATACCCAGAAAGAAAGATGATAAGAGTGCGCATTCAGGTTCTCAGTGCAGGAGGAGGAATGGCAGGGGCTGGCGGTGCTCCGAGAGAACTCTAGTTGGGTATGTCTTGTGCGAACACCATCTGGGCAAGGCCAGATTGAAGAGTATTAACAGTCCCCTTGAAGTGAATAACAAGGGCACAAAATTCAAGCAACTGCAACTTATCCACGCTTCTGCTTCTCCTTGTAAGTTTGCACTTCCCCCATGAAGAACCAGATCCTTCATACCCATCAGTAGATTTGTGTATACAGATATGGTGTGGAATAGAAATATGAACCTGGGAATGGTTATATTTCTGTGAATAATTATATGGTAAATGATGCAGGTGTTGTGTTTGGTTGCACTAAATAATACCTACTTCACATGAACTTATTTCTTATATTTGATATCTATTCTAAATTGAATGTAAGCCTTCCAATTTTTTGTACAGCCTTAAAAATTCTTCAATACTTTTGATTCCTCCCAGGGCAGTATAAAATAAGGATGTTGTGATCATGAAGTCATTTATTTCTACATTAGGGGTTCTAGTCCAGTATGTTGCTGTATTCTTTCCATTCTTTTTCATTAAAGAATGGTAATGGAACAATTTTCTGAGCACATCAAAGATCAATTCTGTTATTATTATTTTTTTTTTTGACCTTGTTCTACTTTTAAATAAGCAAGGTTGACATGATTATATACAAATTTAAAACTGAGGTGATTGTATACGCATTATGATGAGCGTTTTTAAAATATCTGTAAATCAATCCATCCTCACGTAACCGTTCAGATAGGGAAATTCCGTTTGCGTTGTTTCTTGTCTTTAACATTCCAAATTCCAAATCACCAATTACATCCGATTTGCAAAATTTCCTTTCATCTTTATTTTAAAAATAAATGAAACCAATCTTTCGTATGTATAGGAGAGAAGTGGGATAGGATTACACTCCAGCAATATATGTGGGACACATTCTCTGGATATTTAAACGTTTAATAATAATAATGTTCAATTAAAAAATTAATAATTTAATGTTATTTTAAATGTTTTTGGATTAGATTATGTAAAAAAAATCTTCATTAATTTTTCATTTACATGTTGTGATTGTTTTTTCATCTCTTGTTTGTTCATTAACATTCTATGATCTAATTTTCATCTCTTGCTTGTTCATTATGATGATGGATTATGGAGCGTAACCCAAAAATATTCAAGCTAACATTTGAATCATGAAAATTTTATTTCTTTAATATGTAATGTATTTTTCAAAATTTGATTGCCTTCCTGCTAAGTATTACTTGACAACTTAGTCATGAGATGTTTAAACATTATGGTAGGGTTTTATATAAAAGAACAAACCATAATTCATTCTAGATAGAAATGGAAGAGGAACTTGAATCATCTTACAACATCATGATTTAGCATTACACTAACATTTGCATCAATAAAAATATAATACACATTTACATGGTTACTTGATATGTCTTAGATATTGTTTACATTATTGGATTAATTCAAAATGTTTGAATAAGGAAATATGAGAGGAGCAAGTTGTCCCCCTCACTTAGCTAAGAAAACTATATTCATGCCCATAATGATATATATGAGGTGAACAAGATTCAAATATTATAAATATCCAAATCATACCTACAAATAGAGATCAAATCTATGAATTAGGCATCAAATCTTTAGATATGAAGATTATTTCATTGAAAACAAAAATAATAATAATAATAATAAGTATATTATCTATGAATTAGAGATAGGATCTTAAAATGTGAAGATCTTTTCTACAATACAGCAATAATCTAAAATAAAATATATCCTAATTGATCAATATGCCAAATGTTAGTTAATAAAGTTTTGAATATGATAATAAATATTACAAAACATTATATGTCATGTGTATCAAGTATTAAAACTAAATAAATTTAATTCTTTATTAATTTAAATATTTATTATACAAAATAGAAAATATATTTTTTAATATAGAAAATAAAAATATATATTTTAAATATATAAACTAGTATATTATATTTACTATTTATCTAAATTAAATATTATTATTATAATGATAGATACATATTTAAAGTATCTCTAAATTATAAAAGAATGCAAATATTAATATAATATTTATTTGATTTAAAACATTTTAAATTATTTTTCATAAGAATAATTATTTTTAATATAAGAATAGGGATATTTTTCTCATATTATATGAGACCCTTTTTTTAAATAAAATAAAAAATGCACCACAATGCTAATAAAAAGATTATCGAGGGTTGAAAAAATTAAATAGTTTTTGAGAGATATAGTATTTCATCCATATATAGGATAGTTAATATATTGTTTATTAATTTAGTTTAATATTTTTAAGAGTTGTTTTTAGAATTGATTTTTAAAAAATATTATTATTAGAAAATTGGTTAGTTGGACTAAGAATATAAATTATCTTAATTTTTTTCTTTAAATATTGGTCATTTATATCCATACAATGTTCATATATGTAGAGGGAGAAATAAAGGGAAGAAAGTTCAAATGAATTTCAAATTAATATTTTATAGATTCAATAAATTATATAAGATCATATAAAATTTTGTTGCAAAATGAAAATTTAAATTTAAATCAATGAGAATTTAAATTTAAAACAAGGAAAAATTATTTTAAATTAATTAATTAAAAAAATCTAGATATTACTATATAACTAACAAAATATAATTATCACACATTTAAGATAGATGTTTATGTACAATATTCTTTAATTTTCTTAAAATATTAAAAATATTTCATTGTTATTCTATCATGTATGTTTCATATAAGATCCAGTGATAAATAATTGTGTGATACAAACTAGTATACATATATTCATCAATAATATATATAAAGAACACTGAAAGTTATCAGTACTTAACATTGTTTATTATAATTATAATTAATAAGATATATGAAAAACTAATAATATATATAAAAAACTATTTAAGCATACATATATTATAATAAAAAAACTATTTAAGCATACTATTACTTTTTACAAATTAGTTCCAAAATTTATTACTGGAAGATGTCTTTATAGAAAAAACAAATTCATTTTTACATGACTTCCACCTGCGTGTCATTTTCAATGAAGCTTCAAAAAATTTATGAATATTCATTTTTACATGACTTCCACATGTCTATCATATTCCCTCTAATAAAGTGTTTCTTATCTAAGCATTGTTTTTTCCTCAAACCTATATTCATTGATTAGAATTTCAAATCTTTGAACTATCTAACAAGGGACTGTAATAGTTTTATTTTAAAATAATATTTTTTTCCCATGTGCATTCTCTTTTAAATCATGGGAATTGCATCAAAAATTTGATGTTATAAAAAAAATTGATGGTGAATAATTTCCAAGACTTTATAAAAAAAATTGATGGTGTGAATAATTTCCAAGACTAACAAGCCTTTGAAGTTTTAAAAAATAGAAATTTCTTTAATTAAACATTTAAATAGAAAATTTAATTTTCTCATCCATTTATTAAATTTCTTCATTCATTAGATCAAAACATTTATAAAAATAATAGAAAATGTCAAAACCTAATGGATGAGAAATTTCAAATATTTTATTAGAAAATATTGAAAACTCGTGATTATTCTTTGTATACTTTTAGGTTCTTCTCTTTATGAAGACTAACTCCAACACATAATTTATATCCCATTGCCTTGTTATTTGATGATTATTATTCTTTGCATTGCAATGTTCAATCAAATTAGATCAAAATATAGGGAACATTTCCCTTTTAGATTTGATAAATCGTATTCTGTATAATATCTATAACTATTGAACATGTGGTAGGTTCCACTTGATCCACTATTGGACATAAATGAAAATACACCTTTCTTTTAAAATTATTGACCTATTTATCCACTATAATATTAATTTATTAAATGGTAAATGGTAATTAATTTACTCTTTATTTAATACAACCATTAAATATTATTACGCATGGCATCAAATTTGAATAGTGAAAAATAATTCTAGATCTTATAAAATTATTTAAACAAAGCATCCTAATCTACCAATTCATTGTTACAAAACTTATTCAAATTCATGGAAGATTCTTATAGAAATATAAAATTAAATTTCATGCATTTGATGTGTTTATACAATATATAGAAAGAGGGATAAAAATTCAAACTTGAATCACACTTTGGTTTATGAAGTTTATTCTAATATGGTGATTTCAACCAAAATTATTCTAGTTGAAAAAGTTTCACATAAACCATGTGACACATATATGGATAGTACACTTTTAGTTGAGAATATATCACTAGAAACCTTGGTAGTCAAATACATTTTACTTTGAAACAAAAAATAAAAATAAAATAAAAAAGAAATTAAATTGTATAAAATGATTTACCATAAGCTATGAGCAACCACCTCAATCCAACTTCTAGCAAACTAGTTAGTGAAAACTAGTTAGTGAAAAATCATGAACTAAAGGGTTTTATAAATGTCCAAAAATGCATTGCTAGACATTTCAATTCTAATGATGAATGAAACTTAAAACAACCTTTAAAACATTAAAACTAAGTTAAATCCATTCCATTTCAAATTCAAATTTCTACCTAAAAATATTAGTGAAAATATCATCTTTTTCTCATCTAAATATTTCAAATTTTAGTTCTATTACTTTATCTTAAAGTGAATTTTAAAATTAAAAACTAAATATTGCATACAATATAAATTTTAAATTAGATAAATTTATATTTTTTATTTTTTGAAAATTTGTTAAATAGAATAATTACACTACTAAAAATTTATCATTTTATGTGAAAATCATTTAGGAAAAATTTCATCTATAAAAATATATCTTTTGTCTTGCATCTTAGTTGCATTCATCCCAAATATATATATTGAAAAGACAAGTTCATTTGTATTTGATATTTTTTCTATTTTATGTATTGTCATATGATTTTCTTGACCACGTCTACTAAGAATTTTATTTTCTATCAAAACGATCAAAAAATGAAAAATATATGTAGGAAAATAAAATACACTTCCACACACCTATGGAAAACCTAAGTAATTTTGTTACTCTAGGACAATCAACTTTTTCATAGGAGAAAATTGGTCTAGAGAGAGTGGATTATGGGAATTGGATCTTTCCTCTACCCCTATACCTTGTTAGAAACCAAGATCAGACATGCAAACCAGAAAATACCTTCCACAAGAGAAAAATAGAAAAAGAAAGAGCAATTTGCATAAAGATGTGCAAATGAATTGTATTCAATAATTAAGAAATTACAAGGGATGAATTGCTTTATAAAAGAAAAGTATGGAAAACCCTAAAGTTAAAACCTAATTTTGAACTAAAAATAGCTCAACTAAATAAAACTTATTAATTAAGTAAACTAATTATTACTTAAGTAAACTTAATAAAATGTAATTAAATAATTAATTAAACCAACACCCCCTTAAGTGCAACTTAGGGAGAATGAAAAAACATTCAAATAATGCAAGGATGGGTCTATGAAACCATGAATGGGTCTCGGCTACAAGGTCATGTTAGGTACCCATGTACAAATGCAATGAATGGGAAAGGGAGAAAACCTAATGGGACAACCCCCCCCCCCCCCTCAATGAGATGACATGTTGCAAAGAAGCACTGGAAGAACACTGGTGGAGTAACACTGGAATCTTGAATTTGGCAAGCAAGGAAAGATACCTCTATTTACGAGAAACCATATGAGAGTCACTAAAGAACTCAGATAGAATCATGATAAAGCAACAATAGACATGATGCCAAGGAACACTGGAAAACTCATAAACTGGAACAACCCTGGAATCTATGAAGCAATAGTAGATGAATAAATGATGTCCCCATAAGAGGGAATGATATGATGAAAGAATCTAGAAGCTATGTGTATCTCGATGTCGATGCCAAACTATGACTAAAACTGATCCATAGAAGCAAGTACCATGAAGATTCTAAAACATTAACCATAAAATGAATGGCCCTCAAACTGATATGTGACCTGATGTGAATCCGATGTGATTCAAGATCATTAACTATAGGCTCTCAATCTGATATGTAAACTGATGCGAACCAAAATGTGTCAATCTATGAGCAAAATGTGGCCAAAAGAAACTATAGAATCCAGATACAACTAATGCGAGTTGTCATCAATATGAAGATGAGATCAAAGTGCATGCCATGCAATTACACTCTAATCAAATTATTATGTAAGAATCCACCCTAATGGAACTTTATAGAAGTTCATCTATTACAATACCCCATGATTGTAAAAGGAGAACATGCAAAACATGCATAAATCACAGAAAAAATGTAAACCTAGTGCATGAAAATAAAAAAGAGTGCATGCACAAATCAATGTTCACATCTACACCCATAATTAAAAATGACCACAGATCTGTGTAAAGAACTGAATCAACTTTCTAGTGTTGTTTGAATCGCAAAAAATGGATAACCGAGGCAAAAGATATGCCCTATGAAGCGAAAACTTCTTCATCTAACTTCAGAGACATGCAAAATAAATCTAGAGAAAAATCTATAGAAAAAATTGCACCAACAAAACAAGCTTGGAACCAGCTTTCCAACGGTATCTCGTTTGCCAAAAACCAACACCGTATGCAAAAGTTGCGCCTGATTTAGTGAACACTGCTCCAAAAGGGCTAATTTGGCCTACAGGCAGCCTAGGGGGCTTAAAAAAATCCGGCCCCTAATCACATGCGTGACCAGGGGGCTGGCAGGAAGGGAGCTAGGATGGAGCCTATGGTCACCCACATGACTGTGAGTTGGGGGCTGAAGGCGACCGGGGGCCTAGGCACAGAGTGCTCGATCCCCAATGTGACCACGAACGCTGGTGGTGAAGCCCTCAAGGGCTAGCACTAGGGGTCGGTGGTGGGTCAGTGGAGGAGGCCGCTGGGCGGTGCTACAGTGGCCGCTTGGTGGCTGAGTGGTGGCCACTCGGTGGTGGCAAGATTTTGCATTGGCAACGCTTTTTAAAGCATCCTTTTTATATATATTTTTTGTTTTTTTAAAATTCATGCCTCATAATATGTGTTGGGGAGGTCCTTGGAAAAAGCAAATTGCCTCTCAGATCAACTACTCCAAAATCAACCAAATGACAAGTGTTCCTAAGATTTTTAGCTGCTCCGAACGCACTGGTGACCTCCATTTTTTCCCAAAGTGCCCTAGAAAATTGGCTACCCCCAGATCTTGCAAAAAAATCACCAAACTTGAAACCCCTGTTGATCTACCAAACGATGATGAAAATAATTGAAACAAAATCCAATCCTAACTTTTTCCAATGCTTTGAATCCAATGGAGGTGCCCCAATTTGATCCAAAATGTTTCATAAATAAGCTCAAGGTATGAAACCCTCAAGGAACCCCGAACGTACTCTATAATGAATTTCTCCAAAGCCCGAGAAGGGGCTACAAATCAAGGCTCTGATACCATGTTAGAAACCAATATCATACATGCAAACCAAAAAATACGTTCCACAAGAGAAAAACAAAAATAGCAAGAGAAATTTGCATAAAGATGTGCAAATGAGTTGTATTCGAGAATTAATAAATTATAAGAGATGAATTGCTTTATAAAAGAAAAGTATTCAAAACCCTAAAGGTAAAACCTAATTTTGAACTAAAAATATCTCAACTGAATAAAGCTTACTTATTAATTAAGTAAACTAATCATTACCTAAGTAAACTTAATAAAGTGTAATTAAATAATTAATTACACCAACATTCCCCACTTATAATGAGCCAATTAAATATTGTTAATGAGTAGGTCAAAGATGTAGAGATAAAAAAGGTTTTCTAGAAACCACACTAAGTGAAGGCATAAACAACCATAATTGACACTTCCTCTTAACCTTGAACAACCACAAGAACAACTCTATCCATGCACTAGTGTCTTTTTGTCTTTTTGTCTTTTTGTGTCTTGTTGTGTCCTAACCTCATGAATTTTCATGTTTTTTGGTTTTATGATAATAAAAAGTTCAAGAGTGGCTCTAGTTTGTGTGCCAAACATCTTTAATTGATAATTATGTAATTATGATATGTGTTAAAATTGGTGTAAAAGTGTAGTGTATGCATGTTTATACCTAGTATTTAGCTCACACTTTTATGTGTATGTGAATATATATGAATCATGTATACAAAGTAACTTATGTAGTAAAATAAATAAACAAGAATGCAAGGATGCACGTTTTAATTCCAACCAATGCATCAATATATTCATGTACATATTAAATGATCCTATCCTTTTATAAATATACACAAATCATTAGCTTTTACTTGAAAAACTTGTGCATAAAAATAATAATAATCCAAAATTACATTATTACTATAAATTATTTTGGTACACGTGATGGTGCATAGAGTGGTGTCAAGTTCTAACCATTGTGGCCCCTAAAAAATATATACATGGTATGAGGTGTAGAAAGGATCATAATGAATAAGGACATCACAAGTTAGAACCAATGTAAGCCATTGACTTAGACAAGAATGATCACCTTATAAATTCTATCATGGATAGAGTCATAGTAGATAAGACAATCATGGAGACTTTAGAGTTGGAGTTGGTATGCCCCCATGATATAGATGCTAGTGTAAAGGAATTATGTTGCATATGGTAATGAAGATGTTAGAACTAGTGTGTCCTACATGAAATACGTAAGCATTATAGACACCTAATTCTGACTAATGATTAAATTAAATATCATTTTCACTTCATCCTAATAATTATTCAATTATTATTTTATTTGATTAAATTCATATTCTCTATTCCTCTATATTAATTAAATAATTAAGGTTATTTAACTAATTTATTACTTATTCCTCTATTCATCTATTTTAATTAAATAATTAATGTTATTTGATTAATTTACTAATTATTCTCCTATTCTAAAGTCTAATTAAATAATTCATTATTATTTACTTAATTATCCATTTCCCATTTCCTAAATTAAATAATTTTTTTAATTATTTAATTAATTCATTTATCTTTCAACATTATCTTCATCCAAAATAAATAAAATCATTTATTTTATTTATTAAATTTAATGTTGCACATGTATATAATAATTAAATTTATTTAATTATTAAATAGTCATGCAATTTCCACCTGACCTGTTGATTGAGACTTACTCTTAGTCCAATAATCAATCAAATCCACTTCACTCCCACTCACTTTGAGTTCTCTAAGCAATCAATTTAGTCTGGATAGTAATTGTTCATATGAGTTAACACTCCAATCAATCATGTTAACTAAATCATGTAGTCAATTAACTAACCCTCAATTCCTCTCATCAATCCTCAACCATTAATCTTATCAATCTCTCCTTTGGTCTTGACCATTGATTGGTGTCATTGAATATCTATAAATCAAACCATCCTATCAATCATTTTTTTTCAGATCGTGCAGGAAAACTATACTTATATTTTGCAAGTGCTTTTGTGCTATTGTGCTAAATGAAAATTTGAGAGCAAAGAATATCATACTATTTCTCCAAAGGTGAAATAGAGGAGAGAAATGGAGCTACACGCAGGGTAAATTGTATTGGTTTTCATGCTTATTTTGAATTAATTTGCTTTCCTTGCTTTATTGTTGTGACTTATGATTGTGATTATAGTTTAGTAATTCCTATATTTTTCATGTTTTGTAATCATGATATTTTAAGGTCATGCATTCTAGCATGCCCAATGGGACCCCACATCCCTAATTTGATGTTTCTTTAATTTAACATTGTTATTTACAAGTTTTTGGTGTTTTCTATCTTGCAGGTTACATGTAATTTTAAGAGAATTTAAAAATCACACTTTTAAGAGCTCTTTGACGAGAAAAAAAATCATGGCTACATTTGGAAGGGTCAAGGGATGAATTTTCATATATAATACCCTCTATTTTGGCGCAGGATAACATTTTATGCTTTAAAAAATGATTTTTTATGTCTATAGGAACTTGTGATGCTTTTGCATGTTATAGTGTGACAATTTTGCATTTTTTCAATGATCTTGAAAGATAGTGACACTTTTTAATATTTATTGATGATTTTTTTCACTTAATTTTGTATTTTACAATGTGAGGTTTTTGCAAGAACTTGACTCTTTTGAAACCAGATACAATGACACATTTATAAAAACCCAATGCTCCTGACTGGTAAATATCGATGGTTTTATTTTGTATATTTTTATAGCTCATTTTTCAAATATTTCTATTTTTATTAACCCTAACATGCACTTTTTTCCTAAATTTTCTAATATTTGTGTAGCTTGTGGCGAACGTTGGAAGAATATTATTGCAAAAAAATACTAACAATGGGTTTTTTAGGTTTACAATAGTCTAGAATTTCACACTTATTTTGGTGCACTAGAATTTACCACAAATTAAACATCTCAATTTGGTACATCAAAATTTATTCCATATTTCATTTGGGCTTTAAAACAATCCACGACTATTATCTTTCAATTTGGGTTTTAAAATTGAACAAGACAAACTACATTTTGAATTCTAGATAAAATTGAACTCACATTTAATTTTGGGTAGCTTATTATGAATTTTATGTCATGTTTAGTAAGTTAGTAGTTGTGTATGCTCTTTCCTCATACCTCATGTGACCTTGTAAATCAAAAGCACTATTAACTTGCAATTTTTTTGTTTAGCTAAGGTGTGGTTGTCTGCATATGATCTTTGCTTGTGACTCCTAAGAATAATCTTGGAGATCATAAACAATACCATAACCATTTATTTTCATTAGGGGTCCTTCTTGGGGACCTCATCACCCTAGGGTTCAACCCCAACCACATTTCTCGTGCAGGGTATAAAAGGGGAGAGAGTGAAATTTGTACCTCAATGAGTGGCTAGCATCATTTGAAGTTGAGCCATGAGACCCTCAGTTTGCCAAGAATTGCTTTGGTAAGGAGAGTGGGGGAGACCCTCTAATCTCAAGCTATTATATATAAGCTCTTAGTTTATGGTAGACCCCCACTAAGAACCTTTGTTAATTAGAAGCCTAGGAGCCATCAATCATTTCTTGATGTAGTGCAAGGTATAGTATCATGCCCAAAGCTATTCACCATGTACTCCCTTAAATAGAGATATAAATTCTTGGGTTCATCTTTTATAGCCTCTTAGGGAGAGAGGGAAAGTGAGAACATTGTTATATTGGGCATGTGCCACTAGACTTCTAGTTATCCGCTTTCACAAGAAAGGTGTTTCTATCCAATATTACAAAGTATTATCACTTAATTGTATAATGGTCCTACATCAAGTATACACACCTATTTTGATTAATTAAGTTGTGCTTATCTTCCAAGTGTCCACAATTTGTGCTATACCAATGACACCAAATAGCAAGCTCTAGCTTGTGAAACCAACCTTAAAAATCCTGAGAGTCAATCCTATATGTTGCTATTTGTTATTTTATTCTACTTGTCAAGTTAGAAAAAAAAAGAATCGATCATCAAAAAGTTAGAAATTATTAAACACTAAGTTGATTTAGGTCCAAAAATTACAAGTTCTATCTTTGTGTCAAATCGGCGCATTTGACTATCATCTCTCACTACTTCTATTACATCTCAACACATCTATTTTCATATCGATGCATATGAGTTTTTATCTTGGTGCTTTTGTGCAACTCGACGTTTTTTTCACAAAGAATTTTTTTGTCAAAACCTAAATTTAGTTACATCGACACATTTTTTGTTAGATAGTGACGCTTTTTTAAATAAAACTACACTTTTGTAGAATCTCAACACTTATTTCTAGGGAAATTCAATGATTTTTTTTGTAGTTTGATGCGTCTATAAAATGGTGTTTTATTGTTAGTCAAAAATTCTAAAACATTCAGAACTCAGTTTCTAAAATTTCCATTACATGGTCAGTATAGGATCAAAGGCTTCTATCAAACTGACCTACAATCATAACCAATCCTCTTAGAAAAACAAAACAAAAAAATATCATGTCATCCTTTTATCTTGGGTGTTCTTAGGAACACATTTCATTAGTTTTTGAACCAAGCAACAATCTCATCCACAATCAGCAAAAAAGCTCATCCATTTATCAAATGAGAGCTATAAAATCGTCTTTTAGATCTCTTATCAATATCCCCTAGTTTATTTGTTTGCTTGGAAATATATCATTCTCAATTAAGTTGTTAAATTAGTATCAATATATGTGAACAAGTTTTCTTAGTTTTCATAAGTCTACCCCTAATTTTATCAATTCCTTATCATCTTCTTGAAATGAAGGAAAAAATGAAACCCTAGGATTTGACTCTAGGGTTTATGCACTTATCCTTGTGGGTTTCTTTTATAATTTGAGGTAGCGGGGGTTTGATGGATTTGTACAAGAATAGGACTGACTTACAACCTGAAAGGTGAGTCAACCTGCCCTTGGAATAAAATACAATTATTTAACTAGGCTAGTGATGCAAATAATTATTCGGATGCAAAAACAATAAATATGGAATGTCACATACAAATTTAGACTTCAAAAATAGATTGAGCAGAGAATTTGAAACTGATTTTTGAGGACCAAGTCACCCTAGGCGACTATGTCCTAATAGATGAATCCCAAATCTAATTTCATAATCCTTTGTAGATAGATTAGAGCCTTCTTTTTCCATGTGTCACACTATCACATCTTCATCGAGTGTCGAGATAACTAAGTTTTTATATGTTGTCAAGATTTATGGTTTGAATGCAGTTCAATGAATAATTAACCTTCAACTTCTCCTGATCTTATTCAGATTTGAAACCTACACATTCAAAGAGAGAGGAAGGGTTGTGCCATATAGGGGCTTGCCTCAATCAAACCCTGTGTTGATTTCCACCTCCACAATGGCAATTTCAATTAAATATAGCTTATCCTTTTGAGGGATAAAGGATAAATGATAAATATTAATGATGAAACAACAATGGATGCAAAGCTCACCACTCAAAAATGGCTTCCTCGAAGGATTGAAGTCATGCAAATCTCCTTAATTATTGATTTTTGTTGGCTTGATTTGCTTGAAGACCTATAAGGGTTACATCTCATAAACAATATGATAACATAAACATGAACAAAGTCACATACAATTTGACATGATGCTTTGATATTGAATTGTTTTGATCTAAATTTTCTCTTGACTACTCTTGAATTTATTAATAATGTTCTTGATTCAAATATTTTCACTTATTGCTTCTTACTTTTCAAATGATGAAATGACTATGTATTAATATGCAATAATTTAAAATACCCAAAAATTAAATCTTGATAGTTGACATCTCGCATTTGAAATTTAAATAATAAAATGTCGACCCCAACCTATTAAATTTTGGAGATAAAATGGAGGACCAAGTTTCCTAGGGAGACTAGGTCTTGGCCCTATTTTATGGGATCAAAGGTGTCAGGGGTAAAATATTAAATTTTTGCATTGGTTTTCCACGTGGGTTTTATTGATAATTGTCCAAATGGGCTATAGAATGCATAATTTAGGAAATTAGGTGTACAATCAGGTACATGTACTTAAGGGGAGCAAAACATAGTTTGAAATTTTCATGGGTACCAATTTTGTGATGCTACACTTCCTTCACTTGGACTAATTAGTCTAGGACAAGAAAGGATTGTCAAATCAAAACCAAATAAAAAATGAGATCTAGTGAACTATTGTCTTCTTTAGGTTTCATATCCTACATTCATTTATCAAATATCCACATCAAATCTTTGGTTCAGAAATAGACTTAGTGTGTCTCTTTCAAAATCTAGTTTGAAAATAAAGTATCCATCAAAAAGATATGACTTCATAACATTACCTCCATCATAACTACAACATTATTCAATCCAATCAAACCATTCCCTCACAACATACATCCTACACCATCATAAAACCCCAACAACAATTCACCACATCTAACCCATGTCAAATATACCACCTACTCAATACATCACCAACTTCATGACACAGCCTTCGTAGGCTCCCAACTATAATCCTAATTACAACATGCACCTACATAATCAGATTACCTACTCTACTCAAAACATCATCGCATCATATCAAATTACTAATCACCCTAACTACATACATCCATAACAGAACACCCAGAACCCTCCATATATGATAATCAAAATATATCATACCTCTGAGGTTCGTAATCATCACATCCCACATCTACTTACAACACAACAAATCCCAACAATCTATCTTTTCAAATTCAAACCTTACAACAACAAATGGAAAATATTCATAGGGGGCCACAAAAAAGAGTTATATAATGGAGGGAAATATATGTCCCTATATTTTTAATAGGATAATGGTCATGCCACCTCCTCATGCTCAACATTATCAATCCACATCAAGCTTAAAAATTCCAAGCAAGATTCAAAAATTAGAAAATATACAGTATACCATATAGATATCGCCTTTTAGACTAAATAACATCCCACAATGGAAATACACTCCTTTGGGAGAGCCCATCGAATCAGTTCTTCAAACAATTATGCATTCAAACTTAATAACACTACCAGAAATCAACCAATACAAACCTCAGGACAAACGAACATGGTGGAAAGACACTAATTTCTATGAATATCATAGGGAAAAGGGACATAAGACCCCTGATTGTATAAAACTGAAAAGACATTAAGGATTTTATAGACCAAGGTGACATCACTATTGAGGATCATCTCAAAAATCCATTCAATCATAATCACATTGACAATATATGTAGCTCACGTGATCATAATAAAGACATATATCAAGATATTTTTCCCAAGAAAGATCAAAACCTTTCACCTATATCTAGAAATGGCCATAACATATCCACCTCATTTGACTTCATAATAGTTCATCTTGAAGAAGCATGCCAACAAGAGGCATCCATCTCTCTTTCCATTCCTTCATCTCTAGAACCTTTGCAACATCAATCCACATCATCCCCATAAATTAAATCATCCACTAATAACACCTTCTAGGATTTTCCCCAACGGCTATCCACAATAGGTAATCCACTATTTGATACAAATATAATCCACAATCATGAAATTTTGGACAAAATACCATCATGTATCCCATCACCCATCATTCCCACTATATATATTCCTATTCAAATTCCATTACCACCATACCAACATATTGAGACTACACAAGATCCTTTTATTCCTACCACATTATCAAAATCCAGTCTATGTCAAGAACTCTATCCAAAGCATCAAATAGAAATCCTTGAAATGATTCAAGATCAAGTTACTCAAATCCACCGATCTCATACTATCCTTGATCCAAATCCCATTATCTCTTCCCAATAATCCATGATTCAAAAATTAAAGTTGATGTCATCTATATACCAATAAACTTCACTTCCATAGATGAGAAATTTTATTCCATTTGACACATAGATGATCTCTCTCTTGTTCATAAAAAACTAGAGTCTTTCTCCCTATACATATTTGAGAATGATGAATCAACAAGCATGAAAACAGAGAAAGCACTAGTATTCTATCAACTCAGATCACTCACTTTTATAAAATCCATATTTCTTACTAAAGAGAAGATAAACACCATTGATGATTTCTAGCAGCACAAATAAGAGTTAGCATCTTGTTACTAGAATAACAAATATCCTATTACAAACAAAAAAAACTATAGAATATAGTATAAAAGAAAAGGATTAAAGGCCTAAATGAATAGGATATTATAGAACCAATAAAATTATTTGATGATCCTAAATATCAAGAACTTGGTTATTCATCAATCGATAAATCTAAGGATGTTAGTGGTACCTCCATGATACTGGGGGCAACTACATCTAAAGAAAGCATCAAAATAGGTGTTATGAATAGTCCTTATCATAAGTTTTCTTCCAAAACTCCACCCATCCATATTATAAACTATCATTCCAAAAAAATTCCATCCACTAAAAGGGACCAACAAAAGAAAAATAATATTTACAAAGAAATAGATGAAAGTCAAACCATTGAAGGTAATAAATCCAAAAGTCAAACATGACACATAAATTTAAAATGGATCTCAAATAAAATTGGATCATGTAAACATCCAAATCCAAATACAATAGTCAATGAAACTATTTATCTATTGTAAGTATTCTACCAGTGTTTTCATTGATGTCAAATGTATGAAGATTGTGTGTTGGTGTTGTTAGAAGGATGTTGGTGTTGTCATAGTTGGGGAGATTGTTGTCAAGTACTAGTGCTAATATGGATGTGTTGTTGTGTTGTCACCATTTTTTCATTGATGACTTCATGGATAAGAGTTGTAGTTGCAGTAAGTTCACTTGGTTTCCAAGCTCTTTTAAGAAAATTTGAATAATAAAAGAGTGTGAAGTGTGACAAAGGTGTGTTTAGTGTTGTGCTCTAAATTTATTCATGGTTGAAGATATGTTGGTGTGGTTTGTATATTATGATCAGAGGTGTTCAAATGTTCTATATCCAAATCTTTAGGTTTTGGATCGTTCTACAATAAAACTTGTGGTTGAGAAGTGTGGTGATGTATATTTGGGTCCTATTTAACCATTGGTGTGGATTTCCTTCACTTCTTTCCACTTTGGAGGTGTTTGGCTCCGACCTATTTTGGTGTTTCATGTTTTAGGTGTATACGTTTCATTAAGGCTAACCTAATTGGGATTGTTTAGGTCGTGGATGATAAATAAGGTATATTTTTGGAGATGAATGTGAATCTAAAAATGGTGTGAAAAATATGTGAGTCTGATTAAGTGTGGTGAATTGAGTGTGAGCTTAATGCCTATGACTCCAATGCAGTGAGCAGAAGAGTCTACATTTTTCAGTTTTCTTGATGTTGCTAGAGGCAATGAGCCAAAGGTTACGGATGGCATAAAGTTTCACCGGTGGATTTCTCATGTTTCCTTGAGATAGTGAATCTCTTTGTAATAGTTTATGTCTATCGTCTTTATTCTTGGAAATGAGCCACCCGATTGTGAGCCCTTGTCGGTGAGCCTAATTATATTTAGTGTTACAATTCATATATATGTGAGCTAATCCTCACCATGGTTTTTCCCTTCTTAGGTTTTCCACATAAATTTTTTGTTCTTATGTGTTTGAATGTGTTTGCATTACTGTTTCATATGTTTACATTCTGCTAATACATGACAAGGGTTTAAATGATATTGAGGGTTTGAATGTTTTTAAGTGTACAAATGATGCACCCCCCACTTAATTATCTTGTGCATCTAAGAATTGGTATCAGAGCCATGGTTCCTTGGAGAAATATTAACTACTTGAAGTAGATCTGAATGGCACACAAGAAGGTTGTCAAAGCTCCTATGTTCGATGGAACAAATTATGCTTCTTGGAAAGCTAGGATGGAGTCCTTTCTGGTTTCTCTTGGATTTGGTGTATGGTAGTCAGTTGAAAAAGGATACAATATGCTTGTTGTTGGTCCAACAAGTGATTATGAAATCAAGGAATATGATAGAAATGATAAAGAAAGGAATGTTATTTTGAGTGGCCTCTCTGATTTTGAACTTGGAAAGGTGATAAGTCTGAAATTTGCAAAAGATGTATAGAAAAAGTTGGAGGGAATTTATGAAGGAGATGATAAAGTCAAGAAAGGAAAGATATAGAACTAAAAAGAAAAATTTGAAACCCTAAGGATGTCTAAAGATGAATATATTACTGCCTACATGCTCAAAGTGGATGAAGTTGTCAATATCATCAATGGGCTTGGTGGTAAGCTGGAAGAAAGTGAAGTTATGAAAAAGGTACTAAGAAATCTTCCTAAAGCTTATATTTTTAAGGTTTCTAATATTGAGGAAGCTCAAAATTTGGATGATTATTCTAGACATTAGATGTTCGGTGCTTTAATTTCATATGAATTGAGAGAGTTTGGTCAAGATGCTACAAAGAAAGAAACTACCTTTAAATTCTGTAAAATAGAGAAGGATGATGAATCAAATTTAGAAGACCTTGATGAGGTGGAAGAATTTTTTTAAAGGAGATTGAAAAGGGGGCACTAGAAAATACAGAGGTAAGTTACCCTTTAAGTGTTTCAATTGAGGAAATATAGGTCATTATTCTTCTAAATGTCCAATGAAAGTTAAAAACGATAAAGCTAAGGATCATAAAGGAAAATTTATCAAGAAGAGTTATTATGTTGAAAGAGACAATGGTGTGTCTAATGATGAATAATATTTCTATCCTAATGAAGAAAATGATGAATGTGTGTTCATGGCTCTAAAATTTGGAACTAACTTTGCTAAACGTGAAAGATGTGTGAAGGAAAATGCTCTGGTAATAGGTCATAACATTGAAGGAACTATGGTTACTGCTTTTCATACAAGAGAAGAAATAAATTACTAGATAATTAATATTAGATTCTTAAATCATATGATAGGTGATAAGATTAATTTTTTCAAACTTCAAAGGTATGATGGTGGTATTGTTAAGTTTGGTGATGATAGATCTACTAATATTTGTGGAAAAGGTTCAATTAGTTTTAATGGAAAGCATAATACAAATGATGTTCTTTATGTCAAGGGTCTCCAACATAATATTCTAAGTCTAGGAAAGATGTGTAGTAATTGATATAATCTTGTGTTTCGGGATGGTGGTTGTGAAATGAGAAAAGGAAGCTCATGTACTCTGGTTGCTATTGGAACAAGTACAAAAGGTAATGTTTATCATCTCAAAGTTAGTGGTGCTAAATTATTTATGTCTCAAATCAATGAAAGTTGGATATGGCATAGAAGGATGGGTCACATCAATTTTTATAGCCTAGTGAAGATCATCTCTATTGATGTTGTGGGAGATTTTTCAAAGATTGCAAAGCCTATCAATGTAATGTGCAAGGAATGTCAGTTTGGAAAGCAAAAAAAGGAGGTTCAAGACTAAGGAATATTCTACCACGGGTCCTTTAGATTTGGTGCATATAGATATGTGTGGACCTACTAGAATAGGAATCTCATATAGTTACATTTATTTCATGCTATTGATTTATGATTATTCTAGAATGACTTGGGTAACATTTCTTAAAGAAAAATTAGAAGCCCTAGATAATTTTAAAGCATTTAAGTCTATGGTAAAAAATGAAATGGATGTGAAAATCAAATGTTTGAGATCTAACAGAGTTGGTGAGTTTACTTCAAATGAGTTTAATAGTTTTTGTGAAGATCATGGAATAAAAAGGAATTTATCAGCCCCTAAAACTCAACAAAATGGATTTGTGGAGAGGAAGAATAGAATAGTTCAAAAAGTAGTTAGGAAAATGATGAAGGAAGCAAATCTATCAGATGTCTATTGGAGAGAACCAATTCATACTGTATTCTACATTCTTAACAAAGGTCAAGAAAAAGTGAACAATTCAAAGACTCCCTATGAGTTATGATATGGTAAAGGTCTCCTACTATAAAGTATTTCAGAGTTTTTGGAAGATAATGCTATATTAGAAGAGATGAAGAAAATCTAGGAAATTTTTATGCAAGATCTAATGAAGGAATTTTCCTTGGATACTCTACAAGAAGCAAAGCTTACTAGTGCTATAAGAAAAGGTTGAAGAAGATTGTTGAAAGTGCAAGTGTTTAGGTGGGTGAAGAACCATCATAGAGTTCAGTACTGATAGAAGGATATGAATTTGATGAATCACATTGCAGTGAAGAAGAAAATGATGAAGAGAAGGAAAAAGAGATGAAATTTGAAGAGGAAGAATCTCTAGAAAGGATTCCTAAGACTCCTAATTACTTGCAGAAGAATCATTTTTAAGATGATCGGATCATTGGAGATAAGAGAAAAGGTGTGTTGACAAGGAAGAAAGTAGCCTAGAAGGATTTTATTTATGAGATAATGTTGATATGGTCTACAAGTTGAAGAAGGAATTGTATGGACCTAAACAAGCTCTTAGAATTTGGTATGCAAGGTTAGATAAGTTTCTATAGCAAGGATTCGGGAAAGGTACTGCAGATAGTAACCTTTACTTCAAGGTTAAAGGAGAACAAATTCTAATTGTTGTAGTGTATGTGGATGGCATTATCTTTGGAGGAAATGATGGTATGTGCAAGAATTTTTCAAATGAAATGTAGAAATGGTTTGAGATGCCAATATGTGGGGAGATGAATTTATTCCTTGGATTACAAATCAATCAATCAAAAAAAGGTATTTTCATTTCATAGTCAAAATATGTCAAGGAAATGTTGAAGAATTTTGGAATGGATGATTCTAAACCACTATGTAACCCTATGGTTACTGGTTGTAAGTTGAGAAAAAATGATGAATCTCTTAAGGCTAATTAGAGAAAATATAGATCTATGATTGGTGGATTTCTATATTTAACTACTACTAGACCAAATCTCATGCATCCAATTTGTCTTCTAGCTAGGTTTCAAGAAGATCCCAGAGAATCTCATGTTACAACTATGAAGAGGATATTTAGATACTTGAAGAGTACTTTAAAAAAAAAAAAATGGTATCCTAGGGATACTGATTTATCCTTGAGTCTATATATAGATATAGATTGGGCAAGTTGTACATATGATAGAAGAAGTACAAGTGGTGGTGCTTTCTTTCTTGGAAAAATATTGGTTTCTTGGTTGAGTAAGAAGTAGGATTCAATGTCATTATCTACTACATAGGTGGATTATATTACCATAGCATCATGTTGCACACAATTGTTGTGGATGAAGAAAACATTGAAGGATATCAGAGTATCATATGATGAACCTATTTCTATTTTATGTGATAATACAAGTGTTATCAATATTTCAAAGAATCCGGTAATGTATTCAAGAACAAAACATATCTCAATCTAGTATCATTTCTTAAGACAGAAAGTAGCAAAGAATGAGGTGAAGCTAGAATATGTGCCTACAAAGGATCAAGTTGTAGATATCTTTACAAAGGCTCTTCCAAAATATACATTTGAGTATCTGAGGAAGAAGTTAGGGGTTATTGCCCCTCCTTTCAACTAGATGCATAAGTTTGTGCATCTGTCTAGGTGAGCATTCAAGATACATTCTTGGGCCTAGACTAATTTTGAAGGCTACCTCTCAGGGGGAGTAAGTAGTAGTACTTTTGGTTGGTGCAGTGAGATGGAGCATATTTTGTGCCCCTAAGGGGGAGAGTGTAGTACAATTGCTTGTTGGTGTTGCAAGTGGTATCAAAGCGGAAGAACAAAAAATTATAGGTAGATGATGTGTGAAAGGTGCAAGTGTTTCCCTTTGAATTTTTTTAAAGGGGGAGAGAAATAAAGTTCAATGTATGAAACAGAGTTGGATGAGTTTATGGCCCTTTTCCATTGATGTCAAAGGGGGAGAGAGTTAGAGTGGTTGAAAACCCATAGTTTAAAAGAATATGGTGGGAGAAAGAGCTAGATTTGTTTTGGAGAGAGATGGTTGAATATGGTTTGAAGACCATAGGGGGAGAGAGTGTTCAAGAACAAGATAATGAGAGTATGAAGAGTTTCCCTAGTTAGGTAGAGTGTTGCTTTTTGTATAGTTGTTGTTGGTTGTTTATTTTGTTGATGATTTCTTAGAGAGGTGGTGTTTCCATCAATGACATTGAAGGGCGATATTGTTGCAAGTATGTTGCTAGTACCATTGATTCCAACACTTGTTGGTGTTGGTCATTGATGTCAACTGTATGGAGATTGTGTGTTGGGTTTGTTGGAAGGATTCTGGTGTTGTCATAGTTGGGGAGATTGTTTTCAAGTACTAGTGCTAGTATAGATGTGTTGTGGTGTTTTCATTGATGATTTGATGGATAAGAGTTGTAATTGCAGTAGGTTCACTTGGTTTCCAAGTGCTTTTGAGAAAATTTGAATAAAAGAGTGTGTAGTGTGAGAGAGGTGTGTTCATTGTTGTGTTATGCATTTCTTCATGGTTGAAGATATGTTGGTGTAGTTTGGATATGATGATCAAAAAATTTTAGAGTTTCTATATCTATAGTTTCAAGTTCTTGATTGTTTTTGCAGTAAAAGTTGTGTTTGACAACTTATCTAAGTAGAAGGTTGTTTGGGAGAAATGGGATTACTCCACATTTCTCTGCAATAAATTTTCTTGTCTTGTGGATTTGGGAACGAGCTTATATTGTGTATAACTTCCTTCCCTCGAGGTTTCAAGTGTTGAGATGTTCCACAAGGTTGGTTAGTGAGTTGTGTTATGTGGTTGTGTGTCAGGTTGCATAGAATAATGGTTTTCTTAGTTTCAAGTCGTTGTGGTATATTTGAAAAATATTTTGAGATGTTATGTGGATGTTGGTGGCACCTCCAAATTTTGCAAATTTGAAGTGTCTATGTCCTCTCAGTTTGATGACAAGGGTTACGTCTACTTCATGTCAAATCTACTCGAGAGCCCATCTTTGACAATTAAAATTTTACAACTCAAATCTCTTCATGAAAATCATGTATGGTATAAAGTTATTTGGGACATATGGTAGTATTCCCATTCATTTTTGTGCCTCCAGGATGAGTTTTGATATGCCATTTAATGTTTTTCTGATTGAGACTAGGCTACATTTGGTGTGTCAAAAAGCTAAAAATTTTAAGATTATAAAGGCAACCCATTTCCTATTTTGGTCTCAAATATCTCCATTAACAATTTTATCAAAATAAAGGGTCAAATAATGCACTATTTTAATATCTTTTAGATGAGGAGAACACCTCTGACAAGCCGGTTTATAAAGGAGATACTAAATTTTGACTTGTTGAGCAATATTTGATGGAAAACCCATGTTTTATTTAATTGATTAGACCCTCTCACAAAAAAAAAGACTCCCAGATCTCTCGTTTGTGCGCAGTGAAATTCCACTATTTTTCTAGCAAGAGAAATTCAATTATCCATTTTGCAACTTTAAAATTTTATAAATTTTTTGGCATTTTAAATGTTGTGGGGGGGGCGGGGGGGCCTTGAAAATCATTCTCAAATGTTTTATGATGAAATACAAGTTGAAAGTGTGCACCCATAAGTGAATCCCGCAATCCTGCACAAATAGAAAGAGGGGTTTTGAGAAGGGAATGGGGATGTGGGATCGTAGTCTTTAGGCATTTTTGAAGTTGTTAGAGACTTGTAAATTGAACAAATATGTGTCATATCCCTATTTGAACACTTGGGGAAGATTTTGGAGCATTTAAATTGAAGAAATTTGTCAATCTATTTGTTAGAACCCACAATTTTCCATTAAAAATCATAAGTCTTTACCCACTTGAACTCAAATTTTCCTATCTTTCTGTTCAGAAAAAATCATCCTTTTCGCCATCCAAAATGCTAATAAACCTTATACCATACACCGCTTCCTTAATATTTACTTTTTATGTCTTTACCACGGCCTCCCACTAAGGGGCTTGCAGTATGGCGATGGCGGTTGAAGAATAGTCATCCAGGCAGTTACCGCACAACTGTAGATAGACGGAGAGAAACTCGCGGTGAATGAAACTAGCTGGTGGACAGGGCTTACCGTGCAACCGATGGCGATCACCCCTATGACCACAGTGGTACGGTAAGTGGTGAAGGGTGAGCGGTAAATGGTTATCACGCAACCGCACACGGTTAGCACAGTCACCGCGGTGGCACGGTACACTATCATGGGAGCTACCGCGATACTGTGGCCGAACTCCGAGCAGGCCGCGGTAGCGCGGTGGTGAGTAGTGAAGCAGCAATGTGGCTACCACTATACTGTGGTGAGGCAACAAGCAGACCATGGTAAGGAAGTAAATGGTGGAGATAACCATGGCGGTAAGGAAAAGGAAGGTCGTGGCAGTGCATTCAAGGCCAAACACCGCGATACCATGAGGAGAAAATGTGAAGCCAACGGTGGAGCGGTAAACGAAATAAAATCCATGAGAAGGTAAAATACAGGTGGGAAAAAGTATTAAAGTGATAAATAAAAAGAACTATAATTGAAAATATTTGATTTGTCGATAAGGAAACTTAATCAAATATTTTATTTTCTGATTAACGAATACAAATGGATGTAATAGTAAAATGAAGAGTTGTGACGTTTGAGATTTGATGTATAAATATTTTGTAAAATATCTAGGAAAGGGGGTGGTAGATTTTAGGTAGTTGGATAGGGTGAGCAGTTGCTGAAAAATATGATGATATATATTGTAAAATATTTTCAAATGATATAATGGAGAAGAATGCATAAATTTGGTGATCCAATCATGGTGTCAGTTGTTTATTGAATTTATCAAAAATATTATTTGGTTGTCTCCAAGGTTGTCATTTCTTTATTATTTAAACCGATATGTCAAGGATATTTTTAGTTTGTCAAAGCACATTTTCTACTCTTGTGTGGTTCATTTAATTGGTTCCTTCAAGGAAGGATTAAACTCATTTACTTAAACACAGTAATTTGGAAAAGGACATTTGGATCAATAAGAAGAACTTGATAATTGCATCCTTTCATGTTTATGTCAAACATAAACTCATAAAAGTGCTAAACAATTAGAATTGTATCCAAAAATAGGATTCTCATATCATTTACATCTTGACTCCATTTACCCAACAGAAGTAGGCATTGGTCATACCAATCCATTTTAGGATCTGGCAAAATCTTATCTATATATTCATATTTCAAACATCATTAAGAGTAGAAGTAATTATTGAGCTTTCATTTATCCCTCACAGTTTTCCATTAGGGATAGATCACATAGGTAGGCATCATATAAAATTTGCATCACTTTTGTAGGTACACCCACCTAGGTTTAGCAGAGCCTGAAGAGTAGAAGGTTCAATTATATCAATTGGCCTTGTACATTGGCCAAAAACGTTGTGAGAGCTTGGCAACCTCTCATGGTTCAAACTTGCATTTTTGAGACCCAATAGTTTGGAAACTCTACTTGGGAATTACTTAGGAAACTTTTTTCACCCTATCCATTTATTGAGTCCACAAATTTTTACATTTTTTTTGGAGATTCCACTAGGGAAAACCAAAACAATCCATTTTATTTTCCTACTTTTTGGGAAAAGTAGGTGGCAACTCTGTTTCATTTGATAAGTAATGCATGGGTGTTGTGAAGCAGTAATATTTTGTTAAGATGTCAGAAGAAGAGAGAAGACAACAATCAATAAGAGAGTTGAAAGAATTGGAACAACAAATACTACACTGGAAACAAAAAACATTACAATCGAAACAATGACTGCTACAATTGAGAGTCGAATGTGCTCCAAGTACATCACCAAATAGGTCATCATACAGTCAAAATGAATACACAAATTCTAGGAAATCTTGGACACCACCAGTACCACATGATACAACTGAGAAAAATTTTGCTAACAAAGGTAATGTACTCTATTCACATAAAAACACTTTTGATAAGTATATTCAAATTCAAGAGAGAGGTACAAGTCTTGTGGGTGCCCTTTTTGACATGAGGAGATATAAGGGAGAATATATGAGTTCTTTGTACAATAGGATGGTAGACATCTATATAAAATTACCTCCTTGTTATAGGCCTACAAGACCCACATTTGTTGCACAATTTTTAAGAGCATCAGAGCCTGAATCAATTTATTGGCCAGAATCATCAAAACAGCAAGCCTTTGATGTAATAAATAAATTAATTGATTCCATGCTTGGGACAAGGTACATGGATACTGGCAATAATAAATCTAATAGTGATATCATGGATTCTCAAACAATGCAACAAACAAAGGAAGCATGTGCTACTAGAATTTATAATGACAATTTTTCAGATTTGGAAGATGATTGCAGCATTAATGATATTGGTGGGGACACATCATCTGGGGAGTTCATCAGTAGTGTTTCAGAAGTTGAAATAGAAGAAGATATCATGCCTTCCAATAGTGAAGATATG
Source organism: Sequoiadendron giganteum (assembly GCA_007115665.2). Classification (NCBI taxonomy): domain Eukaryota; kingdom Viridiplantae; phylum Streptophyta; class Pinopsida; order Cupressales; family Cupressaceae; genus Sequoiadendron; species Sequoiadendron giganteum. Next base: position 37,606,565 of record CM021109.1, on the reverse strand, counting down.
GAGAGTTTTTCCTGCATAATTGATTGTGATTTAAATTGTAAAGAACTAGTGGATGTTGATCTAAAACAAGGTGATTGTTGCAGTTCTTATGAAGATCGAGAAATTGGAGACATGGTAGAAGATCCAGATGAAACATGTTCACTCAGTAGTGAGAAAATTTCAGATTTACTAACTCTTGAATACCAGAGATGTGCACATAAAGATGATTCTAAAATTTTGGGTTCAGCCTACATTTTTTTTTACAATGAGAATACTATGTGTAGTGATTCAATTAATTACATGTGCATCTCTCACAGTGATGAATAAATCATTGAAGTTGATCATGAATCCATGTCTGTCCAAGAAGAGGTATGTGATTTCAATCATTTTTTATTGCAAGAGAAGGATACTGATTTTCATATCATTGATGATGAATGTTTAAATTTTGTTGATTCAAGTATGTATAAAGATGACTGTATGGATCAGAGGTATGTGTTGATGCCAATTGGTGATAGAAAATAAATGGAAATTAGTTCTGATTTGATTGTTCCAGAAGATGCTAAAAAAATAGAATTTTTTGATTTCCATGAGAAGCATTCAGATTTTCAGGTCCTAGTACTATTCCAGGATGATTCAGTAGTGTATGATAATGAGCAAACCTATGAATGTCTTGTTGAATGTGGGTACACTTTGTATACTGAGGGTGATAAATACTTTTCATATGATAATGAGAATGATGAAATGCAGAGTGGTGAAATGAATATGAATCAAGTTGAATACAATGTTTTCCTGAAGGTTTTCAATGGTAGTGCATGTTGCAGGGCAGGTGGAATGGATAGTTTCAAAAGAAACATGATAAGCTTTAATCAAAACAAAGTCTATGATAGAGGAAAGTGCAAGTTTTTTCTTTTGGGTGGCATGGGTCCATCCCTTGTGGTTTGAATTTTAAACCATGGTTGATGTAGAGGATTAGGGATTTCTAGTGCATGGACAATTTTTAGCAAAACCTTTTTAAAAAAAATTATTATCCATGCACAATAGTTTTAGGAATCTTTGAAGGGTCTAGGTTTTCCAGTACATGGGCATTCTCAAGAGTCCCCTTTCTGAAAGCATTGCTTTCCTTTCCATGTATAGTAGTGTAGGGTTTTCCATTCTCCATTTGGTCCATCTTTCATATCCTTCATTTTTTCATTCCCTTCATCTTCCATGGCCTTCATTTTTCATGTATTTGCTTGCTTTTCTCTCCCAAAGATATTATGGATTCTTGCAGTGATTTTGAAAATCACTCATCCCCAATAGGAGTCACTGTTAGAACCCAAAATTCTCATTTCAAACCCTAAGGTTTTTCCACAATTTTCCATTAAAAATCCTAAGTCTTTACCCACTTGAACTCAAATTTTCCTATCTTTCTATTAAGAAAAAATCATCCTTTTCGCCATCCAAAATGCTAATAAACCATATACCTTACACTGTTGCCTTAATATTTTCTTTTTATGTATTTACCTCTTTACTGCAACCTCCCACTAAGGGGCTTGCGGTATGGTGGTGGCGGTTGAAGAACATTCATCTAGGTGGTTACCGCACAACTGCAGATAGACGAAGAGGAACCCATTGTGGCACGGTGAACAAAACCAGGCGGTGGACAGGGCTTACCGCGCTACCACTGGCGATCATCCCAGTGATGGCGATTGTGTGGTAACTGGCAAAGGGTGAGCGGTAAATGGTTACCGTGCAACTGCACACGATTAGCATAGTCACTGCAGTGGCGCAATAGGTAGTCAAGGGAGCCACCGCGATATCGTGGATGAACTCTGAGAAGGTCGCGGTAGCGCGGTGGTGAGTACTGAAGCGACAACGTGGCTACCGCTATACCATGGCGAGGCAACATGCAGACTATGGTAAGGTGGTAAATGGTGGAGATAACCATGGTGGTAAGGAAAAGGAAGGTTGTGGCAGTGCAGTCAAGGTCAAACACCACGATACTGCAGGGAGAAAATGTGAAGCCAGTGGTGGAGCGGTAAATGAAATAAAAGCCACGGGAAGGTAAAATACAGGTGGGAAAAAGTATTAAAGTGAGAAATAAAAAGAACTATAATTGAAAATATCTTGATTTGTCAATAATGCAACTTAATCAAATATTTTATTTTCTGATTAATGGATACAAACGGATGTAATAGGAAAATGAAGAGTTGTGACATTTGAGATTTGATGTATAAATATTTTGTAAAATTTGTAGGAAACGGGGTGGTAGATTTTAGGTAGTTGAATAGGGTGAGCAGTTGCTGAAAAATATGATGATATAATGGAGAAGAATGCATAAATTTGGTGATCTAATTATGGTATCAGTTGTTTATTAAATTTATCAAAAATATTATCTGGTTGTCTCCAAGATTGTCATTTCTTTATTATTTAAACTGATATGTCAAGGATATTTTCAGTTTGTCAAAGCACATTTGTTGCTCTTGTGTGGTTCAGTTAATTGGTTCCTTCAAGGAAGGATTAAACTCATTTACTTAATCACAATAATTTGGAAAAGGACATTTGGATCAATAAGAAGAACTTGATAATTGCATCCTTGCACATTTATGTCAGACATAAACTCATAAAAGTGCTAAAAATTTAGAATTGTATCCAAAAATAGGATTCACATATCATTTACATCTTGACTCCATTTACCAAACAGAAGTAGGCACTGTTCATACCAATTCCATTTTAGGATCTCACAAAATCTTATCTATATATTCATATTTCAAACATCATTAGGAGTAGAAGTAATTATTGAGCTTTTATTTATCCCTCACAGTTTGCCATTAGGGATAGATCACATAGGTAGGAATCATATAAAATCTGCATCACTTTTGTAGGTACACCCGCCTAGGTTTAGTAGATCCTGAAGAGTAGAAGGTTCAATTATATCAATTGGCCTTGTATGTTGGCCAAAAGCGTTGTGAGAGATTGGCAACCTCTCGTGGTTCAAACCTGCATTTTTGAGACCCAACACTATTTCTTTAAATTTCTCAAAAAATTCTTTTCACACCCAGTCACAACAAAAAGCGACTTGCACAATTACAAATCAAGTTAGCAACCATTTCTCACACCTTGGGAGTGGTTTTAATGTTGTTTGACACATTTTCAAATTTTCCCTCACATAAAAAACACCCAACACTCACTTCTAATGACCTACACATCGTTCTTTTGCAATGGAAACCATTTAAATGTTTTCTCTGTGTTGCAAAGTGAATGAAGGAGATTTTGTGTTTGTTTCAAGTAAAAATTATGATGTAAAAGTTGCAAGCTCGATTGAGGAAAAAATGATTGCAGGCTAAATATAGCAAGAAATAGTTACAAGGTAGTTATTTGACAAAATGCAAATTTTTTGTAGAAATGGAAATGGAATTTTTAGCAGGTAAAATGCATAGTAAATGGCATGATTCTAACTACTAGTAAATTGGTTTTTACCCGAAAGTGCAATTTTTCACTGGTAAAGTAAAAATGTAGTAGTAAATGTGCTTTTATACCCAAGTGAAATTTGGGCATGGGAATGCAAATGGTTAAAGTGGAAGACAAAACTCAATTGCAAGGAATGAAGACAAATGAAGAGGGAAAAGAATGTGTAAAGGGGCATTTTTCTAAATGAAAATTTGTTGCATATCTGAAGGTTGAGCTTGTGACTATTGTCAAGAAGAGATTAAATCTAAGCTTTCTTCTCTTATTTATATTGTAATCTTTGTCTTATTTATTGGGGTCTAGGATTTTTGAAGAAGCTATAAGGGGTGGGCTATTAGTTTTATGCAGGAAAATAGAGACTCATGTTGTGTAAATGTTCCTATAGTTGCATTGTATATCTTGATTGCAGCATAAATGAATACATGTTTTTGCATTCTCTCAATGTATCTTGTCTCTAGTCTATAATAAAGTATTTCTTTCAGTAATAAAATCAAGGGTTGTAAATATTTTCATGCACATTTGTTACATTTGGATTATTTTCAAGGTTAGTGTTTTCTCAAGGAGCAATGTAAATTCTTTCAATGAAAATAATGAGAATATTTTGTTGCAGGTTGGATTAAGAAGTAGAAGTTGCACTGTTAGTTATTAGTTGGTCTCATTAGCATAAGGTGTTAATGGTTGAGTGATCATCAAGATATGTTTAGAATGTGATGAAGTATGTGTACATGCATTGTGACTTTGTAGTCCTGGATAGGCACTAGTTTATTTTGAACGGTTTTGATTCAAACTCAGAAACACACTTCAAATATGAAACCAAGATTTATTCTCTGCAATATTTATTTCTAATTATTTGCATACTTCATACTTGGTTTTTAAAGACAACAAGGATAGTGCCTTCCATTTTTAAAATACATAAACCCTTGTTATTTGTATGAATTTTATCTACTAGGTGCTACAATAAAACTTTGATTCATATCTATATCCAGTACCATATAGGGAGACCCGCTTAAGTTGTGTAGAACCTAAACTGTAGGGGAGAAAAGTGTGAGATCATTCTCCCATTTGTTGGCCAAGTCTCTCTTTAAATCGAAGCATAAGACGTGGCACATATTTAGGGTTCAATATTGTGAAGATTTTAGAACCAACAGATGTTGTGAAGTATTGTTGTGTGGTCTTCATGACCTAAAGAAGCATTTATTTGGTCATTTGTAGTGTTAGTTTAGGTTTGGTCAACCTAGCGTGCTAGTGTTATTTGTGGAGGTATCTAATGGATTTTGAATGTGTTGAGTAGCATGGTGATGTGGATTTTGGTCCTATTTAACCCTTGGTATGGTCATCCTTCACTTCTTTCCACTACAGAGGTGTTTGGTGTCAACCTATTTTGGTGTTACACGTTTTAGGTGCATATGTTTCATTAAGGCTGACCTAATTGGGATTTTTAGGTCGTGGGTGATATATAAGGTAGAATGTTAAAGATGAGTGTGGATATGAATTTTTTTTGTGAAAGATACAAATTTGATTATGTGTGGTGAATTGAGTGTGAGCTTAATGCCTATGACTCTAATACAATGAGTAGAAGGGTCTACATTTTTAGTGTGCTTGAAGTTGCTAGAGGCAATCAGCCAAAGGTTGTGGATGGAATAAATTTTTACTGGTGGATTTCACATGCTGCCTTGAGATATTGAATCTCTTTGTAATAATTTTCTTCTATCTTCTTTCTTCTTAGCAGTGAGCCACCCGATAGTGAGCCTTTCTTATTTTTTTGAGCAATCAGCCCTTGGGAGTGAGCCTAACTATATTTAGTGTTGTGATTCATATATATGTGAGCAAATCCTCATCGTGGTTTTCCCTTCTTGGGTTTTCCATATAAATCTAGTGTTCTTATGTGTTTGGATGTGTTTGTGTTATTATTTCATATGTTTTCATTATGCTAATGCATGATAAGGGTTTAAGGGCCAATAAGGGTTTGAATGATTTTGAAGGTTTGAATTTTTTTAAGTATTTAATTGATTCACCCCCTATCATTTTTCTTGTGCATATAACATGATCCACATCAAAAAGGACTTCAAGCCATCAAAAATGTGTCCACCTCCTTCAAATCACACTTCAATACCAACACACAAAATGTTTGAAAAATTTTGCCCCAAACAAACTCAAAATCTCACATCCACACTCCATAATCCACCATATCAATTTTAGAGAATAAAGTATCCACAATCCAAAATATCGAATAATTCATCTCCATCTCATATCCTCCATCAAAATCCACCATCCAACTTAAAATCCAAAAACCCATAGTCATTGTGTCTTGGCAACAACGCTTTATCATAAGGACTCTAATGGGACTCTATCATGATGTTCACATTTAGATAAATCCAACTCTAGCATCAAAGAGGATCAAAATAACATTCATGGGTTGTATACAAGTGCTATTATTCTAGCAAAGAAACTCCTAAAGGTAGGAAATTATTGGCACACTATGAAAATGACATTTGCATCAACACCACCAAGTGGTCTAGCATAATTGATGATCATTCAAAAAGTCAAAAATACAAAAAAAAAAAAAAGTAAAGAAAAATAATTCATCCAATAGGTGAAAACCATTCTTATGGCACTTTGGGCAAGTACCATGATAAAAACCTGAAAAATAGGAATCATTTGGAATAAATGATTATCTATGTGTTTTTGCAAGTATGGATGTGTCAGGTGGTGTTTTCATTAATGTTTTCATTGATGTCAACACAGTTAAGGTTGAGTAAGTTGTGTATTTGCCAAGTGCTTTTGAGAAAATTTGAGAAATAATGAAAGTATAATTAAAAGTGTGTTCTAAGTGTGCTCTGGTATAGTTCTTCACATTGCTTCTATGTTGATCCTATTCCTATGCGGATCTATAGGTTTTTTTCATAAGATTTAATGGATCGTATATCCTTATTTTCAACTTATGGTTTGATGGAGAGTAGCAAATATGTTCATCGGTGTGTGAACTGTTTTGCCAGAACTATTTGTTTGAGGACTGGGAGAAATGTTTTGGCTCTGTATTCTTCTGATGTTTGGGTTCATATCTTGTAAATATGGGAAATGACTCTTTCTGGTGGTTTCTGCATTTTGAAAAATTTGCGTGTAGTTTGGCACTTTGGAAGACCTGCTCCAGAGCTCTTGTATTTTTACTGGTTGGTCTGGTGAAGATTTCTCTACAAAATGAAGTTGGTTGTAACTTTTGTGGATGTACCTGAAGTGTTCTCAGAGATGGTGAAATGACTGGTGAAGCATGTTGAGTGATCCACATGTGATTATCTTGATGGAGATTCATGCACTTCAAAGATCATTGGTGTTTTCATTAGGTTTGGCCGACCTGGTGTTTACACGTTACATTTGGATTTTGCATCGATTTGAGAAAGCGTGTACGAGCTTCAAGATTTTGTTTGGGTCCTAAATTAAATATTTAATTGGTCCTCTCTCATTCTTATCCACCACAGGAATGTTGAGTAGCCGGCCTAGAATGAAATTATAATTTGAAATTGCATAAGCTGACCTTGGTGAATGTTTCTAAGTTTAAAGATGGTATAAAAGAAAATCAAGTTGTGGAGAATTTAATATCCATCCATCAATCATCACAAATTGAGCAAGTGAGGAAACAAGTGCAAAAAGAAGAGAGTGGAAGATCGAGTTAAGGCAATAGTACTTTAAGGTGTTAGATTCCTTAAAGTAGTGAGCTTATGGCATCTACAATATTTTGACTAGGTTATGAATGCATGGAATCCTAGTGGTGGATCTTCATTTATCACTTTTTTATTTTTTTGTAGGGAGTGAGCCTTCTTTTTGGATAGTGAGTCCTTCTCAAGGCATTGAGCACTTAATCTAGGTAGTTAGCCTTTGTATTTGGGCAGTGAGCCCTCTGGCAGCAAGCCTTTGTATCCAGTATTGCATTACTACTATATTGTGAGTTAATCCTCACCATGGTTTTTCCCTTATTGGGTTTTCCACGTAAATCTAGTTTCTCTGGTGTTTGTTTTTTGTTATTTTCATTTCATGTTTACACTTAATAACAGATTGAAGTTAAGGTGCAAAGATTAAGTTTATAAGTAAAGAGATTTGATACAACTGATTCACCCCCCTCTCAATTTTCTTGTGCATTTCAACAATTGGTATCAGAGCTTTGGTTCCTTAATGAAAAGCTTAACTGCTTGAGGTAGATCAGATGGCACACAAGTTGCAGATTCCTACTTTTCATGAAGTTTATTGCAATGAATGGAAAGAGTGGATGAGAAGTTATCTAATTTCACATGATTTCAGTACCTAGAATGTTGTGGAGACAAAGTATGTGATACCAGTAGTTGGTCCTTCCTCTGCTGATGAGGTTGCAACTTTTGAAGAGAATGAAAGAGAACGGTATGCTATCTTCAGTGCTTTATCTAAAACTGAAAAAACAAAAGTTATTTCTCTACCTACTTTTCATGAAGTATGGACAAAATTGAAAGACATTTATGAAGGAAATGATAGAGTAAAATTGTCAAGGAAACTAAATGCTAAGCAAAAATTTGAGAAATTGAGAATGGAAGATGGAGAAGACATTGCAAGCTATTATCAGAGAGTTGAACTTATAGCAATATAAATCAAGAATCGAGGTGGTACCATGTCAGATGAAGATATAATTGAAAATATGACCTTACTAGACAATTATATTGACAAAGTATTTAAACTTGAAGAACAATATGATCTGAAGACATTTACTAAGGACCATCTATTTGGTGTCCTGATTGCATTCGAGATGAGAAAATTTGCAAGAGATAAGGAGAAGACTGAAACAACCTTTAAAGCAATGAAAATAGGAGATGAGTTAGATGATGATGATTCAAAAGATTTGGAAGCAAATTTCACAAGGAGATTGAAGAAAGGTACTGATAAATACAAAGGTAAGTTACCCTTTAAGTGTTTCAGTTGTGGAAATATTGGTCATTATGCATCAAGATGTCCTAATAGACCTACAAAAAAGAAGAATAAGGATAATAATAACAATCACAAGGATAAAAAGGATAGAAATTTCAAGAATTTGTACTATGTTAAGGAAGATGTTGTAATTTCTAATGATGAATATGACCTTGAGGAAGATAAAGATGAATGTTTGTTTCTAGCCTTGGAAAAGAAAGTTGTACCTACTAACTATGGAAGATGTGCAAAAGAATCTGGTCTGGAGAGGAAGAAAGATGAATCAGAACGTACTCTGGTAACTACTTTCATGCCAAATAGGATGAAGACTTTTGGGTAATTGACAATGGATGTTCAAATCATATGACTAGAGATAAGAGTAAGTTTACCAAACTTGAGAAGTATGATGGAGGAATAGTTATGTTTGGAGATGACTCTGGTGCTAAGATTATTGGTAAAGTAACAATTATCTTTCATGGAAAACATAATACCGATGATGTTTATTATGTAAAGGTTTTAAGGCATAACCTCTTAAGTGTTGGACAAATGTGCAAGAACAGTTTTAAGCTTATGTTTTAGGATAACACTTCTGAGATTAGAAAAGGATCTGGAACTATGGTTGCAACTAGAAGAAGAACTCATGGAAATATCTATCAACTTAAGGGTGGCGATGGTCAGTGTTTTTTATCTCAGATTAATGAGAGCTTTCTTTGGCACCGGAGGATGGAACATGTGAATTTTGATAATCTAGTTAGGATCAGTTCTAGGGAAGCTATCAGAGATCTTCCTAGAATCACAAAGTCTTCAAATTCAATCTGCAGAAGTTGTTAGATGGGAAAATAGAAAAGAAACGGTTTTAAAGGAAAGGATCAATAATCTACCAAAATGCTAGAATTAATTCATACACACCTCTGTGGTCCTATAATAATAGGAATCCTAAGTTGTGATAGGTACTTTATGCTCTTGATTGATGATTACTCTAGGATGACATGGGTTATATTTCTTAGAGAAAAAGCTCAAGCTCTTGATAGATTCAAAGTGTTTAAGGAAAGAGTAAAAAATGAGGCAAACCTAAAAATCAAATGCTTAAGGTTTGATAGAGGTGGATAATTTACATCTGGTGAGTTCAATGCATTATGTGAAGATCATGGTATAAAAATACATTATTCTGCTCCAAGAACCCCTCAGCAGAATGGAGTTGTGGAAAGAAAGAACCGGAATGTTCAAGAGGCTACCAGAACTATGATGAAAGAAGCCAATGTTCATGATGTGTATTGGAGAGAAGCAATCCACACTTTTGTTTACATTCTTAACAGAGTTTAAATTAGAGGTAACAGTACCAAGACCCCTTATGAGTTATGGACTGGTAAGGCTCCTACTGTAAAATACTTTAAGGTATTTGGAAGTAGATGTTATATTAGAAGAGATGAAGAAAATATTGGAAAGTTTGATGCTAGATGTGATGAAGTAATTTTCCTTGGATATCCAAATAACAGCAAGGTGTATTATAGATGTTTTAATAAGAGAATGAGAAAAATAATTGAAAGTACTAATGTAAAGGTTGATGAATCTATGTATAGACCAGTGGAAATAACTGAAGTTGAACCTGATGATCCAATCTATGTGAAAATACAAGAAGAAGAAAAGGAAGAGAAAGAACAAAGTGATGAATAGGAAGAAACTTCGGAACCTACACCTAAGACTCCTAAAATATGTTCAGAATAATCATCTATTGGAATAGATAATCGGAGACAAAAGTGAAGGAGTGAAGACAAAAATCAAAGTGGTTGAGGTAAACTTGTGTTTACTTTCTAAGATAGAACCCAAGACTGTAAATGAAGCATGTGATGATGAGAGTTGGGTTAGAGAAATGAAAAGAGTAACTACAGTAGATAGAGAAGAATGAGACATGGGAACTAGTCCCTAGACCTACAAACAAGAATGTAATTGGTTCTAAATGGGTATTCATAAACAAGCTGAATGAAGATGGTGAAGTGGTAAGGAATAAATAAATACTTGTATGTAAAGGATATTCACAGGTTGAAGGAATATATTTTGAAAAAACTTTTACACCTGTAGCAAGAATGGAGGCCATTCAGATGTTCTTGGTATTTTTATCTTATAAAGACTTAAAAGTATATCAGATAGATGTCAAGTTTGCATTTTTGAATGAAGAATTGGAAGAAGAAGTGTATATGGAGCAACGAAAATTTTTTTAGCTATCTGACAAATAGGACATGGTTTGTAAATTAAATAAGGCATTATATGGACTTAACCAAGCTCCCATAGCTTGGTATGCAAGACTAGATAAATACTTGACAAAGCAAGGATTCAACAAAGGGTTTGCAAACAACAATCTTTACTTCAAGGTTGAGAAAGACAAGATATTGATAGTTTTGGTCTATGTTGATGACATCATCTTTGGTGGAAATGAAGGTATGTGTAAGATGTTTGTTGAAGATATGCAAAAAGAATTTGAAATGTCTATGATTGGTGAATTGAATTTTTTCCTTAACTCCAAGTAAATCAAACTGACAAAGGGGTATTCATTTCACAATCCAAGTATGTTAAGGAATTGTTAAAGAAGTTTGGAATGGATGACTCCAAACCAGTTTGCACCCGTATGGTAACTGGATGTAAGCTAAGTAAGGATGATGAATCTGCTAAAGTTTATCAGAGCATGTACAGATCCATGATTGGTGGATTATTGTATCTTACTACTACTAGACTTGATATCATGCATGTAGTATGCTTAGTTGCAAGATTTAAAGTAGAAACTAAGGAAGCACATGTTACAGCTATGAAGAGGATATTCAGATATCTTAAAGGAACTACAGATTATGGGTTGTGGTATCCAAAGGACAATGATTTCACATTGAATGCTTACACTGATGCAAACTGGGTTGGTTGTGTAGATGACCGGAAGAGCACAAGTGGTGATGCATTCTTCCTTGGAGGAAGATTAGTTTCATGGTTGAGTAAGAAATAAGATTTAGTTTATTTATCCACTGTAGAAGTAGAGTATATTGCAGCAACATCCTATTGTACACAAGTACTTTGGATGAAGCAAACCTCGATGGACATAGGTATGATAAGTGATAAACCTATCTGTATATTTTGTGACAATACAAGTGCTCTAAAAATTTCAAAGAATCTAGTGATGCATTCCAGAACAAATCATATATCTATCAAGTATCACTTCTTGAGGGAGAAGGTATTGAGGAATGAAGTTAGACTTGAATATGTACCTACCAAAGAAAAATTGCATATATTCACTAAAGCCCTTCCGAAGGATACTTTTGAGTATCTCAGAGGGAAGTTAGTGGTTACTTCCCCTCCTTCTTTGAACTAAGTGCACATGGAGGTGCATCTGTCCAGTGGATTCACAGACTCTTTATTCTAGATTGATGATTGTGGTCTACTCCCCAGAGGGAGTAGTGAAGTGCATTGTTGCAGTATGTGATGTGGGTGTACTACTTAGGGGGAGTAAACAGAGATTTATATAGAAATAAATTCCTTTTCCATTGATGTCAAAGGGGGGGAGAGAGAGAGAAGCATGTGAAAATTTTATGCTTGGCACGTTGTCGCTTGTGAAAATCATGTATGTTGTCTTTGATTATTTTTTACATCATGTGTTGCCATCAATTACATAGGGAGAGATTGTTGCAAGTATGGACGTGTCTAGTGGTGTTTTCATTAATTTTTTCATTGATTTCAACATAGTTAAGGTTGAGTAAGTTGTGTATTTTCCAAGTGCTTTTGAGAAAATTTGAAAAATAATGAAAGCAGAATTAAAAGTGTGTTCTGAGTGTGCTCTAGTATAGTGCTCAACATTTCTCCTATGTTGATCCTATACCTATGAAGATCTATAGGTGTTTTCATAAGCTTTAATGGATTGTATTTCTTAGTTTGAGCTTTTGGTTTGATGGAGAGTAGAAGATATGTTCACCGATGTGTGAACTAGTTTTCCAAAACTATTTGTTTGAGGACTGGGAGGAATTTTTTGGCTCTGCAGTCTTCTGATATTTGGGATCAGATCTTGTGGATCTGGGAAATGACTCTTTCTGGTGGTTTCTACGTTCTAAAAAAAAATTCTTGTAGTTTGGCACTTTGGAAGATTTGCTCTAGAGCTCCTATGGTTTTACTGGCTGGTCTGATTGGACTGGTGAAGAGTTCTTTGAAAATGAAGCTGGTTGCAATTGTTTTGGATGTACCTAAAGTGTTCTCAGAGATGGTGAAATGACTGGTGAATCATAGTGAGTGATCCACGTGTGATTATCTTGTTGGAGATGTGTGTACTTCAAATCTCATTGTATTAGGTTTGGCTGACCTGGTGTTTACATGTTACATTTGGCTTTTGCATCGATTTGAGAAAGTGTGTGTGAGCTTCAAGATTTTTTTTGCGTCCTAAATTAAATATCTAATTGGTCCTCCCTCATTATTATCCACCACGAGAATGTTGAGTAGCTGACCTAGTTTGAAATTGTAATTTGAAATTGCATAATTTGACCTTGGTGAATGTTTCTAAGGTTGAAGATGGTATAAAATAAAATCAAGTTGTGGATAATTTAATATCCATCCATCAATCATCCATGAATCGAGAAAGTGAGAGAACACATGTGCAAAGAAGAGAGTGGAAGAGTGAGTTAAGGCAACAATACTTTAAGGTGTTAGATTCTTGAAAGCAATGAGTTGATGGCACCTACAATCTTTTGATCAAGTTTTGAATGTGTGGAACCCTAGTGGTGGATCTTCATTTATCACTTTTTATTTTTCTGTAGGGAGTGAGCCTCCTTTCTGGACAATGAGTCCTTCTCAAGGAAGTGAGCCCTTAATCTAGGTAGTGAGCCTTTGTATTTGGGTAGTGATCCCTCTGGCAGTGAGCCTTTGTATCTAGTATTGCATTACTACTATATTATGAGTTAATCCTCATTGTGGTTTTTCCCTCATTGGGTTTTCCATGTAAATCTAGTGTTTTATGCATTTCAACATGTGTACCATTCCAATTGGAAGCATCTTATCGCATACATCATTCCAATTTATTTCCATTTTCATCCCATTTTCACCCACCTTCCCTATCAATCTTGTTCTTGGTAAAGACTAGGGGCATATACTTCAAAACATGCTTTTGGAAAATCTTGATATGGTCATTTTCTTTTGATCATATATTATCTATGTCATATCCTCACCTACATAGAACTATCCAAACATAATATACTATTATGATATAGTCCTTCGAAGTAAAATCCATTATCCTAGATCTATTTTACACAATGCCTATCCTTCACATATCCATTTCCATTGCACTAGTCTAGTCATCCAATCATAGTGTCCCACATATTTCTAGACATTGGGAGCAAGTAATTACATATTTCTTTGGAATAAATCTTGATCTATGTCTTCTAGAACATATTTTGATCTAGGCATCATCCAAACAATCCATATTAGTTTCACCTTGCTAATGCTTCAGCATGGTATCAAAACATTCAAAAAATAAATCTTAGCCTAGCTACAAATCTTGATCAATATTTTTTGATCAATCAATCATCTCAAGATGTATCCTTCCCTATCCTCATGTTATTCCTATCTTTACAAAACTATCCTTGCATTATTGTGTATCCTCGACAATGTTATCACTATTTGCAATCACTCAATTAGATCAATTGATTTTAGCTTGGCTATGAACAAGATCTCAAAATATTATTGGTATCCCTACATACTAATATATCTTTATCATTCATCATCATCATCATCATCCATATAAGTCATTCAAAAATTCAAAAACATCAAATATTCCAAAAATCCAAAAACATTACATATTTTCTAAAAAATATAAAAAACTAGATATTTTCTGAAAAATATAAAAAACATATCATCTACCATGTCCATAATAAATTTTCCATTTCCTAGACAAAATTTTAAGAAAACATAAACTATGCAACTTCCCAATGCATTGAGCATTCATGAAACAATTAGGATAGGATACTCTAGCTAAATTATCTACAACCTACTGATCAATTGCCAAATCTACTTTTAACATCTTATCAAACCAATCATGTCCTATGGATACATCTTTCCTACAATGGAAATTTATCACTCATGAGCACATCTTTTCTGGCAATAAATCTTATAGCTATTGATCTATTTTATCTTTAAGTCTTTTATTACTTGATTTATCTTAGTTTATTATTTCAATTTTCCTCGAAGATGTCATAAAATGATTTAGAGGAGCAAGAATGGGGCAAAGTCATTTCTTTAATATGTCATGTTTGCAGAATTTTTTAAGCACTACTATGAAAGGTATGTTTCCTTGTGTGTATTGGACTAGATTCAAGCATTATCAAATCACACTATGTATATAAGGTTATCAATTACCTTTATGCATTAGGGACCTTATCATGTTGTGAAGCTATGTTTCCCTACATATTCCAACAAGTTTCTATCATGTCTATTATGTTTAAGAACAATCCTTATTTGTTGTGTCTTAGTCCTAACAAAGGATATTGGAGTCACCAAGGTTTGTCTCAACTTGATGTACATATATCCATCTATCATATATCAAAAAAAATAGGCAAACAAAATAGATTTCATCATCATAGTTCTCATGCCTTGTTGTGCATACATCTACTTCCCACATAATAAAATGCTTTGTGATGATAAAAAAAGGCATAAAATAGAAAGCACCTCCTATATCAATCCATCTCTATCAATTTACATCACTCGTCGATCAACATTCACTATCTTATCACTATCTTTCTTCTATACTAATCTTTCTTCCATTCCCATATCTTTCATATTCTACT
The DNA here is from genome assembly GCA_007115665.2 of Sequoiadendron giganteum. NCBI lineage: Eukaryota > Viridiplantae > Streptophyta > Pinopsida > Cupressales > Cupressaceae > Sequoiadendron > Sequoiadendron giganteum. Next base: position 37,591,410 of record CM021109.1, on the reverse strand, counting down.
CTTTCCATTTTCCTCCATATCTATCGCATAATTCTTATTCTTTTCGAGATTTTAACTAAACAATTTCATTCTTTTGTCAAACTCTCGAGGGCGCATCCTACATTCATTTCTTCATTTCGTTGGGGAAAACTAGGGAATGTCTTCACTTTCTTTGAAACAATGCTATAAGAATGTATTATCTCAAAGAGGGGAAAAATGTAGACACCTAATCTTGACTAAATTATTAAATTAAGTATTTTTACTTCATCTTGATAATTGAATAATTTCATATTATTTGATTAAATTCATATTCTTTATTCCTCTATATTAATTAAATAATTAAGTTTATTTAATTAATTTATTAATTATTCCTTTATTCATATATATTAATTAAATAACTAATGTTATTTGATTAATTTACTAATTATTTTCCTATTATAAAGTCTAATTAAATAATTTATAATTATTTAATTAATTATCCATTTCCCACTTCTTAAATTAAATATTTTTTTTAATTATTTAATTCATTCATTTATCTCTCAACATTATATTCTTCCAAAATAGATAAAATCATTTATTTTATATATGAAATTGAATGTTGCACATGTAAATAATAATTAAATTTATTTAATTATTAAATACTCATACAATTTCCACCTCACCTGTTGACTGAGACTTACTCTCATTTCACTAATCAATCAAATCCACTTCAATCCCACTCACTTCGAGTTCTCTAAGCAATCAATTTAGTCTACTAACCATCAGTCTGAGTTAACACTCCATTCAATCTCGTTAACTGAATCATGGATTTAGTTAACTAAAATCATGTAGTCACTTAATTGACCCTTAATTCCTCTCATCATTTTTCAACCATTGATATTCTCAATCTCTCCTTTGATCTTGACCATTTATTGGTGTCATCAAATATCTATAAATATAACCATCCTATCAATCATTTTTCATCTCAAATCACACAGGAAAACTATACTTGTATTTTGCAGGTGCTTTTGTGCTATCGTGCTAAATACAAATATGAGAGCAAAGACTATCATACCATTTCTCCTAAGGTGAAATAGAGGAGAGAAATGGCTACACATAGGTTATATTGTATTGTTTTTCATGCTTATTTTTAATTAATTTACTTTTATTGCTTTATTGTTGTGACTTGTGATTGTGATTCTCATTTAATCATTCATATATATTTCATGTTTTACAATCATGATATTTTAAGGTCATACAATCATAACACCATGTAAATTTGAGCATATACTTGATAGGTATTGTATAGCCCCTCAAATTAACTGTGATAATTCATCATACACTTGATTTAAGATGAGGATAAAAGACATGTAATAATAATATTAATGGCCATACATTATGTTGTAGCAGCCCTTATGATTTATATGATTTAATCATTATGATAAATTTAGTCTCCTCAAATATGAGGACAATCATGGATTCATGTGACAAATATAATTTTGTAAGATCGATATAAATAGTATACAATATGATAATATAAAAATGATATAAAGGATTTTATGCAATACATATTCACTTAAGAATTTTATAAAGGATTTATTGTAAGATATTATGAAAAAGTGTAATATGAAAGGTCGTGTGAAATATTGTCATACATAAGCATACTAGAAAGATATTGTGTATAAATGATAATATGTAGATTTATGTATCTATTTTCATAATGGAGATAAATTATCTAACTTGTAAAAAAAAGAATCAAAATTACTCCCGAAAAAATAAATATTATGGTGCGTGAGGATAATTTTGAATACCATGAGTAAGAAAAATAAGGGTCAAAAAATTATAAAAGAAGAATAAGTAAGGAGATAAAGGCCATTAAGATTGTATATAAGGAAATGCATTATGATATCAAGGATTGCGTAGGTTTAAGATGAAGTAAATGTAAAAAATAAATTTATAAGTAAAAAATGCATTAATACAAATTATTATGAAGAAAAAAGGAAAGAGAAATTTGAATAGATATAATCCTTGCAAAGTCATAAGATAAAGGGGACTTGCAATGCTAACTGTACTAGAGTTTAAAAGTAAATAGAAGGTTTGTATTTTTTATATGGTCCTCTCTCCCTCCATTTAAATAGACACAACATATAGACTATTTAAACAATAATAAACACACTATGTGGAGTGATTTAGACTAGCACATAAAAAGGAAAGAGAAATTTGAATAGATATAATCCTTGCAAAGTCATAAGATAAAGGGGACTTGCAATGCTAACTGTACTAGAGTTTAAAAGTAAATAGAAGGTATGTATTTTTTATATGGTCCTCTCTCCCTCCATTTAAATAGACACAACATATAGACTATTTATACAATAATAAACACACTATGTGGAGTGATTTAGACTAGCACATGATAAAATCATCACAGTTATATGATATTTATCATAAATTTATTAAGAAAATCTAATAATCGTTAAAAAATTACAAGATTCTCACTTACACAAATGGTTAATTCCTCCTAAAAAAGTGACTCATAATGCCAATGTGATAGAACACACTAATTTACCTTTAGAAAAGATACTCATATTTTGACTATATTGACTATGGTCTAAATCTGATGGTTATATGTTAGTTTGTTAATATTCTAGGGGTACATGTTTGCTACTAATATAATTTGTATTCCTCTACTATTTACTCTTCATTAAATTTAATATGACTTGACCTATCCTTAGATGAATAATGACAAGTAGGTTATTTTACCCACATTTTAAGAAAGTAAAAGGAATGAGCATACCCTTAATAGTTCCTATTTTTTAACACAATTCCTCCTCTTATTCTGAAAAGATAATCACAAGTAACCATAAGGAGATGGGCCTATCCATTATCCTTTCTAGTGAAACATAAATATTGATAGATTGAAAAAATTAATTGAAACGAAACAAATTTATCAAGATCATTAATATTTGTTTGCATGTCATAAGGAACTTCTAGAATTTAATAAATTATGTCATTTCTCTTGGTAATTATAATACTAAAAAATATTAAGGTACATTAACATCAATGATATTTTCAAATCATTATATAACTCATAAACGTCACATTTTAAAGGTAATTAATGTTGGAGTTGATGTCGAACCCCACATCTCCTAGAAATAACTTGAAAGGAATTATCTTATTACAAATAGAGAGAAAATAAAGATAGATTTTCTATGCAACCTGAGAAATTATGTCATGCACTAACCTAAATTATTGACTACAATGAATGATGAATCCTTATGAAAAGGAAAAATTAACCCTATATCTAAACCTAGGTGAGGATTAGATTAGATTGTGACAAGTCTCCTCATCCTATGCAATGAACAACAGGACCTATAAATAGCTTAATCTAAGAATATGGAAAACACTCTTATGTTTAGATTAAGTGTAATAAAGCAGAAGGGGCCTAATAAATAATTAATGATTAATTAATTATTATGTGGTTTTTATATTTACTCCAACACTCACCCATAATATCAACTTAGGGAGAATCTGAAAAAATAATGATGGATGCAACAATAGGCCTCAGATACAAGGCTTGATGAGGTACCCATGTATAAAAGAATGAAATCTCTCATAATAGGGAAAAATGAGAAAACCACATGGGAAAAAACTCCTCCCCAAAAGAGAGAAAATGAAATAAATGTGCTAGTAAAAGAAGGATAGAAGGAGGATTTGACACACCATGGAATGCTTCTATCACACAAGTACAACAAGTGTACCCTAATAAGAGATAGAAAATGAGGATATGAATGCCCCCATAAAGAAATAGCTCAAGTTCCAATGATGAAATCTTGAAGATAGAAAATGATCCAATACCTACAAACAACATTTCTCACCTTAGGAAGAAACAAATTCACTGGTGATTGGGGAAGTCAGTCCCATAAATTGGATGAATAAGGAATCTAAATCCAAAGGATGTTTTCCTCTAAAAACTTCTCAAATGTTCGCATGTATGAATGAGATGATGCCAATCAATAATCCTATGAAGACTAATGTAGAAAAAAATTTGAATTCAATGATGGTGGGATAAAAATGATGATATGGATGTCAGAAAAGAGGACATGCATATGCTCAAAATAATCCTCCAAATTTATAATCTAAGGCTTCACAAACAAGGATGATATTTCTTCAAGATACGAATCTCAAGTACTTGTGTTTGAATGAATATGGATTTCCTAATACACTAAACCAATATGGGACAAGGACATGGTGATTCCAATTTGATCAAGAACAAAAAATGGAGATTGGGTCTCGATATGAAGTGTGGTAACATGAAAAAAAGTATCTGAACCATTAGACAATGAAAGACCAATGATATAATCAAGCTCTTCTAAATTATCATTATCAAATGGTATGCAATATGAAACACAAAGGGGAATGAGATAATCTATAATATGGTCCTCTAGGAATGGAGAGATATGGGTCTCTCCATGGATCTTTGAAAGTTGAGTCCAAAGTGTGTGGGGAAAATCAATGTTTGATACAACACACATAGTGTCAGGATTAACACTATAAAAAATCAATCATACAACATGATCACTAATAATATCCCAAACTAATCTACTCCCTAGTGTGTTTGGTTTAGGTATGATTCCATAAAAATAAGGAAAAGATCAATCCACCTGAGATGTGTCAAGATGCAATTTTCTAAGACTCATAAATACCCTTTTCAAGGATGACCACAAAAGGTTGAATAGAAAACCCATAGTACCTCCTTAAATGAAAAATTATATACCAATGATCTCAATGCATGTAAACCAAATTATATGAAGCCATCTCATGCAAAAAAAACATTTCTAAATGTCAAAATGTCCAAGCAATTGATCAAAATGTGAAATCACCAAAAAACAACAAAATGTGACTGGAACAAATTTTAGAAAAAGTTCATGAATGGATCTAGAGATCTCTAAAATACCTTTAAAAATTACAATAATCATGAATATTAGAGATAAAAGTAAAATTTTATGAGATCAAAAGCCAAAACTAATGGTATAATTGTAGATTAGAGAAAAATCAAGGTTAAGGTTATAAAACATCAAAACTAAAACCATTAAGCCCTAAACCAACAATGAAGCACAATCCAACATAAAAACATAAAGAAAAATTGTCTATTCCATGATTGATTCACCTCCATTGTCCTCCATTTTCTTGGATGTACTTGATTGCCCTCATATTTTGAATATGCAATAGTAGCCTAATGATAATGATAGAAAAATATTGAAGATTGTACCTGTTTGCTTTGATAGCAATAGTCTAGGTATCATAAGATGTAGATTGAAATGACAATGATAGGTTTCCTTTATAGAAAGTCAAATGTGAATGAAGGGATGAGATTAAAAGGTAATATGACATGGCAACCAATGGCCAATAATGAAAGTTGTATAAAATATGGTTAGGGCCAAATTAGGGTAATGATAAAGATGAATGGCTAAGATTGAATTATAAAATAATTCAATCAAGGGTGGAAATTGAATGAGATGCCAAGAGATAAGATTGGCATAGAAAAAGAGGTTGCTAGGGGACTTTAAATAATTATAATATTATTTAATTGAGGGAAATGAATAATTAAATAATTAAAATAATTATTTAATTATAGAGGACATGTGATAGGTTTAATTTTCAATAATTATTTAATTCAAAAGTGTGAAGAAAAGGACAAATTAATAGCCAATTAAATAAATTAAATGTATTTAATTAATCAAAAAGAAGAATAAAATTAAAGCCATGAATTAATTAAATAATTAAAATTATTTAACTAATAGAAGTATCAAATTAGGCAATAATCAAATGATCAAAACTATTTAATTATTAAGGACGAAAGGAGGATCGACAAAGAAAAATAATATACCTAGACCTAGGACAATTTTTAGTGTCTATAATAACTTCAATAGGTGATAAATTATACCAATAGAAAAAAATTATGATAAAACCTACACCACTACAAATTGCTTGGAATAAAATTTTCAATGATATCTCATTTTCTCAATTTTAACAACATATGCCTAAGTCATGCCAAAAAGAAAAAAATCCCCCTTTAAGCATAATTGAGGGGGCTAAGAGCCAAATTGGATGATATATTCACTGAAATCATGTTGATATTGTTAATGGATGATAGCTTCGATCAGATATGAATGACAGTGATGCAAGTATCATTGTCGTTCATAAGTGATCTAAATTATTATTCATGTTATGATATTTCTAAAGGAAACATTTATAATCAAAATTATGAGCATTCATATAAATTCAATCTTTCTCGTGATATTATATTTTGCATTCATGCGAAATCGGAATTCTCTTATGTCATCCACCATCATATAGAAGGTTATATACGTGTGAGTATATGCATAGCAAATGAGTTGTTAAACAAACCGCACCCTAAAGGACGCATCCCATGAGTGGATGTGCCTCCACTCGTGGAGACACGTCCTCTCATGAGGCGCGCCTCTTAGGGGCAGACTTCTCCCTTACTTATGGTGGTTCCTCATTCGATATGCAAACATAGAAACCGGACAATGTTCTGCAATCAGCACATTCAATAAAACAATTCATATCTGGAAATCGAAATCTAAAGAATCGAAAATCTGAACATAGAGGATAAATATTTTTTGTCTTAGAAAGTTTCTCATACAAGTTTTTCTCAACTTTAGTTCAATCCTAGTATTGTATTAGGATCCCTTTAGTGAACAGATTTGATTACATTTACATGGTATCAGAGCCACGTTGTTCGAATCCAAATCAAATCTAAAATCAGATTGCTCAAAAGAAATTTGTATCTTCTAAAATCGAATTCACATCACATTCTTCATAATGTCTATTGTGATCAGATTTGAAAATCATCTTACAAGAGTAGATAAACTAGTCTCACTTATGAGAGAAACTATTAGGGAACCAGTGGTTGAACCTAAGAAAATTGAGAACCTTGTGTTCTACACAGCCCTTTCTAATCAAGTATCTGACAACACTCAAAATTGGGTAATTGATAGTGGTTCATCCAGACACATCACAGGGTCCAGAGAACACCTAGACTCCATGACTGAAAAGTTTGATTAAGAAGTAACCATCGGGGATGATTCTGCATACCCTGTAAAAGGGGTTGGAACATGCTCTATCAAGTTGAAATCTGGGATTTCTCTAAAAATCACTGGAGTCCTATTTGTACCTGGAATTAAGAGAAATCTTATATCCATCTCTGCCCTTGAAGACAATGGCTACAAAGTTACATTTATGGATGGTAAAGTTCTAGTATGGCCTAAAAACTCAACTATCAAGAAAGCACATACTATAGGCATAAGACAAGGGTACCTTTACAAACTTTGCACTGAGGTTAAACAAGCCCTTACCCTTGACACTATTGATTTGAATGAAATCTGGCATAGAAGACTAGGTCACCTTCATTTCCATGCCCTACCTTCTATGGAAAAACTTGTTACAAGATTACCCAAGCTAAAACTATATCATGAGGGAACTTGTAAAGGTTGTGCCCTAGGAAAGAATACTAAAGGATCCTTCCAGAATAGCCTAAGTAAAACCCTTAATGTATTAGAACTGGTTCACTCTGATCTTTACGGACCCATGTTTGTACCTTCTAAAGCAGGATTTCTATACTATGTTATATATGTAGATGACTTCTCGAGGAAAACCTGGATCTATTTCCTTAAATGCAAAGAGTAAATAGAAATCCTCAAAAGGTTCGAAGAGTTTAAAGCCCTCACTGAAAACTTTTCCGGAAAGAAAATAAAAACCTTAAGGATAGACAATAGAAAAGAATATACCTCTGAGATCTTTAAAGAATTCTGCATGAGTGTCAGAATTAAGAGGGAATTCACTATCGCCTACAATCCTCAACAAAATGGGGTTGCTGAGAGGAAAAATATAACCATTGTAGAAGCTGCTAAAGCAATGTTGCTAGACCAAAACATTGAAACATCTTTCTAGGCAGAAGCCTCTAGGACTACTGTCTATATCCAAAATAGATGTCCTCATTCTCATCTTGATAACAAAACTCCTGAAGAAGCCTTTATCGGCATAAAACCTGACATTAGCCATCTTAGGATTTTTGGCTGCCCTGTCTATATTCATGTACCCAAAGAGAAGAGATCCAAACTAGAACCTTCTGGAAAGAAGGGAGTATTTGTGGGTTATAGTGAAACCTCCAAAGCTTATAGAATATTCATACCCAGGCAGAAACAAATTGAGTTGAGCAAAGATGTCATCTTCGAAGAAGACATTGCATTCAAGAGGGAAAGAAGTACGAGTGAGACAGAAACCTATTTCCCTAGGATACCTGAAATGGAACCTACTCCTGAGATTCAGAGGGAGCATCCTGAGGAAATGCCACTTGAACCTCCTACCACTTCAAATGAGGACACAAATGACATTGGAAAAAAGAGACCACTTTGGGCAAGGAAGATGATCAAAGAAGCAGAGGATCATGCAGCACCTAAAGGAACGTTTAGGGAGAGTAAAAGACCCAAACATTTCTCTAGCTATGTTGCCCTAATGAACAACATCATAAACTCTGAACCTGCCAGTGTTACAAAAGCCTTCAGACATCAAGCTTGGAAGGATGCAATGACAGAGGAGTACCAGTCCATACTAAAGAATGATGTATGGGACATAGTGCCTAGACCAAAAGAGAAATCTATTGTTTCTTCTAAATGGCTCTTCAAAATCAAGCATGTTGTTGATGGCAGTATAGAAAAACATAAAGCACGTTTCGTGGCTAGGGTTTTTTCTCAAAAGGAAGGCATTGATTATGAAGAAACATTTGCACCTGTTGCCCGTTATACATCAGTAAGAGCAGTATTAGCCATTGCAGTAGCTAAAGGATGGAAGATCCATCAAATGGATGTGAAAACTGCCTTCCTGAATGGAACCATTGAAGAGGAAGTCTATCTGGAACAACCTGAAGGTTTTGAGATACATAAATCTAACTCACATGTGTGCAGGCTCAAGAAAGCTCTCTATGGACTTAAATAGGCTCCCAAGGTTTGGTATGAAAGAATTGACAGCTATCTCTTGGGATTAGGATTTTCCAAGAATGATGCTGACTCCAATCTCTACTTCAAGGTAATCAAAGGTGATATGCTTATAATTATTTTATATGTTGATGACCTGCTAATAATAGGAGAAGATCACCTCATTGCTCAAGGGAAACAAGATCTAGTCTCTAAATTTGACATGAAAGACTTGGGTATTCTTCACTACTTCCTCGGTTTGGAAGTATGGCAGAAATCAGAAGGTATTACACTAAATCAAGGGAAGTATACTATTGACATTCTGAAAAGATTTGGAATGTTGGACTGTAGACCGATGTCTACACCTATGGAAACCAACCTTCACAAATTGAAAGAAGCAGCAGCAGAATCCAAATGTGCAGATCCAACCCTTTACAGACAGATGATTGGATCCTTAATGTATCTGGATAACACTAGACCTGATATTTGCTATGTTGTAAATGCCCTCAGCCAGTTCATGTGTGAACCTAAGGAAATTCACTTGATGGTTGTAAAGCATATTTTTAGATATCTTCAAGGCACCATTGGATATGGTCTTCATTACAAGAATGATCCATTAGATCTACATGGGTACTCTGATTCAGATTGGGCTGGAAGTGTAACTGATCAAAAAAGCACATCAAGATGTTTTAGTTTGGGATCAGCTATGATCTCCTGGATTTGCAGAAAACAATCATCAGTTGCACAGAGCTCAATAGAAGCTGAATATATTGCAGCCTCAATGGGAGCAAGAGAAACAGTGTGGCTTCGTAAATTGATTGTGGGACTCTTTGGTGATCCCTTGAATCCTATGATTATTCATTGTGATAATCAGAGTTGTATAAAACTCTCTGTGAGTCTTGTCTTTCATGATAGATCTAAACACATTGAGATTCCCTATCATTATGTGAGAGATATGGTGGAAAGGAAAGTGATTCAGTTGGAGTATATTAGTACAAATGATCAAACTATAGACATTCTCACCAAGCCTCTCTCCCGGATCAAGGTAGAGCACTTTAGGAAGAAACTTGGTATGGTTGAAATTTAATTTGTTATTTATGTTTGAAAGACAAATTGTTTATAAATTGTACTAATATATAAAGATTTTTAATGTGTAAACTCTTTTGTCATGTGTTTGACTCCATGACTTTATGGGCCTACTCCGCCTGTGTGCATTATTGAAAGGTGACGATCTTTCTGATAATGAACACTTGTATTTGACATTGTAAAGTGACGACTCTACAATGATGAACTATCATGATAGATATCATGTGACTTGATATCTATGGACATGTCATGATAGTATCTCTTGGACACCTTGATGGATATCGTGAGACTTGATATCTGAAGGTCATTGTGATCCGTAAGAGATAATCATGGTGGATGATTATATCCGTGGATATGCCATGAATTATGGTAGACATCATGTGACTTGATGTCAGTGCACATACCATAATGAAGATGTGTTATGGAGAATGTCATGTGACTTGACACTTTCAGAAGCATATCATATCTTCTGATATCATGAGTTAGGTGATATCACTTTTGGAAGTTATTCTTCCTAGTTAAAGAGGGAGTGTTGAAATAATGAAGATGTGTTATGAAGAATGTCATGTGACTTGACAACTTTGAGAAAACATATCATATCATGTGTGAAGGTGATATCTTAACTTCTTTGATTTGAAATATCTTCCCTAGCTAAGAGGGAGTGTTAATGGATGATAGCTTCAGTCAGATATGAATGACAGTGATGCAAGTATCATTGTCATTCATAAGTGATCAAAATTATTATTCATGTTATGATATTTCTAAAGGAAACATTTATAATCAAAATTATGAGCATTCATATAAATTTGATCATTCCCATGATATTATATTCTGCATTCATGTGAAATCGGAATTCTCTTATGTCATCCGCCATCATATAGAAGGTTATATACATGTGAGTATATACATAGCAAATGAGTTGTGAAACAAACTGCACCCTAAAGGACGCGTCCCATGAGTGGACGTGCCTCCACTCGTGGAGACACATCCTCTCATGAGGCGCGCCTCTTAGGGGTGGACCTCTCCCTTACTTATGGTGGTTCCTCATTCGATATGCAAACATAGAAATCGGACAATGTTCTGCAATCAGCACATTCAATAAAACAATTCATATCTGGAAATCAAAATCTGAAGAATCGGAAATCTGAACATAGAGGATAAATATTTTTTGTCTTAGAAATTTTTTCATACAAGTTTTTCTCAACTTTAGTTCAATCCTAATATTGTATTAGGATCCCTTTAGTGAACAGATTTGATTACATTTACAGATATCAACATGAAATCAATAAAAAAATATTCTATTTTGATGGGAATACTCCCCTCATTAGAAATTATTGTCAGGTTTTTGAAGGAGGCCAAAATATAATAAGTAGGACCACAAAATATCATGGGGTAAAATTTTATACATTGGAAATTTTAGAGGGGTCATAAATCCTCACTATCAATGGAGGAAATATGGCTATCGGTTGGTATAGGCTATCGGTGTCTGAAAAAGGTTTCCAAAGGTTAAAAGTTGACAACTAGTTGAGGAAATTGTCACTAGCCATGGATAGGAGTGGAATTCAACATTGCATGTGGAGCCCATTGTGTGATGGTATAGTGCACACCTACACAAAGTACAAACCCTTGCACATGGTTTTTTTGAAAACCTTTTTTTTTTTAAATAAAAGGAAAAATAAGAAAGTAATTTTTTAAACCCTTCATTCCAAGCTGATGTGGGAGAAATAATGGTGGATAGGGTCACCTAGAGGATCTTATGACCGTACAAATTCTTGTGTGTGGATTCTTCGTTTTTGTTTTTTTTAGTTTTAACTTCTCTGATTTCAACTAATTAATAAGTGACTTAAGGGGTTTTGGCCATTTTGAATCCAACAGTGATGCCCTTTTCTCCTAGATGAGCTAATCTTTCCTTGAAGGACATCTCTCAAAATTTGAATAGGAAGCTATAGATCTAGTGCTCTAATACAATGTTGGAGTTGATGGTGAACCCCACAACCCCCATAAATTATCTACAAGAAGTTATCCTAGATCATAAATAGAGAGAAAGGAAAGATGTATTTTTTATGCAACCTAAGAAAGTGTATTGTACATTAACCTAAATATTGATTACAATGAATGATGAATCCTTATGAAAAAGAAAAAACATCCCTAGATCCAAACTAATTATTAGGTGCTTTTCCCAATCACTCCAACAATTAATATGATAAAATATTATTAATTATCATTTAAACTACGATAAAAAAGTATCCCTAGTTGTGTGTATCAACAATCAATTGATCCATAGTCAATACTTAAATCCAAAAGTTTAAGATTATAACCCTAGGAAAAAGGTGGAATTAGAACCATTAAATTGAGGGAAGCTTAATATTTACATTGAAAATTTATAAAAGATTTTTATATCAATTATCTACAATTGGATGGAGGTGTTTTGGTAGGCTTGTGTGGGATCATTCACTTTAGTAATTTTAATGTGAGGATTTTTTTCCAAATAGATTCACATAATCATTCCTAATTATTATAAATATCAATGCCAAAAAAAAATATATGAATAATATGTTAACTAAAGATCTAACTAATCCCATTCAAACAAACATTCTTATTAATAATTCTTCACTACAATTCTCTCTTTTGAAATTTCTTTGAATGCTAGTTCAATTATATTTTAGAAGAGAAGAAAAATTAATCTCTTCCCTTCTTTTAAAACTCATTATAAGAATTATTGAACTATCCTCTAATAATAGTTTGATTTGCATTATCTTTTTTATATAAGGGTAATTATTTTTATATGAACTCTCACACTCACATCTTATATTTATTGAATTTGTATGACCTAACCATGTTATAAGAACTTTACATGCTAGGGATATATACCTCATTTTATTGATTACATCATCCCTCATTTTATTGATTACATCATCCCATGTATTGAGATCCTTATTATATTGTGAACTCGACATGCCTTCCCTAATCTATCAATACATGTTATTCCATACAACATTGATATATACCTCCATATTAGGCAACCATTGCATCCCTTTTGTGTGCTCATTCCCCCATAGTGGGGCATATGCCTTTCTTAACTTGTCCTTTACCTTTTAAAAATGTTACTAGCCATTAAGGACATATCACCACTTTATTTACCTATATTGGGAGGAACCTCACCCCTTGGACTATCATTTGACGTACTTTAAACATTTTTCTCACATGGTGCATTTATTTACAATTTTTACTTTATATGTTTTATATGCTTACATTCTTAGATGACCTTTATATATTTCATGTTATATTATCAATGTTTTTAAATTTTGTTAAATCATATCATATATGTATATATTTTATTTATAAGTCTTAAAATATGTTTTTAAATTAAATTAAATTTAGTTTGAAAATTAAATGTAAACCTTTTTATTATGAATATTTAAATGTATAAAATATATTCAAGCATGGCCGACAAGAATTCTCATTTATCTAATCAGTTTTATCATGGTCATAGAAGTGAATTTTATTTTGTACTATTTTAGAGATTAAATAATGCATTGTGCTAGCCATTTAGATCAAACTACTCATAATACACCAAACCAATCAAATAGAGATATTTTGGTGACCATTAGAGAAGATATTGCATATATGACCAATATAATTTAATAATACAACCCTAATGATCATAGAATTGAAAATTTATATGTATCACTCTCTAGGAGTGTTACTAGAGATGTGAAACGGCCATCAATTAGTAGGATTATTTTATTTGATATGGTTCTTAAAATGTTCTTATTTTCTATAAGATGGGATAGAATGCAATCATGTCCTATTATCAAGTACATGAATCCTATTGTAACTCCACTTATTATCCTCAGATGGATGGAATCTCACTATAGACAACCTCTAAATGATAAGTTACCTCTATAATTTTATAACAATTAAAATTTTTATTTATTAGTTGATTATGCATCCATCCCTCAAAATGTTTTATAGGGGAGAGGGAGGTTTGTTGAAAAACCTTAGTATAGATTGTTGCAAGTATAAAGGTGTTGTCATTGATTTCAACTATGTGTTGATGAAGGTTGTTACATGATGAATATATCGAGGATATTGAGAAAAGTTTTAAAAAGAGGGGAATAGTCTATTGCAATTTTTGTGCATGTATAGTTGAGATATTGAGGAAGAGTTGTGAGTACATGGAGCTATATTTATGTTGCAGTGTTTGGAGATGTGTTGGAATGGTGTAATGTGTTGAGATGATGTCTCTGGTGCTTGGTTTCCAAGTGCTTTTGAGAAAATTTAATAAATAGAGAAAACAATGTTGTGCAAGTGCTCAAAACATGCTCTGGGATGTGCTCCATGTTTCTTCTGTGTTGATGATATGCCTGTGTAGATCTGATATGTTGTTTAGGATTTTTAATAGGTTTTATATCCAAAGTTTGGGTTTCTAGTTCGTTGTGCAGAGTGAGATATGCTCACTAGTGTGTGAACTAGGTATTCAGTGTTGTTTGCTGTGGTCTAGGAGAAATTTATTTGATCTGCATTTCTTTGCAATTTGGTTTTAGGTTGTGCAGATCTAGGAAGTTTCTTATGTTTTTTATATCTTTCAGAATTCAAGTTTTCTCTTGATTTGGTTTAGAATAGTGTGGGTTTCATGTGTCAAGGCGCATATGAGGTTAACTAGATGTTCTAGATTGAATTATTTCTATGATGCAAGTCTATACGAATTCTTTATTGGATCTCACATGGTTCATGGATTGTTCTAGATAATATAAAAGATATTTTTGTTGTCTGCATGTCATCTTGATCAAGTGGGAAGCATGTACTTAATAGTTTTAGGGTTTTTAGTATGGGTAATGACCGACCTAGTGTTAACACTACTTGTGAAGTCATTTCAAAGTTTGTGAAAGAATGTTGAGGTGTGTTAGGAAAAATTTAGGTCCTAACTGAGGATTTATATGGGTCACCTCCATTCCTATCCACTATAGGAATGTTTGGGTGCTGAGCTAATTTAAAATTGTAAATGTAAAGAGTGTTTCCAACCTTGGAGAAGGTTTTCAAACTTGAGGATGATATAAATAAGAGTGGTGTTATTGGAAGATCTTAAAATAGATGTGCGATAGATGTGAGTGATGAATGTGCTATGAATTGTAGAAGTGTAGATGCAAATTTGAGTAGAGAAGTGCAAACTTTAAAGTTTTGGAGTAAATGTGGTGGATTCCTTATTGCATTGAGATAGTGTTATTTGTGTAACATTTCTCTTCCATCTTCTTATATTCTAAGAAGTGAGATTTGGCTATGAGCCCCATTGGATAATGTGTCATATTCTGGTAGTGAACCCTTATACCGATTTTGCAATTACTTATATTATGAGCTAATCCTCACTATGGTTTTTCTCTCATTGGGTTTTCCATGTAAATATGGTGTTCTTTTATGAATGGTGTTTTTTCAATTTCTATTATGTCTATCTCATGATTAATCACTATAATATAATAAGGTTTTAATGAATGCTTGTGGATCTAATTGATATTGAGGGTTTTTGATGTTTTGATTTGACACAACTGATTCACTCCCCCCCTCTCAGTGGTCTTTTTCATTCAACAATTGGTATTAGAGAAAGGTTCCTTGGAGAAGAGCTTAACTGCTTGACGTAGATCCGGGATGGAAAACAAGTTAGATTTCGCTAAGTTTGACACACAGACTATGCATTCTGGAAGACAAAAATGGAAGGATATATGGCATCCTATGGGCGTGAGATTGAAAAGACAATAAAGAATCAATATGTTGCACCTAGGAATGGTCCAAGCACAAGTTATGAGATCAAGGCCAATGAATTAAAAGGTAAGGAAATATTTATTCTTTTGAATTCTTTCAAATTCTAAATTAGTAAAAGTTATGAATCTGAAGACTGCTAAAGAAGTTTGGGACAAGCTAGAGAGCATTTATGAAGGAGATGATAAGGTTAAAAAAAAATTGTAAAATCTGAAGGCACAATTTGAGACCCTACGAATGTATGAAGATGAAACAATTACAATCTACATGCAAAGAGTTGATGAGATGGTAAGTGCAATGAGAGGTCTTAATGCACAAGTCAAAAACCTAGAGTGGTAAAGAAAGTTTTCAAATCTCTTCTTGATTCTTATAGTGAAAAGGTTGAAGATTCATATCAAGAAGATCTTGATGATGTGGAAGCTAACTTTGTAAGGATGAAAAAGGGCATCGGTAAGTACAAAGGTAAAGCACCTTTCAAATTTTTTAGCTATGGAAATATATGGCATTATGCTTCAAGATGTCTAAAAAGAGTTGTGAACAATAAAAGTAAGGAGAAAAAAGGAGAGATGATTAAAATAAGTTACTATGTTAGAGAAGATGATGGTGTTTCTGATGATGAATTTGATTATGAATATGCTAATGAAAATAAATTCTTTTTCTTATCTTTAAAAGATGAATATACTTCTTCTAACTCTGAAATTTGTGTGAAGGAAAGTGTTTTGGAGAAGAAGGATAAAGTTGAAGGTACTTTGGTATTTTCTTTTCATGTTAAAAAAGAAAAAAATATCGTGTTGTTGACAATGGTTGCTCTAATCACATGACCGAAGACAAAAGTAAGTTTGTTAAACTTGAAAAATATGATGGAGGACTAGTTAAATTTGGAGATGATTCAGGAGCTAAGATTTATGGAATAGGTTCAATTAGTTTTGGTTGAAATCATAATACTAAATATGTTTACTATGTTAAAGGATTAAGGCATAATATTTTGAGTGTTGGAAAAATGTGTAGCAAAGGGTATAATAGATTTTGTTTAAGGATGAAATATGTGAGAGTAGAAAAGGGTTTAGAACTATGATTGTTTCTAGTAAGAGGATAGATGGAAACATCTATCAACTCTAGGATGTTGATGGCCATTGCTTTATGTCTCAGACTAATGGTAGCTGGTTATGGAACTGGAGGATGTGCCACATGAATTTTGACAATGTAGTTAGAATCATTTCAATTCATGCAATAAGACACCTACCAAGAATTACAAAGTCTATTAATGCTATTTACAAAAATTATCAATTTGGAAATTAAATAAGGAGTAGTTTCAAAGGAAATGAATAATTTGCTACTAGAATACTAGAATTAATTCATACAAATATTTGTTGTCCCATAAGGGTAAGAAGTCTTCATGGTGATATATATTTCATGCTTTTGATTGATGATTACTCTAGAATTACATGGGTTACTTTTCTTAGAGAAAAAATTGATGCTCTAAATAGATTCAAAGCATTTAAAGCTATGGTTGAGAATGAAATGGATTTGAAAATCAAATGTTTGAGGTCTAACAAAGGTGGAGTATTCACCTCCAATGAGTTTAACATTTTTTGTGAGTTTCATGGAATAAAGAGGCACTTGTCAACGCCTAGAACTCCTCATCAAAATGGAGTGGTTGAAAGGAAAAACATGACTATTCAAGAATTTGCAAGGACTATGATGAAAGAAGGTAACCTACTAGAATTCTACTAGAGAGAAGTAATTCATATTGTTGTTTACATACTTAACAGAGTTCGATCCAAAGCTAATAGTGCAAAGACTCCCTATGAGTTGAGGTGTGTAAGGATTCCTACTTTCAAGTACTTTAGAGTATTTAGAAGCAAATGTTATATCAAAAGAGATGAAGAAAACTTAGAAAATTTTGATGCAAGGTCTAATGAAGGTATCTTCATTGGATATTATACTAAAAGAAAATTTTATAGATATTAAAACAAAAGGCTAAGAAAGATTGTTGAAAGTTTAAATGTTAAGGTTGATGAAGATTTTAAGAATTTAGTTGTTATAGATGGATATGTGTCAAATGAACCTTCTTGTGAAGAAGAAGAAGAAGAAGAAGAAGGAGTGAAAAATGAAGAGGAAGAAGGTCCAAAAATGACCCATAAGACCACTAAGTATGTGAGAAGAAATCATTCTAAATAATAGATCATTGGAGATGAGAGGAAAGGAGTATTAACAAGAAGTAGAGCTATTGAAGTTGAGGTAAATTTGTGTTTACTCTCTAAAATTGAACCTAAATCAATGAGTGATGCATGCAAAGATGAACATTGGATGAAAGCAATGGAGGAAGAACTTATGTAGATCAAGAAAAATCAGACTTGGGAACTGGTTCCTAGATTGAATAACAAGAACATAATTGGAACTATGTGAATATTTAGAAACAAAATGAATGAGAATGAATAAGTGGTAAGAAACAAGGAAAGACTTGTGTGTAAGGGTTACTTGTAAGTAGAAGGAATATACTTTGAGGAAAAAAT
The DNA here is from genome assembly GCA_007115665.2 of Sequoiadendron giganteum. NCBI lineage: Eukaryota > Viridiplantae > Streptophyta > Pinopsida > Cupressales > Cupressaceae > Sequoiadendron > Sequoiadendron giganteum. The sequence continues at coordinate 37,573,100 of CM021109.1, read as the reverse complement.
TTCTCCAATGGATAGGATGGAAGCAATCAGAATGTTTTTGGCATTTATAGCACACAAAGACTTTAAAGTTTATCAAATAGATGTGAAGTCTGCTTTCCTAAATGGTGAATTGGAAGAAGAGATTTACATGGAACAGCCAGAAGGGTTTCAACTATTAAATCAACCCGATATGGTTTGCAAATGGAAAAAGGAATTGTATGGATTAAAGAAATATCCCAGAGCTTGGTATGCAAGATTGTACAAATATTTGATGCATCAAGGATTCAGTAAAGGCACCGTAGATAGCAATATTTACTTCAAAATTGAGGAAGACAAAATTTTGATAGTGGTTGTGTATTTGGATGATATTATCTTTGGACACAATGAAGCTATGTGTAAAAAATTTGCAGAAGAGATGCAAAAATATTTTGAGATTTCAATGTTTGGGGAGATGAATTTTTTCCTTGGGATACAAATCAATCAAATAGATAAAGGTATATTCATTTCATAGTCAAAGTATGCGAATGAGATATTGAAGAAGTTTGATATGGAAGACTCCAAACTGGTATGCACTCCTATGGTGACTTCTTGAACATTGAACAAGGGTGATGAATAACCTAAGGTTGATCAGAGCAAGTATAGATCTATGATTAGTGGATTGCTATATCCAACTACTACTACATCGGATATCATGCATGCAGTTTGTCTTGTGGCTATATTTCAAGAAGATCTTAAAGAGACACATGTTGCAATAGTGAAGAGGATATTCAAATATTTAAAAGGAACTCTATATTTTGTCTTATGGTATTTGTTATGTTTGTAACACATGCCCTGTTCGTAACAAAGACCCTCTATTTTTGCTTTCATCTGGTCATTTTTGCATTTTCCTCATTTTTTGTGCCCCTAAAATTTTGAGCTAAGTGGTCAAGGAGCCTAAAATTAATCATCCTAAGTTGATGAAAATTCACCTCCCAAAATTCCTAAGTCATGATCTTTTCTGGGGTTTCCTTGGTAGGTTTCCCTTAGTCTTTCAAATTGTCATCCATCACCTCTTACGGGTCTTCCCTTGCGGATTTCCCTTTGCACGTCACCGCCTTTCTTTCACTATTTCATCGGCCACCGATGCAAGACGTCTACCCACATGGTGGCTCTTGCACCCCCTAGGACGCCCTTTTGACTGACTATCAAATAGTGATGACTGGAGTTTTGTCTACCCTATGGGCCTTGACTTTCCCACCGCCACTATTTTGAAACTCGCACCCAGCTACCATGCCATCCATCATACAAACATTTAATATGGGTCATTAATGCATAAGTTCTCATAAAAAACCAAGTTCACCTATCATTTTCACCCTGCCAATTCATAATTTGTCAGATCTCAAGACTGTCGTCACCTCCCTCATGCTCGTGTGACCTCCTAGATGATTTAAAGCTTCACATTCATCAGCTTCTTTGGGATCTCTAGGTATGTCTACCACCATCTGCCTGAACGTCCTTTGAATTGATTTTTCAAAATTGCTAAAATTCTTAAGGAAAACTTTATAAACTTTTAAGGCAGCCAAGCAATCAATAAATTCCGCGAAAACCAATCTAGGAAAATGCTTGAAAAATAATCAAACTCAGACTCTAAGAGCCTTGCGAAAGTTCCCATACTCACTGTCATTCTTCACTAGAGTCGTGAAGCCCTTGTGGGTCCACTTTTGGGGCCACCATGTGCGGGTAGCCCATATCATGTTATCCTAAAACAATCATGCCATTCCCGCTTCCTACATTGCGGGTTCCACCGAGATCAATGCTACTAAATTAACAAATCCTCTGTTAAGTTTTCCCATGGGTCATTCCCTACGGACTTTAGTCTGCTCTTCTCCACCATTTTAAACAGCCATCTTCAAACAACCATGTCTTTGCTCTCGCCCATTTCATGGACCCCGTGTTTCTCTTTTTCATTTGGGATCGCACTAGCAAACCAAGTCTTCCATCCTTGTGTGGGTCCACTTGCAGATTGCCCCACTACTGTCATCATCTACCAAAGATGTCGAGGACCCACATCAATCTGATTTACAGACTCTGACCCTGTCATTTCCCTTCAAGCATTTAACAAGAAAATGGCTAAGTATAGCGCATTGCGGAGCCCTTCTTGTGGGTCGTTGCCTGTGGCCCGCCATCCTGTGGATGTCATCCACTGACGGTCATGCCTTGCCTTCCTTCCACAAGGTGGAGCCCGAGCTTTCATCTCTCACCCTAGTTCTCTTAAGCGATATTCCTAGTGCCAAGGCCTCTTGCAAATGCGCTAGTGCAAGCCACTGTGTGTGGGCCATCCTCTTACCTTTGTCATTCCCAAACCCTCATCTCTCAATGGCCTTCTACTGATCTCCACTCGCATTGATCAAATTGACTAGACCGAAAGGATAATGTTTGTTGTCATCCAAGTCGCTCACAGGTCCCACATGGCGAAGCATCATGTATGGGTTCCCATCTCCTGACCATTGTTTCTCAATAGTGGAGCTCCAAACGGTTATGGTGCCACCTACTTCCTCATGCCCTTAACCCGTATGAGAAAAATGACTAATTGGATGATCCAAAAGGCTTCAAACTGATTTCCCAACATGCCAAATCCCTCCCTGAAGAATTTAAATGTAGAGCCCCTAATGCAAACTTTTGAGTGCAGGTGGCCATCTGCAGGCTGTCGTGCCTCCATCGTCATTTTACTTTTGAGCATTCTTGACGGTTTCTAGCCTAGGGAAACCTACATCACTAGGCCCACATTCTTGTAGTGGATCCAAGAAAGCCTCAAATGATGAATGGTGTCAAATTTTAATGTATTCTATGGTCTTTTGAGTATGAACTGTTGGATATAACCCCTGTTTTGCGGGATTTAGCTAACACTTCCTTGATTTTATGGATGTTCTTACTACATCCTTTTGTGCAAGATTTATGGAATCTACTATGAGATCATCAGAGAAGTCTATAGAAAAGGAAAAAGGAAACAAACTTGCCAAGGCACCAAGGGGAAAGGAAGACAAAGACTAGATGAATTATTAGTTCCACGAGGAGGAAATCACCTCCAATATTGCTTCCAATTGGGGCACCATCTTAGACACCAACCTCGAACATGTGTACATTGATGAGTTCAGACAAAGGGTAACAGTTAACCCAAGAATAGAGAACACCTTAAAAATTAGAAAAAGCGACGATGCCAAGGGGGTCGGCTTCCCTCCTGTGCTCATCACTCCAAAGTTGGTAATAGCATGCAGAGAGTGCTATCACAGTAGCAGAAAGATCATCAACCATGATAGTAGATTATTGGTAGGTTTGTCTGCCAGGTCAATAGGCCAAACCTTCCATCTCCTTACATTTGACAAAATGGAAGAGACTGAGAAGGGATATGCAGAAAATATGTGGAAGGTAGACTCCTTAGGATACAAGAAATTGATCGACCAGTATTGGTTGAAGGATAAGAGGGGCAGTGTAGCCAAAGTGCCATAGAAGCTATTCATAAGTGAATTCCATGAGGATTACCATGATTTGGTTACTCTGCTCAGTAGAGTAATTGGCCTCCCCACTACTGCCTTCTTTTAGGAGTGGATTTTCTACTTTATTAAGGAGATCATCTGTGGTAAGACCAAGTTTCACTAGGTGAAGATCATTAGCGATAACATCCATAGCCAATTGATGGCTATGAAAAATACTTCCAAGTTCTACATGACCTCCTACTTTGTGTGCATGCTCGTTGAGCCATTCCCATACAAGATTATTGCTATTTCACAAAGCCCAGATCCGAGAAAAGACCTCAAAGTATATGATAGATACCCTCAACTACAAACAAGAATTTTAAGAAAGATTATTAGAGGGTGAACAATGCCTTTATTGGGCATATCATCAGACTTCTTGGGGGAAACTTTGAAAGAAGGGTCTCACACAATGCTTGAGAATCCATCCAGAGATCTGGGTACATGTTCATATAGTTCCCAAAGTTTACATATAAAGGAAGAAGGTTTCTTTGATAAGTCGTACAAGCTACCTTGCTACCCCCAATGACCAAATGATCCTATTGGAGTTTACTTGCTAATTAAAAAATTCTCATGCCTTGTTCAGTGATAAACACAGAGCGAAAATCCCATATCCCCTCACTTTTGAACAAGGAATGTATTCTTGTCTTTCTTCCCAATGCACATACTACTCAATAAAGGAGATAATGGAGTATAATCTGAAACTCGACATAGCTCAGCCAAGCATTGACCCATATGGTAAGCTTAAGAAGTAGGTGGGAAAGTAGTATGCCCATCAGCCGGATCTGGAGGACTTCTAGGCCCATTTTCAAGATGACAAAGAGGCTTGGATGAGATAGTATATGTAGTTGCCTAGTTTGTAAAGTCAATCAACTTGTTCCCAGTGCTAGACCAAGTTATGGATGAGGATGAGACAATTCTTGATTAAAAATTTGATGTTGTGGCCAATTTTTGTTTGCCACTAACAAACTAGAACGAAGGAGAGGTTAATGACCTTGACACTATAGCACAACCAGTGGTAGATAGACCTAGGCATTGGGTTGATGCCCAAGTGGCTCAACTCAAAGTGTAGGGTGCGACATTAACATATGGAGGGCTTGAAAGTGAAATTGATAGTGGAGTTGTTGCTACCTTTGTAGAAGAAGCACCAAAATCCCCTTTGGCTATGAGATCAAAGAAAAGGAAGGATGTGCTTGAGCACCATCCTAAGCATAATATATAGATGTGCAAGGCCATAGAGGGTTAGCCTTCAAAGAAGAAAAGAAAATGGGAGGATCCTCAACATGAGGGATAAAAAGAAATTGAGTGAGCTCAGTCACCACTGGCCATCTCCACTCCTATCATGGACATCTCAATCCACCTCTCTTCCACCCCTCCAATAGCCTCGATGATGGTGTTGGACTCTTCCTCCACCAAAAAATCCCCACTATTGACCTCCTCATTGCCTCCTCCACTTCCTATCCTCTCTGCTTTGATGCCCATAGCCACCATTGCTATGACCCATCTCACCTTGCCAAAATCCTTTGCAAAATATATGTGGGGTGTATCTTATAAGATCTTGAGGGTAATCATGAACCCCAGTGTTCAAGCCCTAATGGCCCAAATTTTCCTTGGTTTACCTATTCCTCCACCACCTAAAGAGCCATCGAAGTTGGAGGCAACAATGAGAATATCAGAAGAAATGGAGAAACACTAGAAGGAGGCTGACAAGGGAATAATGGAGGAACCCAATGAGCCCTACTTTGAACAACCAGAGGGTGGGTTAACAATCAATCTTGACAAAGTGGTAACTGATGAAGAGGAGTCACAATATTCAAAGGAGGACGTTGGGGCCCTCACTGTGAAATATATAGTAGAGATCGTTGGAAAGTGTGCCTCAACTTGCTAGCTTGAAGCTCTACTAAAGGAATTGGTAGATCTCCCTTTGTTCATTCCTTTACCACCATACTACAGAAGCCTTCTGGTTGAGGTGCGATTGTGCGGTGTATATTGCCATACTACGTGAACTTGTTCACAGTCGAGCAGTAGCACAGGGTATCACCATACCGTGGGGGACTCTAGACTACCTGGTGGTAACATGGGGCATTGTTTGTTTGGTGGTTGTGTGGTGGTATTGTCATACTGCTGGTGTTTTCAAGCTAGGATGTGGTAGTGCAGTCTATATTGCCATACTGTGAGGGCTTCGCACCTGTTGAGCGGTAGTGTGGTGTATACTTCCATACCTCGGGGGTCTTCAGGATGGAAATTGGTAGTGCGGTATACCACCACACCACGATAGGACTTGGAGGAGCTTGCGGTGGTTTGGTGTAGTCACCGCCACACCGTGAGGGTGTTGTGTCTTGGTTGTGGTAGAGTGGTGGGAATTTTAATTTATCTAGTTGGGCGTGATGGTTGAACAAAGCTTACTTGGTGGAATTTTTAGATGTATGCCGAATAGTGGAGGATGATTGCTGACTTGGAGATGGTCATTTGATGATTGGGAAGTTTGACAGTTTCTCAACAGAGGAAATTGAACTCAACTATCTGTATAGAGAGCAAATCAATTATTACTGTTGCTATACATTGCAACGTACTATAACTGTTATGGGTTTGACGGTTCTATGATCGAATGATTAGTTTGAGTTTTTGAGTGGTATGCACATAGCATTGTAACTGTGAGAATGTTGGGATACACAGAGCAGATAAGAATTTGACCTTGTGGTGGTCGTGAGCTTGTGTTGGCTGAGAAGTTGGCTGAGTGAATTGACTGGAAATGAATCTACATTGTATGTTCTATGAGAACATTGGAATAGTGCAAGGGTTCTAAATAATGTTGTTGCATGTATTCTCCAAATAAAACAAGATGTAACTCCTATGAAGGCTATGAACCTGAGATTGTGGTGTAACTCTATTTGTTGTTGAATAAAACAATGGCTCAATATTTTGGAGGGTGGTGTTTTTTACCCGAAAGGGTTTTCCCACATAAATGTGTGTGTTCATTTGTTTGTCTTCCATGTTGTTTGATTCTGTGATTTGAATATGTGCATAAGTGTTGAATCTGGTCTAGTCTGCATGTTCTTTTCTCATGGGGGTTAATGTGGGAAATCAACTGTGCATGTTTCCACTTTATGGCATAGTAGTCAGTGTCTTTGAGGAATTTTGAAGGAATTAAAATCACTGAACGCATTGTTGTTCTTAGATGTTTTGTTCTAAGATGACCCAATTTCTCAACAAGTGGTATCAAAGCCATCTTTTGGATGTTGGTTCTTGGTATTTCTCCTATGAAGATTTCTTAGTATGTCAGGCTTGAGGAAATCTAGAGGAATCAGCTCATGTTTGATCCTTTGGTGAGTAAAATTTATTGCTCTTTTGAGACAACACACAGTGTGAAAGAAATTGAAGATGGAGAATTTGGAGTTGATCATATTGTAATGATGTGGTATGAGGCTCCTGGTTGGCAACAAATGATCCTGATGCAAGGGGTGTGAGTTTATGCTTATGATTGTATTGTTGTAGATCATGGATCATATTGGGTGTCTATGTGAGAGGCTCCCTGACGGTATGGAAATGCTTGGGTTGTTTTTCAGCCATGGAGTATTGTGCTTGTGTTGGGTGTTTTAACTTGGAATTGAAGTATTTTCTCTCTATTACCCTTACTGCATAAAGGCTATGAAGTTGATCTTTAGGTGGTCTGAAAACTTCTAAATAGCCTGGCTCTCTTGAATGCATGTGCATGCTTGTGGTTCTAGAATTGGTCTGGAATGGGCCTGAAATTCTTGTACTACTTGTTCCTTTTTTGGATACCTTGTACTAGCATATTTCAGATTCATGTTCTTTGGTTTTGAAGTTTTTTATAGATTTTCCTAAAATTCTATGATGCATATTCATGTTATTTCATTGTTTTGGTTAACCGTGATGGTTGTGTGCAGAATCTTGAGTTGTCCATATGTGCAGTGGATATGGATGTGCATGGGTGTTTTAAAAACACATTAGTTTTACAATTTTTGCACGGTCAAGAAAAAACTTGTGGTTTTGTGGAGCTGCTAGTAGAAAAAAAAAAAAACTATTTTCTAGATGCTGGTTATTTGGGGCTTTACTGGATGAGATAGTTGCAGTTCTACATGTAAGTGTTTTCTTGTTGGTTTCCTATACTATGGTTCTTGACTTGTGCACGTGATTGGAAAATCAGATTTGGTTTTGATCTAGTGTTTGAGTCAAGTTTGTTTACATTTTTGTTCTCTTTGAGATCTCAAATTTGTAGTTTCCATTGCGATGATGGGTTTTTCACTTTTTTTGTGATTGATCTTCAAGTTATGAGGTTGGTGGATTAGCTACCCATTGGCTGCAATGAGATAACTCGGAAGTGGAATGTCTATATCCATGAGGTTGATTCAGTGTTGGTGCAGATCTGCTAGCTGGCCTTGTCTGTGATCACTTGTGCATTGGCGTGGTTGCTTATGGATGAGAGGAAGAGTGGCATTGAGTACTTGAATAGTCAATTATGGGGACCTATAGTGTGTGTATCATGATGTCATGGAGATCTTGGTATACATTATAGTGTAATATTTTAACAGTGATGGTGTGGTCTACGTGGTTTGGAGATCTTGGTGATGTTTGGCATTGTTGTTAGATGGACATGTTGTCGATTGTACCTAAAGGTTTTTTTCAGATCAGCAGATATTTGTTCATGATGCTTGGAAATCTTGTATGTCACAGTTCAGTGGGAGCTTTAGCAGTGACTATGAATGCATCACTTGGTAGTGAATGATCTTCTTTAGTGTTGTAGATGTTACTAGGAGGGACTCTTAGATCCTATTGTTGCAGAAGGTTTCTTTCGTATTTGCATGGACACTATTTGAGGATATACAACATCTTGGAACCATGGAGGATTTTTGGATTCTTTGGCTGAGGTGTTTGTGGTGCTTGACAGGTGATGGTGATTTGGAGATTTTTTGCTTGATGTCATGTATACTCTTGCTTGTGCATTAGAGTTTTGGCATGAGGTTTTTCTCTTGAGACCGTGGTGAAGTCCCTTGGAGCATGGTATCTCCTAAGGGGGATGTTTAGATCATTATTTCATGATAAGTTCTTGTTTCAGATGTTTGGAGCTTTGACAATGATCTGGATTTTCTCTATGTTTTGAGTACATTGGTCATATGCTTGAGAACTTCATGTTAAGTGCAGTAATGTAGATTGGAGTTTAGCATGAGATGATCAGTTGTGTGTGCTCATGGATACATGGAGAACGAGGTGAGGTTGTGATTCTCTTGAGATGAGAAAGGTGTTGATTACAATTGAAAATTTGAGTAACCTACACCTTGGTTGAATGTGAGTTCAACAGAGACCAATGAGGAAATTTCTCTTGGATGAGTCATGGTGGCTTGTATATCTTGGAGGAGCATTTTTTTTTTCTCCCACTCTTGGTCTTCTCGACAGTGAAGCTGATTTGAGAGGTATTTTCTCTCTGTATCTTTCATATGTGTTTGATTTTTTCTTTCATGATATGGATCTTGAATTATTGTTTTAAGGTTCTGGAGGATTCATAGTGGAAGGTGGACAACATAGTTTATTTCCTTGAGCCATTGTGTTATATCATTTTTTATGAGAACTAGTAGGAGATGGTTATATGGGCTATTTTCCCAAAATGGTAAATGACGTAGTTTGATCTTTTTTGAGAGGCTTACATCCATGATTGGTTACATTTTACATATGTTAAGCTTGAATGTTTGGGTGTTGTTATGGATTTTCCTTTGGGATGTGAAGGAGATCATACTTGACACAACTGGCTTTTAGAGGTGTATGTAGGAGGATGTTCTACAGGTATATGTTGTGAAGAGTTTCTCTATTTGGTCTTGGTTGTCTTCCTAGAAGTTTAATTTCATTTTACATTGGTTGAGATTTGGTCAGAGATTTTGTTTTCACTCAAGTTTTGAGTGGTAACTTGTAGCTTCTTTATCTTTTTCCTATGTTGGGTGTTGAATAACTTGGAAGAACTCTAGAAGACTGTTGAGAGAAATGATTCTTGTAGTAGTTGGTTGCAAGTTATGCACTTCATTATGGATATTTCCTTGGTGCTACATGGTTATACTTTCCATGTGTTGAAATTGGTAGACTTGTTATGTCATTGATCTTTTAGATTTGGCATTACCCATGCAGTGGGGGTACCTGGATGTGTTTGGTCTTCTTCGATTGGTTTGTACATGGTGCTTGTATCTAAAGTTGATGGGTTGGTTGTGTTGTTGGCACGAGTTTACTAATGTGGATACCTTGAAGGTATGTGTGATTGGATGAACTAGCACTTGTTGTGGGTGCTATTTTTAGTCACGTGGGTTTATCAGTTAGATAGAGCAATCAAATTGATTGTTGTCCTGGCTGATGTTTTTTTTTATCTTGTTTGTTGGAGTAATGGAAAAATAATTTGTTCATATCACTAGGATATTTTGCTTGTGTTTGTTGGACTGGTGCATATTCACCTTGGCTGGTACCTTTCTTCCATAGGTGGCATGTTGGAGGATGACAGGGATTGTTTCCTGCACGGTGGACATCTTAGATGTCATTGCAGAAGTCTTGATGGAGCATGAGAGCATGTTTGGGATCTATGTGGTTTCATGGAAGGTTGTGATTGGTTACAATTGGATACTTGATTATGTTGTAGATTATCTGATAGACTGCTATCTATGGAAACGTGTTGGTTAGGTGTCCTGAATGTTGTTAAATAGAGTTTGAACTAGAGGGAGCCTATGATCTTCATTAAGTTTGAGTTTGGAGGAAGCTAGTAAGTCTTCACCAAGTGGGAGCTTGTTGGAAAATCTACCTCAACTTGCTAGCTTGAAGCTCTACTAAAGGACTTGGTGGATCTCCCTTTGTTCATGCCTTTACCACCATACAGTGGGAGCCTTATGGCTGAGGTGTGGTTGTGCGGTGTATACCGCCATACCACAGGAACCTGTTCATAGTCTAGCGGTAGCACAAGGTACCGCCATACTATGGGGGTCTCTAGACTGTCTGGCGGTAGCACAAGGCATTGTTTGTTTGGCGGTTCTATGGTGGTACCACCATATTGCAGGTGTTTTCAAGTTGGGATGTGGTAGTGTGGTCTATACTTCCATACCATGAGCGCTTCACACATTTTGAGCAGTAGCACAATGTATAACACCATACCTCAAGGGTCTTCTAGATGGCGAGTGGTAGTGCGGTATACCACCACACCATGATAGGACTTGGAGGAGCCTGTGGTGGTTCAGTGTAGTCACTGCCACACCGTGAGGGTTTTGTGTCTTGGATACGGTAGAGCGATGGGCATTTGAATTTATCTAGTTGGACGTAATGGTTAAATGGAGCTAGCTTGTTGCACTGCTGAAGTGTACTCCGAATAGTGGAGGGCGATTGTTGACCTGGAGATGGTCGTTTGATGACTGTGAAGTTCGACAACTACTCAACAAAGAAAACTAAATTGAACCGTCTGTACAGAGAATGAATCAATTATTATTATTGTTATACATTTCAATGTACTGTAACTCTTATGGGTTTGATGGTTGTATGATTGAATGATCAGTGTGAGTGTTTGAGCGGTATGCACAACATTATAACTGTGAGAACGCTGAGACACACAGAACAAAGAAGAATGTGAACTTGTGGTGGCCTTGAGGTTGTGTTGGCTAAGAGGTTGGATGAGTGAATCGACTAGAAATGAATCTGCATTGTATGTTTTGTGAGACCATTGGAATAGTGCAAGGGTTCTGAATAATGTTGTTGCATGTATTCTCCAGATGAAACAAAATGTAACTCCTGTAAAGGCTATGAGCCTGAGATTGTATTGTAACTCGGTTTGTTGCTAAATAATACAATGGCTCAATATTTTGGAGGGTGGGGTTTTTACCCGAAATGGTTTTCCCCACATAAATCTATACATTAATTTGTTTTTCTTCCATGTTGTTTGATTATGTAATTTGAATCTATGCATAAGTGTTGAATCTCGTTTAGTCTGCATTTTATTTTCTCATGAGGGTTAATGTGGGAAATCAATTGTGCTTTTTTCCACTTTATGCCATAGTAGTTGGTGTCTTTGAGGAATTTGGAAGGAATTAAAATCACCAAAGGTACTACTATTCTTAGATGTTTCATTCTAAGAGGACCCGATTTCTCAATCGAGATCTCCAACCGAGAGTTGGAAGAAGAGCTATCCTAATAGTTCAAGGAAATAGTTGAGGAAAATGAATTTGACAAGTGTCGCTTTGTAGAGAAGATAGACACTGAGGTAAATATGGAGATACTTGAAGAGCCTCCACTGAACAACTAGGATAAGGGCCTAGCCCAAGAAGAGGAGATACCTTTTTGAAAGGAAGAAGGAGAAAAGGAATTAGAAAAGAAAGAAGAAGAAGATACACCAAAGAAGAGCCTCGAGCCTAAGCACCTTGAACACAAGCTAGAACAAAAGGAAGAGGAGGTTCCTCAAGAAGTGGACATTGCCATGGATAACATAGCCTCCACTGAGGTGGAAAGGAAAAAGTCTATACAAATCAAGGACTCCAATGAAGAGAAAAAGGTAGATCAAGAAGCCCTAGGACATGAAGAAAAATAGCCTCAATAGGAGGAGGAAGGTGATTATGAATCACCCAAAGGCGAAGCCCAAGTTCTTGACTAGCTCAAAAAGAAACTGCAAAAGAAGGCTCCAACTATCATTGATCCTAAGGCCGGACTCGAGGCAATACTGGCCCGAGCATAGACAAGGATGAAGAAATAAAAGAAGTCAAGATTCTTCTCTCACATCATAGTCGATGCCTCTAGGTCGAAAAAAGTGAAAATTGTCATCCCAGTGATAGACAAAGAAATTGGTGTTAGTTACAATTTCTCCACCATTAGCTTAGGCCCAGCAACTAGACAGTAGAAGATCGATGAACTCCAGGGGTTGGTGGAAAAAATTGTACAACAAATGAGCAAGGCCCAGTCCACCAAAGAAGATTTGAAAGCACAAGTGGCGGATGTCACTACCTACATTCATCAATGGACATCCTTAGAGGAAGAGGATCCCACTGCATCATATGCACCAACTCTTCTCTCCCAAGAAGAACTCACCCGTATGGAGAAAATGAATAATTGGACCAAGGCTGCAATAGAATGATTCTAATGGTTAGTGTATAATGGAGACATGGGAATCTGTCATACTGTTCACACCTTCAATAGGTTCCAGGATTTGCAAAAGCATCTAGAGGCTATGTAGAAGACATTACATAGGTTCATTGAGCTCTATAGAATTACTTATCCTAAGCTCGAGGCCATTCTAAAGATGCCATAAAAGAAATGGGAAAAGGTGCTAAAGCTTACTAAGGACGATCATTGGCTGGTGGAAACTTGGAAAATGGGTCTAGATCACAAGAAGGAGGTCCTTGAAAGGGTGATACATGAGGTTGAGTTAGACCTCGAATGGTTTGTGGATCATAGAACGGACAAAGAGGACTACCTCAAAATGATAACAAATTATGACATGCCCACCCTGGAATTAGATCCGGAGAAAATCAACACATACTTCCACAAGAAGATGGAGCAGGGGGCAGCAGATGTGCTTACATTGGAATTCATGGATTTTTTTGCAAGAGCATTCACACAATTCAAGCAGGAAGTTAAGGCCATGCCCAAATGCACCAAACATTGGGAACAGATCACTAGAAGATTTAAGAAGTTGTCCTTTCAAATCCTCCAATCTGATATTATAGAGTGGGATAATGTTCAAGCTTTGATTGGAAATTTTTTGGAGTATTCCACTCTTCAAAAGGATGCAAGAAATCTAGTGATAGATGATGAATTCTTAACAGTGTATCTGAAAAGGAAGGCAGACCGCTAGAAGACAAAACTGCTACAGCTGCAACCACTACAAGACAAAATAGGAATGAGACAAAAGATGTATTTTATATTCCTATATATTTTTGGGTAGGTGAAACCCTAATGTAAAATGAATCTTGGCCATACAATGAAAGTAAATTTTGGCCATTCATTTCACTTTTTAAAAACTATAAATAGGGGTCCCCTCTCATTTTCAAACATGAGAGTTGAGTTGTTGTAAAGACATGCTACAAAAATTTTAATAGAATTTCATTGTTTTGGTGGATTCTTGTGTTTCTCACATGTTGCATGATTCATCTTCTCAAAGTTGATAGATTTATTTTGGATTTACTTTGTTGTTCTTAGTCTTTAAAAGTTACTTTTAGTATTTTAGTTCATGTTGCACATTGATAGTGAGGAATATTATGGTGTTGATGCCCTTCCATTTTCATGTTTTTTGTTGTTTGTTGATGATAAATAGCAGTGTAAAGCTATTCTGAACATCGATTCATTGTTTCACTTCAACTTCATCTTGTATTCATGCTTTATGGTGAATGAACAACTGAAAATATGCAGACCTTCGAAGATAGCACTAGTTTTATGAGACTGTTAGACATTTTGGTTAAGTGGAACTTAGTTTTGGGAAGGTTGTCCATTGTAGCATCCTCCATTGTCATTCTTCATCATTAGTTGCATGTCTAGGAACTCTGTCTTCCCTTTTCCCTTTTGACCTTTCTTTGAAGTAGAAGATAAAGCAAGGTTAAAACATTATTGTAAAGAGAAATATGATGTTAAACATGGAGTTTTAGACTGTTGTTCTGAACCTGCAACAATTGCAACTCATTTTCAGAATCTTAAGAAACTCCATTTGAAGATCCAATTCCCTCTATCTTAGTGACCCATAAAGGCTTCCCTATGATTACCAACAAATCAAATCAACCAACTAATTTATTCCAAGCGTTGTCATGACCTGACACCCAAGAGACCTTGGGGTGATTTATCCAACTTAGTTGTTGAAATTACCTTTCAAGAGAGGTAACATAGTTGTGTGTTGCCTATGTTGAGAAGGTGCAAAAAACCCATCAAAAATATCCTAAGGATATTTATTTCACATTAAGTTTATACACATATGCAAATTGGGTTGGTCATGTTGATGTCAAGAAAATTACAAGTGGTGGTGCATTCTTTCTTGGATGTAGATTTATGTCATGGTTAAGTAAGAAATAAGACTCAAATTTTTTATCCACTATATAGGCTAACTATATTACAGTAGCATCTTGATGCACACAAGTATTATGGATAAGACAAACATTGAAGGATATCAGAGTAATGGATGATGAGCCTATTTCTATCTTTTTTGATAATACAAGTGCAATTAACATTTCAAAGAATCTAGTGATGCATTCAAGGACAAAGCATATATCAATCGGGTATCACTTTCTGAGAGAGAAGATTATGGAGAATGAGGTGAAGCTTGAATATGTACCTACAAAGGATCAGATTGCTGACATATTCACTAAAACTCTTCCTATGGATACTTTTGAGTATCTCCAGGAGAAGTTGGGGGTTATTTCCCCTCTTTCTTTAAACTAGATGCATATGGAGATACATTTTTCAATGGATCTTGTTATCATATTGTTGTCATTGATGTCAAAAGGAGATCATTATTGAGATGGAACTAGTCATGTATGAAGGGTGTTTTGGCATTGGTATCAAAATATTTTCATTGATGTCTAAGGTGAGATATGGTATGCTATGGATCTGGTTCTAGAACATGGTGTGTAAGTTGTAAAAGTTTCTCACAATATTGCATTGTTTCCATGAACTTTTTCATGGTGTTGCAGTGAATTCTTCCGGTGTTCAAAAGTAAAATCAAAGGCCAGATTTGACATGGATTTTTTGAGAGCTTCTCAAAAATGTGATTAGAAGGTTCAGAGATGTATAATGTGCCCAAAAATGAATTATGTTCCCTTTTAGCCAGAATTGGGGTTTACTAGTTAAACCCTAGAGTTGCAATCATGGCACCTTGACAAAATTTATTTTTTATGTTGACTTCTTATTGAATGTTATTGGTCACATAAGTTACAACTTATGTCATTGGTGTCATATGGGGAACCAACCCCTTCACCTAGCTATTATTGGCTTGACAAATATTTAGCAACTATAATATTTCCTAAGCCACAGCTGAAATATTTGTTTGCGTGTTTGTATCAAAGAGATGTCAACATGATAGGAGGAGTCACTTTAGATTCTATTTGACACAGTGATGAAGTTTGATCAACGACAATGATCAAGTCGAGGAAGATCTGATGGTGCCCGCTAGCCCATGACAGTTCAATAAAGGATCAAAGGTATGGTGGTTGGCGATATGGTAGTACACCGCAGCACCGTGGAGTTTTAAACTTGTGTTAGTGGTATGGTAGTATAGAACCTACAACCCCACAATAGTCTATGAAAGAGGTTTATGGTATATGGATAACCCATGAACACCACAATAGTTATTTGGATGGATGACAGTAATGGGAGAATCTTTGATATGGTAGTCCAATAGGTTTTAACATGTGTACTTTCTAGCTTGAGGCTTGTTTTTGCTTCTTCATTTCTATAAGGAATTCAAGGCTAGGAATTAGGGGGTTCATTGTTTTATGCAATTAACATTGTGAATTGTAAGAGGAATACTAAGCATTTTTTAGAGTTTTTGTATTAAGTTTTGGATAACAACAAAGAAAAATATTTATTGAGAAATACCAATTTCATGGTTATTGTCTCTCCTTGTGCTCGCTTTATTAGTTATGAATGAAATTAATCCAGGATGTCTTTTATTTGTCTCCATTGTTCACTAGTGGATGTTTGATTTCATTCGTACTTATTGATTCAATGAATTAATGTAAATGATTGGATGAGATTACTAACTCATAAGGATCAAGTGCTAGGATATTGATAAGTACTATTAGTCATGAATGTGATAGGAGAATGTTGTAATGCAGTATCTCTTAAAATTATATGTTGCTATTGTTGAATTTTTATTTGGTTATATTGGTTGGTTGTGACTCTTCTCTTGGAATGAAGGCACTAGTTCATGTGAAGTATTCATGATTTAGTTTTTGTGTTGATTCGTCAACTAATCACTTTTGATTTAAAAACCTTTATGGATACCATTGTAGTTGTTTCGTGTTGATGTCCCGCCTTCTCATGTTCTAAAGTATAACACATTGATGAGAAAGCCACCAACTTATTTAATGTATTAGGATCTTGAGAAGTCTAATGAGAAGTATTTTTTACTGGCAATGTATTTGATTATAATTGCATGAATTCAAAAGTATACATTGTGGGATAACACTCACGGATTTCATAGAGCCCAAAGTGTAAGAGTAGAAGTTTTGCAGCTTCCACTCGTTCATTGGCCAATCCCTTCAGAGTACTGATTATTGGAGATGGTAAAGTCCATAGGTATTTCTGGAGATAAGTTTGGTTCTTAAAAAATAACCAAAACATTCAGTGTTCTAGAAGTTAGATCATAAGTGTATTTAATTTAACATGGCATACTCAATCACAATGTAGCATCTAATGTAAACTTAAGAGTTTTAATTAGATCACATAAAATTAGATCATGGAGACATTTATTAAATATTCTAAGGATTATTTAATAAATCACATCGACATCTAATTCAACATAAGAAAAAAAACATAAATGATCATATATAAAGATTTCAAATACATATAATCAGTAATACAATGCTAGCAGGGTCTATGATTGATAGACCCCTCAGAGCTTGGTGTTGGAGCCCATCGAGATACATTAGAATATGATTATGGTCTACTCATGGATGCATGTAAGCCCTACACCTCTCCAACTTCTCTCACCTCCTGTATGAGTACCTCGATGTGCTCCTAATCGATGAGATCTCTATCACACCCTAGCAAGCTCCTCTTGTAGCCTCGAGATGTATTCTCATAGGGCATCCTCCATCCTATTGTCAAACAGACCTCAAGATTCTCTAAGTGCTAAAAGCTCTGCTATAACTCAATCGGCACATCTGGTGGCACTCTTGTATGTCACACCCAATATTTCTACTTGCTCAAAGAGGACTGCATGTTGCCCTACGGAAGGTGGGGGCATGTACGTTGAGGGTATATCATCCTTTGCACACAATGGAGGTACTATCTCAGTGGTGACTCATTGGTAGAGCACACACCACTCTCATTTGGACCCTGTAAGATGGAAATCATAAAAGGTATTAGTAGACATTACAATATATATAAAGCATATACATAAAGGTAAAAGCGTAATGAAAGCATAAAAATTACATCATCACCTAGATATCCAATCCACTAGTTAGGGTATAACTGTGTAGAAACGGTCCCCTCCTATTATGTAAGTGTGCATGCCTCATTACTGCTAGCCTCCCCACACTCATGAATGAGGATCTCTATTGCAATTTTTGTATGTGATCTAGTGACCCATGTAGTAGGTGGATCTCTTTTCTCGGGAGCAATTGGATCATCATCTATCTCATCAATGTCCTCACTCGTCGATTAGGTATCCTCCTCATCACCACCATCTAGAAATATGTACGACATTGTATCATCATCATCTAAATCTTCGTTGACCACCTCATCATCCCTATCATCTCTGTGCCTAGGAGGAGGCCTTGCATGGCCTATAGGGTGAATTCTAGGAAATACATGGGATGGCAATGCTCCAACCCACCACCGATCGTAGGTCAATGTCGTGCCTACATCATCAGCATCATAGACTTGGGGCATATCATGGTCCTCATCCTCTGAGTCACTAATATAAACATCCTCAATAATAAGACAATGAGTGTCTCCAGGTCTAGTAAAATATGTGCTAATCGTAGAAACCTAGGTCGAGCCTACAGTGGAACTTGTATCTGATCAAACTGGCACATGACACAATCATAATAGAAAGGTCTTACTATATAATCGTAGGACCCTAGAACAAATCAATCCTACTGAAGTCTGACTAGCTCATGTCTCTTATCTACCTACTATTGTATCCTGAGATATGGTTTTCATGACATATCACCCTCATCCAATCGATCAAATCTAACACACTAGTGAAGCAAATTTCCCTCTTGCCATGATCGCCTCACTAGATAACTATAGGCTCGTGGATAGGCCATGGATACTATGGTAGGATAACATGTGGGTCTAGTTCATGTGATATTCTTGAAGCACCAAACATATAAGAGTATGTAGTGCACTATACTATCCAACTCCTGGTAAAAAAATCACCCTAGATCATAGTACAAATGTGTTAGCATACTATTATCCTAAGCGTAGATGGTCCTATGTTGTTACATCTAATGGACCCCTTGTCCATCAGGAACTAGTGTGAGTGTTGTAGTAATGACCATAATCCATGGGAATAGTGTCGTTCGCACATGTAGTAGCCACCTAATCTCAACGTCAGGCTGATGCTTGACTCCTTGATAGGGGAGCCCTAGACAATATAAGATATCATCCCAAATCTCCTCATATGTTCTCTCATCGAACAAGTGTACAACCTCACCCCATATGGGTAACCGTAAGATGCGGTGTATGACCTCTAATGTAATAGTCATCAACCTAGTACGTAGATGAAAGGTGTAGGTATTAACATTCCACATCTCAACTATGGCTAGCCACATGGCATACACCCAAAATAATCCTATATCCTAAAGAATATTGATCCCATCCTCTGACAGTCGGGTGATGAGATCTTAGAGGAAACAAAAAAAAATTCCTTCGAGATGCTACCAAGCTTGAGGAGGGATATAAATGATAAAATAAGCAAATTAAATCCTAAATATATCCATTAATAATTAAAAAACTAAACAAAAGCTACCCTAGGACACATGTGTTATTTTTGGATGGGGATATTGGCATATTTTGTCATTGATGTTAATAGGGGATCAGGTGGGTGATGGACCTGATCCTATATGAAGGTAGTGTTGGCATTGATATCAAAATTTTGTCATTAATGTCTAAGGAGATTTGACATGGGTTTTGTTGATGGTGTTTTCTACATAGCAACAACTTAGACAAAATATGGAAATCATATCTCTCTTGAAAGGTAAATCTCTATGAACAAAGAGATAACCCCAAGGTATCTCGGGTGTCAGGTCTTGACAATGATATAAAACAACTCAGAGATAATGTGAAAATATTGGTAATTACAAAGGGACCTTATTACAAGCAAATACTAAATCCAAATTTATCAGATCTAGCAATATGGTGATACTTCAAATCCTAAATCTAACCTAGATAATAAAATAAATAGCAAAAGATAAAGGGTTTTAAAGAGATTTCTAAGATTAATTCTAATTCTAATGTTAACAATGAAAATGATTAAATACTTGAAACAAACCAATCCCATAGAAACTAATTCCTGTTTGACCCAGATAAATCTGCAATCATACAAAAATAGTGCAATCTTCTAAGGCGTTAAAGATTTTCAGATTATGAATATTCATTCAAAACAACCCTATTGCAATTGAAATGAGCAAGCATCCACAATTGAACTAAGCACAATGAATATTGAAGTCCAAGATAACTTTTTAAAAAAACTAATAGTCAGCTAGCTAGAAAAAGTATGGACTAGAGATGGCTGAAAAAACTTCAAGCATCAAACCATAAACATCATCAAGTCATCTAGCATCAAACCTAGCATATATCAATTAAACTTAAGCAATTTTAAAAGATAGAATCTCAGGAACCATTCCAGATAAAATTCAACACAACAAAGGCACCAAATCACAATGTCTTTACTTGCATTAAATCACCCAAAGTAGGAACAATTCTAGTCTTCTGTTACAGCACTTGCTTGAAAATGAGAATAACTCCTAGCTCTAACTCTTGCTATATTTCTTAATTCACTCTAATGTAAAAACTATCTAGCCCTTATAAGAGAGGCAGAATTCCATATTTATAGAAACCCTTAAGATAGGTCAGCCCAATTAGGTTTACAATAAAAAAATGGCCAAAGAACAAGTCAGCCCAGAGAAATTCAAAAATAAAGTAAAGTATACATTAAACGCATGTACTCCATCCAGGTCAGCCTAGGATCTCCAACATAGCCTGGTATAATGTATGCAAAGGAGGAAGAGGAATAATGGGAAAGCACAAATTCTGATGAGGCATTGTATTAATTGCTCTCCCCCTTGTCCTTATCTAACCTCACCTTATCCTGCACCAACAAAAATATCTTCTCCAAGTCGGCAATAAGTGGCATAGCTAATACTTTCACTCTCCTTTCAATGGACTTAATGTCCTCTCTTAACTTCTTTACAACTTTATCCTAGTCCACCTTCACGATTTCATATTTATCCATCACTGCAATGTATGTGGTTGCATCATCTAACTGATGTTCAGTGACCTGGTCTTCATTGACTGGAGAATACACATCTCACCACCATTTTCTCAATTTCTCCAAGCTCGGATTCTTTGGCACAAACCGTTTTCTTCCTATCATAACCTCAAAGAAAGAAATGCATTTATTGTAGATCTCAGTCAGGGTGTCCTTGATTTTTTTTCCCTGCTTATACGCCTTCTTCAAAAACCTTTGCTTTTTTTGCAAAACTTCAAACCATTCCCAAGGTTCTACAACCTTGGACGAAGGAAGAATTCCATCCATTACCAATTTATCTTCAGTGTATTCCATGATGGTTTTATTCTTCTACAACAAGAGATCCACATCCTCCCTATCCTAATCTAGTACATTCTTTAACAAATCTATTGATCTCATAACATCTCCACCAGTTGAAAGGATATCCTTGATGGCATTATCTCGTTTATCTTGCACTCCCTGCAACCAGCTTGTTGTGGCTTTCATCTTCTCCAACTTAGTTATTATTTCTTGTGGCAGAAAACTTGCAGCAGATGATGAGAAGCTGATGGATTGCAAGGGTTTCATCAAATCTTGCAAATAGTTCTTAATTTTATCATTCTCCTTCATTAATTCTTTGTTGTTGTGCACCTCCTTCCTCAATCTACCCAAGATTACAGCACTAGAACCTTCATATTCTTCAATTTCGTACTCCATGGAAGTAGGCCCTAAGTTGATAGTTTGCACACTGTAGTCACTACCAGTCACATCATTCTTACTCTTATCAGGAGAAGGAGTAGCAATGTGGACCACCCTATTGTTTGCTTCATCTCTCTTGATCCTGGAGATAACCCTAGCTTTCTTCTTTGCTTTTCACTTTCCTATGTTTGCCAACAGTTCATCCCACTTGGGAGAAGTATCATCTACCGCAATTTTCTTATTCTTTAACTCTTTGTCCAACCAGCCTGGAACTGTGGAATCCGACTGTACACCACCTTGTCCAACCGCATCCTAGTGAACCTTGGGGATATCTTCATTCAAAACTTGTTTCTCATGAACCTCTTCAACTTTATCTTATTTTTCCTTATCATGCTCTTCTTCTTCATGCACTGGGGAAGGAGACTTAATAGGTATTTCCTCTCTCTGAGGAGGTCTATCCTCCTCACCTCTTGCAAGTGAATCCTCATAGGTTACCAGAGGAGACTGCAATACCTTCTCTATTTCTTCTTCAGCACTATAAAGTTCACCCTCTTGGAATTCTTCTTCCCTTGGATCTTGGTAATCCTCAGCATCCTTGGATTCACCTGGTACATTGTGAGCCTCATGAGAAGGAGGGATATTATCATGCTCAGAGGCAAGAATAGCTATGGGAACACTTTTCTTTGGTACACCATCTCTAGGAGATGGAGTTCTTGATCTTCTTATGTACACTTGTGTCCTCTCTCTTGAACCTTCCACATTTACTATTAGAGGGTCAACTTCATCTCTTGCCTTAGAAGTTCCCTTCTCCTTCTACGAAAATATTACTATTCTTCTTCTCTTAGGCATAGAAACACTAGCCTATTTTCTTTCCTTTTCAGCTTCATCCTCCGCAGCCTTCTTCATCTTTGAAATGTGTTTTATTTTCTTAGAAATAGGATTTCTTTGCTTCTCTCCCTCTTCTACCTCCTTTTCCTGAACATCTTTAATCTTTATCTTGAAAGGAGAGCTCACTCTAGTCTTACCCCTAGGATCCTACTCAATTGATTCCTCAAAAGTGGAATGAGACTTCAAGTCCCCCATTAGATCATAGTTGCATTGCACACCCTCACTTTCTAACTCCCACATCTTGTGCTTGAGCCAAAGATTAGTGTACTTGATCACTGGAGTCATGATCTATTCCAATTTTGTCCTTTTTTCCTCCAACCAATCTATTTCTCCAATTGGTTTAAACTTCACAACTTCATAGTCATGGCCTTGAATCAGATCTCCATCATCTTTAACCTGATCTGGAATAGCTTTTATGTTGTATAGCTGGACTAAGTTCATTGGTAACCTAGAGAACTTCTTCTTTTTGATTTTAGATTCATCATTGTTGTTAGCCCAATAATCCTCTATATCATCCTTGTGATTGTATTCCCTGTTGGCCTTCTTATGTGCTTCACCAGTCCTATCAAATTTGGATCTCTTGGAATAGAAAGAAAGGCCTAGAGTACTCATTTATTCCTCAGAAGCATGGGCCAAGTTAATAGAGGGGTAGGCCTCACTACTGCCTATCCTCAAAGGAAAATCACCACCAAATCCAGTCTTATGTTTCTCCTTCTTAACAAATGCATCAAAATCACAGATCTACCTTGTGACCTCCAGAAGTATAACATGATCTATGGGATATCTAGGGAGTTTGTATGGAGCCCTCTAACAACCATCTATTATGATGTATGAAAAGGTGGGGAACTAGATAAACCAAGCTCCAAACCTCTTGATTAATTCCTTAGCATTATCTAAGATCCAAACATGCTTTGCACCTTGCAATAGCCTGGTGATGTACATGGTGAATGCATCACTCATCCTCCTATAACTTGTCCCACCCAAGTGCAATTGTGGGTATACTTCTTAAATTACATCGTGCCCAAACATACCCCTTGTTCTTAGCCCTTTGTATGGATGGAACCTTGCAAGTGCATAAACCAAGTAGGAGGTCATTGTGAAGGTCTTTGTCTAAAGGACATTGCACATTTGTTCATGTATAATTGCACTTATAATGCCTTCCCAATGGTAGTCAATATTCTACTCCATCCTTACAATGACATGGAACATCCAGCTTTCAAATACTCTTGTACTTTTCAATCCCACTACCCTATTGAGGAGTGAGATAACATCATAGTATTCCTTCCTGAACTTAGCTCTGAATAGATTCTTGGGTAGCTTGGAGAAGTGGGACTTGGGTTTCTCCAGCCAGGAATTGATGACCTATTGGGATTTGATGGCATCTTCATCATAATATTTCTTCACTATATCCATATCAAAACCCACCACATGAGACCTGTCGAGCATGTCAAAGGTCTAGGCTATGGACACAGGGTTGAGATTCGCCACAATTCTTCCTTGAGGACCAACTATCCTCTGTGTGCCCTTGTCATAATGTCTAGCACATTCAAGCACCAACTTGTAACAATGAACTATAGGAGGGAATCCAGCTACATGTGCCAACCCCAATTCCAATATCCTTCTATCCAATAGAGGGAGGTTCGGTGTTGCCATCCTTGTCTTAAATTATTCATAATCCCATAGGCCAAAATTTGTATCGGTGACCTCTAACCAAATGGAATTCGGCTTGCTCTCTGAGATTCTACTCTTTATGTCCATTTTAATCCTTTATTCCTCGGAGTATCAGAGCCTTCAGCACTTGGATCCATTACCCTACCCTTGGTCCTTCCAGCATTCAATAAAGAGACCATAGTAAAGATCCATCATAGCATGAAATTCAAGCTAATCCATTACGAATGATATATCCATCCTTTAAAAAAATCCAAAGATGAACAAAAATCCCTAGAATCTCATAAGAATTATTCATTTCAAAGTTCAGCTTTTTAGTCCTCTTGCGGAATTCGGGCCAGAGGGGAATCTCGAGAAATTTTGGACCAGACGGAATCCAACGAAACAAGCATAAAGAAACTTCCAACCACCATTTAATCAACCATTATTAACCAATAAACAACATGACACATTCTAAAATAACTCAAATCGATCATAAGAAGCACAAACATCAGCTAATAGATAACGTTATCTCTCAATTCTTTATTTTCAAAAAGATTTCAAGGATTTTTGCCAAGGACAGAAATCCATGAAAATAGAAATAGTTTATGAACTCTGAGAAAATTAAGGGATAAAGAAATTTTGCTAAAACCCCGAAGACATGGAATTTCACGAAGTCAGTGCAATTTTTACGTTTTAAGCACATTTTTAGGGAAATCGATAAAGTGATGGAAAAATCGGGGAAGTCCTAAAGTAAAGGAAATCCGTGAGGTGTTCGAAAACCCGAAATCTTTGACTTCATCAAGATTTTGCTCAGATTGATCAAACAATTAGGAAGTTGGGGATTCAGCTTTGGATTTGGTTCATTCAAAGTGCAAGATGAACAATTTATGTTTCAAATTTATCCAAATGAGATCCAATATATATGGGGAATGATTTCAGCAAGGGAAACCCTAGTAAATCGCCATGATAGCATAGCTCGGATCCTAACTCGTCATTTTCATTCCCACTATTCTTCACACAAATTCTCCCATGACTCAACTAAGACAAGGTGATTACCAAATCAAACAATAAGCAACAAGCTTCACTTCGCCCAAGACGTGATTTCATCAAAGGTCAAGGATTTCTAGGTTAAACGAGAGCTCAACATAAGAAACCATGAAATCAAATTAAGAATGGAGCAAAGAAATCGTTAACCTCATTGAATCACAATCATGCAAAAGGAAAGAAGGCACGAGCTATGAGGAAGGGCATCAAGCCAACAAATGGAAAGCCTAGCACTGCTACCAGACCATACCACATCGAAGTTCCGAGTCAAAACATACACCCACACAAACCCTTAAGAAAATTCATTTTGTTTATATAAAAGGGAAGGTAGCACGTACATACCATGAGTGTAAAGAAATCAAAATAGAAACAGCCGGCAAAAACCCGAAGTCCAAGCACAATGTAAGTGGTCACCAAAACTCTCAACTGTAACGATCAATCACAATCTCAAACACACAATCCAGCAATAGCAACCCAAAATCTAGCTCCTCAAATCTCACAAACAAGGAAAATGACAAGAATCTCTCCACATAAACCGCAATTAAATCCAATAAAAGCAAACTGCAAGATCGTACAGGAGAGATAAATGCGCCAACAAGACAGCAAGCTTGGGAATCTAAAGGCACGATGGAGTTTCGGGAAAATCCAACCCAGATGGAATTTTTGAAAATAATATAAAGAATCCTTTGTCAGGTTTTTGAGGCACTCGGGGAAATCCACCCATGGGGCATTTTCCCGAAAATAGAGAAAAACCCGAAATGAATCCTAGAACACAGGATTTTCAAAGTACCCCCTCAAAAGGGGCATTTGCATGAGTAAGATAATCATTTGGGAACATGCCAAGGCGACCAAATCCTCAAAATCAAAAGGGCCAAAACACTAAGAACGAAAGCAAAAGAGGGTCCTCGCTTTTAGTGGGCGTGTGTGTGAAAATTGCACAATAGGTTTTTTGAGATTATCTCATAAATGTGTTCTACAAGTTCAAAGGGTGAAGGATGAGCTCAGAAAAGAATTATTTATTCCCTCAAACAAAATTAGGGTTTAGAATTTAAACCTCTAAGTGTTTGCAGTCATGGCACCTTAACAATATTTTTATTTTATTGTTGACTGCTTGTTGAAGGTTGCAGGTTGCATAAGTTATAACTTAATTCCTTTAACCTTGTTCAGTGATTGGCCCCATTACCTAGTCACCTAGTTGATGTCACTCATGTGTTCCTTTGGAGATCAAATAGTATGCATTCAAAGTTAGTAGATCTAATGGATATCACTAGATCCCATGCATCACGAAAATTTCTTCGAAGTTGGCTTGTAGTTCAACCATGTGCAATAGAGATGATTCAACGACTATCATCTAGTTGATCGAGCAGTGCCCACCAGCCTATCAAGTTTATGGTGGGACCCGAATATGCCTCGTGGGGAAGCAGGGAATGATCATGATTAAACAAGGCTCGATCGAATGATGCACAATGATGGTGAAAAAAACCTCAATGGGTCCAGAAACACGTGGCATCATCATTTCACATCATTTTTATGAAGTGAAGCATTTGGAGAATCAAGTGATGAGTGATGTTAATGGAAAGTGACATCAACAGGTATACGTGTTTCAAGGTTATTATATTGTTAGGTGTTAGTCCATCGTTCTTACACATCTTTGGGACACGATGGTTTCTATGATAAGCGATGAGTTCCAAATATTAGTGGAGTATGACGTCAAGAGGAGGACATGTGGCATTAGCTTGCCAGCCTGTGTAGATCTAGTGGGCTCGTTATCAGTGCTACCAGGATAGCAGGGGACAACACAAATTGATTGATAGTTGATCCAATGGTGATTGTTGTGTTTCTATGCATCATGATAATGCAAGATGCAAGCATATGCAAAGCAACGATATGTGATGGATGACAGAGATTCAAAGGAGGTGATTAGATGGTGGTTGCAGCATCATGTAAATGAATGTGAATATCATGAGTGGTATGGCAATACGTGATGGGTGTGATTATTATGGAAGTGAAATCAATGACGGAGGTTTGTAGACCATTTATCAAATGGTCACATTTTAAAGTTGTGATGGTGAATGGAGAATGTAGGATCATGGGGAAAAGTTAGGAGATCAATGGCTCATGTTTGAACATTAAGAGTTCAATAGCTAACTGCATGTAATGAGGGTTTTGCCTATGAACCGACATGGAGGTGAAAATTAAATGGTTTGCCTACATCAATGACAATTGTAATATAATTTGATGTACAAAGTGGCGGCATACATGGCTATAGGGACAAGGATTGAGATTAAATTGAAATTTCAGAAGGATGCATTAAATGCATATATGATCCTAGGGTTTGACAAAGAATGAATGAGAGAAAGTTCTTAGCACCAAAAATTAATGTTGTGTGGCTCAATACAACTTTATGATAGTGGAGAAGTTATCAAAAACCCTAACAAAATATCTGGAGGTGATGGAGAGTCCCAAGGCAATAATCATTAGTTAGCTCTACAAAAAAGACCAAAAAATATTGTCTAAGTGGTGTAACAGTGTGAAACAAGAGGAGTGTAGAAGTGATTATGAACTCTAGAGGCAAATAGGAATGCACTAAAGAAGAAAGAGAAGAACAAAGCCAAATCAGTAGGATGTAGAGTAGGAAGAAATTGTAATAATCTTACATGTGAATCTAATAGGTTGGTTCCATCAAAAAACTGATTTGGTGCTTAGTTTAGGAGATTGATGTCTCCTTAGGGTTGAAGCCCTTAAAGGTTATAACAGAAGGATTTCTTTATGAGGCTAGATTATGACAGTAGCTACTAGAAGCATTTTCTCACCATGGTTTTTCCCATCTTAGGTTTTCCACGTATATATGATGTTATGTGTTAATCTTATATGTGCATGTGTGTATCATTTTCATGCTTTAATATGCACATCTAGATTTAAGAATTATGTCTACACTTAGGTTAATAAGGTAAAAAAATTAATATCTACTAATTCACCCCCTCTCAATAGAAACAATATTACTAGATTTGGTTGAGGTTTAAAAAATTGAACAAGGCAACTTCCACATTTGAATTGGTGCTTTAAAAAGAATTCACTTTGCTTTGTAGGTTTAAAATGAACAAGTTTTTTTTTTTTTTTTTGTAATTATTTACTCAAGATAATATCATCAAAAGGACGTATGCGCTTCTCTCCCGCCTCACGGTGATCTTGAGAATCAAAATTTATTTTGGTGATTTTAAGTTGAGTAAAATAATTGCCTCCATATTTCAGTTTGGAATTAAAATTGAACCAATCATGCGAGTGTGAGCATGGTATATTGCGAGTGTTCTTTTTTTTTTCAATGAAGGTCAATTGAGCTACGGGATTTACTAGCTTGCTTTTGTTTATCTTAGCAGGCCTTCCTTGTGGGAAAATGTAATCATCCAAGGGAATGACCCAACCAACTTCCACCCAGGATATAAGTATGGATATTGGAACAAAATACAATATCAAGAGGATCATTCCGATGAGAATGGCAACAATTGTCTCTCACTGTACTGGATAGTCCCCCACGAACAGAATGCTCGCATTAAAACCCCTTGTTTAGCAAAGGCCAAAATCTTGTCTATTTGTTGGTGCAAAAGGTCATGTCCTTTGAACCCACCCCACGTTATACATGTAATTCTATTGTAGAGATGAAAAGTATGTCATGGGAGATTCATGGGTATTGATGCTTGATTGACCCCAAAAGCGAGTGCATTGTAAGGAGGAGCCTATGTGGTCAAGCATCTAATCATCCGCATTGAATATGCGCATCTGGATTCGTCCAAGTGGGAACCCAACAAATATTGTCTCTTCATCCTAGGGTTGTACATGTGCTTGGAATTAAAAAAATACATTGCTTGGTTCTCAAAAACATTTGGAAACAAACATTCACAAGAACTTTAAACTTTTTAACCCTTTGGAGGAAACAAATACCCTTGACGAATCCAAGTGCTCTTGCTTTCCCTAGGGATTCCATCCTTAGAGGTTTCTAAGTACTTGGGTTTAATCATCATTTGTTTCCACTAAAGTTAACCTAGGAAAATATGCTCTTGAGACCTTGATTTTCACATAATGGACCTTGTGGAATGAAAAGGGATTAAGACATAAACATTTAGTTTGAACTCATAAATCAAGAAAGTTTTTTTGGTAAAAAGAACTCATTAAGCAAAGATAAAGACAAATTGGACCTCACATGTGTTGTCTCAAATGATTTCCCGAAAAGTCAAAATCCAAAAACCAAAGTTCAAAAAGCTTAGTCTGAAAGCTCGTAAGGAGCATCTTGAAATTCTTTTTGAAGTTAGAGAAAGATTGGTGTATAATTTCTACAAGAAGGCTTCAAAGAACAACCCAAGTTTGTATGAGTTCTATTGTCAACAGAATCCAACTCGTTCCCAAAGGTTTTCTTTTCTCACATAGGAAGTAAGGCATGTTCTTCAATACCGAGGTCTTGTAAAAAAGAGTCTTGTTTAGGTCAAAGTCTAGGATCAAAATATTCACTCTCATCCATCTCTCCATCAATAAAACTTAATCTCACCAAAAAACTTTTGAGAACTTTGAAACATCATTTATGCTAAACTTAAAGGCAAAATCAGCATCACTTTGTTTGACTTAATACACCTAGTCAAATTATCAATTCTCTTGAACAAATTTACCTCTAGGATAACACAACTTCCTAAGGTCTACTAGCTCATGATCACTTTGATTGCCTTAACACACTTAGCCACTTCATTCTCGTGTGCGAGTTCTCCCTAGGATAACAGAACTTCCTAGGGTTTACAAGTCCACCATCATCTTTTTTTGCTTAACACATCTAGTCAAACTATCGAAATCAAATCAATTCAAGCCCTAAAAATTTTAGCATTACCCCTAAAAGTTCTTTGAAAGTTTCACTCATTCACCTCACCCATTTATCTCATCCACATCATCCCTCTTTTGATCCTTGGATTCTCCTAGTCCTTCTCCTCTTTTGGGCCTAAAGATTAAGATCAAATGATTCCTATTTTATGGTCCAAACAAGATCACAACACAAGAGGAACATGGAAAAAACCAAAGAAATATACACTTCGAGTGACTTAAGTCAAGCAACCACCGAAGTAAACCTTGCAGAATCAAGAAATACCCCAAACAGTTGTTCTTTACCATCACAAAATACTCAAGAGGAAGACTATGAACAGAAAATCATCAATGAAGACTTGGGAATGACACAAAAGGAAAAAACTGAAATGATTCAAAATCGAAAGAATCATAGAATTGTCAATGCTATGCTTAAACTTAATCCTTCTCTATACATACGCACGTTAATGGAAAGAAGGGTCCAATTCCCTTTTGACCTTGACGTAAGCACTAGTATGGAAAGGCATCTTGAAAGCATACCCCCAATGTTAATTCCAAACATCACTCAAGAAATTCCCCAAACCATATCGACCATCACATCAACCTCACCAATTGTTAACAAACGAAGTGCCATGTTTTGTGAATTACAAAAGCATCACCTTGTAAACAACAGAGAGGTAAATATCAGCACCACACCAGATAGTTCCATCCCAGTAAATCCATCACAGCCATATATCCCACTCACTTTCCATAATCATGCGGATTCATCCTCATTCCATGCAACACCAGCCTATATGTTAATTATACAAACTTCTCTATCACAAGGAGAAGGTGGTTTGTTCAGAATAGTGAGAGTCACTGACCCATTCTCATCATCACTCTTCCAAGAGAACATACCATCATTCCCTCCATTACTGCTCACATATGTATCACCTCTTGGGTTGGGTCTTCCCCCCTACCCACCTCTAGTTTCTCAAATCAAGGAAATCTGAGCATCACATCAAGTCCTCCTTTTTCAGGTAGCATCACAACAACAAGTGGCAACCATTCACGCCACCATGGTCAATTCATCATTCGGTCCTCAAATCCCTCAAAACATACCTTTTCAAGGACCGAGCATCTCAACCACACCACCAACAACCCAAGTCCCAACTACCAACATAACACCTCCGCCCGCCACAATGGTTCGCACCATTCCCAATCCACCACCAATCCCACAAAAAGCCAAAGTAATGAATTCATTCATCACCATGATTCAGGAAGTCCAAAAGGCCAACCATCAAAGGGTACTTCAACAAAACCTACAAGTTGAACAACACGCGGCTCAGCAAGCGCAAGAACAACTAGTCGCCCAGCAAGTTGCACAAGCCGCACAAGTAGCCCAACAAGTACAAGCTCAAGCTCAAGCCTAGCACTAGGCTCAACAGGTGCAAGCACAATACCGAGCATAACTGCAAGCAATTCACAAACAAGCCATGCAAGATTTTCAGGCATAGCAGCAAGCTAAACAACAAGCTTTGTTGGTGCAAAAACAGCTAGACCAAAAATAAGCCTTGTTGGTGCAATAGCAGCTAGACCAACAACAAGATTTGTTGGTGCAATAGAAGTTAGAACAACAACAAGCTTTATGGGAATAGCAACAACTGGACCAACAACAAGCTTCATTGGAACAATAGTAGCAAGATCAACAACAAGCATTGTTGACACAAATGCAAGTATATCAGCAGGCCTTGAATGCATAGCAGAGCTTGTAGAAAACCCCCACCAGTACCCCTCTCATAAATCAAACACCCCAAACACATCAAAACACATTTATCCCACCTCCTGACCCGCATAAAAATATTGCAACACAAATCAAACTGCTCTCGCAACAAGTGTTGGACCTCCAAGCAGTAAAAACAACCAGAATGTGGGGCTACTTGTGTCCCTATCCATTCGACACAGATCTCACAATGATATTGTTTCCAATGGGCTTTGAAATCCCCAAATTTGATAAATATAATGGAACGGGAAACCCTGAAAAATCACATAAAGGAATTTTAAGTGCATTGCATGGAAGTTGCATAAGATGACACATATCTAATGAGACTTTTTCCTGGAAGTCTGACTAGTCCTTCCATAGAATGGTTTTCTCACCTACCCATAGTCATTAAAACATTCAAGGAAATCATGGAAGCATTCCTTAAAAAATATGTATTCAACATGGGTGCAGACGTTAGTTTGGAAGAATTGTCAACACTCAAACAAAGAAAATAAGAGTTATTTGCATCTTTCTTGCAAAGATGGCGATCCAAGGCCAATTAGAGCAAGTGAACTATGCTTGAAGAACAAAAATTTTTCACGATCATATCCAATCTAGATGAAAATTTGGTGTTCTACTTAAAAATGCAATGCATCACAATGTATGATTAGTTGATCCTAAAAGTGCTCAATATAAAAAGAGCCATTATTGCACAAGGAGGCGCATCAACATTTCCTCCACAACAGGATAACTGCCCCTCCAAAAAATATAACGATAAACCTCGAACATGGTTGAGGAATAAAAATATCATGAACGACAGAGTGGTCGATGCTAAGGTGGTCATCAATACCCCTAAACAGAACATCCAGACTCATCACCAACCACAAAATCACAATCACAATAATGTGCAAACTAATATAGTGGCACAACAACAACCACTCCCTAACAACCAAATCAATAACTTGGGAAATCAAGGAGGACCACCTCCTTGAAACAAGTATCCTCCCAAGTGGAAGTTCACTGCCCTTGGAGAATAAATTGAATCCATAATGAAGAAGTTGGTTAAGGAAAACCTTATCAAAATCTCCAACTCTGAGCAATACGCGGAACCCATGACAAAACCACCATAGTACAATGAAAAAATCCACTGTGATTTTCACAAAATAAGGGGACACACAACCGCAACCTGCATGAGGCTGAAAAACATCATCCAAGACCTCATTGAGGACAAGATCATAAACGTTGAACAACCAGCTAGAAATCGGGACCTTAAAATATACACAAATCTGATGTTGAATCATAATCAAGGAAATAACTAGGGGAACAACAAAGGGAAGCAAAATTACGCTAGTGCAAACCTTGTATATGAAGGTATTGTCGCATGTGTAAACAAGATGGTCACAATCATTAACATCAAAGGAGCCAGCGCCAATTGTGGAGTCACCACATGTGGCGGAAAGGTCGCTATTGCAGGGGCATCACAACCATCTAAGACCCCCATTTCGAATACAAAATTCGTTCCCTACAACTATAGTGTCATTGACCAGCTAAAGAGAACCCCCGTCCAAATCTCCATCATGGAATTATTGAAAAAATTTGATACCCATAGGAAAATCCATGATGAAGAATTAGTTGCATCCACTGTCTCTGCCAACCTTGATACAAAACAGTTCTAGGATATTGTTGGTAATATCGTTACCCCCAAACCTCCTCACCTTCTCCGACCAAGATTTCCCTGCATAGCCATCTCACAATCGAGCACTTCACCTTCAAGTGTTGATTCACAAAAAGAAATTCAAAAGGGTCTTGGTGGATGGAGGTGCAAGCCTCAACATTTGTTCCCTCAAACTCATAAATAACTTAGGACTCTCAAAGGACTCCATCGATAAGAACAAAGGCATCACCATTAAAGCATACGATGATCAAGAAAGAGTGTCTCAAACCACTATCAGAATCCCAATCCAAGATGGGCCAGCAACCACGGAAACCACTTGTCAAGTGCTTGATGTTGAACTACCATAACACATCCTTTTAGGATGCCCATGGATCCATGGAATGAAGGTAGTCACCTCACCATTCCATCAATACGTCAAATTCCTACACCAGAATGAGGAGGTAACAATACATGGTGATCTCGAACCATTTTCCTATTGCAAAAACTTGGAAGCCAAGTTTTACAAAATCCCCCAAGTACCAAAAAATGATGAAGGCCTATCCACTTCTTATATAGACCCATCTAACCTTGCCTCCACTTCTACGACAGAGACACCCTCCATCCCTGATATATTCAAAATCAAACGCATGATCTAGGACAACAAATACGGAGAGTATAGAATGAAGAAGAATGTATTTGTTGTAGGAGAGTTACCACAATCTCCTAGGTTGCATGGGCAACCTCAATCAGCCAAAACACCTATCCACACTCTTAGGGAAAACCCTTCTGGATTCCGCCATTAGGGGGACCTAAGTTGGGAAAATGTAGATGAGGAAGGCATTTCATGCACGCTATACCATGATGAAGGACCCACACCCACTCTACCCATGGATGAAGCCAACAGAGGATTGCAAATAATGTTTGGTATGGGATACAATAGGAATGAAAGCCTGGGAATAAATAGTGATGGACGACTAGAGCCCATAATTGTAGAAAGAAGAATGAGAAACCTTGGCCTCGGATGTACCCCTCCAAGTATATTTGTATGTGGCAAAGGTACTCCTAGTAGAGTAGTCAAATCCTCTCCTCAAGTATCGACAGCAGCCCTTCGACTACCTGTATCCATAGGCCTACCCCTAGATAATTTCACTTATGACATAACTGATGTTTGCAACAGTAGTGATGATCAGGATACCATAATTGGCCTTCCCTTTCTTTTTGAGGATTCCTCCTTACTGATGGTTAGTGTCTCACCCATTGAGTCGAACCACCAAACTTACGAAGTAAACCTAGTTTACCCACAACTCATCAACTATGACCAATGAGGACCACCGATTCTAGACACATTCAAAAATGATGAGGCTCTCTTAGAATTCATGGGACTAAGGGATACAGTACCATGCGGATATTACAAGGCTAGGTTTGCAATCACACTAGACACTCAAGCATATTATGGGGAGACGATTGAGTCCTTTAGTCACAAAAGAAAAAGAACGTGAATAAACTCGGGGTCATTGAATGAAAAACACACCGTGGAACTCTCTAACCAAAGAATAGTAAAAACAAAGGACACATCTAATGCTAAAAACCTCTCTAAGACGCCGGAGGATGAAGGATTCAATCTCCCCCTACTGCACTTCATCAGGAGAAATCAGGAGTCTTGGTTGAATGGTGCAATCCTGTCAATCTGGGAACGGAGAAAACACCACAAATCACATTCTATGTTGAGTTGCTTCCGACAGAAGAACAAGAAAAATAGGCAACATTTCTAAAGGAAAGAAAGGTGAACTTTGCATGGACCTATGCTGACATGTCGATTCTCAATCCGGAAGTCATGGTTCTTCATTTAGCTATCTACCTAGGGGCAAAGCTAGTGAGACAAAAGATGAGAAAGATGCACCCTCAGATAGCCTTTCTAGTCAAGGTAGAATTACAAAAACTCCTGGATGTCAGCTTCATACGCCCAATTGATTATCCAAAATGGATATCCAATCTTGTAACAATTTCAAAGCCAAATGTGGGCATTTGTATCTACACTGACTTTAGAGACCTCAACAAAGTGTGTCCCATGGATGATTTTCCACTACCTAACATTGATACGATAGTGGGCATGACAGTAGGACATGAGATGCTATCACTGATGGATGGCTTCTCAGGGTATAACCAAATAATGATCGCAAAGGAGGACCAGCATAAGATGGCATTTACATGTCCATGGGGCATCTACTACTGGAACATGATGTTATTTGGGCTAAAAAATGTAGGGGCTACATATTAGAGGGCCATGACACTAATCTTTCATGACATGATACACAAAACTGTCAAAGATTACGTGGATGATATAGTGGCCAAATCAAAGAAGAGAAAATTTCACACAACCCTAAGTGCCATTTTTGACAGATTGGAGAAGTACAAGGTCAGGCTCAACCCGAAGAAATGTGCCTTTGGGGTACAATCAGGTAAACTTATGGGATACATAGTATCGATGAGGGGAATAGAGGTGGATCCCACCAAGGTCAAAGCAATCCTCGACATGGAGGCACCAAGGACATTAAAACAACTTAGAGGCCTATAAGGAAAACTCCAATCCATTTGAAGATTCATAGCACAACTAGTGGATAAACAGATTGCATATTCACATACACTCCACAAGGGAGAAGCATACAAGTGGGACGACAAGTGCAATCAAGCATTTGATAGAATCAAAGAATATTTGCTCGCGCCACTAGTATTAATGCCACCCATTGGAGGAAAACCACTGATTTTATACTTCTCGACAACAATAGTAGCCTTGGGTGCTCTTTTAGCTCAGCACGATGAAAATGGGATAGAGAGGGCCATCTATTATATCAGCAGAACAATGGTCGGTCATGAGTTAAACTACTCATTCATTGAAAAATCCTACCTAGCAGTAGTGTTTTCTTCACAAAAAATTTACATTACATGTTGGCACACAAAATCAAACTCATTGCCAAGATAGATCCCCTAAAGTATCAACTGTCAAAGGCTATGCTCATAGGAAGGATGGCTAAGTGGGTCATGATACTATCAGAATATGACATTGAACATATAGAGTGAAAATAAATCAAAGGACAAGTCATTGCAAACCAACTGGCAAAAGCTACCATCTATTCAGAGAATCCACTCATATCAAAATTTCTAGAGGAGTCCATCTTTAATCTCAGCATAGCCAATCATTGGAAACTCTACTTCGACAGTTCACACACACAACATGGAATAGGAGTCGATGTTTTCTTCATCACCCCACAGGGGGATTGTATACCTAGATCCTCCAAATTGGCATTCCCCTATACCAACAACATTGCAGATTACGAGGCTTTAACCATAGGTCTCAAGATTGCGGCATAGTGGTGGATCATGGCACTAGAGGTTTATGGGGATTCACATCTTATTATCAACCAAGTCAAAGGCGAGTACCAAACTAAGGATGAAAAGCTGACACCATACAAGAAGTTAGTAGAAAGCCTCAAAGAATCATTCATCGATATCACCTTTGAGCATATACCAAGAGCTAAAAATAGAGCAGCTGACGCCATGGCAACAATTGGATCCTTACTGGATATCCCTCGCAATGTCTCAAAACATGAATTATTGGTAGAGCAGCTTCTCGTACCCACTTTCGAGGTACCAAAGTCTAAATATGTGTGTGAACTCATTGGTCTCAGTGATCTCTGGTATCACGATATCTACACCTACCTGAGAATAGGAGTCCTCCCAGCTGACAGTACCCCAAACCTTAAACAAACCTTTATCAAAAGGTCCTTACATTTTGTCATCCTAGGAAAAACCCTCTTTTGTAGGAGCATTGAAGGAACCCTATTACATTGCTTAAAACCTGAGGAAGCCCTGACTGCTCTAACTGAGGTACATAATGGCACTTGTGGTTCACACTCGAGCGGTATCACCTTGGCCACGAAGTTACTAAGAACTAGGTACTATTGTCCAACAATGGAAAGAGAGACACATGAATTTGTTAGAAAGTGTGTACAATACTAGCAGCATGGAGACCTTATCCATGCACCAGCTCAGGAACTCCATCCTATTGTTACAGCATGGCCCTTTTCACAATGGGGGCTCGATCTCATTGGAAAAATCATACCCACCTCATCCAATGGCCACAAGTTCATCATCACTACCATGGAGTATTTAAAAAAATGGGTCGAAGCAATTCCCATGACCTACATAATAGGAAAGAAGATTTCCAAGTTCATCCTGAACTATCTCATTTTCCGATATGGTGTCCCCCAATCCATTATCTCTGAGAATGGGGCACCTTTCAAGAGTCAGGATGTCTATGACTTATGCGACAAATTCAAAATCCAACATCGCTTTTCTACTCCATACTACCCACAAGGAAATGGCCAAGCAAAAGCTATTAACA
The DNA here is from genome assembly GCA_007115665.2 of Sequoiadendron giganteum. Taxonomy (NCBI): domain Eukaryota; kingdom Viridiplantae; phylum Streptophyta; class Pinopsida; order Cupressales; family Cupressaceae; genus Sequoiadendron; species Sequoiadendron giganteum. Next base: position 37,535,567 of record CM021109.1, on the reverse strand, counting down.
AAACCATTTTGAAAATCCTTAAGAAAACAGTCAATGACTCTAGTCATGACTGGCATCTGTAGCTAAATCTTGCTTTATGGGCCTATCACACTAGCATCTACATGCCAACAAGCGTCACCCCATTCTCCCTGGTCTATGGATTAGAAGTCATCCTCCCAATTGAGATCGAACTCCCATCACTGAGAATATATTTGCAAACCCTCATAACAGATGAGGAATACTGGGTTTCAAGATTGAATGAACTGGAGTTATTAGATGAATGACGGATGGATGCCCTCAACCATCTACAAGTCTATCAGAATCGCTTCAAGCGCAGCTACAACAAGAAGATCAAGTGACGCACCTTCCAAGTCGAGGAACTTGTGCTGAAAGAGAACCAAAGGAATGTGTCGAATCTAGAGAGCAAAGGTAAATTTGAACCCAACTGGTTGGGACCTTTCGTCACCACAACCAGCTATAAATCAGGAGTCTATCAGCTATCAACACCAGAAGGCAAGCCTTTGTAGGAGCCTCTAAACAACTCCTATCTCAAAAAGTTTTATGCCTAAAATCTCTCAAGGTATAGAACCAAAAATACAAAAAAATCAAAAAAATGTCCTAAAAAAATTGTCACATTGATGAAAACCTGGCAAATAGGCATCTTGGTGACAACAAAAACATTCAAAAAACATAAAAATCATAAAAAAAAAATCTAAAAAATGATTGAAAAAAGTAAAAGAAAAAAATCTTCCTCTAGTGAAAACCACTTCAGTGGCACTTTGGACAAGTACCTTGGTGAAAATCTGGCAAACAGGTACCAAGCATAAATAAAAAACTCTCCATTCACTAGGATCTTCACAAACTTATCCATTCATCCCATTTATCCTTTCACCATCCGTTCACATCCATACCATAGCTTGATCATGTGCTCGTATCATATTCAACCATAGTACTAATTGGCATATTCCTAAGGTCAGTTTGTCCTACCTTTATTGAATTAGTCTATCGCTTGACGCTAGGGGCATGTTCCCGAACTGGCATTGGATCAAATTTGTGTATATTTTTTGTGTGCTCTTCCCAAAACATCAGAAAATCCAAAAACATTCAAAAAATTCATCAAAACATCCAAATCATGTGAAAATCCAAAAACATCGAAAAAATCTCAAAAAAGTCTTCAAAAAATTCGTCATTAAGTCTTGTTAGTCTTTCACCTAGTCTGAACTATGTTTTCTCTAAGCTTGAACATAGGCAAGGTTGATCTTTGATCATCCCTCGAGACATTTTAGGTCAGTCCTTAGGGGTCTGTCACAATAAAATGGCAATTTGTTTGCCCATCTATCTTATCATTGAGTCAAGTCTATCGTCAATCGAACTACGTGGTCTCTGCGTGTATAATGTAGGCAAGGCTAATCTATGGATCAGATCCTAAGACCCCTCGGATAGGTCTCTAGGTTAGTCTCTTTGTCGTAAATCTCAAAAATACCAAAAACATTTGTTAAACATTTCAAAAATACCAAAAAAAAAAAAAAAATAGCCTCAAAATATCTGAAAAATCCAAAATGGTGCTTTCATCTCATCTCGCTTTCACCCGTGATTATCACCACTCATAATAATACTAGTCATCACCATCATCCTTTGGTGATTCAGTCAAAAGCAAGTCTAGCAGGTTCAAAATTGAATACCCTAATCATCAGAGTCTCAAAAGTCTAAGTTAGTAAGCAAGCAAGTTAATCAACTCAAAGTATCAATAGTTTATCATCCAATCAATCTCATCAAAACTCTGATCACAACATGTACTAGGATGAATCCTTCCCATGATGGACATAAGCATCAAGTATCTCATAGTAGTTTAGTCTTGGCTAGTGGTATGAAGAACATTAGTTTGTTGGTTTGTTTTATTTGGTCTTTTTCTAGCTTATCTTATTTTGTGCTCATTCCAAGGACCTCTCGATGATGCCTAAAACAAAATAGGTTTAGAGAGAAAGGAATGGGGCAATGATCATTGTCTCTTTTATCTACTACACTTGTGGGGTACACTTGTAAAATAACTTAGTCATGCGTACTTTATTTGGAATGTGGAGAGGATGTTTTAGATATCTTGTTGACCACATAGGAAAGTTTGTTTTTCTATGTTTTGGCCTCAGATGTTTAGAATGTATGAACTACATCCTTAATGAAGTTTGTATGCTAAGTGTGAACAAGAATACTCCTATCTAATTGTCAAGTCAAGGTCCATCACACTGGGTACAACATCATCTTGGTTCTTTATACTCTGATGCATCGTACTTATGTGTGTTATCAAAAATAACATAATTGGCCCTTTGAAAATCCCAACTCCTGGTAAGCAAATCACCATCATCTTAACTAACTCATTGATTCTAAGTTCTTTTATCTTCTTTCCATATTAACATGGCATCATGATAGTTAATCGAAACATCATCAATGCATACACCCTACATCCACAGGATCATTAGAATAAGTGCATATCATATCATAGATCATACCGCATTATCATCATCTTAAGATATGAGGATATAAATTTTTTATTCTAAGCATCTTATGAAATCATTATACATCATACATGAATCATTGAGGACATAATAAAAAATTAAAAAAACCATTAGCATGCATCATCATCATTAATCATTTGCATAGCATTTATCAATTACATTTCATTTCATCATTTGCACATCAATAAACCATCATTAGCATATCATTTACCACATAACCATCAAAATGATACAAAAGGAAGTACATCTAGCATACATCATATCACATGAGCATAAAAAGAGAAGCATCTCATAGCACATAGGAAATTAAAATGCATCTACCATATCATACATTGCAAGACATATCATAAAGTCGAACCATCTCATATATATCATCAAAAATATACTGTCATGGTACAAAAATCGGATCAAGTGTGCATCAAAATTTATAATACAATAGGGGCAATAATCAAGGCCCATAAATTAAAAATGGAAACTATCTGTGATCAAGGACTAGCCTTGCTAGCTGCTTCCCTCTCCCACCTACCTCTCACCATGGTCCTTTGGCGGCCTCATCCCTATCTGCAGAGAAAATTCTGGCACTCGACCTATTGCTAGTACTACTTGTCTGTAATGATGTCGCTATTACTCAGTCTTTTTGACTACCTCTTTGTATGCCCATAGGGAAACTGATCGGCCTTGGGATGATGAAGTCGTATTCTCCAGCTGCCTTCGCTGACCAATCTCCTAATCCCTCTCAGATCGAGCCTACTAATCCCTCTCGGATCGAGCCTAGTCTCTCTCGACAGTAACTGTCACAACCTGTTACCAAGCCTCATCCCTCTCTACAATCAATAATTGAATCTAACCCTGCAACTGTTGGATTAGTGTGTTTGTGTAGTCTGGCTGCACTGGCGATTGATGTTGTGGGACTGCTCTGTCCTCATCTCTCGGTTGGTCAACCTGTACCTCTACCCGTGGAGGTGCCTATTGTGCCTGATCTCTGGGAGGTGTTTGATGAGGAGGTGTCCCACCTCTTCCTTTGTCTATGTTGCCTCTACCACCCTGTCCTCTCCCGCTGCCAGCCGATCTACCTCTGGGTCTCCACCAAGGGAGTGCTACACCAAGAACTGTCAATCTCAGGGGAGGCCTGAACCAAACTCTGTACGCTAGAGTCACCCCTACATCCACTGGCCTTTGATTATAAGGCCATGATCAGGCCACTAACTATCTAAAGGAGGACACTACCTCATTTTTTGAGATGGGCTAGCCCTATGTCATCTCTCTCATAGTACGAGAAAAGATCGCCACATACTGATCATCAGGCCTATCCTGCAACTCTCCAAACTGGCGAGCCACCCTATCTGGGAGATACCGCTCTATCATGGTATGCTCTCGGCCTTGCATCCACCTGTCCTGTTGAGCAAAAAATAGCTAATATGTATCATCATACCATGGGCCTATGCCCATCCAAGGTCTCCAAACGAACTCTCTCATCTCACCAAGAACCCGTCGCCAGTAAGCAAGGCCACCTGTGCGAGTGTGGGTAAAATGAATCTATGCCCTATCATACCGCCAGACAACAGGATCATCGATATCGAGGACAACTAGTGTGACATCTGGATGGAGCACTAGGATCTGCTCCCATGCCCAGATGTGTAATAAAGTAACTCTAGCCTCAAGGGCCTGATTATCCAGGTATGCGAACTCATGCAAATCTCTGTATAGGGAGGCTAGAATACTGGTCCCTAGGCAAAGCACTCTCAAAAAATGCACATTTGATGCCATGCTAGTCCTCAGCCTGGACTAAGCATCGGCCTTGTCGATCAGGTACAACAAGACCAAAAATAATAGCAGCAAAAATCAATCTATAGGTGGGCGCTCTACCTTGGTATCACTCTAGGTCAATATGTTCATCGAAAAGGATAAGCTCATAAATGCCCATGATGTCAAAGCAGGCATCCCTACCCTACTCTGGATCGTAAATCACTCTAGCTCCATGGAAAGGCAATCAAAGAATGCGCCAGACATCCTCAAGAGCAATGGTAGCCTCGTCGGTAGGAAGATGGAAGGAAGAAGTCTCACTGTGCCACCGCTCACTCAAAGTCATCATCATACGTAAATGTGTCCAAACAGGAGGGACGTAGGCAACGAACCAAAGACCAAGAATACAAAGTTGCTCCTGAAGATATACATGCATACCCTATAATCTGCAGAGCACCGGCCATCTATGCTCCCTCAAATGAAGTATATACAGCACCTCCTACGTAAGGGAAACCATCAAGTCGAGTCTCATAAAAAACTCTGCCTCTCACGTCATATTTTCACATTTGAAACAGCAAATGCGATGTTGTTTGAAAATGCGGCACAGTTTGGAAAGTTCTAAACTACGTTGCACAACAGACTTCATAAACTTGATTTCTAAACTGCGTCGCGTGATACTGTTTGTGCACGAGGCTAACTTTGACCTTGGAGACCCTAAATTCCTAACTACACCACGTAGTGCTCTTTGCATATATGGTCCAATATAAGACTGCGTGGCACAGACCAAACACTTTCAGTGGCACTATATAGCGCTACTCAACCTAAATTTGATCTAAACCCTAGTTTATGCAAGAAAAAACAAGAAATTAAAAGTTGGGATGGGGGTACATACCACGGATCCTACAGTGACTGACCACTAATGTACTCGTAAACCCTAGTTTATGCACGAAAAATGAGAAATTAAAAGTTGGGATGGGGGTACATACCATGGGTCCTGCAGCGACTGACCACTAATGTACTTGTACTCTCTCTAACACATGCCTGGGAAGTTGTCGTTGCGCCATCTTAATCAAGGATTAGAGCTCAGAATGCAAAAAATTATAAGGGTAAAAGCTGCAAATGTAATGAAAGTGACCCCTCAAGGTCTATTTAAGCCTACGAATTAGGGTGTTTTTACCTAAATTGGCCATCCGGCTAGGCTTTTGGTCCCTCGATCCTATTTTTGTCCAATTGAGGACCACTTCACATCTTTTTTGGCATTCTAACATGTTTTTTGGCATCTCAAGGCATTTTTGGGCCTGTCGAGCACCTTGTCCTCTTCTTTTCGCGATATCATCCAAAAAAATCAAAAAAAAATCATCCAATCTCTTGAGGGGGCAATATACCAACATAATCCTTCTCGCTCGGGCAACAGTGGGGCATCTGAAAAAATTTAAAAAAATTTAAACTTTGATCACAGCAGTTTATTTTTTGAATCAATGCAAAAAGTACATTGCTTCAAAGAGGGGCAAAATGTAGACATGGAAAATGTACAAATTCGATTCGACACACTTGATCCTAACTACTAATGACATTTCTTCATGAATCACACTCTCAGCTTACCATCACCATCTGTCTCTTAATTAAATAAATCATTATTTATTTGATTAAGTCTTTCTCCTCTATTGATTAAATTAATCAATTTAATTTTTTTAACTTTCTATCTCTATTTATTTAAAATAATTCATTTTATTTAAATCAAGTCTCTAAAATCTTCTTATTTAATTTAATCTAACATTATCCCCTTTAGTTAAATAAATCAAATCATTTATTTAATTAAATCTTTCTTCTCAATTCTTGATTTAAATCAACTCATAAATTTGAGTCAAAATTGTCAAATCACCTAACCTCTCATTAAATTAATCAAATCTTGATTAAGTTAATCTCAATCACTAAAATCCTCTAGATAATGCAACCTACACAATAAATCAATTACTTTGATTTATTTAATTACCTATTTTCTCTCAATATGGAATAAAGGAGGAATATCCCCTCAAGCTTGAATTCAAAAATCCAAGTGGATGGGTACTTCCAACAAGGCATTCACTCCTCTTACATGTCCTTGTGCATTGAACCAAGTTCCATTTATTTCATTCATTTTTCCCTCTCACATGTCATTTCCTCAAATTCAAATTCCACCTAATTGCATTTATTAGCACTTTGGGCAAAATGTGCACAACCTTCAACTATTCACATCTTGACAAGTGGCACTTAGCCATTGGATGTTGAATGATCCCACATTGCTCAATTTCACTCTCTCTTCCATTTTGGAAATCTATAAATGAAAGGTTCTTCCTCTCATTCAACATCCATAATCTCATGCAAAGTTACTCTCTTCACATTGAGAGCTAATTTTTCCCATTTCTCTTCAAGTATTCATAATTTTCACAATTTCATAGCTGGGTTATGCCAAAATCTCATCAAGGAGATTCAACTATCCACACATCATCAACATTCTAACAAAGGAGTTGGGAAAGGGCCAATTTTGACACATCAATTGGCACCAATTCCCCCATGGGATCAAGAGTTTGCTTAGTTTAGATAGATTTAATTCGATTCATTGCATTGTTCTTCATTTTCCTTTCTATCTAAGTTTTGTAAATGGATTTCATGGGGAATCCTTGTTTTACCTTGAATTTTGATCTAATAATGTGTTTGTTGTATTTGTGCAGGTATGAAACTAGGGTTCACAATTTGGACCTATTTTTGTGACCTTTTTATTAATGAATTTTAAAACCTCATTAATAGGCCCCTAATACCCCTTAATTATGTATCCCAAGGCCTATTTTACTTAATTTTATTTAGTTACCATAAAAGGCATTGAATAAATGTTATGGATTAAATTAGTGCCCCAACATTTGTGAAGTTTTGAAATTTTAGGTCAAGACTCATTCGCCCATGGGAGGGGTGAATGGGTCCTCATTAAGTGCCTTAACTCAATATTGGATATGTTTTTGGTAGAATTTCAATCTCTCAAATTCAAATTTCACATGTCAGATCTCAAGATCTAATAATTTGGAAATTAGAAAGTAATCCTATAAAACTAAGTCTCACATTCATTTTACACTAGACAAGGAATAGAAACTCATATGAGATCAAGCATTCATATTCAAGATCAAGGAGAAGCATTCAAAAGTGAAGTCTGGGAGCAGTATTTGAATTGTTTTTGTAGGTTTTCAAGCCCATTTTGATATCAAGGTCAAGAATTTCTGAAGGATTGATGATAGCTGCCTATAGAAGATCATGATGGATTCTAGGTTTTGGGAGATGCACAAGACATTAAAACAAGGCCTAATGACTTGTTTCCTAAGTTATTCCATCTTCTATTATCTTTGTACTTTCAACCTAAAGGAAGGTATAATCATATTTGTGACTTATTAGGGTGATTTGAGATCTCCCAAAGTAGGTCTTCATCATTGTTCATGTTCATTTAAGGATCTTATTCTAACACATTTAAGAAGGGTTTCTTTGTGTCATTTGTTTCTTAATATTTGATATACTTAAGGTTAGGATTGCACACACATTTCATGTTTCAAATCTATGTTCATCAAGGTTTAATTACCAAACATCGAGTTTGACCAAGGTAAACCCCTACCCACCAACAAACAACACTTTTGTTTTATAGATTTTTCCTAGATCTGGATCCGAGAGTGGAGGTACAAAGTTACAAGGAAGAATAGTAGGTCTCAGACTTCATTCTCAAATTTAAAGTTTTCCAGAAAAGTCTATTAGGACCCATTCGCCCTAGGGAAATTGAGCCCATGTTAAGCTTGTAGAAACAACTTTTGAAAGGTGCACATCATTTAGCCCTCATATTTTCCAAAAACTTTTGCTTTTTCCTTCAGTTTAATGCATAATCTATTCGATCCAAGTTGTATATTACATGTTGGGATTGATTTTCTATTTTTAATCTTTCTCCCCAAAGTGTTAATTGACCTACATCCTTATCGTCGCAAAAAAGGGAAATTTGTGGATTCACGCTTTGACTTGATTCACCTAAAGGTTGATTGTCATCTCATTATGTGGATCTCATTTCCTAATGAAATTAGATAAGTAGGACCCCTATTCCATCTTTGGATTCACATTTCCATTTTAGAAAGACCTAGGACCCTTCTATTTTTCTTCATTTCAGTTATACATGTTATGGATTTGGGCACAAGGCTAATCAATGCAAATCTAGAATGAATGGAAGGAATACTATTCAAAATAATGTTTTAAATCACAATTGCAATAGACCTGGACATATTGCTAAGTTTTGTAGAAGCAGAAACACAAGGAAGGATAATTTGGTAAAGAGAAATAAACCAATCAAAAAGATTGATCTAATTGAAGTAAAGAAGGAAATGGAAAATATTTGGAGAAAGAAGGAAGAGACAGATGAAAAGGGAGAATCTATACCACCCTCCAATATACATGTTTCTTTTGGAAACTAAGCCAAGAGATATGGCTTAGGGTTAGCTTTAATGAATATCTTTTTCCCCCTAGAAAAGAGGTGTTGAGGCTGCAACATGATGATATGAGATGAAGACCAAAATTTTTGATCTAGTAGTGAAAATTATGGAAGAAAATATGGTATTCCAAAATATTTCAGAGCTTTCGAAGCTGACTGTGCATAAATTTTTAAGGTTGCCAACTTTATGAATTGAATAACTTATTACAGAATTAGGTCAAATCGAAGGGTTAAAAGAAAATTTACTAAGGAAAATTCATTTCACCAAAGGAATTTGAAGAGGAGCAAAGTAGCGTGAAGATAATTCAAGATATTCAAAGTGATTCAAGGTTCAATGCATTGAATCACTAATTTGGTAAACAAAAAAAAAAGGTATTTAGTGAATATTATGTGCCCTAGTTTATAGAAATTATTATTTAAAATTAGTTTGAATTCATATTGCAATGGCCACACCAAAATTTATAGAGGTTACGGAGAAACCCTAGCCAAAATTTAAGAGATGCCCTATAAAATGCATAGAAGATGACCCATTAGGCGCTTTCTCACACATTTCATATGGGTTCTCTCCAAGTGGGGATATTAGGAGATACATTCATGGAAATATAGATGATTATTCCCCTAGCAAGTTAACTAATGTTTCGACAAATGAATTAACTAGTGAATATTTCACCTTAAAACTAGAATACAAAACCCTAGTCGAGAATAAACTAGATGTGTGGTAGTGGTTCCCAAATTTCTTTAATGATATCAAGTGGATTAGAATTTCTCTAAGCACAATTCATGATCAGTTCATCTAGACTAATATGTCACACATGATTAAAAAGGAGGTGATAAGAGAAATCGTTGGTCTATACTCCACCGGACTGGTTCCTATTCTAAAATCTGTTAAAAATGGAGATGTAATGGAGAAAATTGGTGTTACATTCGATTCGAGAGCCCTTGTTGTAAATCCTATCAAAAACCATGTTGTTAGGTATGCTACCATGGTCATTGGTTACAAGATTTACTTCACAATAGAGATAACTCTATTTTTACCACCATAATCAATGTGGCACATGACATGGTAGATAATGGTGTATATTATGACTTGTATGAGTTTCTTAGGAAACAAATGATGGAGAATCTAAAGGAGATCAAAAAAATATGTGTTTAAGTATGGAACTTTGGTAATGAGCTTACTTTTCTAATTTTTGAAGGAGCTTCCTATAATTGGAAAGGATAAGGGTAAGTGGAAGGCCCATTCCACATCAAATTATAGATTATGTGAGGATCCTTGGAGACACTAATGCATAGGATGATTCCCTTACTGCTTTCTTTGTATTATTTTAGAGAATAATGCATGAGAGAGGATTCCTAGGTTAATTATGGAAAAATACAAAAGTGATAGCACATTCCTAGTTTCCACATATCATTACATTATGGAGGTAGTGGAACCAAGAACAGTTTGGGTTTTGTAATTAGGTTATGAGGTGATAGAGGTTGATATTAACGGCTATACAAACATCCTATTGAAGAGTTTGAATGATGAGACAAATCCTAGGTATGGTACTTTTGAATAAAAATCAATGGAAGTCCATATGAAACAAAATGAATCATAGATCAAGAAAAATGTTGATGTCATGGTTGCCATATATGCACAAGAACATGGCATTTCAAAAGAAAATGTGCGGTATTCTAGAGAAAGAACAAGAGAAGATATGGGTGTTGGAGAAGCTTTCGATATTTCAAGAAGATCAAGTAGAAATACTACCACACCTTCCTCTATAACAAAAGTCCTTTGAGGCTTTACCTGTTACAGGAGCGAAGAGAAAAACTACCACCAATCCTTCGATAAGGGAGAAATATCCTTAGGTTGTGCATGAAACAAGGGAAAATAAGAAGAGGACAACCACTATTGTAGCTCCTACTAACCTAGCCAAAATATTGAAAAAAAGGCCATAAGAAAGAAAGATATTGGAATAAATATTGTTGATGAAGAGGAAGAACTAGAAGAAGGAGCATAGTTGGTCTAGAAAAGAAAGATTGATGCTTCACAAGGTGAAGCTAGCATCAAGACAAGAATATTTGATATAGTTGATATCAAGAGCAAAGAGGTGATAGAGAAAGAGAAAGTAGCTTTCAAGATACACATAATGGAAAAGAAGGAAGCTACAAAGCAAGGTGCTTTAGAGAAGAAGTCTTCGGTGAAAAGGAACAAGTTGAAACATTAAGGCCTCACTCCCCAATGAAACTTGAGGCTCTATTTAATAGCATTATATAGAATGAAATGTTGGCAGATATTGCAACATTATATAAGGATGTAGATGAGGTAGACAAGGCTACCATCATAGAAGCAATAATCAAGCATATAGTTGTGCTTGAAGCTGAGATGCAGAATATCGAAAAAGATATTCCTAATGATGATCTATGGAATACTTTGTTGAAAATGAGACAAGAGGCAATACAGGAGCATAAAAGGTTGAAAGATGAAGCCTTTCAAAGAGATGGTACTCCACTTTCCAAATATCACAAGGACATTGGTCACTATATACAGTAAGGAGATGAGAACCAAACAAAGAATAAGAATTCTTATGGAAAGAGACAAAGGTGATCTAGAGAGAATTCAAAGAGAGATCAAAGATAAAGCTGAGGAGATTGTGCAAAAGTTAGGACTGATTCCAATGATTGAATAAGAAATGAATGATGACACCAGTTCTCTAGAACCAAATGTGGAAGAAAAAGTGCAACATGAACACGATACTAATGAGTAAGTTCCATAGGATAACACCCCTCCAAAAGTGGAGGATATGTCAAAAGAGAATGAAGAAGAGGCAATGATCGGAGAAGACATTGCAAAGGAAAATTTTATCACTCCTTTGGTACAAATTGTTGAAGTTATTCCTTTGGTAAACACAAAAAATACTACAGAGGAAGAGAACATTCACAAGTTTGATGATAAAAATGATGGTGTGAAGCATGAAGAAGAGAAAGTTGATGAAGAAAAAGAAGATAAAGAGGAAGATGAAAACAAAGATAAGGATGCATCTGAAGATGTAGAGAAAGACAAATCAATTGACTCTGGTACTACTGATGATAAAGGAAAGGCTACAAAAGTTACAAACCCCCGATGAATCTCATGGCTCCTTTGGAGATTCTCTGAGAAACCTATTGATTTTATAGCCTAGTTTCCAACCAGTTGTGTCCTCACAACTAGTGCAACTGCTAATGAATCAATGAAATGTGGACTTGAACAAGATTTATCCTATCCACAAGCTTCAACTAGGAGACTTGATCAATACATCCGCCAGAAAAGAGATAATTGATTCACATAAAAAGAGAGGATAATTAATGGATGAAGTAGTTAAGGATTTTCACAAGATCATACATGGATCAAATTTGGACACATCTCTCTCTGATACGGATAATCAAAAATTATTGATTGATTCCTTCAAAACATATGCATCTGGATTAACAATAGAGGCAAAGAAAGAGGTTAAGAAGAGGTTAAGTGACAAAAGGATGTTGGAGATCATGGAAAAATATCCTATTGCACATAAGAAAATTTTCAGAATTGTTCAAGGATGTAGAAGCATGCGTAGGTGAGGCTAAGGCATTATTGCAGTATGGCATGAAGTGGCCTAAAGCCACATAAAGTATAAGGAAGGAAATGGACTTTATTGAGTCTCAGATCAATGTAGCCTCCAATTCATATGACCCAAAGGTTTACCTCAATTGTGTGACAAGGAATATCATAAAGGATATTCACAAGAAGTTCTTCTAGCTGTAGGCACAAAAAGAGCACATCATTTTGTAGTTTGGAGAGGTAAGGGGTCTAGTCAATCCCAAACTTACAATAGTTTCTAGAGTTCTTAGTTCTGCCAAGGCAAAGAAGATAAATCCAGTACGTGCTACATCAAAAGAAGGAGAAGAACTTCTATTAGAGTTTGAAATGTAGATCAGGTCGCTTGCGAAGGCTAAGCAAGAATGGGAGCAATGAAGGAAATCCTAGAAGGACTAGATGGAGAAATTGCAGGTATCAACCACCTTCAGTTGACACATTTTTTTATTTTTATGCATTTATGTTCAAATTCCTTGTAAATATGCAAACAATATAGAAGTCTTTCAGTACAATTTTGATTTTTTTCTCCGGTATATGAGTCAAGGGGAGTCAATTCATTATTTTTCCATTGTATATATGACTAAAACATTCAAGGGGAGTCCCAGAAAGAATTGAAATAGGTTGTATAGGAGCCCTTTTCCCTTCATGTCAAAGGGGAGAGTATCGGAAAGTATTTTTTGGAGACTTTTGGCATGTTGCCATCAATGACAAAGGGGGTGATCATTAGAAGTTTGATGAGATTTTAATTGATGATTTTGCTTGGAAAAATGAGAATGGATTGTACACAATGGTTGTATAGGAGTGAATTTCCACCCCCTTGCAAGTTCCCCTTTTACACCATTCACCATAGAAAAATCAAACACGACCATGTAATTCCATATCATATGTCCATACTCCATCCACTTGGTGCCTGTTTCTTGTGTCGATGGTGGAATTTATGTTGGGGACACACACAACACATGGAAATTTGCATAGCATTTTATCATCCTAATAGGATTCCTACCTCTAAAATCTGTATAGGAGCTCCATTCTCCATTGGTGATGAAACGTAATGCCCCTACGCCCTTCAATTGACCTTTGAACGACTCTTTCCCTCTCAAACTCATCTTCAAATGCCTATCTTTCACATGCATCTCATCTTCTTCACATTATGGACATTCTTGCATAGCTTCTTCACAATTCTCATATTCTCACACTCTTGAGCTACTTGTTGCACTATTGGCTTCACTATTCCAACATCACAACATTCTTCACATCTACCATAGAAGTTGCAACTTGGTGTCTTGTGAGAATTCCTTCAATGTTGCTATAGCCATGTCGAATTTGCCACAGTTATATACTTGCATTCCTTTCTCATTGGCCTTCAGTTCCTTTGGTTGAGGGTGGTATTGTTTACTTACTTTTACATTGTTGTTGGATTTGAGTAGCATAGTGCCTCTTGTAGTATTTGGTATTCTTTTCCTTTCCATCATACTTTCTTTATCACATTTCTACTTCTCTATCTATCTAGTTGTCCATGGAGGTGGAAACACCAAAACAAGGGTTTGACTACGGCAAGCCCCGAAATAGCCCCAACATTTTCCCTGCTTTGTTGTGTGTAGGTACTTCATTCATGTGCAGCTTGCAAGAGAATTGGACCCTTCATGAGTTTATTTCTCACCACCTTTGTTCTCCTCTCTTTCATAATATTCCTTACATTATATTAGCCTCTTTGTTATTTCTTTATTTTGTCATCGCAGTAAACCTTTAGCTAAGTTGTTTAGTAGGCTTTCTGTTGTTTTCTTTGTATATTTTTACTTTTTCTTTGTACGAACACCAATGCACCTGTGAGATGCCAACATGTCGCATTGTCATCCTTGTCCTGCACTACTATGCTCTAGCTAAGATTTGTCTGAGGTATAGTCTAAATTCCAAAAACTCACTTTCTTAGTCCAAACCTAGCTCTCAAGTTAGTAGAGTGATAGAAGTTCTGAGAGTGCTCGTCATTCTCTATCCTCCAATTCCTTAAACACCTACGGAGTTGAGGTAGATTAGGGCAGCCTTCAACTCTCGACTCTTTATGACCTGGAGTCATTGAGTGGTCGGTCCCCCTCTACATTTTGGTGAACCCGACGTGAAAAATGTATATTTGTTTCTTTGTGTTGAGACTCTCTCCTTCACACTAGGTGTTCGTTGTAGGCTTGGCTGTTATGAGGTTTTATGATCATCACAACTGATTCTATGACCTTCCAGTACATTTTCAGAAGAAGTGTGCAACACTTACAAATGTCACTTTTGGCTTTACCACTAGTTTTACCACAGGCTTTACTACCTGTCATTTTTCTCAAGAGGAGGTTTCGATAGACGAGATGGGTTTCGTTGATGAAAACACTCATGTACCCACTGCTCTAGCATCTCCTACAACCTCACCTGTGGATGAGGATGATGTTGTGCACATTCCTGCATAACACCTTTAAGGATTAGATAGGAGATTGTTAGATCTCAAAAATCACTTGAAGAAAGTACAAAATATGACAAAATCCGTTAGGATTATTAATGAGGTGAGACATATGTTAGGATAAGATCAGATGGGCATAGAATTCTTATGTGGCCTCACCAATCTAACTAAAGCATATATCCCTTCATATAACACTAGATCGAGTACTACCTAAGGGACAGTGCCCGATGCCTATGAAAGACAGATAGGTCTCTGGATACCTACAATGTTTGTATGTATGACCAAAATGGGCCCTTCAATCAGTGTTTCTTTTTCTCCTCAAACATCCCATATAATCAAGGTGATTAGAATACCCATTGGTTTTAGCTTTGTTCCTCCTAATGCCTCTAGTGGTGGGGGATTTGGTGGAATCAATGATGGTGGTGCTAGTGGCAGT
Organism: Sequoiadendron giganteum; assembly: GCA_007115665.2. Lineage (NCBI taxonomy): Eukaryota > Viridiplantae > Streptophyta > Pinopsida > Cupressales > Cupressaceae > Sequoiadendron > Sequoiadendron giganteum. The sequence goes on along the minus strand of CM021109.1, from coordinate 37,520,375 downwards.
CATAATGGTGGCTTTGGCAGTGGTCATGGTGGTGGTGCCAATGGTGGCTCCAGTGGGTGCCATGATGGCGGTCACGGCGGTGGTCATAGGGTAAGCTCTAGTGGGGGCTTGGGAGGTGGTTCTGGAGGTGGGTTCAGTGGTGCCTCTACTGGTCCTACATCATCTAATGACCTAGTTTTGAATGCTTTACTTCAAAATGCGGGCCAAATGCAAAACCAATTAGCAAGCCTTTCCTAGGTTCCTGCTCAACCCATCTTTCAGCCTTTCTTCTGACACAGTCCCTTATTTGTAACAATCTTAAACACTCATTTACCTCAAGGAATGGAGATTCCTATGTTTGGGAGTATGGTGGTAAAGGGGATCCTCAAACACACGTATCTACCTTTAACACGATGTGTACAGATTTCTTTCATCATGATGCTCTAATGGCTAAACTCTTCCCTCATTCCCTTAAATATACATCACAAGAGTGGTATTTTTCCTTGCCCAACAATTCTATATTCTCATTCGATCAACTTGTCAATCAATTTCTCTGGCAATTCCAAGCTAACATCGGTTCAAAGATGACCTTCTCGAATCTCGCTCGATGTAAGCATGGAGAGCATGAGAAGATCGCTGATTTCATTACGCAATACCAAGCACTCTTTTCATAAATTTCATACCTGTTGCCTAACTCATATTTTCAGAAGGCATTCATAGGTAACCTGCAGTGAGCTTGGTAGGAGAAATTCTCCCTAATGAAATATCCTTCTTTTTCACATATGTGTCTTGCACTATGGGAGTATCAACAAATGGTAGTTCAATTCACGGGATCCTCTGCGTGCTCCCATTCTAAAGGAAGATCTATAGTATCAATTTCAGGGAAAGGAAAGTCTTTTGTGAATATAGTCAACATGACTAATGATTGGGGCCTCAAGCACAACAAAAAGTTTACTAAACTATCTGAATCTTATTATTCTATTCTACAAAATTTATTGGATGATAATATTATAACATTAGAAGACCCTCAACCTTTGAGGGAGCCCTACCCTAACTAGTATGATGGAAACAAATTCTACCAATACCATCTTTTCCATGGAATTTTACTGAATGTTGCATGCGCCTACATCATGAGATACAAGACCATCAACAACGGTATCATCCATCTCGATGGTAAGAAGAAAAACACGAATAAGTCAATGGTGAAGGAAAATAGTGAGTTATAGGTTTATACGGACCTGTTTCTGTCTCTCTAGAAACTTAATTATTGATCCTTATGATGCTTCTCCTAATGCCTTCACATACATGAATGTGGTCTTGCTCACTCCTAGTCCTCCCCCTCAACCTATGACTAGCTCGCCAGATGTGACTTTCACCTCACAAGACTTACCCATGGATAAAAATGCCTCTCCCCTATACATTCTTGCTCACCTTAATGGTGACATTGTGACAGAGGTCCTAGTCAACCTCGCAAGCCGCATGAATGTTATTACAAAGGAGAATCTATGGTTAAATTCTTTACAAAGGGAGGAATATGAGAAGATGAAAACTACTATATGTATGCGTGATGGCCTCTCTCTTGTTATGTATGGTTTTATAACTCTTTCCATCCTGGTAGGACCTGGGGTTGAAGATACTACCTTCAATGTCATTCTAGAATCCGATATGTTCAAGGTAAAGTTGGGCATCCCTTGGTTGGCTTCCATGAACAAAATCACTTTCATTATTCAAAAGTACTTGAAGTCTCACGAAGGTGTCGTGCACATCATGCACGACACTAGATATCAACCATTGGTGTCTCGTGGGGGTTATTCCTTGGATCATTTTTGTCCCACCCCGGTTGGTCTACTTCCTCCTAGAATGGGCCTAATTTATCAAAATTATGTTAAGTACCAAACTAGGGGCAAGGGATAGCTGAAAGTGACTCACCCTATAGCGCAGAAACAAGTTGCCTCTTCCTCTCAAAAGGGAAAGGGGGAGCCTGCCCATTCTCAGGGCCTTGCCTCTGCCTCCCACCCTATAGAGGCTCTTTCAATTACTATTCTTGGTTTTCACATAGGGAGTCTGATGGTGTCCACTTGGTGGAAGGCCAAGTGTTAGGTGTCTGACCTTCTTGTCTTACCCATGATGTCTAAGCCTATTTTGTATGGTAAGGGGAAGGGTCCCCATGGAGCTTCCTCTATGTCTCGACCTCCACAGCCTCCTACTACTCCTGCCTCTATAGAAGTGAATGGGAAGATTCTCGCTTTTGAGGCACTCGAGCCTACTCCTATTGTTGTTCCAGCATCCTCTCAATCTCTTCATCCTGTTCCTATCTAGGAGTCCCTCCCTCCACTAAAATCGGTTATGATGGATACTCAAATGGTTGAATAGGAGTCTTCCATCCCTTCTTAGGTTGCAACCTCTAGCTCTCAAATTAATAGAAACTACCTTATGTTTTTTTTTTGTCCTCTTCTTCCCTCTCTGCTTCACTCTTTCTCTCAGCTCCCCCTACAAGCGTGAATGATCCTCACCTAAAGAGGGTGTGGGTATTCATTTCTCCTTCGATTGAGCCTCCCCTACTGATGTCCCTTTCGTACATCCTACCATTTTTGAAACTTGTGGACATGTTGAATACCTCGGTGGTGTCCGTCATATTTTTCTAATCTTCCTTCGCACCCTCTACTTCATTTGTGGGGATTTCACATCCTCTGATGAAGTGAAATATGGAGGATGACCCTGCTAGAAATAGGGGTCAAAAGAAGGGTATGCTTTCTTTGGAGGGTGGTTTTGCATTGGCTTGTCTCGTCCTAGTGACATAGGAAGCCCCGACATCCCTAGAGTTTGTCACTACTCCCAAATATTGTGATGAACCTATTAGTGGATCTTGGGCACTGCCTCCATCACCCACTGAGTTGATGGATGGAACTTTAGTAAAGTGCATGTTCAACTCTATGCATGAGGTCCCGGGCCTATTAGCAATCTTTGTGAAATCTCTTATGTTCACTTCACAAGAACTGAGTGGAGAAGACCTTGAAGGGAATTCTTCCTTAGCTCTTGTTGCAAGAGGGTCAGAGGGTACCCCCATGATATTTTTCCCTTGCAAGCTCGGTTGCCCTCCCCTTACAGTGATCTAGATTAGGAGAATGATGACCTCTTCATTAATGAGGACTAGGGAGGTGCCTCTTCTTTATTTGTAGATTAGATTGTGTGTGTGTATTGTATTTCCACATTCTTGTTTTATGTGTTCTTGGATGACCCGTGTCACCCTCATAGGTGCTTGGATATGGGAGTCATTTTTATGTCATAAGACGTCCTCTATTTGTCAAATCATTCTTCTCTTTTCCATGTATTGATTTTTGACAATTGGGGATGATGCAAATTGTTGGGGGCATATAGGCCTCCCTTCCATGTTGACCCAAATTTTTTTATTTTGTCTTCATGTGTCTTCTTCACATGGTCTGATATAGTAGGGGGTTCATGACAATTTATTTATATACTAATATATGTATTTATCTATATTTATGAGTAACTCTAACCCCAAAATATCAAATCCCTTGTCTTTTGTTCATTATGTTATTTATTTTTCTTTATTTTCATCTTTCTCTCTTCTTTGCTCGATTTCTCATGTTGTGGTGCTTATGTGTTGTCCTCAAGTGTGCAACAACATTGCCATGCAGTTACATCTTGTTATATTACACGGGCCACAACACACTTTTTATTCTTTTTTTATATCCTTAGGATGTCACCTTCCTTTCTACTTGACATGCACCGTCATAAGGGGGGCTCTCATATTGCTTTAATTTTCAAAAGATGCATTCGCTGGCCAACGAATCTCTTTTTCAAAATCTCATTTTTCAAAATACTTTTTAAAAATTGCATTCCTCAATAAGGACCCCTAGTGAAATATTTTTCCTTCATCATGGGTTCATAAAGAAATAATTTGATAAACTACTTTCCTCCGAGGACGAGGAAGCACCTTCTCCTAGCAACAAAGTTTTGACCATCCCCTTACGAGGGGGTATTCTTCCTTATGAATTCCTTGATGAAATGAAATCTTTCAAAAGGATTCCTTGATGTTGAATTGATTTACTAAGAATACTATTGCACTTTTAAACAATGTGTCCCTTGAGTGGACCCCTTTTCTTTTCAAGGGTTCCCGAGGGACCCCTTTGAAATCTCTTCCTTCGATTATTGACTACTTTCTTGTCTACCTACATGGCTTTTTTTTTATATCTAACATGTTTTTCTATGAATTAACATGATGCTTTGCAGGTGTGCCCATGAAACTACTTTCCAATCTGACTCTATGAAGTTTGTTCCGGCAGGCACCCCTATCTATCCATATATGGGGGATGGGGGCACCGGTCAGCCTATCTATATATGGGGAGGCCGAGGAGACCACCCCCGCCTGGGGTACTCGACTCTAATGCAATGCAGTCCGTCCCACTTGGCTTTAATGCAGTACTAGTGACGCAGTCCATACTATGTACGGAGTGGAGTGGTTAATGCAGTGATGAAGAATTGCGGGCCAGCTCCGATCGTGATTAGATGCGGCTAGCTCCATCGATTGCCCTAGATAGTGAGATGCGAAACAAAGTCTAGTTGGGTGGGGCCATCCATCGGTCCATCGGTGGGCGGGGCGGTGGGTGGGGGCTGGGCAAACCCCACCGACCTGAGGCCCCTTAGAATAGTAGGGGGGCCCTTACATCGGGCTTCCTTCAGGATCGAACAACTAGGAGGTGCCTTCTCTGCAATTATGAGGACCTATGAAGTGCTTTCATCCTACAGGATCTGTTCACCATTGGTCTATGGGCCTCTGGTGCACTTTGTTTAATCCTCCTCAAGAGAGTACTTGTGGAGCCATTTTCCTACCCTACGGTTTCGAGCATGCCAAATTGTGTTTTCCTTCCTCAACAGTTCAACTATATTTTTTTGGAAATATTTCAACCTAGTTTACCGAACACTCATTAGCACTCATGTTTACTAAAGTGGGGGAAAAATGTATAGGAGTGAATTTTCACCCACCTTGCAAATTATCATTTTAGACTCTTCACCTTAGAAAAATCAAACCCGACCATATAATTCTACATCATCTATCTATAGTCCATCCACTTGGCACATGTATATAGTGTCGGTGGGGAATATTTTGTCAAGGACACGCACATAGCGTACGGAAATCTACGTGGTGCATTGTCCCGATAGGACTCCTGCCTCTGGAATCTATAAAGGTGTTACATTCTCCATTGGCAATGAAATCTAATACCTCTATGCCCTTTAGTTGACCTTTGAATGGCTCTTTCCCCCCCAAACTCATCATCAAATGCCTATATTTCACATTCGTCTCATCTTCTTCACATTCTGGACATTCTTCAATAGTTTCCTCACAATTATCATATTCTCACACTCTTGAGCTACTTGTTGCACTATTGGATTCACCATTCCAAAATCACAACATTCTTCACATCTACCAAAAAACCTACAACTTGGTTTCTTACGAGACTTCCTTCAGCCTCGCTACGGCCACGTTGACTTTGCCAAGGTTGTAGACTTGCATTCCTTTCTCATCAGCCTTGATGATGCAGGAGCATTCTTGGTTCTTTGCAATTCTACATAAACCAAAAATATGTTCTTTCAGTTTTGTTCTTGTTCTTGTACAGTTCAAGTGGGCAGATTTTCTATTTCATCATATTTTCTCACCAGAACATGTGGATCTATGTTTTCATTGTGGACATTAATTTTCCTTATTCCAAAATTTCAGCACGATTGGATCTTTTTTCGGCAAGTTATCACTTTCAGATTAAGTGACGGTTTCTTCAACCAACACTAGAATAGTTTCAAGCCTAACCGCTAGTTTGATCTTTTGTGGATCTTTCCAATAACTTTTGCATCCTTGAGGTTTGATTTGAATTGTTCTGTGGAGTGTCCTCGACCTTAATTTTAGGTCCACACTTCATCTTATGCACCTATCGAGGAGAAATTCAAATCGAAGGCCGACCTATTTCATGCACATTACATTTTCTTCATTGAAGATTGTAATGATCTTTGGCCAACACGAATGATTCTAGACCCTTGGATGTGATATTAAACATTGTAACCGATCATTACGATGACAAATAGGCAGATGGGAGATGGGACATGTAAGATTTCCGATCACATTAAGGAGCATATAGGAATATTTTATTTTGAGCATGTTGTATCAGGCCTGTGAGCCGAATTTGTAAGCCGGATGTGGCCGACTGTATGTAATTGAAATTTTTAATAATAAGAATGTTTTAATCTGCATTTTCCTCCATATTATGTTTTGCTTCCATTGTGTAACTCTTGTTGCACGGTCCGAACAGTTCTCTTTGAGGACCCTCCTACCGTGACTGTACCAAATTGGTATCAGAGCGAGATTCGTTCTATGAGAGATCATTAGATTTTGTGAAGCCTTGTTGAAGATTTATTGTGGGGTGGCAAATTGAGGATCTGACCTATAGTTGTAGAGGACTTGTGTAAAGATGGCGAAAAGAAGAAATGGTAGAGGAAATGGAGCGTGTGAAAATGCAGACCGAGCTATAATGGAGATGTTGAGAGGAATTGTTGCTAGATTAGAAGCAATTAAAATGACCCAAAGGACAGGTCGACCAGTTGATGATGTGAGTGATGAAGAGGTAGAAGAATAGGAAAAAGAGGAAAGAGGAAATCAACCTAGCCTTGATCAGGGAGAAGAGAGGTTCATAAGAGCCCTAACCAGAGTAAATACTAAACCACATTTCAATCCACCGGATTATAGTGGTAAGTTGGACTTGGATGAATTGCTTGACTAGATAATGGAGATGGAGAAGTATTTTGATTTTGAAGGTACCACCGAAGACAAGAAAATGAAATTTTCTTGTACAAATTTGAAAGGACATGCATCCCTTTGGTGGGAGCATTTGTAGACAGATAGGAAGAGAAGAGAAAAGGAGAAGATAAAATCATGGGATCGAATGGTAAATAAGTTAAAAACAAAGTTTATGCCTACAGACTATCAGATTAGTCTATTCCGAAAGTTGTAGAATTTAAAGCAGAAGGAGTCAAGTGTGACAGAGTATACTAAGGAGTTCTACAAGTTGAATATCAGATCCGAACATTCGGAGGATGAGACCGAACAAGTAGCCAGATATGTGAATGGCTTGAGATCATCTATACAAGATGAGATCAATTTAAATAAGTTGATGAGTTTGGAGGTGGCATATCAATGTTCCCTAAAAGCATAAGAGAAGCTAAATAAAAGACATGAGTCGAGACAGAGAGGAAGAGGTGGAAGATTTCATAGAGAAAAAAAATTTACTGGAGGAGGAAGAGGATCTTTTGCAGATCAGAATAAAGATAAGGAAGTCAGTAAGAATGATAATATGTATTGTAGAGATGATGGAAACTCTTACCGAAGAGGAGGACATGGTGGTTACCGAAATGAGGGTTATAGAAAAGGTGATAGAGGACAGGAGAAAAGAGTATTCAAGAGAACTTGTTTTAAGCATGGTGGAGAAGGACATAGAGCATTTGAATTTAATTAGGGAGAGACAAGCAGAAAGACAGCGAACAGTAGAAGAATAGCCTTTGTTGAGGAGGATCATGTTGGATAATCTAATAAATCGGAAGAGGGAGAAGTGTTGGTGAACAGAAGAGTATTGTGTCAAAGTGAGATGGAGCAGGAACTGTTGCAGAGAAAGAATATGTTCTGAACTAGATGCAAGGTAGCTGGTAAATGTTGCAAAGTGATTATTGATAGTGGAAGCTCTCAGAACCTGGTTTTTGAAGAAATGGTGAGAAAATTGAAGCTGGAAAGATTGAAACACCAGAAGCCTTATCAAATAGCATGGATTCAAGATGAGCATAAGATACTAGTAAGTGAACAATGTTTGGTGAAATTGAAGATAGGAAATTATCATGATGAATTTTTGTGTGATATCATGCCTCTGGATGTATGCCATGTTTTGTTGGGAAGGCCTTGGTAGTATGATAGATAGGCTATTCATGATGGAAATAAGAACACATATACCATTGTTGCTAATGGGATGAAGCAGACTTTGTTTCCCTTGGAGGATGTTCCTAAAGTTGAGGTTTGTACGAATGCTAGAATTTGTTTGGTTGATGGAAGGAGATTCCTAGATGGACTGAGACATGAGAACATGTCTTATGCCTTAGTTCCTAAGAAGGTTGAAGACTCGAAGCATGTAGAAGAACATCCTAAGGAGATAAAGGAGTTGTTGGCAGAATATGAAGCTATCATTTAAAAGAATGTACCTGATGGATTTCCACCTGTGAGGAGTATTAGTCATTGCACGGATCTGATTCCTAGAGCTAGTTTTCCTAATAAAGCAGCACACCAAATGACACCAACAGAAAATAAAAAATTGAATAGACAAGTGCAAGAGCTATTGAGGAAGGGTTTGTTCAGAGAAATCTTAAGTCCTTGTGTAGTGCATGTTGTGCTAGCACCTAAGAAGGGTGGAGAATGGAGGATGTGTACAGTCTCTAGAGCCATAAAAAAATTATAGTGAAGTATAAATTTCCTTTACCCCAGATGGATGACATTATGGATTGTTTGAGTGGAGCTAAATACTTTACAAATATAGATTTGAGGAGTGGATATCATCAGATCAGAATCAGAGAAGGGGATGAGTGGAAGACAACATTCAAGACAAATGAAGGATTGTATGAGTGATTGGTGATTCCTTTTGGACTAACAAATGCACCGACTACTTTCATGAGGCTAATGAATGAGGTATTGAAGAAGTTCTTGGGTAAGTTTGTGATTGTCTATTTGGATGACATCTTGATTTTAAGTAAGACTAGAGAAGAACATTTATTGCATATAAGATAATTTTTGCAGAGGTTGAAAGAAGAGTGGTTGTTGATAAACATTAAGAAGTGTAGTTTCATGAAGAAAGAATTAGTATATCTGGGATTTGTGATATTTGTTCATGGATTGGAGATGGATCCTGAGAAAGTAAGAGAAATTGTTGAATGACCTACACTAGAAAGCATTGGAGATGTAAGATCATTTCATGGATTGGCTAATTTCTACTAAAATTTCATTAGGAATTTCAGTTCTATTTGCAGTCCTATGACTGAAACAATGAGAGGAGATAAGAAGGATGTTAGGTGGACATATGGCGCAGATTGGAGTTTTCAGTTGTTGAAACGGAAAGTGATTGAGCAGCCTATGTTGGATTTACTAGACTTTAATAAGGTATTTTAGGTAGACTGTAATGCAAGTGGGAATGCAATTGGAGCAGTATTAAGTCAAGAAGGAAGACCAATAGCTTATTTCAGTGAGAAATTGAATGATGCCAAGAAAAGGTATTCAGTTTATGACTAGGAGTTTTATGCTATAGTTCAAGCCTTGAAGAAGTGGAGACATTACTTATTTCCTAAGGAGTTTGTGTTGTATACGGATCATCAGGCATTACAGTATTTGAACAGTCAAGGTAAGTTGAATCAGATACACATGAGGTGGGTGGAATTCTTCCTGAGTTATACTTTTTTTTTGAAACATAGGAGTGGAAATTCGAATAGAGTTGTTGATTCTTTGAGTAGGAGAAGGAATTTATTAGCAAAGATGAGAGTGTAGGTATTAGGCTTTGATGAATTAAAGAACTTGTATGAGGAAGACCTGGATTTTGCAAAACCTTGGAGAGCTTGTAAAGAACCAGTCTTGGAGGATAGGAGTCAGTGGTTGGATTATTTCATTCAGGAGGATATGTTGTTCAGAGGGAATCAGTTGTGTATACCTCGGAGTTCAATGATGGATAGTTTGGTGAAAGAAAAACATAGTGGAGTATTTGCAGGACATTTTGGAATTGATAAGACAGTAGCATTGGTAAGTGAGAATTACTTATGGCCATAGATTCATAAGGATGTTAGCAAGTTTGTGCAGAGTTCGAGAGTTTGTCAAGTTGCAAAAGGGAGTAGTTAGAATGTTGGATTGTATAAACCTTTGGCAATTCCAGAAAGACCTTGGGAGGATATCAGCATGGATTTCATACTTGGTTTGTTGAAGACACAAAGAGGTAATGATTCTATATTTGTGGTGGTGGATAGATTTTCCAAAATGGCACATTTCATACCTTGTAAAAAGATAACAGATGCAGTACATGTAGCAGACTTAATTTTCAAGCAAGTAGTCAAATTGCATGAATTACCTAGGAGTATTGTTTCAAATAGAGATACAAATTTTGTTGGTTAATTTTGGAGGACACTTTGGAAGAAGTTAAACATAGATTTAAAGTTCAGTTCTACTTTTCACCCATAGATTGATGGACAGATAGAGGTAGTAAACAGGAGTTTGGTGAATTTTTTGAGATGTTTGGTCAGAGAGAAGACTGGAAGTTGGGATTTGGTCCTTGCACAAGCAGATATTTCTTACAATAACTCAGTGAACAAGAGTACCGGAAAGACATCTTTTGAGATTGTTATTGGATTTCATCCTAGAGGTATATTAGAGTTGTGAGAAATCAGCAAGGAAGATAAAAGGAGTGCAGAAGCAAAGGAATTTGCAGAACATACGAAGAAGGTGCATACTCAAGTAAAATAACAATTGGAAGATATGAACCAGAAGTATAAGGAGCGAGCAGATGAAAAGAGGATACATAAGGAGTTCGAAGTTGGAGATGAAGTGATGGTGTATTTGAGGAAGGAAATATTTCCAATTGGAACATACAATAAGCTCAAGAAGAGGAAGTTTGGACCCTGTAATATTTTGAAGAAATTTAATTCAGGAAATGCATATGAAGTAGAGTTACCGGATGGCATGGGTATATCACCTATATTCAACATTGTGGATCTACATCAATACCATGAAGCAAAATTCAGTGAAAAAAGTAAAGCAATATTGGAAAAACAATTTCCTAAACAACAATCAGATGATATAGAAGAGGTTTGGGATATCAAAGATGGGAGGAAAACGCGTGGAAGATAGTACAAAGAATACCTTGTGAAGTGGAAAGGCAGACCAATGGAGGATTCTTCTTGGATTTCTCAGGCTGAGGTAGACCGTATTGGTTTTCCTTTAGCCCCGACAAAGTGAGGGACTCACTTTTCAAATAACCCTGGATGTCTGATGCAGGAGCATCCTTGGTTCTTTGCAATTCTGCATCAGCCAAAAATATTTTCTTTCGGTTTTGTTCTTGTTCTTGTCAAGTTCAAGTTGGAAGATTCGGTATTTCATCATATTTTCTCACTAGATCATGTGGATCTATGTTTTCATCATGGACATGTTAATTTTCCTTATTCCAAAATTTCAACACGATTGGATCTTTTTCCGGCAAGTTATTGCTTTCGGATTAAGTGATAGTTTATTGAACCGACACGGGAAGAGTTTCAAGCCTAACGGCTAGTTTGATCTTTTGTGGATCTTTCCAATAACTTGTGGATCCTTGAGGTGTGATTCGAATTGTTTCGTGGAGTGTCCCCAACCTTTATTTTAGGTCCACACTTCATCTTATGTACCTGCTGAGGAGAAATTCAAATTGAAGTTTGACCTATTTCATGCACGTTACATTTTCTTCATTGGAGAATGTAATGATCTTTGGCCAACACAGATGATTATAGACCCCTGGATGTGATATAAAACATTGTAACCGATCATTAGGATGATGATCAGGCAGATGGGAGATGGGGCATGTAAGATTTTCGCTCACATTAACGAGCATATAGGAATATTGTATTTTGAGCATGTTGTATCAGGCCTGTGAGTTGAATCTGTAAGCCCGGATGTGGCTGATAGTATGTAATTGAAATTTCTAATAATAAGAATTTTTTAATTTGCATTTGCCTCCATATTCTATGTTGCTTCCATTGTGTAACTCTTGTTGCACGGTCCAGACAATTCTCTTTGAGGACCCTCCTATTGTGACAACACCACTTGAGTAGCTAGGTCAACGATGGCATTCCTTACTTACTTTTGTATTGTTGTTATATTTGAGTAGCATAGTGCCTCTTCTAGTATTTGGTATTCTTTTCCATTTGAGCATACTTTTTTTATTGCATTTCTACTTCTCTGTCTATCTAGCTATTCATGGAGTTGGAAACACCAAAACGGGGGTTTGACTGTGGCAAGCCCCGAAATAGCCACAACATTTTTCTCTACTTTGTTGTGTGTAGGTAATTCATTCATGTGGAGATTGTGGAAGAACTAGACCCTTCATGAGTTTATTTCTCACCGCCTTTCTTCTCCTCTCTTTCATAATATTCCTTACATTATATTAGCCTCTTTTTCATTTCCTTCTTTTGTCATCGCAGTAAACCTTTAGCTAAGTTGTTTAGTAGGTTTTATGGTATTTTTGTGTCTTTTCACTTTCTATCCATACGGATGCCAGTGCACCTGTGAGACACCAACGCGTCGTGTTTTCATCCCTATCTTGTGTTGCTATCCTCTAGAAAAGAGTTGTCTAAGGTATAGTCTGAATTCCAAAAACCTGCTCGCTTAGTCCAAACCTAGCTCTCGAGTTAGTAGAGTGACAGAAGTACTAAGAGTGATCTTCATTCTCTATCCTTTGATTCCTTAAACACCTAAATGACTGAGGTAGATTAGGGCAGCCTTCAACTCTTAGCTCTCTGTGACTTGGATTCATTGAGTGGTCAGTCCCCCTCCTCTACAATGATGTATTACAACTTTGTCATTGATGTTAAAATTGTTATGGACTATTTTGATGAATCCTAACATATTTTTGAGATGTTGTGGAAATCATTTGTGCAAGTCGTTTTGATCTAAAAATCTTAGTTGTGTAAAATCCTAACTAAGTGTCAGAATTGCTAGCTCAGTGTTACATTGCATCAGTTTTTGGTTACATGTCACTTCGCATGATAATATTTTTCTCTCCACTTTGAACCTAGATTTTGTGGTATGGATATTTCATCTTGATTGGACATACAAGTTGAGATATATGTGTAACAGTGTTTTGTTTGGCATATTATAGTCATTTTATACACAGTGTGTTTGTGTGGGAGATTCTGCACTTCACAGATGTGTTTCTAGTTTTGTGATGTTGAAGATAAGTTGTCAGATGTCAATTAAGCATGAATTCCATATGGTATCAATTTTTGAGGTCCACATATCAAGATATGGATATAGAGATGTAGGTTTTTTTTATTTAGGTCTTATTTGGAGCCGAACTAACATGTTTGATGTTGTGCAAAGGATGAATAAGTATTTTTATCTTATGTGGGATCTATTATAGGTCCATGCCAACCTATCTTAAGATGTTTTGAGATTTGAATTATGGTGTGTGTTATGGATGATAAGTTTTGAGATGACAAGTTATATTTTTGGTGTTACATCTCATAAAGCCAACCTCATTGATGTTACACTTGATGCCAATATTTATGTTGGATTTGTTTTAGTATTTTGACCATAGATAAGTGACATGTATTATGTGTGATGTGAATATGAGAAGAGTAGTGTGAATTGTGTTGTAGAGGATCTAAGTTGTGCGAATGAAGAGTATTATAGAGATTTGAATCAGAATAAGTGCAAAAATTATTGGTGTGCTTCACTGGAACTATATTCTTGCATATTGCAGATACAACTATCCCAGTTCAAAATAGGTTGTGAGCCACCTTCTTTATTCTATCTTTTTCTTTTTGGAAAGTGAGTCCACTTGTATAGTAAGTCCATCTACAGTGAAAATTTGTGTAATATACTATAACAGGTTATAATATGTTGGGAGCTAACCCTCACTGTGGTTTTTCCCATTTTGTGTTTTCCACATAAAAATCCTAGTGTTCATGTGTTATGCGATGTTGTGGATAGTTCATTTGTTATTTTCTTACTGCAGTTGAATATGAATTAGTGATTGGATGTTTAATGTTTGAATGTTTTAAGAGAATACCAATTCACCCCCCTCCCCCCTCTCAATATTTTGGGTGTTCAACACCTTCATCATTTTTAAAGTTGGTTAACCACCATTGACTCATATTTTTGGTGATGGTGCTAATTCACTTTCTTCACATATTTATAATGCATGTATTCTAAGTGAAAATTAATATTTTTATTCTTGGCTTTCAATTGTTTATGATGATTTGTGGTTTGTCCTTGATGAAAAAATTGGTTCTCTGTTTTGGATTCTCAGCCTGTTTAATGTATGGTATGATTATTCACATATGGTTGGTGACATGATATGCAGATGACATGCAATTACAGGATTTTGATTTGATATGCTTGATGGATGATGACAGGTTTTTCAGTAACAGGATTATGGATTTGCTTGTCCTTACAGTTGTGTGATAATCCAGTTTTTTGATCTTTTGATATATATGATGATGTTGGCTAACATTGTTTATCTGAGACAGTGTTTATCTTATTTACAGATTGATGATCAGACAATTCTAGTTTTTCAGTTTGATCTTATGAAGGCTCAGGTTGTTTGTATACTTTAAGGTGACAAACGTCATTATATTCATTTTTGCTAAGGTTCTTAGTCTTCCTTACATTTTAATGTGATTGATTATTCACATTCCCTTTGTGGCTTTGCTATTACATATCATCATGGCATATTGACTTTACAATGTGATTTTGTCAATGTTTGTAAGCAATTGGTTAATTTACATGGCTTTGCTAAGATAATCAGCATTTGATATGATTATAAGAATCTCGGTTTATTGTTGATTAACATGGCATATGGAATTAAGTTGGTGATTGATATTGTTTCGATTGATATTATTTGGCTCACCTTAATTATTTGAATGTGGTATCGGCTTTAAGTCTAATGTTAGACGACAATTACATTATACATGTGACTAGCTATTATTTGTGTTGAAGCTTAGTTGGCAGCACATGTGGCATATGTATCTTGGGTCTTTGGAAACTTGTGGCATCAACAACTATCATTTATTGGGTTTAATAATTAACATTGTTTTTGTTGTCGGCATCTTTAGTGATATCTTTGGCGGTAGATATTCACGCTATCATTTCTCCATTGACATTATATACCCAACATATTCTAAGATATTATAACAGTGGATCTTAAAATTTTGTTCATCGTTGTCGATAATTTTGGTAGAGTTATCATTTTTGTTGACAAGCATTCGGATCTCAAATGATAATTATTATTTGAAAAGTCTTCAAAAAGACTAGAAGTGTTGGTTGGCAAAACCTTTTCATTGTGCTTTGAGCCAAGGATATTTTTTCTTCTTATCTGCAAAATTTGAGTTCTCTCTCTCAACCGAAACACTAAGACAATATATTAAGCTAGATGGTAGTGAGGATGGTCAGATATACTGGCACTTTAGTTTGTTGATTGTGAGCTAATGAAAGCTCGACTGAGGAAGTTAGATAGAAAATATTTGTTGTCGTCTTCCAGCTAAGTAGTTATGGAACTCCTCAACAGGTCTTTACGTTTTTATTCAGTTTTTTTCCACCATGATCAGGTAATGCAAAACTTGTATGGATTTGAGTAAAATCTTTCTTTTTGGAATATTTTTGTTAAGAGTACTCTAAGAGATTAACTCTTGTTGATTATGGTTTAAAAAACCATTAGGGTTTATGGGTATCTCTTCTCAGGTTGCAACAAAATATACTCTCTTTTGTTATGGGATTGATGTATTTGCTTAAACTTGTTAAAAGAGTTTGTTAAAAGCTCTTAACCCGAGTTGGTTTACAGTTATTGAAACTACTTATAGAGGATATTTCACATACTAGCTTTAAAAGATATCTCTCAGACATTATTCTGCGTGATCTAGAAGAAGAATATGAGACTTTAGACTTATCTTTGTATTGAAATTGTATTGCATTGAAAATCTTTATAACAGTGATTCTCATATTATTATATTTAAGGAAGATGTTGTCATTCTCATACAACATTATTCAATGTGCTTATTGAAAATATTTATAGTCTACTATTGAGATTCTAGGACTACAAACTGCACTTCTAGGGTATTGATAGTACACTATTGTTGTTACGCTTTGTAAAGGAGTTTGTGCTCTTGTATCTTATGAAGTGGGTGCTTCTGGAATTTATGGAGTTGGTGCTCCTAAACTTTGTGGAGTTGGTGCTCTTGAACTTTGTAGAGTTAGTGCTCTAAGTGAATAAAGAGAAAGCTTTTTCGAGTGGTTTTTATTCCCCAAGAGGGTTTTCCACTTAGGACATATTCTATGTTATGTGGTGGTTTTATGTGTGTGATTTTTCTTATTTATTTGATCTCAATGTGCCATCAAATGCATTAAATGGTTGCAATTATTAGTCTTTCATTTCTGTCATTGTTTGTGTCAAAGTTTCATGCATAAAAGGTTATATTATTAATGTGGGCTCTGATACATGTGAAAATGTGAAACACCTTAAGTTCAACCTATGTTAATTTTATTCATTTGACTAATGGTTAATGCAATCACAATATTGTTCATGCACAAGATGAGTCTATTCAATAGGCTATCATTTTGATCTTGTGGTTCAAAATTTTATTAAATCCTTGGAGTTTTAAAAGTATGTGACTCACGTGTATCACTGATTCACCCGCCCCCTCCCCTCTCAGTGATTCCAAACTTCCAACAAGTGATATCAAAGCATAGGGTCCTCATATAGGTCTAATCCACCTAGGATTGATTCTAGTTTTGGGACTCTGTCAAAAATGTCACAAGCTCAAGAAAGTACTTTTGTTTGAATGGTACAGACCATGTGTTTTATGGAAACATACTTTTCTTCTTTAGGGCTTGATGTGTGGGTAGCAGTAGAAAGGGGTTGCACTACATCTGCAACATCTCCTTCCACACTTGAGGAGAAGAAAGCTCTTGAATTCAATGCCAAAGCAATAAATGTTATTTTTAATAGCTTGCCAAATGAAGTCATTACAAAAGTGCTAAGGAAGTTTGGGACAAGTTTATTGAAATCAATTAGAATGGTGAGTTGCAAGAGGAGATATCTTTGGGTACTGAAATAAGTTGTGAAACATCTAAAAGTGAAGGTGGTGTAAATCTTCATAGTTTTGAAAAGAATTCCAAAGAGATTATTAATGAACATTTAAATTATCAAGAACCTAGTGTAGAAGTAGATCAACTTTTGGGTGAAGTTAACTCTGAACAGGAATATGATGAACAATAAAGTGAGGTTGATTTGGAAGGTGAAGTCATGTGTGCCTTAGATATAATTAAGCAGCTTAGAAAAGAAAACTAGAATTTAACAAGACAACTTCAATAAGAAAAGGATATCAGAGAAAATATATGTTCAAATCTTGTGGAAGCAAAGATACAAGTTGAAGAAGCTAGAAATATTGAGGAAGAAATTAAAAGCCAACTTAAGGTAAAAGAAAAAAGTATAGAAAGACTTGAATGGGAAGTGGTTTCACTGAGGAACATAGATAAAGCATCAAAACAACTAAGTGATGAGAAAAATAATGAGAATAGATCTATGTCTTTGGATAAGATTATTCGTGCACAGAAAGCTCCAAGTGAAAAAGGTGGTCTAGGCATAGAAGAAGGACAGTGCTCTAAAATTAGGAAAACTCCTAGAACAAAGGTAGATTTAAATTTTCATGTTGTTGATCTTGAAACTGCAGGTAGCAAACAACACAAGAATGTCAACAAAGGAGGAAAGCATACAATAAACAGATACACAGGATCTTCTCCTACTTGGCAAGGTAAACTGATGAGGTATAATTGTTCTTTTTCAGGCTATTGCTATTCTTGTTTTGAATATGGCCATAGAGCATCTAAATGTTGCATTAAAGTGAAGAAAAATGATTGGAAAAATAACTATGGTATTGTCACATGCTTCAAGTGTAGTCAGTCAGGTCATATTCTAATAAATTGTGATACATTGTTTCTAAAAGATGATGTAGGAGAGTGAAAATCTCCAATTGTTTGCTATAGGTGTAATGGATTTGGTCATAAAGCAAGGTTTTGTAGGCAAAAATCATTTGGAAATGGATCTCTAGGGGTCTAGAGAAGAAATCAAGGAAACGAGAAGGAAGTACTTAGTCTTGTGCATGATGCAGAAGGATCTTCTCTTAGCATCTAAATGGCTGCTCGGTTTTAGGGGGATTAATCCAATGTTTTATTTTCTACCCCCAAGGAATCTTAGGATGTAGTGGAACAAGTTTTTTCAATAATTTTTGGTGTAGTTTTTTTGCTTCATGGTTCAAGTGAAACAGTTCTGTATCTTATATTCTTTGGTATCAAGGAGGATGGTACAAGAGACAAGATCTCAATTTTTTTTTGGAGTTGCAATTCCTGATTGACATGTTGTCATGTATCTAATATATATTTCTTGCTAAATATCATGAATGGTAGATGCAGACAAAACCTGATACATTTTATTAATGTCTGACTTTGGTATGCTTCCATATTGTCAGAAGTTGTTTTATTTTGTTCATATGCTATCAAGAAGTTGTTCTCGTGGTTGAGACAGTACACAAGAACAATGGTATATCTGTGTCATTTAATGACTTTTTAGTACATGAATAACAGTCTCCTTATGGAAAAATGTCTATACATGTTAGTATCCTTCATGATCAAATATGCTTTAATGGTTTTCATGCAAATGTTCATGTCACAATTGGATCTCAAGGTGTCAAGGATGTCATTGTGTTTTTGATAGGATGACTTTGCAATAGGTACTGCAGTTTGTGCAGCAATCAGCATAATAGTAGTTTTTTATGATTCTTAATGAATAAGTGTTCATTACACTTTGATAAGTCATTGTACACAGTTTTCAATCTTTATTAGGCAGTAAGTTTCATTCCATTTGACAGTGTGAATTTGAGAGGCATTTCTTGGAATGCATTCTTTAGTAATAGGATTGTAATAGGGCCAAGTGTGAGGTTTTTAGCAATCTTGACTGATGTACTCAATAAGTTGCATTATCTTTCAGTAGTCAAAGTATAGTAGCCTGTTTTCAGTCAAGGAGAGTCCACAGTGACAGTGCTTTGTTTTTAGATGGCATTGTGTGGTTTGTAGTCCTAGTAAAGATTTGATGGTGATTCTGGGGATGAATGCATGATAATTGAAGGTTGTCGTAAAGGAACACAAATATTATGATTGTGCCTTTCCTGAAATGCATACCAGTCAGAAGAAGCACTTCATACATTGTCAATTTATGTCAAAAAGTGGTACAGTTATGAAGTCATGAGCAAGTGCAATTTTTTTAATGTTTATGCGTCTCATGTAGATATCGATGCAATAGTGAAGAAACTTACTTTGCTTAGTAAAATGGTAATGATGTAAAAGAATGCACAAAACTCTAATGTGCTTGATCAATTTCAGTGGTTTAATTACTGCATCAGAGGTTTGATATATTTTGTTCGGCAATGTTCATGGTGCTTCTTTATGGTTCACAAACTAAGTTATTTGACAACTCAAATTTGCTTAATACATTCCAAATTACTTAATTTTGTGTTGATTCTAAAGGATATTTGATAGGATTATTAACGATTTGTGACAGTCATATGATCTAGTGGTGGTGCTTATATCAAATGATCAAATGAGCAAGTGTCAGCTTCACGATGTTATGCAAGTGACAGTATACTTGATAGTGCCTTTGCTTATTTATGTTATGATTTCTTTAATTCAGTATCTCAATCATTGTTGTCAGTGTTGATGTGTGTTTCATGCCAAACAGTGATTACTTAGACTGTATTTATTGAACAATATTTGACTTTGAGAAAGCTTCAACACTCAGCCTTGTGAACATGCACTTCTTCTGTCTGCATAGTGACAACATTCTTCATAGTGTAAATGGCTAGAGGATTTGGATGTGAGATTGGTGTTCTTGGATAGAGATGTGACATATCTCTATTGGTTCTTGGTGCAAAATAGTAGCAGATGGCAAGTGATCTTCAAGTACTGGAGTAAGAAGGAATCTGTCTACTCTATTTATACAGAGTAACATCAGACAGAGATATATTGATATCATGCTTTGAATTTGTTCACTCCATTGTTCTTTGCCACATATGCTTTTAGCGTTGATTTTTTCTTGACAGGGGGAGCTTATTACTATATCTTTTCATTCAAATCTCTCTTGCACATTTAGTTTTCTGCTATATTGCTCTACTTGCAGCTGGTTATTGTGTTGGGTAATTGGCTGGCTTCTCAGTTGTTTATCTTCATGGCATCTCACATTCTCTTCTTTCATTCTTTGTCATTGAGGAAAAAAGGGGGAGAGATGATATGTGTTTTACCATCAAGGATAAAGGGGGAGTTTGTTGGCTTTTAGTTGTTTATGATGATTTGTGGTTTGCCCTTGATGACAAAACTAGTTCTCTATTTTGGATTCTCAACCCGTTTGATGTATGGTATGATTATTCACATATGGTTGGTGACATGATATGCATATGATGATTATTCACATATGGTTGATGACATGATATGCAGATGACATGTAGTTACAAGATTTTGATTTGATATGCTTGATGGATGAAGACAGGTTTTTCAGTAACAAGATTATGGATTTGCTTGTCCGTATAGTTGTGTGATAATCCAGTTTTTTGATCTTTTGATATATATGATGATGTTGGCTAACATTTTTTATCTGCGACACTGTTTATCTGATTAACAAATTGATGCTCAAACAGTTCTGATTTTTCAGTTTGATCATATGAAGGCTCGGGTTGTTTGTATACTTTAAGGTGACAAACGTCATTATATTCATTTTTCCTATGGTTCTTAGTCTTTCTTGTTACATTTTAATGTGATTGATTATTCACATTTCCTTTGTGGCATTGCTATTACATATCATCATGGCATATTGACTTGACAATGTGATTGTGTCAATGTTTATGAGAAATTAGTTAATTTACATGGCTTTGCTATGGTAATTGGAATTTGATATGATTATAAGAATCTTGGTTTATTATTGATTACCATGGCATATGGAATGAAGTTGGTGATCGATATTGTTTTGATTGATATTATTTGGCTCACCTTAATCATTTGAATGTGGTATCGGGTTTAAGTCTGATGTTAAACGACAATTACATTATACATGTGATTGGCTATTATTTGTGTCGAAGATTAGTTGGCAACACGTGTGGCATATGTATCTTGGGTCTTTGGAAACTTGTGGTGTCAACAGCCATCATTCATTGGGTTTAATAATTAACATTGTTTTTGTTGTCGACATCTTTAGTGATATCTCTGGCAGCAAATATTCACACTATCATTTCTCCATTGACAGGATATTGTTGGAATCAAGCAACACTGAGAGGGGAGGGGTGAATCAGTGTTCTACAATTTTTAACTTTATTGATCTGATCCTTCAAGTATTTAAAACATTCATTCAAAATCAATATGCATGAACATAAAATAAACAACCATAACATGAGAATTTTTACATGGAAACCTTGCTAGGGGAAAAACCATGGTGGATGGACAATCCACAATATGATCTGAGTATACTCAAGATGAAGTTTACAATAAGGGAATGCACTTGCATTCAGGCGCACTACCTAGAGCTCACTGCTCAAAGAAGACTCGTTATCTTACAAAGAAAATCAGATTAAATCCATCTGAGTGATTGAACCGAGAGATTAGCATCTACATATATGCTTGATTATAGTTCTCGTTAGGCTCAACAATTGATCTTTTGTCCTTCAGACTGATTCTGCACTTTTTCTCTACTTTGCTCAAACTCACATCACAAAATATTTTATGCACAAGTGGAACTGTGCATTATCGCTCTTCTGCTCTGCTTGGATTCGCAACTCACATTGACACACCTTGTTCGTATATCAAAATGATATGAACGATCACTTATATATATCCGCGACTAAGAATTTAATCGCAACATGTCGGCTTCAACAAGATATAAAATCATTTGTAATTTTTTTGCTCAATCCATGAGTAATGTTTAATGCGCACCAACCAAAGTTGGCTATAGCATAGCAATAATTAACATTAGCATGTACAAACACAAAAATACTTAAGCAATTACTTCCCAAACATCTGTGACATGTTATATCCAGGAAGTTGGCTTCTGTACTAATAATCGATGAAGTAATCCAACTGGATCTTCTAACTCGCACATGGATCAATGCAAGGCACTAAGAAACAATAGCAATAGAGATAAAATACCAAACAACATTCCATGAGGTATGCAACACAAAATAATAATAGAAAATCTTCATGTGAATCGATGAACACAAAATTGTCGAATGCTCTGTTCTTCCTTGACTGTCTTCAATCTGACTGCAGGTATGATCAAATGATGACATGCGGATCCTATCATCGACTAGGGTTGTCATCAATGACAACACCAAATGATATTCACAGTGTCTCTTGCCAACAATCTCCCCCTTTGGCATTGATGGCAACACTTAGTGAAAAATGATTAAGTGTCGAATCAGTACCAACATCAATACACTGCCACTCTTCAAAATTTCAAAAACACAACTCTCCCCCTAAGATGATTATACATTTTTCCTCCCCCTTTGACATCAATGGCAAAGGCGGGAATCTGCATACCAAAAAAATCAAACAAAACTGTTATGAACAAATTGCTTATGTACAAACAAGCTTCTTCAACTTACATAAACTTGAAAACATCTGCAAAATCTTTCTTCAATAGGATCAAATTTGTTTCCCAAACCCTTTTGAGACTCTCCAAGAATTTTATGTGACCACAAACTAAGTAAGATTATGTCTTTGTAGACTCAAGGTTCATTGGATCACCAACTGCCTTAGCATCTTCAGCTTCCTTTGATGCACTTGACATTATTTCTATCTTCATACCAATTAGGCCTCTAAGCTCACATGCTCTTTCCATAATTCTATCATTGTCATGCTTCAAGCTCCTTATCTTGTCAAGAAGAGATATCACCTCACCTTCTTGATTTCCAACACCACCAGCTAAAGGATCAAAAAATTCAAAAATAGCAGCTGACTGTTTTTCAAGATCCTTAACCTTCTTCTCATTGACCTCAGTAAAAAATTTCAAAGACAAACATGACTTATAAATATTTCCACCTTCAGATAGAGCATTTTGAATATTCTTCACACAGGTGGCTAACAGAGTTTTATCATTAGTTATCATTCCTTTCAACCAATTGAACCTTTTGGCATCAAATTCCTTTTGAACTTTAACCATGGTTGACTTCTCAAGAGACTCGAAATGAGTACTTACAGAGTTAATAAGCCTTTTTAGTTTAATGGAGGAGGAACCTGACGAATCCTTGACATGAGTAGGCATTATGTTCTCCAAAACTCCAGATGCAAGATTTAAGAGTTCAATATCCCCAATGTGAGACTTCAACAGTTCTTCTCTAGCCTTCGCCTGGGCGAATGATGCTACCTTCATTTTCTGAATTAGAGACAAAGTGGATAGGTCGATAGGACCTTCAACCAATTCAAGGTCAAGTTTTTCCTTTTGTTCTACTAAAAATTTCTTCACTTCCTTTGCAATGTCTCTAGCTTCCACTAGAATTTCCTTCACATCAACTTTCTTTTCGTCAACTATTGTTTCCTCAGCTACAGGTTCTTACTTATCTTCAAGGATCTCAACTTTCTCAAGTGATACAATTTTAGGAGCATCAATCTCCATAGGTACTTTTGTATTATCCACATCAAGAGGAATCTGACTATCTTCAACTGTATCTTGATTTTCTTCTTCTCCTGCTAGACCAGATGAGACATCTTTATCATGTATTTCCTCAGAGACAACATCTATTATGTTATTTAACAGAACTTTTCTCAAAATTTGTTCAATTTCTTCTGCAAATTCTTTAGTCTAACCAATCATGAGCTTGTTAACCCTTTTCTTGCTCTTGAATTCCTTTTTAGCTTTATTCAGGATTGCCTTCATTTCTTCCATAGACACCACTAGACATAACTCGGCAAGAATTCTTTCTCATTTACTCTTCTTTTTCTCTAGCATTTACACTTCTCATTTCCAAAATATCATACAGGCTTTTAGGTAAACTAGGCATTATTTCAATAAGAACATTATTGAAAATGTTTGCTTTAATGTCACCTCCTCAAGAGTTCTTTGACCAGATTTATCAAAGGTTCCATACCATTTACAAAGCGGTTTAAGATTTCCATCTTTGACCAAAGCTTTCTCAACCTCTTCTACTGACATACAAGGTTTGTCAATTTTTACCCTCTTCTTTGCTTTGTCTTCTTCGGAGGGCTTCCTATTCGTAACCTTTGTTGCTTGGGTGACCATATGCTTTATTTCTCTTACATCTTCATCAGACTCAGTTTCTTCATTTTCTGAGACAGCTTCATAGACTCTTGTGCTATTATTCTTTTCCCTCTTACCAGATACCTTGCTTTGAATTTTCACAAGAATTGGCTTTGCTATAGGGGCGGATAGGTATGCATAGCTCCTTGTTGACCTATTTCGGGTAGAGGATGTTGTAGGACTAGCAGATTCAGTTTTTGCTAGTTCTTTTTCTGCTTCAGCTTGTTCTCTCCTTTTTCTAGCTTCTCTTACTGCTTCTACAGATACTCCCTGCTTTCCGCAAAGATTTCTACCTCTTTTCTTACTTTTCTAACTATCATAGGTTTCCTTAGTTCATTGTGCACCTGAATATATTTTTATGCATAAGTTCCAAACCTTTCTTCTGCCGGATCTAGAGGCTTATTCAATAAATGTTGTGCATACATTTCTAAAATGTGCTCCTCAACTTCATATCCCATTGGCATAATCCACATTGTTCTAGGATCAATGACTTCCATCATGCAGTGATCAATGTCTACCATAAAATAGATAGTATCCTTATACTTCTCCACAATAGATGTGGAAATTCTTTCTCTAGCATACATCATACTCTAAAAGTTATTGAAGTATCCTCAGAATGCAGTTTTTTTGGCTTGACTATTTCCAATTCCATACAATATTTCTCTAATCTAAACAGCTATAGGTTGACCGCCTTGCCAATGTACTTTCCCAACACCTGGAACTTCACTCATGAAGTAAAATAATAAACATAACAACAAGTTGCCATACTTAAAAGTAATTTTTCTTGTCCTTTTTGATCTTACCAAGATTTTCCATCAGCTAACTCCTGAATAACTCGCACAAGTCATAATCTACATTCTCTTTCACCATTTGATACGCTACATAAATGGTTGTATCGGATACTAAATTGTCCTGACTTGAGTGATATATCCTATAACCAATGATCATCGATGCAAATTTCACATCCACTTCAATGATATATTCGATTGTCATGGCTCTTTTTTCATACTTTGAACCTGTTGCATCAGTAACTGTTTGATTCTTTACGAACTTCAAAATCGGCAATCCACCAGAAGAATTTAAACTTGTAACAACACTTATATCCTACTTTGTAATCTTAAAGGGGATATTCAACCACATGAATTCATCATGAACTCAACTCAAGATATATTGGACCCATTCGTTCTCATCAAACATGGGGAATTTAACAACCTGTGTAAATTTCTTCTCTTCTAGGGTTTTGAATTCTAATTTGACATAGAGGTCCTCTTCAATAATGTGATTGCTATACAAATTCAGCAGCTGCCAGCTTCCTAGCTCTTCAATGTTTGCGTCAATATGTGCCCTAATATCTTCAATATGTAAGACGTCGTACGGAACAGATGAAAAAGCACCTAACGGGTCTATCTTGATAGATTTGAAAGGATTCCATTTGAATTTGGGACAGGGTTTGTCCTTAACTTCGACTATCAATGGATTAGCCATTTTCATCAATTCACAAATTCATAGGTTTTGCCAATAAATACCTTTTTGTCGGATCGGAGTTTGATTGTTAAAAGCTTCTTCACACTTGAATTTTGCCTCAATTCGCCAAAGTTCGCCTCAGAGCTCTCCAAACTTCTTTTCTTCAAAATGCAAAGTGACAAAATGAAAGATAAAAATAACCTTGTATCACTCGCACACTTAACCATTTTTGTCACAATAAAAATTTTTTACCCTAACTCATCTGGTTACCATGTTTCCATGTGTTGTGATAGATAATTCTTCTGCGGACCTCCAATATTGCACAATATTCTCTACAATAGGTTCAACATTTCTAGAGGATCTATGCACTTACTATACTTATCAACATTCTGGTGTTAGTTACCAACAGAGGGTTAAAAGATTTACTTGGTAGCTCCCCCTAAGCCAAAGGCCTAAAACTAATTCCCAGAGAAATTACCAGAAACAAGTTATCGTGCTTTGAATAGCCCCAATAATAAAGCTTCATACCTTGTCATATTGTTAGCGTTTACAAATTCTACTTTATAAGAAAAAGGGAATTTTTCACCTGAAAGAGAAATAAGCACCACACCCGCTCCTTATTCAAAATGGAAATAACTTCCATTGAATTCCATCATCCAGAGTTCAGATGTTGATTTCAGACCAACAGTGTTAGCTTCTTTATCTCTATCAGAGAAAAGCATGTAATTCCCAAATTCGAATTCTTCAAATACTATTTGTTCCTTGAAGTCTTTTGATTTTAACACCGTCACCTTAGCTTTAGGCTCAGATTCTAGGTGCACTTTCTTACTCCCAATAGGTATGGTAGCATAGGACCAATCTAACTAGATTTCACCTCCCAAATCTTTACAGAACCTTCTACTCAGGAGCATACCGTAGCGAGCATGAATGTCAGCCACCAAGATTGTAAGTTTGAGTCTTTTATTTGGATCAATTGTAAGAGCAACTTGAGCATCTTTAATCTGTATGATCAAGGGGACTTGTTTAGACTCCATTGAGTAGCATTTTCCAAATGTCTTAGTTAAATTTAATCCCAGAGCTTGAACAGTTTGTGCATGCATGATGTTGTTAGAAGCGCCAGAATCAATGATACAATTATTCTACCTAAATCCATTCACAAACAGGGACACATAGAAAGGGTTTGGTTTGTCTTCTATTGAGCATCACGAGGATGTTCTATTGTTGGATGTTGCATTAGTAGTTGAATCTTATGAACTAATCATTTTCTCATCTAATCCCACATGGGAATCGGATTGGCTTGGCCTAACATACTCGATTAGTCTATCCAACTCCTTACGATTCATTGGTAGATATTTTTCTTGTGAAATTTGTACTTTAGAGTTTTTATAGAACTCAACAATATCAAAAGATCCTGAAGATTTTTTGGCAAACAAAACATTTGATGATTTAAGAGAATCTTCTGCAACTGTGTGGCACATTTTCACCTTTAGAAGTAGCACTAGCCCTAGTAAGCAAAACTTTTGGAGAATTTTGAGTGCCTTTTCTATTAGTTTTTTATCGACCTTGTGTAACAGCGGCACAAGTAGGCTCATCCAGAGTGACATAGATGTCTCCTCCTCTATCATCATCAAGTTCATATTCAAGGTACCCATTTACAAAGCCACCATAATGATTAGAAGAATTACCTTCTTCAATAGCATCCATGATGACTTCCTTCATAGTGGTCATCTACATAAATCTATTCATTTCAGGGCATTCTAACCCATCATGATCAGATGTGAGGTGAAACGCACACATATTCTTATTGTCTCGAGGAGGAGCTTCTATTGCCAACCTTTGTTGAGTTGGAGGAAGACGGAGAGTCTTATTACCAGGTTGGAAATTTGTCTTCTTTGAGATATCTTGATAACGCTAGGTACTTTTGGGAAACTATCTTTTGAGGGTGATAATATCATTTTCCAACCTTTGGATTATGGGATCTGATAAAGTAACTGCATGTGATTTGCTTGAGTGCATCTCTCTTTTTCATTTTCCAACTGTAATAAAATAATCTTCTAGTTCTATGGCAAGTGTTTGTGCAGCCTCTAATGTATTCACAAGTCCTGTTTTTAGGAGTAAACCAATATTTGAGTGTTGTGCATTAATAAAGAAGTGTTTTTGCATTTCTTCTGACGGTCTTTTTGCAGCATCAATCCAACTTACCAGTCTATTAAATTTAGCACTTTTAAATCCACTTTAAGATTTATTTTTCATAGTAGCCCAGTTGTTAATTGAACCTCACGGCAATTGGTAAAACCATTGCACTACAGCATCCACTAAAGATTTTGCAAATAGCCTAACTAATGCATCTTCCTCTTGTACTCCAAGCACACCACAGGCGGCAAAGAAAGCATCAATATGCTCTTTTAGTAAAATCTTCCCATCACCCTTGAATTTAGGCAAGTTTTTACAAGAGCCTTTAGGTAGGTCATGTAGATTCTCCCCTAGACTTAAGGGACCAATAGCAACTCCCCAAGGAACAGGTGGTTGATTGGCCATGTTGCGAGGAAAATTTACAACCACAAGAATGACAATTTTGTGCAATACTAGGGCTTGGCGAGTAGAATAATCTGGGAGTGTTCTAGTTGGAGAAGCGGATCTATGTCTAGCTCCAACTCTTCTTCTAGAAGGGATAATATAACAAAAGTTACTCCTTTGGAAAGATTCAAAAATTGGGTCCGAAATACCCATACTTCTTTCTCCCCTAGTAAACATTCAAAAATCCAGGATGGGCTTAAAATGTTCAATATATTATTACCTAGATAATGCAACCTAATTACAATTTTAACTCTTCCCCAGTGAATTTGCCAAAAAATTGTTGGCTAGCAGATTGGGCACCTTGAGATTTCACTTAGTGATATTGACTCTTTTTCCTGAAAGGTGCCACTACTTCCAACAGCTCTGGATAATGGCTCTCTTTGAGAAAACAATCAGCCTTTGAATTGAAGAGGTACAACTCCCTCGTATGATTTTCAATGAATTAAGATAAACAAAAATTAAGTATAATGTGTGCTTTTAACCAGAAAGCAATAAAGGCTAAACTCAATAGCGGAAATATTTCTAATATCAGATGCAATGGAATGGCGATATAAATGCTACCACAAAGACCAGCTTGCATAAGATGATCTAATTATGGAACATTAACCCAATATTATCTGGAAAATGAAAACGATTACAAAGACATACGCATATACATTCACACAGGAATAAGCATAAACATGACAGAAAAACTTAAACACGGATTTAAGATTCTCAAAATATCCTCATAAACTAGATGTGCACAGACAACTAGTGATTCCAATAAGCAAAAAATGCAAAATTATATTTCAAAACATATAATACCATGTTCTTGAATAATAAGCTAGAGAGAGTTTTTTCGATCTAACTACAACAATATATAAGAACTTGAGTAACCGCTTCTTTTCGCCCATAACCAACCAAAAATGTAAAGTCTTTCAACAATACGGTAAAGAAACAAGGAAAGCGATGAAAATTCATGGTAGTGGCACTTCATTTCCAGATTGAGTATGAGGCGATTCCTTTTCGCAAAGCTTGCAAGACCTTTACAATAGGTGGCAGCTCCTTATGTTGGGGAATAGTAATGTTCATCATTAGTAACCTCTGGGCCAATTGATTATCGCAGGCAGCTTCAATTCTCCGATCATAGGTTCCTATTAATCTGGATGTTTGAAATAGGACTAGGTCTACCCCACTAAACTTCCTCAAAAAAATTGCATCGAAAGGCTGAGAGCCAAAGATTTCATCAATTATCTTTTTAAAATATTCTTTTAAGACTCAAACATCTTCATTGCTACCATCTCCTTTTATCCTAAGTTGTAGGTTGAGTCTAGTAAGATTCTTATGGACCTCACTGATGAGTGTATTTCTTTCAGTCAAAATCTTATTCAATTCCTATATGCCTTGTTTGGTAACCTAAAGTTTCCATTCCACACTCTTGTTCCAGATTATGCAACGCCCGTCAGCTCCATTGGGAATGATTTGCTCCTTACCCAATCTCTCCATTCCCATATTCAACATTATTTTGATCTCATTTAGGTATTGAGCCAATAACCCTTATTTTTCAACGGCAACAATCTCTTTCTCTATGTCAAATTTCAAGGCATACGCTTTCTGGTAAATATTCAGTAAGTCCAAGATGATTTGATTTCCTTTGTTTATTATGACATTGCTCCAATCTTCTATGGCCTTTCCAAACACCTTAAAAATATTCATTTTGCTTACTGCCTCCTTTCCCATCATTGACGTTGGAACAAAGGATGATTCAGCTTGAGAAATTGGTTTAGGGGGAAGATCAAAAATAGTTTTTAAAAATTTAGTTAAAACCTTAACATGTTTCTTAAGTTCATCCTTACTCTTTTTGTCCTTTTTAGATCGCTCTACCAACCTTGTTGTTGATACTTGGAAGTTATGCACATCTCCATCTCTCATAGATGGTCCCAAGTATATTTTGTCAATATCAGAGTCACTTGCAGTGGCCTGAGTGACTTCCTTCTACAAGTTGAGTGTCCTGCAACCTAGTCTGAGGATGGGATTTCTTTGTTTTCTTTTTAGCAACTCATTCATGTGTCCTTTGTAAGACATCTTCAATCCTTGCTATAATTTTTTTTATTTCCTTGTTACTCTAATCCATAGCAGTGATGGGTCGATTAGATATTAGCTTTGTAAAGATTGGATCCACTAAATCTAATTCATCATCTTCAATGCCCTATACATCCCAATCCAGACCATAAGTGATTATTTGTCTCAAAGACAACCTCATCTAGCTTCTCCTTCTCACTTCAAATTCATCAAAACAATCAGCCCAATAATCTTCTAGGTTGGGCAAATGAAAGAAACTAAGCCCTAGCTTCAGGTTGTTTTTCACATAATCTTTTATACCAAAGGGAAAGCATTCATCATAACATTGTAGGGTATACTTAGATATTTCCCTTTCAATGTTCAAAGCATCTAACATAGATTTGCAGGTGAAAAGACCAAAACCAACAGAAAATTGAACTATTACCCTCATGCGCTCTTGACATCTCTTATTCACATCAGCAAGTTGTCTTCAGACTTCAATCATCACAAACTTATCCTTAGGGTATCTAGGGAGTTTCACAAGAAAGCCATTGAAACTGTCAATTCTTATGTAAGAAAACCTTTGAAACTGAATAAAATGACTCCTATATAAACCAACAAACTGCATGGCTTCTGGAGTGAGTCTCATCTCAATCCTCCCCTATAACTCCCAAGTCATCCTCATGGTGAAGGTGTCAAATATCCTTTTGTGGTGAAGGGAACTCTTACCTAGATGTAGTTTGTCTAAGTAATTGAAAATCAGTACCTAATCACGAGGAAGGTCACTCTATCTCAAACCTAGCCAAGGTCTAGTGCTTGCAATGGCATAGATTAAGTATGAAGACATGCAGAAAGTCTTGTTAATTGCGAAGAAAGCAAGCAAGCTATGCATTCTATCACTAATGAGTCGTGCTCGATCCAAAAAACGGTGTCCAAGCACAATTTGGATGAAAAAGTGCATCCAATCTTTAAAACCATGAGCATCTTTGTTTCCCCCGAGTCTATGCAACAGCGTCATGATATCCGATATTTCCTCCACAAAGTGATTCTGTGTAAACTTTGTGGTAATTGGGATTTGCCTCTCCTGGGCTTTGCTAACTAATTCTTCACCATCTCATTACAGTTGAAGCCCTTCTTGGCAAAGAACTTAATTTGAGAATTGGTGAAATCTAGGGATGAGAAATTTCCCTTTCGGGGATTCTCAGACATGAAGCAAAGGTGGTTCTTTAAATTTTAACCACCAATCTATTATCCTCTATAATAATCATATGGGCTTGAGAATCAAAGTGCCTGACACATTTCATGACCAATTTTGGGCAATACACTGCTATGGGGAATGTGGTTGCCTCAATTAATCCACTATCGACGACTTGTCATGTGATGGGTGGTGGATTTGGTTTATGAGTTTTTTCTCTAAATTCATCCCATTTCATCTATCCTAGTTTAGTATCCCCTATCTCAGGCATGGCACAAGCTAACCTAGAGATGTATTCATACCCCTGAAATTTGTACCTCATGGTGGCCAGGGAACTAGGGTTTGTATACAATTGCACCGAAATAAAAGATAATATTGAAGAATCTTTCGAATTTAAGTTGCAATTTAACATAGCTACTGAACCACATAGGGAAGAAATACCTTAAACAGTTGTAGGATTCAAGAATCAATGTCTGCACCAACATGTTCTCCTTCATCTGTCTTTCCCAGTATCGTGGCTGAATTATGCCCTTCTCAACTAGCTCAAGTTTCCTTTTATCTCTCCACAATAAATGTACAAGTAGATATGCATTTAATGGTACCCCCTTGTCATGTTGGCACATGTAACCTTTCACATCATCACCTCATTATAACTACCTTTTGAAAATTTGAAAGGAAACGGTTACCTTAGAGGCAAAAAAGGTAGTTCACGTAACTTTGGCAGACTCTACCATGATTTCTATAACCAATGGGAAACACCGCCCATACTTTAGCTCTCGGTTCACCACATCTTTCAAACCTCCATCATCTTCGTGGGAGCAAAGGGAAGAGTTCGGATAACTCAATAAATCACTGCCAACGTTACATAAACTCCAAAAGATGCCAAAATAACACGAGAGATGAATAAAGTGGAACTTACAAAAGTTCATATAACTTAAACAAATACCACCGCATGAAAAACGAGACTGCTTTAAAGAAGACCATCACGATGAGGAATGAAAGAATTTTAATAACCTGAGCGATGACTAACGAGGTTATGATAACTGACCGAAATATCACCAGCATGACACTTAGCCAAAAACCTTGGTAGAAAACGACCTTTGAGGGGTGACCAAAAGAGCAGTAACACCTAGGAACCCTTATTTTTATATAAAACACTTCATATTTTGGTGATAAAAAAAATTACCATTTTTTAGGGCCTTTAGATTTTTGGAAAAAAGATATTTTGTTTTACGAAATACATACAATTTGTACCTATATAGGTGATCAATATCAAAATTTGCAATCGAACATAGTCGAAGGGAATATTTGCAACATATTCTTAGCAAGCATCAATAGGGTACAACCTCTCATCACCTATTTGTAATCAATACAAATCAGTTTAAAATTAAATATGTCTTATTTCTTTTTGCACCTATTTAGTGCCAAATGTTTAAGCCATCGATCACTAAGTCCGCGAATCGACAATCACACTCTGCACACAAGCACTAACACCTAGGGGGCACGCTCACAACCAAGCAACATAGCCATCGCAAAAACCTATTCCACCTCGAACACTTGCTTGAGCAACGGGTTGATTATTTTCAATCAACCAATCAAAACTATTTGTTGGTTGCCAATAGAGTGGTGGGTCGCCCTCTAGTTCCCAGTCTGCCACTAGGAGGCCACCAATCCTCATTTAATGCTCAAATTAGATAGTTTTTTTGAAGAGCCATAACTTTTCGCCCAAGTATCAAATATTTGACTTCTTATAGTCATTGGAAAGCTAGTTTAGTGTATTTTTTAATGTAGATCTCATTGTTAGATTTTGTTGCTAGCACTTTGTATTGTTGTTTGAAGTCAAAACTCTCATTTTGACCTTTGAGCTCATAACTTTATGCTTATTTATCTCGTTTTCGTGACTCCTACGACATTGGAAAGGTATTGAGGAATTATTTTGGTCTATCCACACATTTTATTCAAATTCAACTCAAAATATATTTTATTCAATTTTTTGCATATATCACATTCTAGTTGATTATTTGGACATCCTAAAACCTAGAGAAGTTTTGTCTTTTACATGGGCTTCATTTCAATATTGACTCAACTATGGGAGGTTTCATATTAGATTTTTGAATTATATTGTCTATTTTTCTCTCTTCGTGCCTATTGCTCTCATGGTGAATTCATCTTCAATTGACCCACTCACTCCTCACAATTCACAATTATCATACATGGAAAACCAAAACACGATGGTTGCTCCATTCCAAATGTTTATGGTCTACTTTGGATGAACATAAACCTAAATTCAATAAAGTATGAGATATTTTCTCACAAGAATGAATGTGATGAGGCAATTGGCTTAATTACATTGCATATAGCTACTTGTTCCACATTAAGGGGTGCACTACACCAAAGCAAGTATGGGATAAATACAATTTTTTTGGTAAAGTTAAAGAATTTTGTGCTTTACAAATTGAGGCAGAATTGATATATCTTTCTTTTGATATATTTCCTACCATTGAGGATTTTTTGGTTAAGTTCAAATTCTTCAAATATTAAGTGGTTAGTTGTGGGAAAGATAAATCTAATAAGGAATGTATATTCTTAATTTTCTCTAAGTTAAAAGAACCATTTGCAGTATTTTCTTCTACCTTTTATTCCACCATGGATGCCTAAGTGAATCATTTAACATGCCTTCTTTTGAGATATTTTGTGACCATTTGACTACATTGGAAGATAAACTTATCCAATTCGATGCACTTCCCAAGAGTCAAGCATTGTTAGCACAAACACCCAAAGGAAAAGGAAAGGAGAAATCCAAAACTAAGACAAATCTAATGAGCCTCCAAGCTATTCTGAAGAGGATAAACCTAAGGAGAGACCTAAAGGTGCATATCATGAAAAATAAGAGGCATAGTGAACACAATTGTTATAAAATATATATTTAGAAGAGTTGAAGCAAGTCCTTCAAGAGCATAATATTGCATTGCCTTCACAGCCTTCTAGTTCATCTTCTTCTATGTCATCATCACCCACAAACTTGAGTATAGTAGGATTAGTTAATGGAGTTGATAAAGGTAGAGTACTTCTTACATCTACAAGTCTTGAGTCAAAGAGATGACTTCTTACTATGGAGCCTCACATCATATAGATTCATCAGAATATATGTTATCTTCATTTAATCCTTGCACTTTACCACACATTTTGATAGACAACAACACATATATGTGTGTTTGTAGGAAAGGATCAATTGACATAGGAGATGACAAATTCAATGTTCTTTGTGTCTTATCTTTGTCAATAAATCTCCTTTCTATCTATCATATTACACATAGGGGAGTAGGGAAAACAATTCAACGTTCTTTGTGTCCCATCTTTGTCAACCAATCTCCTTTCTATCTATCAAATTACACATAGGAGAGTAGGAAAAACAATTGAGTTCACAACTAATTCTTTGTTTATCAAAGACTTGGAGAGTATGTAGAAGTTGAGAAAACCAACTTCAGACTCCAAGATCACCTGCATGCAAATGGATACATGTCACAAGGAAGAGAATGGATGGAGAAAACAAACAAAGGTTTGATGCTCTGAAAAATGGAGAAATTATATTATCAGAACAAAAGGGAATTCAATGTGTTGAATATACAATGGGATCAATTCTTATAAAAAGGAGAACCTGCAAACCCTAAAGAAACCCTAATAGGAAAACATTTAATAATTAATATAATTATTAAATGTCACTTTATGCAAACTAAAGTGAAATCTTAAGAAGGGAATAAAGGTAACTTAATCAACATGATTAAGTTAAAACCTTTACTCTAACACCCCCCCTTAAGATGAGCAATAATGCAGCTACAAACAAATGCAAGAAAGCAAAAGGTAACTACAATGCAAGAAGGCAAACATGGGTCTCGGCAACTAGGCCAGATCAGGTACCCAAATACAACCAAATCTCTGTAAAGAGGAGAAATAGAGAAAACCTCATGGGAAAAACTCTACTCCAAAAAAAGAAGTTGAAAGTCATGAAAAACATCACTGAAGCAGAAGAAGTTGCAAACAACTATCGAAAAATGATTGCTATGGTGCTAAAGAACCTCCTCTGAAGATAAGATGTTCAGGATCAAGAAGACAACAATCTGCATGAGTGTCTCAAACGACACTACTTGAATCAGATGGCAAACAAAGGCAAACACCTGGAACGAAGATACAAATGACACAAATACCAATATTCTGAAAAACACTGATCAACTGAGAATGGAAGATTCCTTCCAAGGCGAAGCCAAGGACGTATTAGCATGAACAATATAATACCCCCTCATAATGCTAAACTGCGAGAGCTTGATAGATCCACTGAAATGACGTGTAACACCCTATAGTGCATGAAGGAGAAGATACAACATCTGAAAGTGCACAAAAAAGCACCTGCAACTGAAAAAGTGGTGTGCAAAACAAAGCACACATGCATGAGGCTGGAATCATATGGATCCATTGTCATTGTGGAGGGACACTCACCGAACAAAGGTGTGATGGCAAAACAAAGGAAAACTACACAAATCTGATGGCACTTCATAATACAGTGCGAGTACAAAATATGGCACAACCTTATGTGCAAAATCCCCAAAATATATGTACAATAGTGTGGCACTTTATCTTAGTGTGTTTACATAAAAGATTGCTTACAAATGATGCTCAAAATGCCCACAAAGGACAAAATGCTGAAAATACATGAAGAACAGCCAAAAATGAAGCATCTCATACAAACGAAAAGTTTTCAAGAGCAAATATGTTCAAGTAATTCACCATAGTGTGAAAACACAAAAAACTAAATAAAATATACCTAGAGTGAAATCTAGAAAAATTGCATGGATGGAACTGAAGAGCTTTGAAATATGGTTTCAACGTCACTGAGATCGCCAAAAACGAAGAAATAGATCAAAAGTTATGAGCTCGGGACTGAAAAAGGTTCTTTTGACTTCAACTGACTATAGAATGCACCAACAGAAAATTGAAGTGACGAGACCCACACCACTGGAAAGTTGATAGAACTAGCGTTCCAACGATATCTCGTTTTCCAAAAAAAGATACAGTATGCCCAAGTTACGGCCTCTGAAAGAAAACAGCTCCAAAGGGTAAAAAACCCAGTGCTGCATTAAATTTGACGGTCATATGGTCGTCACAGCAAAAATGCATGCTTAAATTTGATGATCAAATGGTTGTCACCGCAAAAGCACAATTGGGCTTATTTAATAAAAAATTGTTTTTTATATTAAAAAAAACATTACAACAAAAAATTTGTTTAAAAAAAAAATTGAGGTGGGGGAGACACATGGGCCCACCCCCACCTATGTAAGGTGTCGACCTAAGCAAAGTAAAAGGCTTTGCTTTTTTTTTTTTGTAAAAAATCAAAGATGCATTTACAAAAAAATTTAAAATATTGCGATAGAAAAATATGTCGAGAGAAAAAAATAAAAAAAAATTACCACAATTTTTCTCTGATCTGCGCGCAGACGGACGACCGTACGGTCGTACTTGCAAAAACATTTTGCCCCAAAATTCAACTTTGTCCAAAATAGATGAATGAACAGTCAATTTAGGGGTTTTGGACCGCTGCGGACACAATGACAATCTCCGTTTGGGCTCAAAAATCTTTGAAATTGTAGGTGAATCCCTGGATCAAAAAATGCAAACCCCAAAACTGGGAATGTCTGATCCAACCCTTGTAGCTTCAAATAGCTCCAAATTCTTCAAACAAGAACAGGAATGCAGTAGGAAAGCTCTAATACCATGTAGAAGTTGAGAAAACCATATTCAGACTCCAAGATCACCTGCATGCAAATGGATACGTGTCACAAGGAAGAGAATGGATGGAGAAAACAAACAAGGGTTTAATGCTCTGAAAAATGGAGAAATTATATTATCAGAACAAAAAGGAATTCAATGTGTTGAATATACAATGGGATCAATCCTTATAAAAAGGAGATCATGCAAACCCTAAAGAAACCTTAATAGGAAAAACCCTAAAAGAAGCCCTAATAGGAAAACATTTAATAATTAATATAATTATTAAATGTCACTTTATGCAAACTAAAGTGAAATCTTAAGAAGGGAATAGAGGTAACTTAATCAACATAATTAAGTTAAAACCTTTACTCTAACAGCGTAGAGATATCACTATTGTAGGGATGGTTGATCATTTATCTCGATTATATACCTTTTCACATTTTCCTCCTAATGATGATGTAGTTCCCTTGACTGGTATTCGCACATATGCATCTAGTGTGAATCATATTTCTAAGGAGAAGTTTGGTCACTTGAACCTTGGTGTTTTGAGACTTGTCTTGAGCTTCCATCTCATTGACCTCTTGCTTCAGATGTTAGTGATGTCTTGGCTTCCAATACTTTAGTTTAGCAAGATGATCATAGTCTTTCAAATTTAGCATTGTGGGATTCTTACTTCACAAGCATATCAAATTTATTGTCATATTGCAAATTTGGAGAATACATTTGAGGGGCTATCTCTAATCTTAGATGACAACCATTGCACTATTGTTGTCAAACTATCATTATCTTTGGAGATTGTTGTTCATGAGTTTCCTTATAGTCTTGATTTGTCAACTTCTTTGATCGGGGCATCACCTAATAGTGAGCTCACATAACCCAAGATCACCTACAAAACCAAATAGTCTTCCACAAGAGAGTAGCACAAGAGAATGGATTATTTGATATGGATGCAATCATGTACAATGATTGATAATAAATCAATTATAGTGCATTCCCCACATTACATAATTTACATGAGGCCTTATATAGACACTGTTGAGAGATAAGACAAAACAAGATTATGTCAAGTGTCTTAATCCTATGACATGAGACAACTAAAGGTAAGATAAGATCACATGTGTACTAGTGACTTCTAGAAAGATTCATAAAGCCCTAACTAAAATTAACATGTGAACATGTGTTAATAGGACCTACTAGGTGAACTAGTTAGGTAATATACCCCATTCTCATCAACACATAAAATAGCTAATTAATCTTGGGTAGCTTCTCAATATGTAATCTCAAAAAACATAAGAGTATATACAAAAAATATTAGAGGCATAAATTTTGGCAAGTCCTAGTAAAAGGATGTCTACGTTGAATAAAACATACAATGTGATGAGAGTGGCACCAAAAGCCTAACCATTAAGAACTAAGTCCAATGAGAGTCAAAGTACGTAAATGTGTCACCACAATCTTAACACACATAATGCTTCATAACATAAAAATAATTCAGCTAAATACAATTGAGCAGTGTTTGTAGACACTGAAAATTGGTCTAGACTTGCGAGTACCACTTTCGACGTAATTTTCTAAATGTTCATGGTCATGATTAAATAATGATAATTATTTAATTATTTCCTAACCACGTATTTCTTCTATTAATTAAATAACGTTTTAATTATTTGATTAATTCATTATGACCTTTATTCAACTTTCATTAATTAAATACATCTTATTTATTTAATTATGTTGCTAATTAATTAATTATCTTTCTGAATTAAATAATTTATTATTTAATTTACCTCTTATCATATTTCGACTATAATTAAATATTATTTTCGAATTATTTAATTATTCAATTAACCTTTTCAAATGTCAATTAAATCATTTCAATTTTCGAATGTTGAATTCAATTAACATTTAATTCATAATTAATTCTTTATGTCACATTCTTCTGTCATCTAGTTATCTAATTATTAACTCACCATCTAACTCAAAATCTATTTAAATCCGTCAGTTATCTCCGGATTCGATATTTGATCCTCTCTGCGAAGAGGACTCTCTGTCACAACCA
This sequence comes from Sequoiadendron giganteum, assembly GCA_007115665.2. Taxonomy (NCBI): domain Eukaryota; kingdom Viridiplantae; phylum Streptophyta; class Pinopsida; order Cupressales; family Cupressaceae; genus Sequoiadendron; species Sequoiadendron giganteum. The sequence continues at coordinate 37,481,185 of CM021109.1, read as the reverse complement.
ATCAATAAACTAATTCTAACTCATATGCATGAACATATTTATTAATTAAATATTTTTATTTAATTAATTAATTCATGTGTGCATTCGAACAAACGGTTGCCGAGTTCTAACTCTATCATTTTTATTCAAAGTCTAATTCTTCTATTTTCGAAGACTTTCAATTGAAGATTAAATCATTTATTTAATCTTGAACTCTTGTTTTTAAATATTTTCAAACAGTCTTAACACCAGATTAAATTATTATTCTAATTTAATCTTTATCTTGTAGAATTTCCTAACTCATGTTCTAACTCACACAGAACTCACATCGCATGGCATTCATCAATCTCGATCATTGATCTTGCTTTTAAATCTAAGCCGATCATTCGAAAACCAGCTTTCTATAAATTGGTTGACTTTTGCCATTATTCCTCCTTCTGAAATCTATATACTTTTTAGAACTTATAATCTTCGATATTTTGCTTAAACATACATCTAGGCTATGCTTGCATACATATAGAAAATCTGAGGGCAAACATGACAAAATGGAAAAGGACAATCAAGATAATTTGAGGAAGTGGATTGATATTCGGTGAGATTGTTTTGATTATTGTTTTATTTACTTTTTAGTTCATTTATCTCGTTCTTTGTTGTTTGATTTAGATTTATGCATGTTAGATTAGATTTAACCATCTTTGATTGTAGCATTCATTTCATCTACGTCACAGTACCTAAAAAGAAAATTATGTTATTTTGACTTCTTCAAAAGCACAAAATCTCTAAATAAGCTCTAGCATACATGTGGACTATTAATGCTCAAATCCCCATATCCTCTAAATTCTCCATAGTGTTAATACCCCAAACAAATCCCCTATATTTTTTAGTGAAAATCAAATAATGTTTTTGTTCTCATTCCCTATATAATAAGTCACTAATTTATAACTGAAGTCATAGTGTATTAAACTTGAGTCTTGATGAGGATTTGAGTGGCTAGCTAGATTTGAAAGAGGTATTCACTCCAACTTATAATCTTCGATATTTTGCTTAGACATACATCCAGGCTATGCTTGCATACATACAGAAAATCTGAGGGCAAGAATACCAACACAGCAAAATGGAGGACAATCAAAATAATTTGAGGAAGTGGATTGATATTCAGTGAGAATATTCTGATTATTGTTTCATTTACTGTTTAGTTCATTTATCTCGTTCTTTGTTGTTTGATTTAGATTTATGCATGTTACATTAGATTTAACCATCTTTGATTGCAGCATTCATTTCATCTATGTCACATTTGGCGAACCCGACATGAAGCACACTTCAAACTTCGTGACTCCATTTCTGTTTTTCCATTTTTTGTTTTGCAGATATCGTACGGCAAACCGCATTTGACTGACGAAACGACACATTCGAGCTCGCAAACCGCATCTAACAAATACTGTGACGCATCTGACAACACAAGCCGCATCCAAGACCTCCTGCAATGCATCTAACTATCAACATCGTGACGCATCTATGAATTGAAACAATACATCTTCCTAGTAAAATTTTTCATTTTTAACTTACGTATTTTTGCATTTTGGTAATTTTTGTTTTGTTTTATTTTTCGCTAATCTTTTGTTTGCAGTTGTGTTTTAGGAGGATAACAATGTTTTTGCAGGACGAAGCATAGAAGACTTTGAAAAATCAAAACCCTTTTCTTTTCTGCGGGACGAATGACGAAGACAACCAATAAACTACTAATCAATTGCATGCAGGACCTGTTGACAAAGGCTTTAAATTTTTAAAACATTTACTTTTTTGTTTGGTAATTAAAGAATTGTCATTTGGATTAAAATTAACCAATTTTTTCTTTGTCTGGTGTGAAAGTACATTTTGTAAACCCTTTACGATTTGGCATATCGAAGTATCCTCTCCCCTTGCGCATTCGTGTGATCCTAGGTGTAAGAGAAACAGTTACTGACTCTATAACTTGGGCCTGTCTTGGTGGGAAAAAGTACTCACCCCAAGACGACTCAAACCGGTAACACGCTTTAGCCAGCTACTTCCATCCGGTATATAAAAATGGATTTTTGGGCGAAACCCCAAAAATCACGCTCACTGTTCCGATGAGAAGGGCATAAATGGTCTCTTGTCATACTGGATGGTGTCCCATGAACGGAATGCCCTTACTAAAAACCTTGTTGTAGTTTTTGCCAAAATCCTATCTATTTTCTAGTGCAGCAGGTCACACCTGTGAAACCGTCTTACATTCTTACGGTTCTTGTGTTGAGATGAGATGTATGTCATGGGAGTTTCATGGGTACATTGGTTTGGCTGCCCCGTATAAGTGAGTGTCGTGGAGGGGAGCCAGTGGGGTCAAGCTACTAGTCATCCGCCTTGAATATGCGTAGCTGGAGAAATCCAAGTAAGAACTCGATAAATATTCTCCAACACAGCCTAGGTTGTAATTGTCTTCTGGTTTTAACAGATTCAACACGTCAAACTAAAACACTTTGTATTATGTGATTGTTCTTTCTTTATTTGTGGAAACTTGATCAATAAACTGAGTCAGTCATCACATTGTCGTCAGAAAACCACAACTGTAAACTAAGTCGCAACTGTCATATCTCGAACCGCATGTGTCTTTACGAGTCGCAACAGTCATATTTAAAACCGCAAGTGTTTTTGCGAGCCACAACTGTCAAACGAAAACCGCATGTCTCTGTCAACAGATTTAGTTTCAGTGTTTGTTTTCTGAGTCACATCTATCCGATGAGTTGCATCTGCTTTATGAGTCGCATCTGTCATAGTTTAAGCAGCATCTATCAAAAAAGGTCACATATGTTTGTCAAGATTCGAGACCTGGTTTAGTCAATTAACCGCATCTGGAAAATGAAATGCATATGTCAAATCCATCAACGCATTTGAAACACGAACCGCAAATGACTGTCAACAGAAAATTTTGAAAAACTACAAACTCACTCCGAAAACAAAACTGTCTTTTTATTTTTTGTTTCTTACGATCAACCTTAGACAGAAACTGGAAAAATTGCTCAAAACCCTTGCATTATTAGGTGTCATTTACGTCTTAGTCGTAGTCGTCATAAGTTGCAAACATTTAGACACCCCATAGGAAGTTGCATATCATAGAATAGAACATTTTTCTGCGTCATTAGATACATTCATGCTCTGATTTGTCATTGTCATTGAACCTAGTCACTATTATCCTATTAGTGAATCTTTCCAACTCAACAGTCTAGTTTGGGAAATTCACCTTGTCAATTGTCTTTATCCTACAATCAGGTTCGTTGGTAAAGTTAGATCATTGTTTGGATTTATTCCATAGGTGGTAGGTTATACCCATCTTAGAATTATTTACCGTCATAATCTACTCGAAAATTTTGTATATTGTTCATCCTAGCATACGTCATCCTAGTATACGTCATTTTAGAAATCCTTAAATTTTAGTGACATCCTTTATATTCAGAAAATCCCAAAAACATAGAAATAAGACATACTAGTTTTTATACATAGTTTGCATTACCTCATTTTGAGCAACTTTTCATGGTTGAAACAAGGTCTAAGAAGAAACATAGAGCGATGTCGGACCCTAACGAATTTATCAATCCTTTTGAAAACCAACCATCATTGAAAGAGAGACCACACAAAATTTTGCTTGAAAAACACGTCACTAGAGACACATGGACAAATTTATGTTGAAAATATAAACACCGTTGTACAAGATCCTGAGTTTGCATCCTTTATGGATGAGTGTTTGGCAAATGATCCCCAACGATATCTAGCAAAGTTGCTAGTAGAAGGTGCCACACTACCACCACAATTTGATATTCATACTTTGAAAATACCATCTACTCAACCAACGCAAACCATAATGTCAAGTGTATTTGTTCCTCAAATTACCGCAACGATACCAACTGGCATACCTACTTAAACATCATCAATTGTAAACACAACCCCTTTCAACATAACACAAGGTTTACAATTTATTGTGGGAGCAACTTCATCGAAACCCTTTGGCACAAACACTACCAGTAAGAGATCCAAATTTGGCACAAATATTCCTATACCAAATCAAAACATTCCGATAGAAAATATTCCTATACCAAATCAGAACATTCAAACAGGAAATATTCCTATACCAAATCAAAACATTCTGATAGGATATATCCCTAAACAGAATCATAACATTTGAACAGGATATATACCCTCGCCAAATCACAATCTGTCACAGAACATAGCATTTCAGAACACCTACATTGATCCTAACAACACTAACAATATGCCCTTGACACAAGTGGATGTTCTCCAAAATCAAATGCAAATCCTTCAACAACAGATGGACAACATGTCTATGTCAGGCAAACGAACTATCTCAGCGCAAGATTTATGTCCATGTCCTTTTGACAAGCGCTATACATGACACACTTCCCACACGAATACATTGTACCGAATTTTCCTAAGTATAATGGGAGGAGGAATCCTTTAGAACACAATAGAGAATTCTATACAACATGCATGGACATATCATTTGACCCCACATACTTGATGAGACTATTTCCGCAAACCCTTGTCGGGATAGCACTGGAATGTTTCTCTAAACTACCATATGGCATATGATCATGGAGTGAATTAGCTGAGAAGTTTTCCAAACATTTTTCCTTCAACATAGACAATGAAATAACAATAGCTACCTTGTGTCACACCATGCAAGAAGAAGGCGAAACTTTCACCACTTTCTTCTAGAACTGGAGAAGTTTAGCTAGTAGATGTCCAGTTGGCATACCAGAAAAACAAAAAAGTCACGATATTCCTTGAAAATCCTCATCCAAAATTGAGAAGTGACTTAAGAGTACATTGTTGTACTCCATTTCTAGACTTGGTACATAAGGGCATTATCCTTGAAAAAGGCCTTATTGACAAAGGAGAAATTAAAGCACCTAGTCGAAATCCAGTTGTTCAACATCAAAACGCTCCCATCGATAGAAATGGTCTAGAAACAAAAAAGTTACAAATGATGGTATTGTTGATGCTAAGACCCTACATGCGAGACCTATCATCACACTTAGAGGTTACGACCCCAATCAATACATGACGAGTAATCTAGATCTAACAGCAAATTTTGTCCAAAATTCACAACAACAATGACCACAGAGGAGATTTCCTAAACGTGACTTTACACCCTTAGGGCAACCAATTGAGGTGGTTTTCAAAGAGTTGATTAAACATGATCTCCTAAAACCTCTAGAACCAAAACAGTATGATCCTAGATAGTTTAAACCTTCATGGTGGGATGATAATGCCTATTGTGAATACCATCAAACAAAGGGACATAACCTACAACAATGTCGACAACTGAAAAACATCATACAAGACTTTGTTGAAGATGGAACTATAGAGGTCAATGGGCAAAAATATACCAAGAACAGTGATCACAAGGTCTTCACAGATCCATTACATGACCATGGGAAAGGAAAGGCCTCCAGTTCGGGAACTAAGAATAATACCTCGACCAATTTTAATAGTGCTAAGTACGATTATAAACCAGCTACGATCATAAATCACCTCCGAGCTGCAAATGAAAATATCCATACCATCACCATTAAGAAGCATCCTAAATGTGTTGTAAATACACATAGAACTAAGATAACTCTTCCAAGTCCTTCTTCTGAGCCACCTACACGGTCTTCTAAGTCTAAGTATAATTTTCTTGATCAACTAAGCAAGACCTCAGCACAGATATCCATCTTGGAACTGTTGACTTTATCACCAAATCATCAAGCCATTCTCGACAAAGCCTTACAGAGCACAACTGTCCCTACCAACTTAGATGTCAATCGTTTTGAAGAAATGGTAGGATACTTAACCAGTTCCCATCACAAAAACATTTTCTCTACAGGATTATTCAACAGAGAAGACTGATCATAATGACCCATTACACCTTGAAGTCCTAGTCCATCAAACCAAAGTCAGACGAGTCTTGGTAGACGGAGGAGCAGGTTTGAACCTTTGTACCCTAAAATTGGTTAAGGCATTAGGATTCTCAGAAGCATGTGTGGACACCACTAAGAGTATAGTCATTAAGACATATGATGATGAGGAAATATTGTCCAAAGGAGTTGTCACACTCCCTATCAGGATTGGCCTTGCAGTTATGGACACTAGCTTCCAAGTCTTAGATCTCACCCTTCCATACAACCTGTTGTTAGGTAGACCTTGGATACATGCAATGAAAGCCGTATCTTCCACATATCACCAGTGTCTTAAATTCCTGTATAATGGCACCGAGATAACAATTGATGGTGATCCAGATCCTTTTCAATATTGCACAATCCTACGAGAAATTCCACAACAACAGGTACTAGTTAATCAAGAAGCTTCATCATCTACTTTATCCTTGTACATCGATACATCAACTCTTACCAAGTCCATTTCATCACAACCACCATCATCCACTCCTAAGGTCGAGATCCAAGACAAGGGTTGTGGAAAGTATCACATAAAGGCATCCTATTGTGTCAATCAGCTAGTTCCACCTAAGACATATGGTTTACCCACAACAGATAGGAGACAATCAGTAGTCACATTTCATGTTCCTCCTACAATGACATTGACAAAATGGGGAGAATTAAGTGAAGAAATTGTGGACCAAGATAATATTACCTCTTGGTTGTACCAAGAAGACAAGGAATACCCCTCACCGTCTATTCAAATAGTTAAGAATCAATATGCAAAAGGCTTTATGATAATGCAAAGCAAAGGCTATGACAGACATAGTGGGTTAGGACTACATCATAATGGAAGGACTGAACCAATTATCATCTCACCACAACCAAAAGGCCTCGGGCTAGAGTTTAACCCACTTAGAATTGATTTTTCTAGTACTTCGTCACCATTTCAAGAGGAAGTAAGTGCTTATGAAGACATTGAGATATCTCACGAACCACTTGACCTAGTTTACGATGAATCCCCTTACTCGAGCGACTATGAATGGGATTCCCTTTCCTCTACCAACACCATGAACCTAGATAAGTTATTTGGGGAACTTGACAAAATGATAAAACCCATACCAAATCCATCTAGTCCCTGTCATAAAAAGCCCTTGTCCAAAAAAGAATGGCTTAAGAATTATCATTGGGAAACCCTTGATCCTACATCTTGGGCACCTAGCGAACCATCTTCTGACGACTTAGCCCTTACAGTAGTCCCACATCAGAGTTTACCTACCCATAGGAAAAAGAACAAAAAGGAGTTAGTGCAAAACTTTTGTGACCATGTTAACCACTCTATATTCACCTTGTCAGCCTCCACATTTGATAACTCTGATGATGGCATGCCCCTCGTATATCCCCAACTTATCGACTGGGATCAACAAGGTACACCCATCTTAGACATATTCGAGAATGATGAAGCAATAGCTAAGTTCAGGGGACTTCGAGAAGGCATACCAAGAGGCGATCATAAAGTTGGCTTTACCATAGACTTGGATGACAAAGCATATTTTGGGGAGTCTATTTACACCTCTAGTCGCAAAAATGAAAATAAAAAGAAAAACAATGAAAATGAGCAAAATGACAAGTCCCTAGGTGAAAACCGAAAGGTGCCTTTAGACGAAAAAATAGTAAAAATAAAGGACGTATCCGAGGGCGAAAAACTCTCTGAGGCACTCAAGGATGGAGGTTTGAATATTCTCCCCATTGCTCAGGAAAAGTCACTGATTTTAGTAGAAGAGTCTGTTGAAGTCAACATAAACACAGAACAAAACCTTTAGGTAATATACTTTGCAGCCTCTTTGATAGAGACAGAACAACAAGAGTTTCGAGACTTCTTGACAAAGAGACAGATAAACTTTGCTTGGTCGTATGCTAACATGCCTGGGCAAGATCCAAACCTTATATTGCAACATCTACCATTACAGCCAGGTATTAAGCTCGTCAAATAGAAGTTAAGGAAAATGCATCCACCAATTGCTCTACTGGTCAAAGCAAAACTTAAGAAACTATTGGATGTCAGATTCATAAGATCCATAGACTATGCAGACTAGATTTCAAATCTTGTGCCAGTGACTAAGCCAACTGGGGACATCCGCATTTGTACAGACTTCAGAGATATCAAGAAGGTGTGTCCTAAGGATGACTTCCCTTTGCCGAACATTGACATGATAGTGGACCTTACAATAGGATACGCAATGCTATCCCTCATGGATGGTTTCTTCGGGTATAACCAAATCAAAATCACAGCTAAAAACCAACACAAGACAGATTTCACGTGTCCTTGGGGAACATACTACTGGAATGTTATGCCTTTTGGGCTCAAAAACGCAGGAGCTACGTATCAACGTGCAATGACGACTATTTTTCATGAATTTGTGCATACTCTCATGGAAGACTATGTCGACGACATAATAGCTAAATCAGTAACAAGGGCAGATCATTTTAAAGTTCTAGACAAGATATTCTAGAGGCTAGAGAATTACAAAGTTAGACTAAATCCAAAGAAATGTGTCTTTGGAGTGAAATCAGGGAAACTTCTAGGATATATCATTTCTAAAAGAGGCATTGAAGTAGACCCAACAAAGGTAAAAGCTATCATAGAAATGCCTCCTCCAGCTAGCATTGGTCAACTAAGAACACTACAGGGAAGATTACAGTCCATCAGGTGCTTCATAGTACAACTAGCAGACAAAATACATCCATTTCAACATTTGCTCAAGAAAGGAGTACCATTTGTGTGGACACCTAAATGTCAGGAAGCTTTCCAACAAATCAAGGATTATCTACTTGCTCCACCTGTGTTAATGCCACCTACAGATGGTAAACCTTTGATACTATACATTTCAGCAACTCAATCAGCATTAGGAGCCCTTCTCGCATAAAATGATGATCAAGGTCATGAAAGGGCAGTGTACTACATCAATCGTACCTTCGTGGGATACGAACAAAACTACAGTAACATAGAGCATTCATGTCTTGTGGTAGTCTTTGCTACTCAAAAACTTCGGCATTATATGCTAAACCGCTAAACCTTGTTGGTTGCAAAGATTGATCCTCTCAAATATCTCCTAAGTAAAGCAGCATTAACAGGCCGATTGGCTAAATGGGTGATGATACTTAGTGAATATGACATCCAATATGTGGAGAGGAAAGCTATTAAAGGACAAGTAATTGCAGATCAATTAGTGGATGCACCCATGAAGGCAGACTATCCTTTAGTGGCAGATTTTCCCGACAAGTTTATCTTCAAAGTTGACACTAGAACGAAATGGAAATTATACTTTGACGGGTCACATACTAATCATGGTCCAGGAGCAAGCATACTATTTGTTACACCTCAAGGCGATACTATTCTTAAATCATTCAGGATTGCTTTCCCTTGCACCAACAACATAGCGGAATACGAAGCCTTAGTGGCAGGACTAAGAATGGCAGCCCAATGGAAGATTAAGAGTCTACATGTTTATGGGGATTCTCAGCTAGTAGTCAAACAAGTCAATGATGATTATGAAACTAAAGATGAGAAACTTGCTTCCTACAAGCGCATGGCCAATAGTTTCAAGCAGTACTTTGATGACATCACCTTTCAACAAATACCACGCATTCAGAACAGGGCAGTAGATGTTATGGCAACTGTGGGTTCCTTATTGGATATTCCTAGCAATGTGCCTAAATTTGAGTTTTTGGTCGAGCAGTTGTTGGTCCATGCCTATGATGTCCCCGATTTTGCGATGGTGTGTACGATTGTTGGTCCTACTTCCCCTTGGTACAAAGACGTATACGACTATCTAAATGCCCAAATCTTACCTCTAGACTTTGCAAACAACCAACGTAGAACCTTTATCCATAAGTCTACCAAATACACCATCATCGGAAATACCCTGTATAAACATACCTTAGATAACACCTTAATGAGATGTCTTGATGTTGAAGAAGCACAAGCAACCTTGTGAGCGATACACGAGGGTATATGTGGATCCCATTCTAGCGGTCCTACTTTAGCCCATAAGATTATAAGATTAGGTTATTATTGGCCTACAATGGAAAATGACTCATATATCTTTGTAAAGAAATCTCGACAGTGTCAGATACACAGAGATTTGATACGCACGCCAGCACAGGAGCTTCGTCTAATTACTTCACCATGGCCCTTTGCTCAATGGGGACTTGACCTCATAGGTAAGATACACCCTCCATCCAATGGCCATAAGTTCATCATAACCGCCACTGAATACTTCACCAAATGGATTGAAGTTATTTCCATGATCTACATAACCGGCACACAAATATCCAAGTTTATCCTCAACTACATAATTTGTCGGTATGGGGTACCTCAATCCATTATCACAGACAATGGTCGTTCGTTCAAAAACCAAGAAGTCTGCCATCTATGTGAGGAATTCCATATCAAACATCATTTTTCCACTCCATATTACCCACAAAGTAATAGCCAAACCGAGGCATCTAATAAAACTATAATCAAAATCCTAAAAAGGACAGTCAATGATGTTGGTCGTGACTGGCACCTACAGCTTAATCCTACCTTATGGGCGTACCGCACAAGCATCTGTACTCCCACCGACGCCTCTCCATACTCCCTAGTATTTGGATCTAAAGCTATCTTACCTATTGAGGTTGAAATTCTTTCCCTGAGGGTATCCTTGAAAGGTCATATTGACGATGAAGAATATCGTGTATCCAAATTGCAAGAGTTAGAATTACTAGACGAACGAAGACAGAAGGCACTATATCATTTGCAAGCATATCAAAATCGTCTTTGTCGCAACTATAATAGGAAAGTTCTAAATCGACACTTTGACATTGGTGACCTAGTCTTAATGGAGAACCCCAAGAATCAAGTTGAACGAGAAAAACCGAGTAAGTTTGAACTTAACTGGTTAGGGCCCTATATTGTCACTGAAGCTTTTGGATCAGGAGTGTATCAACTCTCTACCCCTGAAGGAGAACCACTTTTGTCACCAATCAACAGCCTTCATCTGAAAAGGTTCTATGTGTAGCTTCTTAGAACTATGTCTTAATCGAAAAAATACAACAAACAAAAAATGGAAAAAACAAAAAAATGGTTACCTTAATGAAAACCTGGCAAACGGGTGTCTTTGTAACAGCAAAAAAAAAAATTGGAAAATCAACAAAATAGTTAAGAGAAATAATCCATCCAATAGTGAAAACCACTTCGATGGCGCTATGGATAAAGTACCATGGTAAAATCTGGCAAACAGGCGCCATGTGTAGTCAACTTCACTCCTTCGTCTACCATCATTCCAATCAGACTTTTTACCTTCACTCAAAATAAATGGTTGTCTTATCCATTACTTGGAACGATTGACATCAAGTCTACTCTGTCTCCCCACTCCATCCTATATGTCTTATTCTCGACTGGGGGCAAATCCTCGTTCTATGTCAAATGGACCTTGTACATAGCAACACAACATCAGAAAATGTCCTGAAAAAAGCTCAAAAACATTAGAAAATGTCATGGAAAAAACCAAAAACATCAACAAACTTCAAAAAGACAAAAAAATCAAAAACATTTCAAAAATCCTAAAAACAGAGTTGGAGTCAGATGTGTTAAGTCAGTCGAACTACATTGCCTCTGCGACTGGACGTAGGCAAGGCCATCAATCGATGTGCCCCTGAGGCATTAGGTTTGTTTGTCTAGGTTTGTCATGTATCACACATAAAATCATGACTTACTCTTTGTATATATCAAAGTCAGTGGTTGTGTCGAACTACGAGGTCTCTGTGTGTACAACGTAGGCAAGGCTATCAATCGATGAGCCCCTGAGACCGCACTAGGTCAATCCAATAGGGTTTATCACATTCACTATCACACATGTTGCATATCATCAACTTAAGTACATATTTTCAATCAGTTATGTCAGTCAAAGTCTGGTCGAACTACGAGGTCTTTGTGTGTACAACGTAGGCAGGGCTATCAATCGATGAGCCCCCGAGGCCGCATTAGGTCAGTCCTTTAGGGTACATCATCTCAAGTCATACACTTTCAACACACACACTTATAACAGTCAAGGCATCAAAACAAGTCATGCATCAAAAAGGCAAACATGTCAAAACTATCATCAAGTTAAAATCAAACACATTGTCAAGGCGATAAACTTATGTCTTAGCAAGATGTCTTTCTTGTCAAAAGACATCGTCAACTATCATAGCCTCATGTAGTTTGTCACATGAATGGCATCAGGCTCAAACGTCTTATACGGCATGTGTCTTTCTGAAACCAGGCTTTGTCATGCCTTACACAAATGGTCACCAAGTCGAAAACAGACTCAACGTCTTATACGGTATGTGTCATCCCTCACATCGAGCTATGTCAAACATCAAACAATTACACAAGATCAAGTTTTGGAAAATACTTTTATTGGCGTTTTGACTTTATATCTTATTTTGTCCTATCTTTTTATCAATTTGTGCATGAGTCTGATTACTAGTTTTCTCAAGCATGTCCCTTGAAGGATTTAGAGAAGCAAGGATGTCTCAAGACTCTTTTTCTTTGACTGTAGTATGTCAACTGTCTTTTAAAAATTTGGATTTTGAGTCATGTTACTAGTTTCCTCAAGGATGTCCCATGAGTCTGTCAATTGTGCTTTTAGTATGAGTTACGACACTCCTTGTCTACGACTATCTATTTTTCGCAGGTGGATGACTTTGTACACTATGGTCTATCTCATATCATGGTGTTTACTATCCATTTGTGTCATGTCTCGCCCAATGATGATAAAATGCAAAGTTTACTATATATATGGCAAAATATCGAAGATTATATCTCCTTCAAACAACCTTTTTTGTTTCTTACTAACATTTTGAATTATCCACGCTAACATTTCTTCTTTTCTGCATCTTCACCACCGTTATCTATGTTTCTCTATCATTTTTATCCTTCATCTTCTATTTTTCTCATCCATTTCAAGAGCACACTCATATTCTTTGAACACACATGTCCTCTCAAGGGGGCATACCAATACCTCATTGTCATCCTTTTTCACCCTACTTTCATATTGGGGCACAATTGGGGCATGCTTTTAACGATTTTTTTGACACAACGCAATAAACAACATTGTATCAAAGAGAGGCAAACTGTAGACATTGAAAATTGGTCTAGGCCTGCGAGTACCACTTTCGATGTAATTTTTTAAATGTCCATTATCATGATTAAACAATGTTAATTATTTAATTATTTCCTAACCACATATTTATTCTATTAACTAAATAACCTTTTTAATTATTTGATTAATTCATTATGGCCTTTATTCAACTCTGATTAATTAAATAAATCTTATTTATTTAATTGCGTCGCTAATTAATTAATTCTGTTTATGAATTAAATAATTTATTATGTAATTTACCTCTTATCATATTTCGACTATAATTAAATTTTTTTTTTGAATTATTTAATTATTCAATTAACCTTTTCAAATGTCAATTAAATAAATTATTATTTATTTAATTAAATCATTTCAATTTTCGAATGTTGTATTAAATTAACATTTAATTCATAATTAATTGTTTGTGTCACATTCTTCTGTCATCCAATTATCTAATTATTCACTCACCATCTAACTCAAAATCTATTTAAATATGTCAGTTATCTTCGGATTCGATATCTGATCCTCTTTGCGAAGAGGACTCTCTGTCACAACTAGTCAATTAACTAGTTCTAACTCATATGCATGAACATATTTATTAATTTAGGTGTGCATTCAAATAGACGGTTGTCGAGTTCTAACTTTATCATTTTCATTCAAAGTCTAATTCTTCTATTTTTGAAGACTTTAAACTGAAGATTAAATCATTTATTCAATCTTGAACTCTTGTTCTTAAATATTTTCGAACAGTCTTAACACCAGATTAAACTATTATTCTAATTTAATCTTTATCCTGCAAAATTTCCTAACTCATGTTCTAATTGACACAAAACTCACATCGCATGGCATTCATCAATCTCGATCGTTGATCTCTCTTTCGAATCTGAGTCAATCGTTCAAAAACTAGCTTTCTATAAATTGGCTGACTTTTGCCATTATTCCTCCTTCTGAAATTTATATACTTTTTAGAACTTATAATCTTCGATATTTTGCTTAAACATACATCCAGGCTATGCTTGCATACATATAGAAAATCTGAGGGAAAAAATACCAACACGACAAAATGGAAAAGGACAATCAAGATAATTTGAGGAAGTGGATTGATATTCAGTGAGACTATTTGATTATTGTTTTATTTACTATTTAGTTCATTTATCTCGTTCTTTGTTGTTTGATTTAGATTTATGCATGTTAGATTAGATTTAACCATCTTTGATTGCAGCATTCATTTCATCTACGTCACAGTACCTAAAAAGAAAATTATGTTATTTTGACTTCTTCAAAAGCACAAAATCTCTAAATAAGCTCTAGCATACATGTGGACTATTAATGCTCAAATCCCCATATCCTCTAAATTCTCCATAATGTTAATACCCCAAACAAATCCCCTATATTTTTTAGTGAAAATCAAATAATGTTTTTGTTCTCATTCCCTATATAATAAGTCACTACTTTATAACTGAAGTCATAGTGTATTAAGCTTGAGTCTTGATGAGGATTTGAGTGGCTAGCTAGATTTGAAAGAGGCATTCACTCCAAGATACCAACCTCAAAAGGTTGAGATATTTTATGATGTTAGCAAATGGTGTCAACTCTAAAAGGCTTAAGAGTTGTGGCAAATAGATGTATAGCTTTAAAATCAGAGAATTAACCAAACAATTAAAAGGGAATTGGGAGGCATGTTTGAACCAACATGATAGTCCAACAATCCTCTTCCAATCTCCATTAAGATCGCTTTACACCTTTGACATAAATAGGTACTGAAATATTAGGGCCTATTAGTCTCATGTAAAAGACTTGTTTCATTGAAGTTGTACACAGAGTAAAAAATGGTCGTTGATGTAATTAAGATTGTCCTTCCTAACTTAAGGCTATCATATGATGTGTTTTTGCCTATATTATTCTCTACTAGAGCCATTATGGGACAATATGTAAAGACAATGTACCAAGAAGATGAGGATAAGAACAAAAAGAGTTCCCTCTATGATGATTGATGATCATGAAAGAATAGAAACACAAAGAATGTCTTGTGAAAAACTTGGATATGCAGAGTATACTTACTATAAGGAAGAAATGAAAGATCTTATTGATGAAATCAAAGAATTAAAAGGCAAATGAGGAAAAGCATGATGAAAAAGGTAGGGTACTATCATGTCATGCAAATACTACAAAGCGTGAGTTCCACATGCATTCTAGCTACAGTCATCATATGTCCAAGCATGGTAGTGTGTTTTAAAAGCTTGGCTCGAGAAATAATGAGAGGCTTATCTAGATGTTTTTGTTGGAAGTGGATTGACTCTAAGAGGGGTGGGGAGGTGAATCAGAGTGGAGTAATTTTAACTTTTAACATTGAAAGCATAATGAAACTTTTACTCATTTAACCCAAAGAGACAGATTTGATTAAGCAAGTGAACATTAACACTTTAGATCAGATTGACATGAGACTTTACTAACATTTGCAACCCATATTAAAAGCATCATATAATATTGTTCAAATAAAGTTTTATGAACAATTTGGTTGTGCTTTATCAACAGTACTATAAAACTTCATAATATGCAACTTTGACTTGCTTATGATAGACTTTTGAACATTCATATAATGAGCACAGAATGCAGAAGTTAATTCACCTTATGAAAGACATTTTGCATCAAATTTGCACAATCTAAATTTGCATGACAGACTTGAGCAAATTGACTTTAAACTTTTGAACAGCCTTAAAGTATTAGAGCATTGACCAGCTAAATGAGCACAACAACATAAATGGTTGAAGGAAATATTATGCAAGATAAACATAAATCTCACAAATGAGAGGCACAAATATTGTCGAGTGAAAAACCCTCCTAGGGTGGAAAAAACACTCCTAAACTGCCTTACTGGCTTAATTTCAAAACCACTGCTTACAATGCCTTATAGGTTTATTTTTTAGCACCAACTCAAGAAGCACCATCCCCTCATTTAGAGACACCAATCTCAAGGAGCACCAACCCCTCATTTAGAGACACCAATCTCAAGGAGCACCAACCCCTTTACTGTTTTAATAAATCATTCAATGATACGGAGGATCTCTTTGTTTCTCTCTTATCTATAAAGTGCCTCTTGACAAACAATATATAAAATCCTCAAAGTTCCAAAATGAACTTTCAGAATTTCAGTCATTGTCAAGCTTTAAGTCAGCTTGATTATCAACTCATATTTCAAATTTTCAATCTCAGAGCTCAACATTTTTCAATACAATCGTTGTGATGTACTCTCACTAGTTTTTCCCTTTTTGTTTCATACTTTTCTCATTATTCTTCTCTCATTTTCAATTAACTCTCTTTTTCTATTTTTATACTATTTTCATAAATCTTTTTCAGAAAAATAGTTAGCCCCATTTTACTCTTTTTGTTTTTCCTTTTTTAACATTTTTCACTGTTAAAGAAATTACTCAAAGATAACTTTCAGGTTACAATGCTATTGTCAAGCAACAGTTCCAGATGTTACCGTGACCATAAGGAAAGAATCAATCTGAATAAGGTCTCCTGACAGGAGTACTCAAGCATTGTGCAAATATAGGAGGCAGACAAAACCCTGTCCTATCAAACGGCCTGCACAAAAAGTGCTTTAACCAAACAGCATCAAGGCATGCATGTAATTTTCAAATAATGACCACTGAAAAACTGTTGCAAAAAGAAGTAACTGAAAGAACAAAGCTTCCATAACCGAAATCACGCATTTCAAGTCTAATCATGAAAGGAATAGACATTTTCCACTTTTCTTTTTGCATAGAAAACTTTACTCGAAATAACCTTGACTGTAAGGGTAACAGTTTTGCAATGATAAATAAATGAGTACCTATGAAGACTAGAAAAGCATTTCCCATGAGAGATTTACTAGTTTTGCAAAGGAAGCAATGGCCACAATACCTTCCAATCTCGCCCCATCACCAGTCGACGGGAAGCAAACACACCAAATGACCATAGTAATGGTTTTCTCACCTCCCCCATACGTTGTCCAAGATCATAATGCCAGAGATAACAATGAAACGGCCAAAGTAATGATTCCATGGTCGCAGCCAAAGTAGGGTTTGAGACCCTCAAACAATGAAGCATAACAATTTGCCCTACTTTCCACATGAATTCCTTTACAAAAAAGAGATGCAGTTTGAAGTCTAAAAGGACGGTCATAATAATCCAAAAGAAAATCATAATGATGTTTGAAATCCGCTTCCTTACCACACAACCGTGGTCTTCCTTCGGACAACCCGTTGTATAGCGGTAGCACCTTTCATACCGCTAACCGTTTCCATCGCATTACCGCAGTTATCTTTCTGACTACCCGCGGTATAGCGATAGTCATCTTGTATGCCGCTAGTTGTTTTCATCGTGTTACCGCGGTTACACTTCTGACAATCTACGGTATAGTGATAGTTATCTTGCTTGCCGCTAACGGTTTTCACCGCACTACCGCAGTTTCCCTGATGACAGCCCGCGATGTAATGGTAGTTGTTTTGCTTGCCGCTTATGGTTTCCATCACACTACCGCGGTCACTGGCTTAACTGCCAACGGTAGCGTGGTAAGACCTTTGAAGTCTACGATCTTACCAAAGTCAATCATGTCGATTGATATGATGTCATGCATTATTGCTACCAAATGTCGATTGCCATTGACATTTTATGTTTCCAAGATAGTAAACGCAAAGTCACTTCCAATGTGGCAATTAAAAAATAATCAAACTATATACCTGTTGTCGATCTTGAGGCCCAAATAAATATTAAACAATAAACCTAATTCAAATGCAAATTAGAGAACGATTTGAATACCTTTACCCAAGGTCGATTTTCCACCTCATTAATATTCAATGCCTTTTAATGTCCAAAGTCAAATATTTTCCAAAGGCTTGTGAAGAGATAAAGACTGAATTCATGCAGAGTTTACAAAGCCATAAACACAATAATGATCAAGCCCTTAAATAATCAACCTGAAGTAAATATGCCAATGTCAAATGAATACCAAATATCAACTGTGCCAAACAAATGCCATAATAAGACCAGAACTAAGAAATGCTTCCAAGGCACCAACCCAAGGCAATTTTGACATCAAGGACAAATGCCACAGACGAAGTCAACAATTTTTCATGTCTATTGCAAGTAGTAGTGGTCCTATTATGCTAAAGGATGTCATGATTGGAGATGTTTATCATGTATCTTATTTGAGTATGAGTATTCTACCTGTCAATTAACCCAACAAGGTACATAATTGAATCTTGGCAAGATACCTTTGTTATGGAGCATATAAGCAATGATTTTCAAGCAATAGCTTATGAAAAGCTTGATAAGAAACCCGAGGACTACATATTTTCCAAATTCAAGGACAAACATTGTCATAACAAGACCTCAATGCATATTGACGAGATTTAGGCATCAAGTTACAAAACAAAGCATGGTTTTATTGATATTTGAGTTGGTTGTGCACCTATGTGCACTTAATCTTCTAGTGCTCGATTTTTTATATAGAGAAGAGACACCATGGCCCCAATTGAAGAATCTTTGTTTGCCAATGAAAACTTAAAATGTATATGGAGATATTGTGTTAGTTGATGCATTAGAGGAGAGTTGTAAATTCCACATATTTGGATATTCACACATTTGTGACCCCTGCAATCAAGTGAAGCATGGATATCTATGGGAGATGAAGATGGCATTATTATGCGTAAGGGCACTTGGCTCTCATCAATGTCAAGCTCTCTAATGCAATAAGATATTGGAGGTCGCATGTCAAAAGAGGACCAACTTCATTTCATTATTGAGGTATTGGAGGTCATGTGTTTGAAGAGGACTTGGTTCATTTATTATTGGATGCTATGTATTCAAAGAAGACTTTTCATTATTTCTAAAGGCCATAATTCCATATGGGACTTGTTTATTGTTGGAAAAATTGTTGTCATCGATGTCAAAGGACTTATAAATGGTAAGTTAAGTATATGGGTCGACCCAAGTCTAGCGCCCCCTTGAGAAGGTTTTATAAAAACAAAGTTATATGCAAAAAATTAAATAAGGATGACCCCCTTGGAATATATTATAAACTCCCAAAGATTGCCTTTTATCAAGACGGGTCTTGGCTTTGAGGAAAATCAAAAGACCACCAAGGAAGAGTCAAGTTCTAAAGCTATGGAGCAATTCAATCAAAGGGAGATCATGGTCCTATTGCATTTCTTTGCAAGGTTGCCATCAATGACAAAAGGGGAGATTGTTGGAAAAATTGTTGTCATTGATGTCAAATGACTTATAAATGGTGAGTTAAACATATGGGTCAACCCATGTCTAGTGCCCCCTTGAGAAGGTTTTGTAAAACAAACTTATATGTAAAAAAAAAAATGACGACCCCCCTAGGTGCCGCCCCAAGCTGGGGATTTTTAAATAAAAAATAATAAAATAGTTTTATTTTTAAATGTGGGGCAACCCCCCCTAAGAAGGTGCACCCAAGTTTTGGGAGATAAATAAATAAATAAAAATTATTATTGGTTAGTGGGCCGACCCCCCTTGAAGAGTCACCCCTCTTGGGTGAAAAGGCATTTTGGGAGATATAAAAGGAGGTGGTGAGGAGGTTTCAAATCAGTCAATTTTCAAGGAATATTTTGTATATGAAGAGAAGAAATAAAAAAGTATTCAAATAGATTTATGAGATATATGTGAGCAGATTTATAGCAGCAATTTTGTGTATAGCAGCGATTTTGTGAGGAGAAAAAGAAGAGACAAGCAACATCATGGCAGTTTATGAGCGGATTTCATGAAAACATTATTGCAGATTTTATGGGGATATTATAGCACATTTTGTGAAGACATTATTGCTGATTTTGTGAAGACTATACAAATCTATGAGAGGAATTTTGGCAGATCTGTGAGAAGGCGTTAGAGCAGATCTGAGAAGTTACAAGTTAAAATTATCATATTGTTCTTGTGGGGGTTGGAGCCTCCTACTTGAGGAGATCGTAAGGTTGGAGCCTCTTATTGAAAGAGATTGGAGTCTCTTGCTGAGTCGGTGCTTAGTGGTGGTGATTGGAGTCTCCAATGGGTTGGTGCCTATGAGTGTTATAAGAAGATTTATACAAGCGAGATTTTCCAATAGTTTTTTCCCATAAGGGTTTCCATGTAAAATTGTGTCTCTTGTGCATATTCTTCATTGCTACATCTTGCATGAATGATACTGCTATGAATAATTAGGACTTGAAATAATATTGCTATGCTTGATTAAGTTGAGAAAAAGTAAAGTTTTGACTTATACTAATTCACCCCCTCTCAATATAAGTATTTGTTTCATCATTTATCTCTAATGTTAGAGAGCTTCTACAGGCAGGAGATTCCCTTCCACTATTTCTAATTATTATAGACCATGCTTTCTTCTCCAATAGCATATCTTCCATCCTAGTATGCCTTATCAAAATATCTTATACATACATAGAAATGAAAAATGTGGAGTGTTGAATTTTGTTGCTTACGAAGATCAAGGGTTGATAGTGACTCGACTATCTTTCAAGAAACTGTGTCAAAAAGGTCATGTGCACAACTAATCCATATAATTTGAACCCTACAACAAAAGCACGCTGTAATCAGCATCTCAGCTACATGGATAAGCCAGATTTTACTTCACAATTTTATAAGCCGAATTCCATTGCATTTTTATGAACTTCTTAATAACAGGCTGCATCATAGCTTTTCACTATGTAAGCCTAACGTAGGATCAAACTAGACACAAAAAGCGTTAAGACCTGGTCTGCATTTTCTAGATATATAATTGGGTGAAAGATATTCACTATAACAAAGTACCTGCACAAAACATAAATGTCTTTTCAAAATAAATTACATGTAAGCTCTTCAAATATTACAGCATGTAAAGTTTTCAAACCAAGTTGTAATGCATAATCGGCTCCATAGGCAAAATGGGATTTAAGCATCATACCGCCAACTCAAGCTCATCGAAAAATCAAGAATGAATGAAAACATAAATTAATGTCCAGAAGTGACCAAAGCAGGTCAATGGGACTCAAAACATAAATCCACTGACAGTTCAGAAGTACTTGGTTAAAACATCTGAGAGCTGAAAATGTAACTAACAACCAAATATGAACATAACTACAGTAGGTAAACCCAATTCCAGGAAACTTTTGCCTACAATAATCATGCTAAGCTATATGAAATACAATTATGAAGAACCTCGTTATAAAGCAGCTAAGATCAATTGAGAATGCGAGTGGAGAATTACCATTTCTAACAGTTTAAAGCAATTATTATCTAAGTTTGTGGAAACATTTCAGCACAGATTCAGAATAATAGCTTTCAATATTGGTGACCATATGCTCAAAAGGGTAACTTTTACATCATCAACTGAAAGCACAAATGTCAAAATATGCTATGTTCCATCGTATTTCAGGGAGGGGAGTGGCAGGGGATGGCAGCACATATATATAAATAAGCTTAGCTATACATAACATCAAACTTCAAGTTTAGACAACCATATAATGTATAAAATTCGATAATCAATGTAACATTTTCATTGACTCAAAGTACAGCAGCAATAAAAAATAGAATTTTTTTTATTTCATTGTTCAATGTTTTCATTATGACGAAAGGCCCAAAGGATACAAAATCATTAATGGAAGTGTAATGACAACATACATTTCCTACAACCATATGCAATCATATTCTCATTTTGGAATTGTCTACTCCCCTACGACTTTATGGAATCATGCTTTTGCTCATTGCACACTTGTAGACTCTCATTTTATTATTGTATACTCCTCCAACTGTATGCAGTCAAGAATTTTCCATTGACGAATGGACAACAACTGTATGTTACCATTCAACAGGGGTACATCTTCATTCTATAGTTGTATGCGATCATTCAACAACTGTAAATTTTATTTCCATAGTTTACAAAAAAATGACTGCAAATGACTCTTTTTCTGAACAGAAAAAACTCACTCTTTAAATTACAAAATATTAAAAAGAGAGTACACGTCCGTGATTTCTCTAGAGGACAGGGGATGGCCAGGGGAAGTCCTCACATCCCCAGGAGAGCAATGGGGATGGGAAGGCAAAGCTGTGAAGTGGTGCCACATCCCCGTGTATCATAGGAAATATAAGATTTAAAAACTATTAACTAAGTAAGGTTCAAAGAAATGTTCTGCAAAGGAAAACTGTTGCATAAATTTCCACTTGTTCAATCCAGATTACTCGCATGCATCTTAACATGTTGCCTAAATCAGCATAAGTATTTAATTTAGTGAAGTGCCAGGGTGATGAAATTGAATATGAACAAATTGCAAACAAAGAGATAAATATCAAATGTGTGAAAAAATATCTTAGCCCTGTAGAGCAGTTTAGTCAAATTTTACTAAACTGCTCCATGTATAAAATGAGGTTAGCCTCTTCATTCGCTGGAGAACAAATTTTGAAGGAATGGCAATGGAGAAGTCTACAATATGACACTAATTCATTTTTGCAGTGAGCTCCAAAAATACTTACAGAGGGTTCATCATTGACTCCACCAGCCTCTTAAAAATTAAAAAACAAGTGATCCTTTGATATACACCAGGCATTAAAAAATGCATTAATCTGGAACAAAATGATACAAGTAAGATGGCCGATCCTTAGAAATTTGTACCAGATAAATGCTACCATAGTTGAATAAAATATAGAAAATTGTGCCTTAGGTGAGAAAATGCAACCCAACACATTGTTTGTTCGCAGAATCACTGTAACTATAAAGGAACTGTAATAGATGAAATGTGCCATTACTAAAATTGCTTAGAATATACCATAATGAGGCAAACTTTATTGTATTTATCATATACATTGATACTTGTTTGTGAGAGGCATATTTAATCTAAGTTACCGAATCGGAATCGGAATCAGAATCATGGGTACGATACGTTGGTACGACAAAAAAAAAAATTGGGGGTTGGGTACGGGTACATCCATACAAAAAACATATAAAATATACATATTCATATATTCATGATAATATAATATATAATAATTATATAATATACTAATATACAAATTTAAAATATAATAATATAATAATTCAAAGGGTATATAATTCTCCCATTATATTATATATCAAAGTATATAAAATTAGTATTATAATAAAAATATAATAATATAATATTAATAGTAATATAATAATGATAATATATTAAGTATATAATAATATTATAATATAATATATTAATTGAAACATGGGTAAAAATATCAAAAGATATTATTATTTGCATTATATTATTATATTTCAAAGTATCCCCTACTGTCCCCAAAATTCAGGAAAAATTTTGCCTCGTAAAATTAATATTATTATATTACTCTCTAATATCCAACTTAGAGTATGGCCTTTAGTGGGGGTGTAAGTACATTTCTGCCGTTTTCATTGAGTTAATTCAGTTTTCATAAAAGTATGATATGATTTTTTTTCAAATGATTACAGATCAATTCAATAAAGTATAAAATTGCTCTCTCCGCCTTTGTGCAGCACAAAAAAAAACAATAATAATCCACCCGTCGAAGGGTTTTTTCACTTTGTTTTCGCTTATTTCGACTTTCAAAAAGTCAAAAACCTGCTGGAAATGGTCAAAAAACGTCTTGGAATCGCCACATCACCTTCGGAATCACTTGGAAACGTGATGGCAAACTCGGAATTGATTCCAAGCAGCAAAAAACGATTCCTATGCGTTTCCAGAGTGATTCGTCCCTGGTACGTTTCGTACCTGGAATCGTTAGGCAAAGGGTGACGATTCAGCTACTTAGTATTTAATGTAACAATATGCATGGCACTACAGAGCAATTATGTCAAATAAAATTTATGAAAGGTAAGTCGAAAACAAAACTTTGCAATCATGTCACTTGACTGACAATTATTCGTGAAATAATTTCTTACTTGGTAATAATTTCCTGATGTCACTAGATAATGATTTCAAAAAATATTTTTTCCTTGACATCATGTGCACCAAGCTCCCCCAACTAAAGATTGGCACCTGTCCTCGAGCGTTAAGGGTCTTTTTTGAAATAGGATAATTTTGGCTAAAACGGGATTGCGTAGTTGGGATGGGTAAAAAGGAAGAGAATTGATTAAAGTTTCATATTATAACATTATAGAAGAAAATGACTTTTGTAAGAGGAGAAGATAAAATTTACCTAATATACCTGAATTGGTTTTACCAATAAACAATGTGCTAGAAACTGGATAATCTTTGACCAGTGTTCCACGTCCCCCCGAAAAAACCACCCGTTTCTGAGACGCCTAGGAAACGTCCCTCTGTCGTCCCCCCACCGCCTTCACATTTCTCCATTTTCTCTTAGAAGTCTCCTCCTAGAGGGAGACGTTTCCTAGCCGTTTATGTATAGGAGACTCCAAGGAAACTTTTGGGGGACTCCAGATGTCCCCTCGACCCGAGGAAACTCCCAGACGTCCCCTTCAAAAAGCATTGATTTTAGTCAAAAAAATTAAAAAACAAATTGAAGTTTAAGTTTTATGTTTAATTAAAAAAAAAATGTAAATCATTCATTTGGCTTTATTGAATCAATGAATGCCAATGTTCCATTCCCAAATATTATCCTCCGTGGCTGCTTGCTACTGTCAACATCTTCCAGCCAGCATGAGATTTTTTGTTTCTCTTCACATAAATAACTAGATACACATGAAGAGACAGAAAATCTCATGCTCACTGGAAGATGTTTACAGCAACAAGTAGCTACTCAGATGATATATAGATAGATAGATAGACAGCACAGGCCCATTGGAAACTGAAAAAGGGTGCCACTTCACTTGATGGTGCTTCACCTGTATGTCTCCCGATGACTGATCAACATGAAGTTTTGACTTTCATCAGAAGGCTTCATTAACAACCTCACATAGCTCAGCTTGAACAAGAGGATTGATTCTTATATTATTTTACAACTTTCTCAATCAACTGATGTTTATTCTGGAAACAAATGCTCAAATCCCTACTGAGTCCTGAGGCCATACTGCTCAAAGTTATCTATCATAGACGTATGAATGATTTTATACAAATAACAAGTCATTCACCATGAAATTGACCAAGTAGATTAAGGTCTTCTCAGGAAATTTGTAAACACGAAGCAAACTAAATGTGAAAATTAAGAAACTCAAATTATGAAACATCTAGTTCTTGTTCCGTTTTCCAATGTCTATATTTTCATTTTGATTTTCAATGTTCAGTGGTTCACTAGTTCAATGAAATGATAAATCATTGCAATGTGTTATTGTTTTTAAACTTTTAAGTTTTGAGTTTTGCTTTTATGTGTTAACTTTACTTATTCCTTAGGCTTCTACAGTTATATAATTATATTGTTATACATCTTTTTATAACTAATTTTTCAAGTACTATATGTATTTCAGCGCCACCCCCTGCCACCGTCCCCCTACCGTCCCCCTCCCCCTCCCGTCCCCAAACTTAGACCCCTCGTCTCCCATCCCGGAAACGCGTCCCCCGCCGTCCCCCCGTCCCCGAAACTCCATGGAACACTGTCTTTGACTCTAGATATGCAAAATAGGATCAATCTGAATTTATTTAGAAATCGTTACCTTCTAAAGACTTGTTGAAAATATTTGAAGAGATGTACTTGCACAGCAACTGCTTATGTGGGCTTGCACCAACTACTTACAAGTAACACCCTCTTAACCACTACTTGTGCAGCAACTGCATTTTAGGTATTGTTAATATTTTACTTTTTAACTTTTTTTAATATCTTGATCTGCTAAAAACTAGTTCTCAAACCAAATTTTTTTATTTTACTCAGCAACTATGAATCTGATGAAAGTAGAGTGATGCCTTCAATTAACTCTGTTGGTTTGTTTTTAGGATAATTTCCAACTGGTTCTTAAAACAATCTAAAGGAATAGCCAATTCTTATACTCAATTGCTTTAAGGGGTTGGCCAACGAACATGAGAAAGATCTTACAATTCTCTCCTCTGCACTTTAGGCTTTGTAAGAACTAGAAGGGTGATCCTATGCAATATCTACTAGGATTTCATATGGTTAGCAACTTAGCATTAGATATTGCTTCAAACAAATATGTTCTCTCTATATGATCAAGAATTACAGATGAAACACACTTTATGAGCTAGATTCTTGGAGTTCTTATGCATTCTACACCAGAGAACATGAGAATAATATTAAAAGATAAATACAACTGAAAGGGAAAATTGATTTTAGATTTATGACCATGGAAACATAAACAGAACATTCATTCAAACTGGTGTCTTAGACCCAGGCAACGGAGTCAAGGGAAATGCAACTGAAAACTCATACAACAATATTCATTCTAGTTCTATGAAAGCTTAGTAACAATGCCTTACACTGCTACTCTTAGAATTTACAACTAACTCTACTTAACAATCCCTGCATACATCCAAAACATTCAACATTTCTTATATAGCATATATAGAAGCCATAAAAGAAACATTCAATTGCAGAAAACTTGCAAAGTTGAATAGAAGTGATCTTTGATCAATTTGTATTCATAAATGATAAAGAGTATACATTTTAGGAGACAATTGATACTGTATATTGATGTACAGAGCTAGTACTATCATACAAAATTAACAATTACATTGACATCCTTTCCTATGAAAACCTAGACCAGACATGTATAAAATTATAAATTAGAATTCAAGAGCTCTGCTTACAAAATTTCCAAGATCCTGACAAAATGGCCCTGAAATTCTTTTTATAGAAACAAACAAGCTTCAAGCCATGGACAGATGTGACATTTTTTTTTTGTATTAATAATAGTTTATCAAAAAATACAATTCCAGATCTGCCAAAGCAGCTTTCAGATCATCGTAAGCTAAAAACCTTGCTGTTAGGTTAGGCTAAATCTTGCTGTCACTGGATGTATACACTCAAAAGACTGTCAGAGTAAGTTAGCATTTGCTGTCTCTGGACATCACTGCTATGTTTTCAGATATACGGCCAAAAAGACTACCGTATCTACAACATGATACATATAATAAAGCAGGTCAAAAGGAATCGCAGCTATTGTCATAAGTAGTGGCATCAGTTACAGTATCATCAGGTAGCATCAAAAATAGTAGCATCTAAACAGGTTGTGATAAGCATGTAGAGTTCAATCATTGCAGCTCCGGCTGCGACTTTCAGACTCATCCCCATCTGGCTCCCTTCCTAGTGGCTGAACGTTGGACCTAACTTCTTCCATGGCTGAGATGGCGTCTTCATCCCTTTGTTGTCATGTATGTTGTACACCTCTTGCCTATTAGCATTATTGAACACCCCCTGGAACTCATTCATTGCCCTAAGGAAAGCATCGGCCTCCTCCTGATTGTGATGATGGGCATGCCCACACCTCACCTCATCTCTGAAGACTATCACTGAGCCCTCCCTAAACAACCTCAAGAACTTTTCCATGGAGATCTCCAGGTGAACAGTGAATATCTTTAAAATATCTTTAATAAGAATATCTTTAAAAGTTTGAATGCCCATTATATTCCATGTTTTAGCTGGGCACCCTTGCAACAAAGCCAAGGGCTTGTTATTATGAACCAAGTTCCACCAAATAGAGCTACAAGAATGACAATTAATATCGCTATTTAAGGAGACATTGTTCACTTTGCAAGACACTTTGGATTTAACCAACTCCTGGGCCTTCCAAAGGCTCTTGAACACTAAAGAACCAGTTGGGGACATAGGGTATTTATTCATGAGAATATCACAGACCAGTAGTCCTTTCTATGCCTTAGCTTGTTTGGGACCAGCCAGCCGTATCTCACCAAAACTTTCCAAGGTTCATTGCCATCCATAGCTTTGGCAATCCATTTTGCTGCCAATGCAATGCCATGTGACCTTAAATCCTTCAGGCCAATCCCACCATGAAATTTGCCAATGCAGCACCATTCCCATTTAACTGAGTGTTTTTTCCTTTTGCCCTTACCATCAGACCAAAGAAAGTTTTGAATTCTTTTCTGAATTTCATTAACCGAAGAGTTGCTAAAAAACCAAACTGAAGCTAAGTAGATGTTGTAGGATGAAAGAATCTTTTGGCAGACCTATATTCTGCCAGCCAGGGATAGATATTGTCTATTCCACCCTTCAATCTTCTTTTCAATTTTGTTACTAATCCACAGCCACATTTCTTTTAAGTTAGGACTCACTGCAAAGGGTATCCCAAGATACCTTGTTTGTTGGGGCCACCCACTGGAAGTTATATTTCTTGATCCAATCTAGAGGTGAGTCCTCCCATCCAAGCATGCTAGATTCGGCAATGGAAACTTTAGCACCAGAAGCTTGGCAAAAAATGTTGAGCTTGCTCATCAGAACTTCCATATTATTTTCCTCCAATTCTACAAAAATGGCAGTATCATCTGCGAATTGTATATTGATTAACTCGTTTTGGTCAGGGAGTCTAATGACTCGTACCCTTGGAAAGGAAGATTGGTCCCTGAGCAGGTAATGAAGAGCATCTGAGGCTATAACAAAGAGGGTAGGAGCTAAGGGACATCCCTGCATGATGGACCTTTCCAACACAAGTTCATCCAAGAGTGCACTATTTACATCCGCCTGAGCAGCTGCATCCTTCAGCAGGGTATCCACCGTGCTACAAAACTTTGCCGGGAATCCAAAAGCTTCAAGAGTTGCCCTTAAGAAGGGCCATTCAACCCTATCATAGGCTTTCTCAAAGTCTAGCAATAACATTGCAGTGTTCTGATTAGAGCATCTTGGCCATTCCATAGCTTCCCAGCTTGTTATCAAGTTTTCCAATATGTATCTACCTTTAATAAACCCAGTTTGAGTGTTGTTGATGAATTTGGGTAGAATATTAACCAACCTTAAAGCCATCACCTTGGCCAAAACTTTGTATGATACGTTGTTCATAAGGGTGATTGGTCTCCAATTTTTGGTAAGTGTCTTATCTCCCCCTTTGGGTAGCAGCTTGATGAGGTCTTTGTTGATACTTCATCCTAACGATCCTCTACTTAGAACCTCCAGGTAAACTTGTAGCAAGTCATCACAAACCCAGTCCATGAACGTTTTATAGAATTCCACAGGCAGCCCATCACCGCCAAGGGATCTATCATTCTTCATCGAGAGGATGGCCTTTTTGATTTCTTCTTTGGTTAGGTTTGCAAACAGTTTGGTTGCATCCTCCTCATAAATCTTTCTTGGAATAATCCCCTTAATGAACTCTCTGCATTATGATTGCCTTCAACATCTTTCTCTGAGGTGAAGAGATTTTTGAAATAATTCTGGAATTGCTTTAAGATTTCCTCCTGGGAGGTGAACAAATGATCGTTGTCCCAAATTTGTTCAATTTGATCTCTGAATATTTTTTCCCTAATGTAGTTGAAGAAGAATTTTGACCCTTTGTCTCCACGGCTTAACCAATTTAGCTTGGCTCTTACCTTTA
This sequence comes from Sequoiadendron giganteum, assembly GCA_007115665.2. NCBI lineage: Eukaryota > Viridiplantae > Streptophyta > Pinopsida > Cupressales > Cupressaceae > Sequoiadendron > Sequoiadendron giganteum. The sequence continues at coordinate 37,451,669 of CM021109.1, read as the reverse complement.
ACCCTTGAATCCTATGATTTTGGAGCCTTCTAAGTTTGTTTTTGGTAAGAGCAAGCTCCTCTCCCAATCTTTCATTTGATGAGTCTGCTTGGATATTGGACTCGGCTGCCAAAAGGCATTCCTAGAGCTCATTTTCTTCCCTTCTACTGTCCATAGCTTTCTTTTTGCCAATGGTTTGGAACATTTTTCTCCATGCCTCAACATTTTTATTCCACCTTTTTGAAGCACTCTCATTTTTTAGCATCCACCTATTGATTTCTCTATTAAAAGTAATGGCATCCTTACAGTCATTATCCTTTAGTGTGTGTTGAGGATGAAGTTGCTCTTCCTTAAATTGACCGCAGTCCTCCCATGGTTCATGGCAAGGATTGTTTTAATAGGGTGATGATCAGACATAGTATAAGGATATACACAAACTTGAAGACCATCATCATTTGGCACAAAGTTGAAGTAATCTTTGTTTCCATAGAATCTATCCAACCTATAGCATATCCTCTTATCCTCTTTTTGGGCATTACACCAGGTAAACCATACTCCTTTGAAGTCCTTGCCCCTCTCCAATGGATCCACCAGATTTAGCTTGTTTTTAACCTTTGCCAGAAATGTCTTTCATTACCTTTCCAGGTCGTATCTATGCCACCCCATTTGTCCTCCAGATGTTCAACCATGTTGAAATCCCCCCCAGGATCCAGGGGACCTCGAGTAGGTTGGCAAGCCATTGTCGAAGTATCGCCCTCTCCCTGTGATCATTGGGAGCATAAATGGAACAAACTCACATTTTACTTCCATCTTTCTCCAGGGTTATCCATATTGCCCTATTGCAGGGGGATATGCCTTAGTTAGTGACAAACTGATGCCACTTATTGGAGAGGAGAATAGCAGCCCCTCCACTTCCCTTTTCATGCTTGGTAGTAAAAAAGGAAGAGTCTTTCCAGATGAACTTCAAATTAGTGTCTAGTGTGAACCCTGTTGCTTTGGTTTCCTATAGGAGAACAATGTATTTTTGTTTCTCCATATTCAAAAATCTCCTTACAACATATTTCCTGTCAAGGGACTCAAATCTCTTGACATTCCATGATATACAATTAAAGTTCATTTTCAACCTTCATGGGGAATACCTCTTGGTCATTTTTGAACTACTCAAAACATTTGGGTAGTCTTTCCTCAATTTTTGGCCTTTTGGCAATGGGTGACTAAATTATTACACTTGTTTTTTTCCTCTTATTTTTGGATAGCTGTACATTTTTGCCCACATGGATAGATTTATTGTTCTTTCTTGGTCTTCCAAGGACTTCCCTAGGCTTGGGAGTTTTCTCAGACTGTTCAGTAGTGATATTCTCATGTCTGATATGCCCTATGACCTCAAACAGTTCTTTTAAGCTTTTGGAATTCACTTTAACTTTCCTGCCTTCCTTAGGAGAGTCAAGGTTTTTAGCAACAGCCTCTTCATTTTTATTATGTTCACAAACCATCAAGGGTTCCTGAATAGGAGCTTCAGGCCTTATTGGCCTTGCAGAGGTGGTCTTTTTAAAACTTTGCAATGGAATTTTACTGGAGAAAGACTAGGGTTATGCTCAAGGTCGATGCTGTTGATTTGGTTGGGCATCCCTAGGGCAACATCATCAGGTGAGGAAGGCCTATGCGAAGTACAATCCCCAGAGTTAGTGGACTCGTCCACTACCCAGGTTTTCAGATGTTGCCCTTGATTAATGGGAGCAATGTTAGCAGCATTAGGGTGCTTTTCTTCAATGTCAACCACGAGGTTCTTCACCATGGATGTTACCCTATCATTCCTAACCAAGCTAGCAACCTCGATCTTGTCAGAGCCCTGATTAATTTTAACCATTCTTATTTGGTGACCATCTTTTTTAATATTATACTCATGGGCCATAGGAGAGGAAGGTTTTTTACCACCTTCCTTATTTAGAAAATTCCTTTCTATTCTTCCCCTTATTTACCGCATGGCTATTTGTTGTGTGTTTAATTTTTCCTTTAGAGCTTTATCACCAGAGATCCCTTGTGTGAGGAGGGGCCTTAGATGCTCAACAATAGCCCTGGGAGAACCAACAACGGCGAACGAGGCTGGGTCGGCTTCCGCCTAACACCATCTTCTTCTGAAAGAACATTGAAAGAGTTCTTGAGTTTACCACCACATAAGTTGGTTTCAAGGGGGCAAAGGGGGTTTAGATTCCCCGACTACAACCCCTCCAACAAGGATTAAAACCGGTTCGCTCGCATGTTCGGCTCCACACCCTTCAAAGTATTGCTTACTGCTCAACCCTATAATGGGCTCTGAGTTATAGGTCACCTCATCTGGTGTTAGCAAGGTTTCATGCTCGAAATGGAGGTTGGGATTGGCGCTAGAATCAGCCGCCACCTCCACAACACAACTCATGTCGATAAGGCCTATGGTCGAAACCCCATTAACGTTCATACCAAAAATTTCGATAGACATTTCCACACTAGGGTTTGAATTAGATATTTCAGCAGAAACCTCCCCACTAGGCTTCACATTAGGGTTTCATGCAGACAATTCCATAGTCAGGTTCGAGTCAAAATGCATTTATGGCTTCCTTTTGCCCTGACTCCTCTGATTTATGGGACAATTCTTCTGAATGTGTCCCTCTTTCCTACAAAGATAGCAAGCATTTATGCCCCCCAAGACTTCCAAAGGACAAACAAAGAGATTTTCCTCATCTTCAACCTCAAGATTATTAGGGATTTCAACCCTTGGCTCCAAGGACACCAGAACACAAGCGTCCAAGTGTGGGAGTGTCACCTTAGTTTCATCAAGACGCATCACACTCCCAAATGGGGCTAATAGGAGCGAAATAGCTTTCCAGTACTCAAGAGGAAGATTCTTCACGACTATCCACCGAGGGCAAGATAGAGCGAGTATTTTATCTACAATGGCTATTGGAGACCAAGCCAAAGCCCTAAACACACAACCACCCAAGTTCTAGTAGGGTTTAGATAGCGCATTTTCCTACATGGCATGGTTTTCTAGGAAAATGGCAAACAATCCACGCTGAAGCATTCGACAGAAACTTAAATGAATTCCCAATTTATTAGCCCAAACGTTAGAAAACCATGAATCCAAAAAATTTCTTGCAAGCACTTTATTAGTATCAACAACAACCAGAAAAATAGTCGTATCCTTTAACCGCGATCTTTCATTAGCAATTACCTTTTTCAAGTTTGCATTCAAAATGAGTTTGCAATTCAAGGGGGTCTGAGAAGGATGCTTACCTTTCTATGTTCCATTCCAGTTGAAGTCGACCTCCTTGCGCCCGACTACAACCAGAAACTTAGCGGCCTCCGAGATTGAAACCCCACTATCAGTAACCACTTCTTTAAATGACTTATTCACATTAACCGAGGGCTCAAAAGAGTTAACAAAATTGGCATTATAGTCAGGGGTTCGTACCCCCCTCCATTAATGTTTAAAGAGCCGAGAACCACCCAGAAGCACAACGTAAAATATTTTAGGGAAAGCAATAAATCACTGAGAAAATAAACGGATATGAAACAAGATAACCCCACTTCCAAACACTATGGCACATGACCAGCAATCAAGACAAAAAAGCTTCAAACGTTGGAGAGTACTTATAGACAACAAACCTATGTGGGGAGGGCACATCCTCCCCCACCCACCACTTGCAGGTGCACAACACGTGGCACAAAACCCTACGCACATCAAAAAGTACCAGCCTGAGTGCCCAACTTATCAGATGTCACATTTTCATTTAACAATCGTGTCCAACGATTAGACAAAAAGAATGTTACAACTGCATGGTGACAGACAAAAGAATCTTTCACTTGAAGACAAAAAGGTTGGAGATAGTTCGAAAAGATACTTCTTTTGTTGTCATGATGAGATAAAATGGGGAAGCCCGTGCACTTAACTAATTGTACTTCTCCACCCACTTGGCAAAAATACTCTCTGAAGGCCAAGGATATGCCAAAATTGCTCTAATGTGAAGTAGATGATTTGAATATCTGCCCTCAGTCCATTTGTTAATTTCATTGGCAGGTCTCTCCAAACCCATCTCTAACTCTATCAACTTATCAATAGCATCATTCACCTTGTCAACATTCAAAATTCCATCTTCAATAATAGGGTTGATGATAGGAGGAAGTATATTGCTAAATCCGACCCTCCACTCTTTGTATTCTTTCACCTCACCCTCTTCATTCATTATGCTAGGCATGAGATTAAATCTGAGATTCTCAAAATCTTCAAGGAATCTCTCCATGCCTAGTTGGAAACTTTGATGAATAATCATGTCATCTTCAAGGGCATCAGAAATGATCTCTAGCTCCTTTGGGGCATATACATCAAAGTTTGTCACTAACAACATCCTTTTAATTACCTCCTTTTCAGGCCCCCAAGTATCAGAAATAATTTGCAACATGTTCTTCAAAACAACATGAGTTATACGGGCTAACACAACTTCTTTGTACCCATTCCATGTCTCATCAAGAAGACTCAAAATACATGATAACCTATGACCAAAAAGATTATCAACCATATTAGAGAGCTTTATGTGATGATCTCTATTTTCCTTCAATTCCAATTCCTCTCTTATTTAACTCCCTTTTCAATTGCTTAACTTCACCATTCAAGGTTGCCTTTTCCTCGGTTTCTTTTTCATCAGTTGTTGTTGTGGGAGGTGGCAATAATCCAGACACAACATTTAGTTGCTCCTGCAACTTCAAATTTTCACTATTCACCTTTTCGAAATTAGCATCCAGTTTCTTAACCCTAGCCTCAGTGAACATTGCTGAATTTATAGTCAAAGTGGCTGCTTGTAGGGCACTGCTATCTGTCATTCTTATGACAATCAAGTTGCCAGTTAATTCATTTGTGTCATCAATATCTTTAGGCTTATTGCTCTCAAGGAAGATGGACCAGATTGCTAGGGTTTCAAGCCTAGGATTAAACCCTAAACCAAAATATAGTGCATTTGCCTGCTCTCCTGATGTTAGCACTGGATTATTCCCATCCTACCTTATGATAGTATCAAATGCAATGGCAAATGATATATCCCATCCTGGCAACAAAAGGCAACCACCCTTCACAATTTCTGTCCCCTTTTCTGGGGTCATCTTTGCCATTTCCTTATTGACCTTGTCCCAAAATTCAGTAGTGATTTCATTTCTTTTTTCTGGAGTAAGAGTCTGATGATCTAAGGTTTGGTTTAACTCCTCACCTTTTCTCTTCAAGATGTAATCTATAAATTCCCTGGTAGTGATGAATTTGTCATCTCCCATAAACTCAGAGCATGCAAGTGCTCTTACATCATCCACTACCCGATCTCTTATGTTAAAACAGATTAACATCTTGCTTGAGGATGCCCTTTCTGGAACTACTCTCCTGAGAGGGCACATGACTTGATGTAGATTAGAGTCCTCTGGGAATTCACTTGGATCAATTGGATAATCAACCAAAGACATCGTAGGAGGAGCTATTTGTTGTAGAGGAACAACATTCTCTACAGTTGGTTGTTCATCTGCATGGGATGAGGATGGGCCAAGTTCATCCTTTCTTGGAACCCTTAATGGCACATTAGCCAAAAGGTTGGTTGTGTCATCCAACATCATCTTTATTCTTAGGAGGGGATCCTCAATGTCAGTATAGGCTCCCTTGTAAGAAGGATTTGCTCCTTTCCTTCTTTCTTAAGCAATTTGAATCTTTACCCATTGCTCCCTAATTTTCATAGCTTTTGAAACGGAGGGGAAATTTCTTATTAGATCCTCAACAAGATCAATTCATGAATAAATGCAGCCAACTTATACTTGGTCCCGGTGTCATGTATGAAATGCTTAGGATCAAATTTCCTAACTTTATTATATTTCATCCTATATGCCAATAATTTGTTAAGAATCAACTTTGACCCTTCTCTAGCTGTAACCATGAAATTTGAGAAAATGAGAGTGGAGGGAAGAATTGCATGCTTCTTATAATTCCTGAAATGAGTTTTATCTACCTCATTCAATTGCCAAATAATCTCTAAAAATGCAATTCTATAAGGAACTCACTTTGGTAAAACATGTGGAGCCACCGAGGACCCATAGAGCTTGATAACAATTGAATCAAAATGGAAGAACCAGTCTCCCCAATTGTGGTCAAAACCTGCCTTAGGTTGAAACTGCTTTGGCCTTAGAAATCTTCTGACTCCCTCTGATAGGCCCCAATCAATTGCATATCCTAGATTTTTGAGGACGGACCTAATAAAATATTGCTCAAAAATGCAATAATTGGATGTTTCACAATTGCTATCCCACATATACACCCATTCTTGCACAGGGAGTGTGTGGCCTTGTTCATTTAAGGCCCTAACCTTCAACTTAGAATCCCAAATCATTCTCCCAGCATATAACAATATATGACACAAGAAGGAAAGCCATTTAAAATGAGCAATGTTGGCATCCTTGTGAATGGAAGTCAGAGCTTTATGGAGTTCCTTGGCAATGAACCTTGCATAATCATATGGGTTGTGGATATCCCTGCTTTGGATGTCAATGGCCAAAACCATCAAATTCACTAGCATCTGAGACTTGCAATCAACTCCCAGTACTTGACATAGAGCAAAGTATGTCTTTTGGAAATAGCTCTCAAAGATATCATAATTAAATGGCTCCAAGTCACCCCTAGCAAACCTTTGAAACTCTTTGTTCTACCCTCTTGGCCTGAAGCTTGGTAGCCACTTTACTTTGTAGTTGTCCTTCAATCTATGATATTCTCTTGTTAGTGCTCCCAAATCAATTGGCAGATGAGCATTCATATCAAGGCCCAAAACTTCACAAATGAATTCCTTATTTATGGTTACAAGGGTTCCACCATTCCCAGTGACAATTCTCCTTGTGCTAGGGTTATATGATCTAGCCACATCCCTAATTAGGTCAACATTAATGAAAACATTCAGGCATACCAATTTACCCAACCCTAATTTTCAAGTGTTACAAATTGGCCTATCAGTAAAACATTTCCTGAAGCAGTGCTTGAATAGGGCATAACCATGGATAGGAATTATGGCATCTCTGCATTGATCATTTTTATCTACAATTTTGTCCGATAGAATTCCAAATCCTTGCCCAACCCTTGGTCATTTTGCAGACCTTGGCAACTGAGCCATAATTTCCTCATCTAATGTTCTTTTAGTTCCCTTTGAAGTTCTGGCCATGATTTTAATATAATTGGGAACTACGGTTTTAGGGTTCCGAAAAGAATTTACAAAAATTCTACTTGGAAAACCACAATTCACAGCTTCTTAACCTTAAATTACTTCCCCAAATCTGAAGATAAACTTTTGAATTGAAAATTTCACAAAAAGAGCCTAAGATTACTTACTAGTTTGAAGATAGCTATAAACCCTAAAATGGTGTCGGAAACCTTAGCTCATTCTGAAAATTGCTCTACACCTTTTGCTTTATGCTCTGAATGAATTGAAAATGAATAATTAACTCAATTCATACGAAGAATCAGGTAGTTGTAGATCAAATTGATCATAAATGTTTGCACGTGCTCAAACACGTAACCAATAGTAGTTCTCGATTTTAAATGTGGGTCATTGATTGTAGGAAATCAATGGTGATCAAGAGAATTCAAAAACCCCCTCCGCAAAAAGGAAAACCTTTTTCCTTTTGTACAACTTCAAGACACGTGTTGCAATTTTGAGGCTTCGTTGAAAGAAACAAAACAATTTTGATGCTTCCTCGACAATGCATCCTCTCACGAAATACATAAGGTGGGCCTTTCCGGACACGTGTCATGATTTCAAGAACTTGGGGAAAGACAAGCTTGGGTAAACATTGCTCCGCGAAGGTTAAAGCTTGCGCAAAATGGAAAAGAATACATATAAAATATGGAATAAACACATTTTGCTTGTTTGCACAGAGAAGGTTTTGTAATTAAAGGCCTTCGTGAAGCACAAACCCAACACGAAATAACCAAAAGCATATATGGTGAGACCCTTTATAAAATACTCTCTAGGCAACTTAAAAGATAATAATAGCACGTGCACTTAAAAACAACTTAAGTCACTAGGAAAAAGAGGGCCCTGGGGCACAATAAATGGGGACTTCGCAAGAGATCTTAAGATGTTGCACGAAAAGCAACTCATGAGATTTGATTGGCTAGAGACCCCTACACATCACATGTACTAGGGCATTTAAAAGCTTTTCACAAACTCGCAGGAAAACAAAAAAAAAATTGCATCTGTGAAATGAAGGAGCTATGTGAAATGCCGATGTGTGTCCCATGGGACCCAGGAAAGCGCAAGACCCTTCAAAGACATTAAAATATTCAGGAAATAGAACACTCGATATCTTATCTAAAAGGGGTCGGTAAAAGGACGAACAAAAGGCTTTGTGTTGCAACTTAAGAGATGTAACAACAAGGTCTATGCGGTCAACACAAAATTAAAACAAAAGTGCAATGGTGTTGCCTGGGCTTAGGGTTTTTCGAACATTCACTGAAACCCCTATAAAACACTTGATTGATCACCATTAAAACTCAAAGGGAACGAAGTCCTTCAATTTTTTCAAAAGCTCCACCAAACTCAATGTCTACCTAAGATTGCAATTTTTGGGTGAACTCTTTCTTTGACAATGCTTCGTGATATTAGCTTCAAGCGATGACCATTTACCATCATAAATAATTGTGTATCATCAACCATATTTAACTTGACTACTCCATTATCAAACAAGGTTTCAATCTTGTAGGGTTTCAAGTTTGGAGCATACCCTTGAAATCTATATACTGTGAACTATATAACAGAACCTAGTCCCCTGACTCGAACTATTTATCCTTGATAAAATAATCATGCAACAATGTTTTTGCTTATGAAGAACTTCCATATGATAAAGAGCTTGTTGGTGGATTTCCACGCAAGGAATTCATGTTGAGAAATAGGATCTATACTTGTTTTTTGTCACACCCAACTCTTTATATACTTTGTTGGAGTTGGACTTTTGCTCATCTCTTTACCTCGATACTCATCCTTGTGCATCTTCGAACTCTAAACAACTTCCCTTATACTTTATATCAAAGTTAGAGATGCACACTTCCCTTCAAAATGGTCGTAGTTATGAGTCATCTCTAAACCTCAATCCTCAACTTTCTAACACTCTTGTCAAAACTATTTGTTCAAACTTCTCTCCATCTGCATGACTTCATCACCTCCAATCCCTGATACTTCGACTTCCCAACTAGCCTATGGTATGAGGTATTCCTAGCCCGCAACCCCCAAAAGGTCCAAAAATCTCACGTTTTCTTTGGTTTGGTCCCACCTACCCCTAAAAAGGTTTAACTACCCAAAAAACATTGTTCATCATTTGGGCACAAATTTGCAAGTTGTTTCGAGCAATAAAAAAAAGCACACATGATGCCATTAATGAACCATGGCCCTACTAGATCAAATTTGAATGTGCTAGAAATATTTTTACTCAAAAACACATAGATTCAAAGGAGGAAACGACATAAGCACCATACCCTAATTTATTATAGCATTTGAAGATTGCAAATCGCAATACATTCATGCCGTTCTCGAGCCACCTTCTAGCAGATTTCACGGGCAGTATTCTCCTTTGTGCACTCAAATTTAAATGTCATTAATGTTCAATATGATGGCAAATCAAAGAAGGATTTATTCTTCATGCCTCCAAGCACATATTTAGGCACGTAGAGGACGATTGCATTGAAGGCAATGATGTCATGAGCATGGGTATTCACTGCAAAACGAAGCAACCATGTCCTCTCTTTTTGGGCAGCATGCTCTAGTTGCAGATCTATATATGGGTTTGCATTTTTTATGTAAAGAGTTGGTCTATGTTTGTCTTTGGGAAAGTTCTAAAGCATTAAGGCTCATCCAAGCTATTGTTGTAGACCATCTGTATACTCATGTGCTCTATGAATGTAATAACAATTTTATTTATGTTTAAAGTTTCAATGAGTTTGTAAGATTGATTCAATAAATCAATATAAGGCATCTTCTAAGCCATTTATGCATATTGTCTCCATTGTTGTTTATTTATTTTAGGGAATTCAAGCAGTTCCTCAATTCACACTTGTTATGTATATCAGTTGTTAGTTAGTTTGCATCTAAGGGGTGCAGTAAAATTGTTTTACTTTGTGCAGTTTGTGCCAAGATAAGAAATATTTTTTGACTAATATGTGAAGCATTTAAGTCAGTTATGGATTATTAAGTAGAGTTGTATCTCTAGAGTAGAAGGGCATTTGAGAGTCTAAGCTCTGCAAGATAGAGCCAAGAACAGTAGGCTTATCTGAATGTTAGTGTTTACTTGGTCATTGGGGTTTTATCTAAGTTTGACTTTGTTGCTACAAAAGTAGGCACCAATCTGATAGTTGAAGGCTGGACATACACAATCCATAAATGAGAAAAACCTTTAATGAATGTCATTTCTATTTTCATTTTCATTCGTGTTCATGCCTGAACATTAAGGGTACAAGGGATGTGTAGGAATGTGAAATATTTTTAAAACCCTTGGCTTGTATGCATAAGCAATTTATCTGCTTGTCACTCTGTTAGATACTTTTGTCATATTTGAAATCCAATGAATGTTAATAGGGCTACCCCCTAGATCTTGTAGAGCCCAAAGTGCAGGAGAGATTTAGCTATCTCTCGTTCATTGGCCCGTCCTCTCAATGGTTCTAATCATAGGAATTCGCAAATCCTTAGGAAATATTGAAAGCGGGTTGGAAAACCAATAGGGTGCAAGAACAAGATTCCAAGTTTTGTTCCTAATTGGAGCATCACACTCTAATTACATTGCATCCCTCCATGTTTGTTGTCTATTAGTTTCTTAAATGGTTTAAGGTTCACTTTAAAGAAAGTCATCAATGCAAGATATGTGTGTCAACTTTTAATCATTTTGAAAATGGAAGGATTCTCTAAATTGCTTCTCAAATAAAAGATTAAACCCAGTTGAGTCTTTTGTTTTGATGTTTAACAAAGAATTCTTCCCCATTGAATTTATCAATTTGACAATCGTTATTTCAGCTAGAATATTCCACAATATCCTCAATTTGAGTGGATTGAATGGGAGGTAAAGGATTTTGAAAAATGTGAACATTTTGGCATAATATGACATCTTTTTTTAAGGAATCACATAGCTCAAGATCTTTTGTTTTGTGTTCATATCCCACAAAGATGCATTTTAAAGAAGTTGGATCGAGTTTCTTTCTCTTTTTTGAATGAAAATAGAAGTTAGGGCTTTCAAAAACTCTTCAATGGAAGACATTTGGTTTATTTTTCTATCACGTTACTAGGGTATTGAAAAAGATTTAATGTCATTAAAAGTACCCTATTTAAAATATGGATGGTTGTATTCATTGCCTCAAACCATAGAAATTTAAGTACATTGGTAGAATTCATCATATATCTAACCATTTCCATGATGGTTCAATTTTTTATTTCCACCATACCATCTTGTTGAAGGGGAATAGATAGTTGGGAGTTCCCTTTCAATCACACATTAAGTACAGAAGTTTTCAAATTCTTTATGTTGTCCCATTATCTATTCTTAAGATTTTTTATTTAAATTGGATTGATGTTAAACTAAAGTTTTAAAGTCCTTGAATCTAGAAAGAACCTCATTTTTGTTTTTAAGATAATATACTCATCATCTTAGTATAACTGTCAATGAAAGAGGGAATAAAAAGTCTCACTCAGAGAAGGACTTGCAAAGGCCCCATTAAGTCATATGGACTAATTATAGGGAATTACCAATAATGTCAACATATTTTTTGTTAAAAAGTAAACTATGATGTTTACCTAGTAAGCATAATTTGTATGTTCCTAAGTCACTTTTAATTATAAGTAAACAAACCACAAACTCATGAACCATATCATTTAAAATTCTAATATTTAATGACCTAATCTTTTATTTCATAATTGAGTTTCATCTTTTGATTGGATTGCAAGCCAGGTTTCTTTTGCAAAACTATTGAACATTTAAGGCAATTCTTCTAAATGCCTTGACCTAAAAATATCTTTATGTTTGTATTTATAGATAAGCCTATCAATTGTCAACTTCCAAAGCCTAGATGATGTTCAAATGGGATTTTATTATTAGGTCTCTTAAAAAAATTGTTTACAAAATAACCATTTTATGCCATTGATGCTAAAATGTTTTTGATCAAGAGATACAAGAGGCCTTTTAACATTTTACCGATTAAAGTATTAATTGTAATATTTAATGGTCATCTAAGCTTTAGTTAGTCGATAGTTTACTTTTAGTTAACTTAGTTATCTTTTAGTAACTTCTCTTTATGCTTTAGTTTGTTTTAGCATCTTTCAGTTATTTGCTTCAGTTTGCTTCAATTAACAATTGTTTCTTTTTAGAAACATTGTCTTGTAATTTTTTATATAAAGAGTATTCCTCTCCTTTTGTAAAAACAAAATAACAAATATCAATTATCATTTCATGGTGTAAACACTTAAAATTGTCCTGAATGATACTACACACTTGAATTTGACTATTAACACTATTTCGTCTTGAAAATCACCTTTTTTTCGACCATTTAATTGAATCCTAGTTATTTAATTAAATGAATCATTTTCATCTATTAATCTAATTAACCTCATTAGGTTAATTCACTCCCTTTCACACTAACATTCCATCTTGTTTAATCAGATAAACACTTTATGTCCTTTCATTTCATTAAATAATGTTAATTATTTAATTAAATGTCATTTGCATCCCCTTTTCATCAAATAAATTAATTATTTAATGATAATCCTCCTATTCATCAACTTGCAAAATTAAAACTTTGTTTTAATTAACTAATTACTAATTTTCCCCTCACCCATCCACTTGCATGGGAAGCATGGGAATATTCCCTTGGAATATTCTTCCATTTGAGTTCAAAAGGAGAATATTCTTTTCTAACAAACTCTCTAACAAACTTTCTAACAACTTTGAAAATGTGTTTGTTTGAATCATTGTGAGTCATCGATTGACTCCTTGATCCATGTGATTTTGCATTCCCATCCATTGATGAGAATCCTTGATCCATGTCTTCACCCTTGATTGCATCTTGACCATTGATTGATCAATTTGATCTTGACCCTTGATTCACCATTTTCTCTTATAAATACCTCACATTTTGGAGAGAAATGGATCCACTTCCATCAAAGCAAAGTTATGTTGCACATTTGAATACTATCTTTATTCATTCTTGCATCCATTATCAAGTTTTTTCATCTTTTCCATCCACCCTCAGCATAGTTTCATCCATTTTAACTTAAGCTTTCATCAATGGAGTTCGATTAGATGCTCATTTTATCCAAGGGATTGGGAAAGGTCCATCATTCCATATCAATACAACACCAATCCCCCAATGGGATAAGGTTTGGAATTCTAGATTAGGTTTCTTTTATGCTTTCATGGTTTATTTCATGCTTAGTTTAATGGTTGCTTGGTTTTGAAGTTTTCAAACATTTCATTGGGATTGTAGCTTAGTGGGTTAAATATAGCTTAAATTCACTAGGATCTGGTGTATTTCGCTATTACTAATATTACAATCACACATGGTATCAGAGCTTAGACTCAAACTTTTTTGGCAAATATTTTAGTGATAAAAATTCATTGTTTTCCTAAAGAATTCTTAAATGTTTTTGCTCGGTTTTTTAAAAAAAATTGTATGTTAATGGTTAACCCAGAAAATTGAAAAATTATTTCAGAAGTTTTTTGACGGATTTTTTATAAAAATTAGTAAAGTTTTTTCTAGCCAATTTTTTAAAAGATAAAAATCAAGGAATTTTGTGAAGAGTTTTTGTGAACCAATTTTTTGGAAATTGAAGAGTTTTTTTTTTAAGCCGATTTTTTAAGGGTTTGTTGCAACAAATTTTTTGAAGAAATTTGAGGGTCTTCTTGAAGCAGATTTGAGGGTTTTTTTGCATGAAATCGCAGATTTTTGAAGAAGTTTTTCGTGGATCTGTAAGTGCACATTTTTGGGGCATTTTATTCATTTTTTGGGCAGTGTCCTCATCTGGGTTGAGTTTGTGATCTGATCTAGGTGATCTTGAAGAATATTTCTAAAGATTTAAAGAGTTGTTGAAAAAAATTCTATAAAAATTTTGCTGATTTTCAAAAGTTTTTGAAGATTTTTTAATCAAAGTTTTTTGAAGGTTTTTTTTAAAACCTTCCTTTTCAAAAGTTTTTGAAGATTTTTCTGAAAAACTCTTGCTTTTTCAGAGTTTCTGAAAGTTTTTTCTTGAAAAATCTTGTTTTTTCAAAAGTTTTTTGAAGATTTTTTCTTCTTTTTCAGAGTTTTTGAAGGTATTTTTCTAAAACATCTTGCTGTTTTTGAGCCTCTTTTTAGACGATTTCTCAAAAAATAATGATTTGTGCCAACTGATTGTCCAAGGTTTCGTGCCAGCTGATCACAGACTTTACCTTGTTTTTCGTGCTTTTGGAAAACAGGAGGGATGGCTGCTTTGACCAACGTCATGTTGGAAAGTACGCAGAGGTTCAATGGAATAAGTTATAATACCTGGAAACAAAGGAAGCTCACAGTTTTCGAGTGTCAATGTCTAGATTTGATTGTTTTGTGGGAAAGGACCAGTAACCGCGAGGTGGTTAGCTTCTCCAACTATCAATCACCGATGATATGTTTCCAGAAGATCATGGATAACCATTAAGGGAGGATATTAAAGTATTAATTGTAATATTTAATGGTCATCTTAGCTTTAGTTAGTCAATAATTTACTTTTAGTTAACTTAATAATAACTTAGTTAGCTTTTAGTAACTTTTGTTTATGTTTTAGTTTGTTTTAGCATCTTTCAGTTATTTGCTTTAGTTTGCTTCAATTAATGATTGTTTCTTTTTAGAAACATCATCTTGTAATTTTCTATATAAGGAGTATTCCTCTCTTTTTGTATCAACAGAATAACGAATATCAATTATCATTTCATTACCTATGTGTTATTGCTAGACACTTTTAGTGTGTGTGCACCTCTTTGTAGATGGAAACCTAAGAATATAATAATATGTACTAGAGCCATTAAAAAACTTATAGGAGACACAATTTTGATATCCCACAGAGGATAGATCAAATCTAATGACAAGACTATAAAGAAATAACATTTAAAATGTAATCTCGAGTAAACCAATTGGTCAATTATAATGAACTACTCATATGGATGGTCATGTATGAGAACACAAACCCATCTTAGATAAACATGAAAAACTAACTCATTCATATGTAGTGTTCAAGTCGAGTATGTATTGACTAGTATAGATATCTTAAATACATCTATCTAAAAAAGGCTAAGAGACATCAACTTGGAGCTATTTTCTTAGCTAAGAGATTTTATTTTACTTTAAAATTATTTTATTTACTACATAGAATTATTTTATTTTATTTATTTGAGTTAGTTTATTTTACTTTAGAACTAATTTATTTTATTTTTAATTTTATTGTTTTAGTTTTTTTTCTATGTTTTGGTTTTTAAATGCACTGTCATGACATGACACTCGATGCCTTGTTGCTACTTTAGAACACCTCTTGGCATAATAAGAATCTATGACTACTGAAATTAGAACACATATTAACTCTTGTTAACATGGGTTGGAATGTACGCCTTGAAGAAGACCTAACGATGATATATAAATAACACTTAAAAATTATAGGTAAAAAAGATATTAAAAAATATTGAAAGGTCAAATTAGGGGAAAATGAACCTAAAATTTTTCTTCACTTAAACATATTAAGGAGAGGCTTTTACAAGGAATGAAAGGAATTTTATTTTTATTTTTTGTTTTAATTTATTTGGGTGAATTGAGCAAATTGCAAATGGTGACAAAGATCAGCCAAGAAAGGTAAAGTCTATGTTGTTTTACGAGTTACTTTCAGATTTGATCTATCTATTCCCCGTGAATCTACAAGAGCAGAACATTTATTGATTTCTATATGCTGCTGAAGAGAAATCGAACACCCATAAATATGGGTAAGGTGAGGCACAACCAAAGTTGAAGTGACGTGGCTCTCAAGAGACGTATCTCATGAGAGACGCGTCTTCATGAGACACGTCCGCTCATGGGACGTGTCTCTCATGATTAGTCCCTTCAATTATAATAAACTACGATTAGTCTCTTAAAATCGAACATAATAATATATATATGCACTATGATAGAGTTCAATCTGAATATCATCATTTATATATTACTCAAAGAAGATCGTGATTTTATACTTAGTGTTTTGGGGATTTATATATAGTTCGATCTGATCGAAGCTATCGATCTTCAACACTCCCTCTTAGCTAGGGAAGATAAACTCCAAACAAGTATAAAGTGATATCACCTTACTCGTGATATCAGAAGATATGGTATACTAACAATGTCAAGTCACATGACATTCTTCATAACACATCTTCAATATTCAACACTCCCTCTTAGCTAGGGAAGATAATTTCAATCAAGTATAAAGTGATATCACCTTACTCGTGCTATCAGAAGATATGGTATGCTTCTGAAAGTGTCAAGTCACATGACATTCTTCATAACACATCTTCATTATGGTATGTGCACTAACATCAAGTCACATGATGTCTACCATAATAAATCATGGCATATCCACAGATATATATACATATCCACCATGAATGAGGATCATAATGATCTTCAAATTGATATCAAGTCTTTATGATATCTATCAAAATGTCCAAAAATACTATCATGACATGTCCACGGATATTAAGTCACATGATATCCATCATGATAGTGAAACTAATCATTGTAAAGTCGTCACTTTACAATGTCAAAGTGTTCATTATCGAAAGATCGTCACCTTTCAATAATGTACACAAGGGGGGGCGGGAGGGGTGAGCCCATACAGTCATGGAGTCACTCACATGACAAAAGCGTTTACACATTAAACATCTTTAAAACATATTAGTACAAAATAAATAATGTGTCTCAATCAAAAATAACTTACATTTCAACCATACCAAGTTTCTTCCTGAAGGGTTCAATTTTGACTCTGGAGAGAGTTTTGGTGAATGTCTGTTGTTTGATCATTTGTACTAATATGCTCCAACATTCCTTTCTACCATGTCTTTCACATAGTGGTAAGGAAACTCTATATGGTTTTGATAAATTAATCCCACAAGCAATTTACGGAGCCATACTGCTTCTTTGCTCCCATAGAGGCTGAAATATATTCGGCTTATGTTGTACTTAGTGCCACAGAAGATTGCTTCCTGCTACACTAGGATATCATTGCAGACCTCAACCTAAAACAACACCTAGAGGTACTCTTTCGGTCATCTTCTTTAGGTTCAGTAAGCTCCCTTTGAATCTTCAAGCACTTGCATCAACCTCCTGACTTTAACGTCCAAGATTGTCTGCAACACTTGTTTTAGAGAAATGGATTTCAATGCACACCTCTGTAGAGATTCAGGGTTGTCCTTTTCAACCTCATTCCAGATCCCTCTATTATAAATAGGTTTGCGGAGCTACCAATGTTAGATCCAGGTTGACTGACTAGAGCAATTCTGATCTCAACTGTTGAAGAGGTACTTCAAGGATTTAGCATCAACACTACAACCCTTTACTAAATCATAGAACTCCCTTTGAAGGTTAATGCTTGTTTTTCGAAGAGATGTCTTCAGCCATTTATCAGTTTCATGGCTGCAAGTTGTGTCTCCATTCTCTTCTTCTTTTGAGAGCAATCTCTTGGTCCATCCTAATGCACACTAAGAAGAGATTCCTTAATAGTTCATATGAGTCAACTATTCTGAAGAGAAATACAAATGCTAGAAGCATACAAGATTCATTTATCCAATGTTATATCATGAATTAATGACTACATAAAAGTTCATGAGCATTAATAAGAACATGAAATACTTATCTCTTTAATCAAGGATGGAAGTCAAATTTCAATCTCCATAGCTTTCCCTTCGATGTGTTAATGGCTTCTTTTGCGCACAGTCAGCACCGAAGCAACTAATTGAAGGATGAATTCTTGACTATACCAATTATCGGTTATGCCAAACATAAAATTCCAATATGATATATTTAAGTGAAAACTCCAAATCTCTGAGTATGAAATTCTTCTAAAGATAGGTGCATTTCAACCACTCAAGACCAAGATTGCCTTCGTCATCTAGGTAGAGCCGATAGCTCTGATCGACGCTCATGAAGATTTCCATCATCAGGTTGCATACCAGGTGATCACTCCAGCACTTCTCCTGTGACTTTAAGTTGAGAGTTTCATTTATTTGGTGTACACTGGATTCATATCGAGCCATAGACATTACCACATCGCTTCTCCAGTCAGGGTCAAATCCAGAGAAGGCGTGTAACACAGTGGTCTCTTTCGTCTAAGTCTGAGCGTATTGGAAACCCACGAACTGACAAGGAATTAGCAAATAATCAACACCCGTGCCATAGCGATGCCACTCGTGGGCGTAGCTATATCGCTCATTTCGTTCCAGACATTACAGAGTCCGATCATATAAGTGTAATCGATGTTTTATATCTTCCTCCCAAACAGAACAAGAATATCCTCACAAGAATTTAGAAGAGACTCCATCGACGGTTCTGAGAATATTCTTGACTTCTGCTTCAATTGTCTTGTGTAATGTCCCCGAAATTACTTGAGTATCTTGGAGGGAAAATGATAACGGTGTTTTTAAACACCAAGTCTGCATTCAAAACTATTTTAAATAAATAATAAGAAATTATTAAATATTTAATAATAAATTAAAATAACGATTAAATTTATATGATTGGTGCCCAAAGCTAATAATCGTTTTCCCCTGGAGGCAACTCTCTCTGCTAGCAATTGCGTAGCCTTCGACTCTCGCCACCCGCACCATCGGGTCCCTCAACATCGCATTGCATTCCCACGACATTGAGGCAATGTTGTAAATGGCGGAGGCATTTAAGAGATGATTGTCTGGGTAGGCCATCATCGTGTGCATCTAACAAGGTTGTCGCTTCTCCTTCAGGGGTCTCTTGTGACTTGCTTACTTCAGTTTGTCCTCTTCTCCACATTGCCAGGCTACGATGGACTTCCATGCAATCTGGCAGAGATTTGAGAAGGACCCAATCTAGTCACTAAAATAATTGTCCCTCCTCAAGTCGTTTGTTCTTATGTTCGTAGTTCCCGAATGTGAAAAGTGGCGCTCCCGATATGAGCACGCGCTATGTCGACCAAATACTGATGCGTGACAAAGTATTCGTGCTTTGATAATTTCGTAGGAGTGTTGACCTATAGCCGTTTTTGTCTCTTCTTGCGGTCTCTGAATACTTGTCAACTGGATTTGAAGTTTTTGTGAATCGTGTCGCTCAATTCAGAAAAATCAGGATGAGGATGATAAGTCCCAAGGTATGATTTCCCGGATAAGACAGAAGTGGTGCTTTCTTATTGTAATCTCCAACTGCGATTTAACTCAAGGACCATGATTCCCATATTAGAGTGAAATACAATCTCTTCCCGGATGAATCGTTTTCGAGATAAGCTCCCTTACTCTTGTGCAGCACCAAGCTGGGGCTTGACTCCAAGAAGAACAACTTGCCATTCTTCAACAAGCTTGGCATTGGAAGGAAGAATGGTGACGCCGAAAGAAGAAAGGGCTTCGCGATGAGGAAGGCGGTTGTGGGCAATATGCATGCATAAGGAGGGAAAGACACTGGCATTGTGCAGCCCCCGCGCGATGGCCTCTGCCATCTTTCCTGCTCTGAGGAATCCGATCTTCAGTTCTCCTACTCCGCCCATCTCTGCTCACAAACTCGCTCTCCTTCCCCCGGTTATGCTTAGACAAATCTGATCAACTTTTCAAAACCAGCTTTGATGCCATGTTGTTTTACGAGTTACTTTCAGATTTGATCTATCTATTCCCCATGAATCTACAAGAGCAGAACATTTATTGATTTCTATATGCTGCTGAAGAGAAATCGAACACCCATAAATATGGGTAAGGAGAGGCACAACCAAAGTTGAAGTGGTGTGGCTCTCGAGAGACGTATCTCATGAGAGACGTGTCTTCATGAGACACGTCCGCTCATGGGACGTGTCTCTCATGATTAGCCCCTTCAATTATAATAAACTACGATTAGTCTCTTAAAATCGAACATAATAATATATATATGCACTATGATATAGTTCGATCTGAATATCATCATTTATATATTACTCAAAGCAGGTCGCGATTTTATACTTAGTGTTTTGGGGATTTATATATAGTTCGATCTGACCGAAGCTATCGATCTTCAACACTCCCTCTTAGCTAGGGAAGATAAACTCCAAACAAGTATAAAGTGATATCACCTTACTCGTGATATCAAAAGATATGGTATACTAACAGTGTCAAGTCACATGACATTCTTCAGAACACATCTTCAATATTCAACAGTCTACACTAGCCAACTGCAAATGAGACCAGGGCAGTCATAATGACAGCAATGAAGAATTAGACAGCAATATTTTCTAAAAAGGCATTTGAATTGGGTGGCCATAGTTTAATTGAGCAGCCATAGTAGAGCCACACCCACTATGGATCGCTGCTACCAAAGTGATGCTACAGCCTCACATGGTAGTGCCCTATAATTTTAGTTTTAGTTTTACATTTTTTTAATATCCCTTTGCCACTATGACCTAGTTGTTAAGCGTCCATGGTACAAATGTCAACTGTGATGGTTTTACGCTGTAGTTAAGAGTCATGCAGGATGATGGAGCTTATTTTGAAGCTTATAAGGTTTAGACTTGTGTGTTAAAAATGTTATATATATAAAACCATATCACAGTAGACATTTGTGACATGGCTAGTTGGTTGTATATAATACTATATATAGCTTTTTAGAACTTCCTATTTGGCAAAGAATGATAGGTAGATTTTTTTGTTGAAATAACAAGAATATTTGTATGTTTTGAATTTTACAAAATAAAAATCAGAATTTAGAAAAAAATTATCGTGCCAAACCTATCATTTTTATATTTTCTACACTCAAATGCATCTGAGTTTAATTAAAAAAAATGATGTAAATTTCTGAATTTTGTTTTTAAAATATCTATTTTAAAATAGTTGTACTTACAGGAGAATCACTTTTTATAAGTTACCTATAAAGTAATTTAAAATTTTATATAAACTATATATGCCAGCCCAGGAGTTAATTTTTTCTTTTTAATATCCGCAATTATGATTTCCAATTTCTGTACAAAATAAACACAATCTAAAGGTGGCTCTGATACAATGATAGAATCTATAATTCTTTAGGTGTGAAAACTGGTATAACACAAAATTTACAGTGGGGAAAACTATAAAATTAAAAAACCCCACAAACATCATTAATGATAAAACTTACAATTTTTGTAGATAAGAAACTCAAGAACTTGGGGGCAATCCCTTCCTCCAACTGAATGACCTCTAGTGTAGCACGAATATTTTCATTTTCAATAATTTCAATTCTAATCTCGCATTCTAAAATCCCAAATGTTGTTTCCATAAAATATAGGGAGAGACAGTAGATAGCACCCATTCACAAAGTTGCAATAGATTTTATTAAGGACAGTATTAATTAATAAATTAACTAATTTTTATATTTTTCTAAATTATATTAAATTTATCGATTATTAAAGTTCCTTTGTAATATGCTAAAAGCATGTCCATATTAAAGGTCTATACCATATATTAGAGCCTTGTAAATGTTTATTTTAAGCCTACTTATAAAAGTATAGACCCTAATAAATAGTATGCTCTAACAACCCACCTTTGTATGATTCCTACCATGTCCTAATTCTCCCTTGATGTTTGTGCCTTGTATGTTTCTGGGATTGTTCGGTAGATGAATTATCTATGTTGATTGTACACATTGGATTCTAAGATGAGATGTCTATGTTTATCATATGTGTTAATCCGTTTTTGGTATTGACTGTTGGTTCATTATTATATCCACGCATTGATATATATGTGTAGACACCTAAAATCCATACATGCATTTCAACCATCATCACACCAAATCATCTACTTATAAGTTCTAACACTAATCACTTTGATCATTCTTCTAATGTTAATTGAACAAGTCATGACTATTCAATTAACTGATCTAACCATTTTTCTAACATAAATTGAATAAATTACCAATCTAATCTAACCTATTCAGCCTTTTCTACTAGTGTTCCCACCTTAATTGAATAAATCCTGTTTATTTAATTAAGTTAGTCACTTCCCCAACATTCTCAAATATATTAAATAAATAGACCAGTAGTTTTTTAATTCCTCTAAAATCCCCCTCATTATTAGTTGAATAAAGAAATCTGAACCAATCAACTAATTAATCATTTCTGCATTCCTCCACCAGATCTTGATTAAAATAGTTAAAGGTCAACTTCGCACATGGCTCCAAATCCATAAAGCTCCAAAAAGAACCTTTTCAATCTCCACCCTCTATTATAATTTGATCAAATCTCCACCTTTCATTTCTCCTCCATTCGTGCCTTATTCTGTGCACCAAACACATGATGTCGTTTATCATCTTCTCATTCTCTCCCACATGAGAATCAACCCTATCCCTCCATCTCATGAGATGATGCAGAGGGGAAGGACTCAAAACAATGTTCCAAACACCTTCAAACAAGATTTCAACACCAAGGCTGCCAATATGATCATTTGTTCACACTAGGCAATGTGACCCTAAGCCTGAACATGGGAGGCAGCAATCTGATTGCACTCAATCATTGAAGTGAACATGGAATGAGGGCCATCTGGTGTATCTAGGCTTGTCTCAACATACTTCAAGGTTTTCCAAACACGCATAGTTCAGATCAAATGCTAGACACCAAGAATCATGCAATTCAGGGCTT
Source organism: Sequoiadendron giganteum (assembly GCA_007115665.2). Lineage (NCBI taxonomy): Eukaryota > Viridiplantae > Streptophyta > Pinopsida > Cupressales > Cupressaceae > Sequoiadendron > Sequoiadendron giganteum. The sequence continues at coordinate 37,428,834 of CM021109.1, read as the reverse complement.
GTTGCCACTAGTACCTTAGACCAAACCCTCAAACAACGGGAAACACAACTTGTCAACCCAACTCTAGGATTGTGCAGACCTATTTCAACCTCCCACAATGATTCTCCAACTTGTCAACATCAAATAGTGCATGGGTTTACCAAGACAGCATGGAACCTAGGGCTTTGGAGCAGTTTGCATACAAATGTAGGCTTACTCTCAATGAGAACTTCTTCCAAACAGTATCAAACACCATCCTTTTGCCAAGGCATGGCCAGCACTAGGACAGAGATTTCCACCAATTTTTGTGGGTTTTTATTGGTGGAAACTCTGCCTATCCATTTTTGATTGTTTGCTGAAAACACTAGGCAGGGTTTGACCTGCCTTCACTAAAACTGCAATATCTTTTTCAAAACGAAATGAAATCTGATCAAACAAAAAGCATTATGAAGCTAAAACACTCCTTCAACTTCCTACTTCACCAGAAAGGCCGTATGGGACCGTACCAGGCTGTACCAAGCAGAAAACAGTCAAGTTTTACAGAAAATTGCAATGTTCAACGTGGCAAAATGATGCTATTCTCATTCCAAAGCTTCTCCAACCTTTGAGGTCGATGCTACAAGGCCTATTTATCATTTCCCAACCATCTCCAACTGGAAAAACCGACCAACCACCTTTTTGCTAACTCAAATTACATCATTTGCACTTTTGACAACATTTTTGACGACTTTCAGCAACTTTTTGCAACTTTTACAATATGACCCCAAAACATGCTAGAACATCCTAAAATGAATCCAATTGACCCAAAATGGTCTCAAATGACCTTATTGACTCCAATGAAACCAAAAACCAAATTTTATCAACATTTGCAACAATTTGTCCCAACAGGTGTATCAGGGTGCCCCTGCACCATACTCCCCAAAGAAAAAATTCAAGCTCCACTTGAATTAAGGTCTGTAACATTGTAGCCATGCTTGAGAATGTCTCCTTCAGTCATCCATGTTGCATCTTCAATGGGAAGACCCTTCCACATGACCAAATATTGCATATATGCCTTGTTCCATGTCTTCTTGAATTCTTTGGTATCAATGATACACTCCAACTCCATAGGCTTGCTAGGCGGAAGATCTTGAACCCACTCAGCATCTGAAAAATGAAGATGAACCTGCTCCATCACTTGCAACATCCCCTTTGAAAGGGTGCAAATCAGAAACATTAAATATGGGAGAAATACCAACACCTTGAGGCAACTCAATTTCAGAAGCATTGTTTGCAAATTTGTGCACAATCTTGCAAGGCCCTATCTTTTTCATCTGCAAGTTTGAGTATTGACCCTTGGGGAATCTCTTTTTACTGAGATGGGCTAAAACCAAATCACCAAATTTGAAGTCAACCTCTCTCCTCTTCATATCTGCCCTTTGTTTATACTTGTCAACACTACTTTGAAGTTGTTCCCTAACTTGTTGATGGATCTCCTTCATTGCCACAGCAAATTGTTCTCCTTCAGCACTTGGCCTTTCCATTCCACTAACATCCCTCAATTCAAATACCCCTCTAGGCTGCAAACCATACACCACTTGAAAAGGACTCTTTCCAATACTCCTGTTCATGGAATCATTGTAGGCAAACTCTGCCTGAGGCAAGACAAGATCCCAATGAGTAGAATGTTATTTAGAGAGGCATCTTCAGAGGTTTCCCAAGCTTCTATTAACCAGCTCAGTCTGCCCATTAGTTTGGGGATGATAGGCAGAACTGAAACTGAGGTTGGTGCCAAGTTTCTTCCACAAGGTCCTCCAAAAATGCCCAATGAACTTACTATCTCGGTCTGAAACAATATTAAGAGGCAAACCATGAATTCTCACCACTTCCTTGAAGAGTAGACCTGCAATATATGAGGCATCATTGGTTCTTTTACAAGGGATGAAATGAGCCATCTTTGAGAACTGGTCCACCACAACATAGGCTGAGTTAAAACCTCTCTGTGTTCTTGGCAGCCCCATTACAAAATCCATGTTAATTGACTCCCAAGGCCTATGAGGGATAGGAAGAGGCTGACACAACCCCTGCATTGGTGCTACTTCCCTTTGCCCATTGACAAATAGTGCATTTTTCAACAAACTTCCTTACATCAGATTGCATTTTAGGCCAAAAATAGTGCCTTCTTAACTGCTCCAAGGTCTTATCAAGGCCAAAATGACCTGCAAGACTACCACAATGCTTTTCCTTTATCAAATTGTCTCTCATTGAACACTTAGCTACACAAATTTGTGACCCTTTGAATAGCAAACCATCTTGAATCAGAAAATCCAACCATTTTTCATTGGTGTTGCTGTGACGCAGGGATAACTTTAAGAAACCCCCCCCTCGACGAAGGTGTAAAATCCTAGCGAATCCTTCTTTTTTTCTAAAAAAAAAAATCCTGGCGAATCTACACATTATTAAAAAAAAATTTAATTCTAGCGAATCTTAATGAATAATTGGTAAAAATAATAATCACATTGGCAAATCCTAGCGAATAATCACTAAAAAGATTAATTGCAATGGCTAATCTCTCCTTTAAAATTTTGCATAGTTGATTGGTGCAATTCCCCAATATATTTTTGTTTTTTGTAATATTGAAGTAGGGGCCCGAAGGCGGCAGCCACCGGCGGGGTCAAGGGGCAGCGCCCATTGCGGGGGTCAAGGGGGTAGAGCCCCCTTGTGGGGGTTGAGGGGGCAACGCCCCCTTGCGGGGTCCGGAGACAGCGGCCCTGGCGCGCACCTGTCGCAATACAGGCGGGGTCGAGGGGCAGAGCCCCTCACCACCAAGCATAAATTCACTATTGAAAATGCATTGGAGCACACACAAATTAAGCGTTTTTTAAAAATATCACTTTAAAATTAAGACTAAATGAAAACTGAAAAAGTTACCATCGATTAGCTTTTTAATCGGATGGCTGTGAGTTGATTCTGCGGCCTAATACACATGTGCCTTTTAAAAGGCTTGCCGAGGCCTGAAATTTGTTTTGGGCCACACGATTAAATGGCAATAGATAAAATGTATATTCAAGGCTAAGCCACTAAAGTATCCCTAGAATTAAATAGTATTTTATTATTAGTGGCAATATTACCCCAAAATTGATCGGAGGAATATAATAAAACTAGTGAATATAATTAATATTTTTAATTATCGTATAAACTACTACGAATAATTTCCGATGACACATCGTTTACATGGCGAATTAATCGAGACGAAATTATGTTTTTGTAAAAACCTGGCGATTCAGTCTCCTTTTTAGCTTGCACTATTCGCCATTTTTGGAGGTCCCAATTTCTATTATTCGCTAATTGGCGAAGATTCGCCACTAAAGTTTTCCCTGTTGTGAGGCTCAAACAAAACTCATATATCTCCTTAAAATCTGTATCATCAACATACATACCTTTTAATGATTCAACTCCAACACTTTGCAATTGAATTTCTTGCACCATAAGAGCTCTCTTACTGAAGGCATCAACAACTTTATTTGACTGTCCCTTCTTATGCTTAATGGTGAAAATGAAACCTTGCAAGAATTCTACCCACTTGACATGCCTATGACCGAGTTTCTCTTGAGTGCTTAAGAATTGGAGAGCATGGTTATCAGTAAACACTATAAACTCCTTTGGAAGTAAATAATGCCTCTATTTTTTCAAAGACTGCACTTGTATGGTCATAGGAAGAGTATTTATTTTTGGCCTCATTCAGTTTTTCACTAAAGAAAGCAATGTGTCAGTTCTCTTGACTCAATACAGTACCTATAGCATAGCCACTAGTATCACACTCAATAGAAAAGACCTTATTAAAATCTAGTAAAGCCAATATAGCCTGCTCTGCAACCCTTTTCTTCAAATACTGAAAACTCTTTTCAGCCTCCTCAGTCCAAACAAACTTCTTTCTCCTATTTGCCTTTATGGTGTCTATTATTGGTGCACATACATGACTGAATCTCCTAATGAATTTCCTATAAAAGCTTGCTAAGCCATGAAAACTCCTTACCTCAGCAACTGACTTTGGAAAAGACCAATTCAAGAGAGCTTCCACTTTGCTAGGATCCATTTTCAATGTGCCCTTTGTGATCACAAACCCAAGATATAGCAGCTCTATCCTCAGAAACTCACACTTTTTCAGATTAATCATTAGTTTCTCTTCATTCAACCTTCTTAATACCAAATCCAAATGATGTAAGTGCTCTTCTTTACTAGAACTGAAAACAAGAATGTCATCAAGATAAACCACCACAAACTTACCAATGAAAGCTTTGAGCACTTCATTCATGAGTCTCATGAAAGTACTTGGTGCATTAGAGAGACCAAAAGGCATTACAAGCCATTCATAGAGCCCTTCATTTGTTTTAAATGCTGTCTTCCATTCATCACCTTGTCTAATTCTGATTTGGTGATACCCGCTCTTAAGGTCTATCTTGGAAAAGTAGCTTGCTCCACTTAGACAATCCATCAAATCTTCAATCCTCGGAATTGAGAACCTATAACTGATTGTGATCTTATTTATGGCTCTTGAATCAGTGCACATCCTCCAATCTCCTCCCTTTTTGGGTGCTAGGACAGTGGGAACCGCACAGAGACTAAGACATTCTCTTATCAACCCTTTATCAAGCAAGCAACTCCTGCACTTGCTTCTTGATCTCTTCATTCTGTTGTGATGTCATTTTGTATGCTACTTTATTAGGAAAACTAGCCCCTAGTATGAAGTCAATATGATGATGATTGGAGGCAATGAACTTGGGATCTCATCCACCACTATATCAGCATGTTTCTCGAGCAAATCTTGGATCTCCAAAGGCAACTTTTCCATCTTCACTGATGTCGCAACAAATTTAGGTTTGGCCATGATTGCAAAGCCTATTTTCTCCTCTTCCATGGTCTTGATGAACTCTTTCTCTCCTACAATCATCACACTAGATCCCACTTGTTGTTCTTGGCTTTCATCTTTCAAAGGTGTCAAAGTGTAAGAGACCTATTGTGACCTTTTCACACATCACCCCATTCAAAATGGGTACCCCCTAATTTTTGTTCCATTCTGGTCTTTTGGCTTTGGTTTTGCATCTCTCTCTCTCTCTGGTCTTTCCATCCTTCCGGGGATGTCCCATCATTTGACCTAAGTTGGAAATTTTGGCTAAGTCTGCAAAATTAGGGTTTCTATTCTTTAGGCTGGTTTGAGGTCAAATAGAGTTATCAAATTGAAATCTGAGCTTAATACTATGATCACAACGCTTCAGGCGGAGTCCCACTACAATTTCACTGAGTTCTGACAACTTACTATTTTTAGTAAGTACTCAATCTAGGACCTTTTTATTAGGATTTTGGAATACTATCTGTTCCACCACATTCAGGGTACTTTTAGATACTCGCACGCAAAATTTGAGCAGAATTGGACAACTTGCTATTTTTAGCAGTATTGGCTTCAAGAGGCTATTTTTAGGGTTTGCATGTAGACTTTTTCAGTGCATGTTTGGATATTCTTTATGGGTTTTTCGAGAGCTTTGCAACGATCTGACATGCAAGTGGAAGGGATCATGTTTCAAGAACTTACTATTTTTAGCCAGTGCATGCATGCAGACCAGTTTATTGGGTTTTTTGAGATCTCCCGGGCAATGTGACATGCAAATTCATCCAGCGGTGGATGGATCACTTTTTCAGACACTTTCTATAAATAGCAGGTTCACTCCGACAGCCACCCGACACTTTAGTTCAGCAAGCAAAACAACACACAGCAAAAATCAAGTCAAACGAAGACCATTCGAGGCACATGCAAGTCAGATTAGGGTTTCCTACTTTGGTGCCTAAAAAGAAGGGTAAAAAGCCAAAATTTCGAAAAACGAAGGTATCCCATCACAATCAACATCCTTCTAGCAATCTACTGGTAAAATTTGGGCGTAATCCAAGAACTTACTATTTATAGTAAGTCGTCTCCAAAGCATGGCTATAAATAGCAGGTCAGCACGAAGGGCAGGTGTAAACAGGTTCACCAGGCAATAAAGATCATGTGGTGAAAATTTTAGGCCAAACAGAGCTGTAGAAGTCAAAAAATCAAAGACTTGCTAAAAATAGAAAGTGATGGCAAGCTAAAGAGATCAAAATTTTCTAAGTATGAAGTCAAAGCTTCACCTTCAAAAGGCGTCGTCAAATGGAAGCTTGACAAGTGGAATGCACCCTCACCTAAAAAAAAAAAAAATTGATGAAGGCGTTGAAATTTCTTCTAAGCCATTTAAAACAAAAGCATGCATGCCTAAATGTGCCCAAGCCTAGAGGAGATCAAGCAAAAAATGCTAAGGCATGAAAGTCAAAGTAGACATGCCTAAATGCGCCCAGCTTGTGTGATAAATTTAAAATTTTCCTAAGGCAAGTAAATGGAAGCCCGTGTGGTAAAATGCACCCAAGCATGAAGGGGTCAAAGTGGAGAATAGTTTCTAAGTGTGGAAAACAAAAGCATGGCACCTAGAATGCGCCCATCAAGTGTTGAGAGGTCTTCAAAATTTTCTAAGGCACAAATAAAAGTAGGCTATGTCAAATGCACCCAAGGGGTGATGAGGTTTAAAAAAATTATAAGTGACAAAAATAAAAGTGAACATGCCTAAATGCGCCCAAGGAGAAATAGATAGAGCCTTGAAATTCTTCTAAGGCGTGAAATGAAATGAAGATCCATCATTTGCGCCCTCAAATGGAGGCTCAACATGCCAAATGCGCCCACCATGAGGAGGCCACCCAAAAATGCCTAAGGCATTAAAATAAAAGTAGGCTATGTCAAATGTGCCCATCTCAAACAAGGAAAAAACGCCTAAGTATGAAAGTAAAAATGCCAGGGGTAAAATGCGCCCAAAAGGTAAAGAAAAGGCATGGGAAATAGGAGCATGGGGTCTAAAATACGCCCACAAATGAGTTAAGAGGTTGGCAAAAGTTTCTAGTGTTGAGATCAAAGTAGCACATGGAAAACGCACCCTCAAGCAAGGATATCAAGCAAGAATGTCTAAGGCGCGAAATGAAAGCTTGATGTGCCAAATGCGCCCAAGGGGTAATGAAGGGTTCAAAGCATAAAAATCTTCTAAGGCAAAACGAAAGTGCTAAGGTGAGAATACGCCCTTGGTGAGATTGCTGAAGGCATTGAAAATTTTCTAAATTACAAAATAAAAGCATGCCTACCAAAATGCACCCTCAAGGTAAATAGACTTGGAAAAATTTCTAAGTCAGAAATAAAAACTCATGGTCTCATACACGCCCTTCAGGGAGGAGTAAAGTTTCTAAAGCATGGGAAAACAAAAGCAGGAAGAAATACGCCCAAGGAAAGAAATGACGTGAAAATCTCTAAATGTGGAAAAATAAAACTCCACTAGCTAAAATGCAGCTAGAATGTGAGATGACAAGAAATTTTCCTAAGTGAAATAAAATTTCACTAGATAAAGTACACCACAGGTTAAGGAATCAATGTGGAATTGATTCAAAGGCATTTAAATGGAGTTGGTAATATCATATGCGCCCAAGATGATGGAATATTTTCAAAAGGGGTAAAATAAAATGAAAAATTAAATGAACCCCTTAAAAGTGCGCCCATGGGTTAATAAAGTTAGGAATTATTTTCCTAAGGGAAATTTTATATTTTCGAAGAGAAATATTTTCTAAGTTGCCTGATTATTTTTCTGAAGGAGATCAAATTTCAAAAAGGTGGATTGATTTGACAAGTGATTTTAAATCAACTGGGTTGAATATTTTAAAGACGGGATTTAAATTGTCTAGGGCAAATATCATGAAGTTAATAATTTAAATGATGGATATTTTAACGGGTTGGAAATTAATTTAATTTCCCCATGAAATTTTATGAGTCAAGTTTAATTAAACGTGCAAGAAATTAAAAGGGAATTTTCAAGATAAATCAAAGTGAAATTCTCGCCAGTGATTTAATTAACGAGAGTTAACTGGCAAATTGGAGGGAAATTTTGAATTCTGCAAAGGAAAGAATCTTCATTAAAGGCAAAAGCTATGACGACTGGCTGACAGCTCACCCACTGCTTCGCCAAAATTGGAAGATTTCTAAGTGGAAGGAGTGGGGAATTAATGGAAGTGCTAAAAATGGCTCCAGCACAAATTAGCAAGATTCTCTGAGAGGAATTATTTAAGCAACGGAGTTTCTCATTTCTTCTCACCATTCGAAGTTGAGAAATTGCTGAAGTGAGAAGATTTCTTTGTGAAGTTGAGAGACTGCTGAGAGAATCGAAATTTTGAAGTTGCTGAAAGTTGAGCTGAAGTTTTATTTTCTAAGTGTGAGAATCGATTTCTTAGAGTTGCTAGAGATTTTTCATTTTCGAAGTGCTGAAAGTCGAAGTTCCTGAGTGAAGTTTTCAAAATACTCTGCTACATTGGTTATTATTTTTCTAGCTGCTGAGAGTGAAGTGCTGAAAGTTGAGAAGCTAAAGTAAAAAGTTCAAAATTTTATGCTGAGGAAATTACTTTCTTGCTAAAACTGCCAGCTGGTGCAAAATTCTTTCAGAGGCCAGAAGTTGCATTGCTAAAAGTTGTTCTTTAAGCTCGGAGGATTTAAAAGTTTGAGGTTTGGAGTTAGAAAAATTTATGCTGAGAAATGTTATTTTCAGAGCTAATTCCATATTGCAGCCATTTCGAGGTTATTTTATTTTTCTAAAGTCTGAAATCTAACTTATTTTATTTTATTTGCAAATGGCTGAAGCAAGAAGGGATGATGCAGGAACAAGCAGGGTTGTGGGCAGAGTCGCGAATGTTGAAGCAAGCAAGGCAAGTGCATCTCGACAGGCAGTAATCAAGAAGCTCGCCAAGCCTTTTCTTCTAGAGACTAAATTTACTTCAAAGTTGGTAGGATTAAAAGATACCAACCTTGGTTCATTTAATCTGGGTGCACTCAGAGCGAGAATGTATGGGCTGGGAGGTCATCCACCATCAGTCACAGCACATCACATAATGAAAAGTGGGATCTATACAGCTGTTGGTTTTCCACCAGCAATACAATGTTCGGAGTTGATCATAGAGTGCGTGAACTGTTACAAACCAGAACGAAGGACTATCGTTTCTCCAGATGGCAGGTTGTTCGCCAACTTCATGCTTGATGCTATTGGAGAAGCATTCGGGATTCCCACTTCCGAGAGGATGTTGTATAGAACGAAGGATAGAGCTGATAAAATGTATTCCTCCACCTTCGAGAGATGTGTTGGCATCATCAATACAGTCTCGATGCAGAGACCTAAACCTCCCCGCACCAAGCTCCCGAAGCAAATTATTGTTGAAGATGTGAAACAGGAGTATAGTGATCTTATAATGATGCTTAGTCAGGTGAATGGAAGTCCACAAGCCTACATCTTCGAGCCTTGGATGTTTTACTACATCGGGATCATATTGGAAGGAAAAGAATGTGTTGATTGGTCCAGAATGATAAGCGACAACATAGATGAGCAGTTCAGGAGCTTGAGGAGAACAAAGACTTTTTACATGAGCTCGTACGTGATGTACATGTTGGCTCGAATGACCAAGTACCGGGGAATAACGTACAAGGAGCCAATCGGATGTGGCCTTGAATAGTTCAAGATCCACAAGGCTTGCCCACAACTTCATTTAACCAACACTGCCAGCTACAAGCAGGTGAATGATGCATTCACGATGCATATTGCAAGGACCCTTTAGCAGCAAACGCAACAAAGAATTTCAAAGGAAGCATAGGCATTGATTGAAGAGTATGGATATTGGCTCATCCAATTTCCAAAATTTACATACATCAGGCTACAGGGGTTCACCTCAATATCCATATCGGTTGCCGAGGTACCCCACCGACCGAATAATAATGTTAGAAGTATCTAGGCAACTCATTGCCTACGATAAAATTCAGAAGAAGAAGAGGAAGAAGGGACTGGACTTCCCTATCGCCGTGGGGAATTCAAGTGAAGTATGTCCTTCCTTGCAGGCAGCTAGAGAGGCTGAAGATGAGCTGCAATTCTTTCACCTCACATATCACACTCGCAGGCAAGATTTCGATCCCTATAACAACATCCGAGTGGTGCAAAATGTAGAATACAGGCACAAGGCTCATATCGAGGATTTTTGGGCGAATGTAGTTGATGATGTCGAGATAAGGAGGAGAATGTTCACCAGGCTACCCCTCAAATTAATCAGAGAATGTGAAGTCATTACGGTTCCGGATCAGGTGGATGAGGACGTCAACGTCATTCAGCCTGACTTTGAGACAGTGAGAAACACATCGGTCCCACCACCAGATTGGTCTGAGCCTGAAATCACAGACTTGGATACACTTTCCATTCCGGTGTTGACTTTCACAAGGAGTTGGGTTGAAAGGCACATGAGCCGGCTTAAGAGCAGGTCAGTTGCTCTTACTTATAACCTGATGGGCGATCAAAGGCCACCATCAACAAGAAAAGGCAAGCAGGTTGCCCAAGCTACGGAAACACAGAGAGAAGTGTCAACCCAACCAATACCTCAAGGGGTAGAGCAGGCATCACCCATGCAATCACGAACTCAGTCTTTGAGTTTGAGGGAGATTTCATTATTTACTGATCAAAGGGCAAAGTTGAATGAAGAGTAGGGATTTGAAGAAGTATATCAGCCACCGCTCTGGGAGTCAGACAGCCTAAGTGTCAGCACACCTAGAGGTGGAAGCCAACAGGAAGAGGAAGAGGAAATGGCAACTGATACCCGTTTCCAGCAAATGCTTGACACGACATTGGAAGAAGAAGATACCACGGAGCAAGAGGCCCAAAGTTCAGGAGATACTCAACTTATGGAGACTGATGAGCCCCAGCAGACTATTGTTAGGTAAGAGGTGCGTGAGGAGGAAGCAACAGAAGAGCAACCCCTCGTCATTTGCAATCCACAGCAGCCGGTGCCGGATTGGCTCACAGAGAGAATGAGGAGAGACCCTGAGGATGATGTAGATCCAGCGGTCGAAATGGAAGAATTCCTTAGAAAGATCAATGCACCACCAGAGAAGAAGAGGCTAGGAAATTTTCAAAGATTTCAACAGATGAATCCGACTCTCGTACCCTTCAAGTTGTTTTCCCGAGAGAAGAGTGTGATCAAGAAGAAGAAACGCCAAACAATTATGTGATCACCACTGTTGAGTTGGGTCGCCCCATAGGAGCCCAGATAATTGAGGAGTGCGACAACTCCTATCAGGCGTTGAAGGACAAGTTGCTCTGTACAAAAGGAAAGTATAAAAAACTGAAGGAGCATAAGACATTGGTAGGGTATGTGCAAAATCTTGCACGTCCAGGCGAACAGGATAACCCAACAGGCGAAGAGGATTTGAAGAAGATGGAATTGGAAGCGGACAAATGGGTTGGCCACGTTCGCACTGAAACAGAGAAGTTCATGGAGGACCTCGCTCATGCTTACCGGCAGGCCTCTGATGTTTTGGGGCGCATGGATATTGTAGATCAAGCCTAGAGCGAGACCCAGATATATCAAACAAAGATTGTTCTTCGTTTGGAGGCTTTAATGCATATGCCTTTACAAACCCTGGTGGATGGACGCGTGATACAAGAAGGTGACAGGTACGACTTCACTAGTTGGTACTCCTCAGTGGTTACAAGCCGTGGTTTCCATGATGCGGCATAGGCAGATTCGGCTAGAGTCAGGAAGGCAATGGGCAACATTCTAGATGGAGTCCTCAACACACTTGAGGCTATATTTGCTAGGAGATTGGCTTCGGAAGAAATAACTATGGATGGCTTGAGGGATAAGATGGCTCCTTTCTTCTCGGCTGTGAGATCGTTCGTTCAGGATGATATTGAGAATATCTCAGCTTTCTCCAGTATAATTCAGAACACCCACGACGCCTTGGTCTCGTGGAGAAAGTCCTATACTCAGCACGGGCAGACAGTTACAATACTTGAGTTTCAACTCAACCACATCCCACCTATCTCAGTTCGGGAGATTGAGGCAGTGTTAGCCCGTTTGATTGAGTTTGCAGTCAGAGAGAAAGAGAGTGGAAATGCCTTGCTGGATGAGGATCTTCTGGAAGACGGTGAAGGGCATTAATTGCTCATTATAGTTCCTACAGAGGAGTGGAGAATCTTCTATGCATTCATTACCCCACTCCTCTCTGTGGCAGTTTTTAGCATATGTGGCTCGATCTAAGCCCTTCATTGTAATCAAATTTAAGTCGTCCACTGGAATGGGCTTGCTATAAAAGGGGCATCCCCCCTCATTTGTGATTATTAGAGTTAGACATTAGATGTTAGATTGAGAATTGAGCTAGAGAATAGAGAGGCATATAGTGAATAGTTTAGAAGTTAGCTTAGATTGAAGAGGAAAGAAAACTTTCCCTTTGAAAGTTTTGTAAAAGGTTGTTGTGAACACTTTCATGATATAAAGAGTTTTCATTGATTGGTGATCCCTTCTTTTGTTATGAGTAGCTAGCAAGGCTTTTTCATCTTTCCAATTCAAAGTAGATTTTATTTCATGCAAGTAGTTGATAGTTGTGAAATGCGTTGTTTAGTTTGAGCAAGTTTCATTCATCCATACCACTAGCGGGCTCGCTGACAGTGAGTTAGCCCTGTGTGGTCAACTGGATTATTTTGCACTTAACTTCAATTGTGATTCATATGTCTGTATGCATTGTTGTGATGGTATGTGCATGTCATGTCATAGTTTGAATATCCTTCCCATCCTTTGAAGATTGCACCGGTTTTGTAGAAGCTGTCCGAAGGGAGGCAAAGCAGAATCTGGTTCGAAGCTTGCTGAAATTGATCCTTGTGTCCCGCCTTTAGGAGTAGAAAATAGAGTTTTTATCCTTATCCCCTTTAATTTCAATATTTTCCCGATTAGTCTAGGAATCCGAACATCATCGCCAAATCATTCGTATTTTGTAACTGCTTCAAGTTGAACAATTGTGTAAGTCCCCTTGACATACCCAGCAAAATCACATCAAGCCAACTGAGACTATCCCCTTGCATAAGGAACCTTGGAGTTGAACGTATGATCTTTCAAGCAATCTTAGCATGCGGAATATTTTGATCAAGAGAAGATAGAGTTATCGTTGGAAACTTTATTCTGTGTTGGTGCGGTCATAAAACACCCGTCAACAAGACCCCATCCTTCTCTATGACATAGGTGTTTTTCCTACCATCATGGACTGTCTTCCTATCATATTGCCATGGTCTACCTAGCAGCATATGGCAAACATCCATGGGAATGATGTCACATAAAACTTTGTCCATATATCTCCCTATTTGGAATTCTACCCAGCTTTGCTCATTCACTAATACTTGTTGCCCCTTGTTTAGCCATGAGACCTTGTATGGAGTGGCATGGGGCAATCTTTTCAGTTTTAACTTATCTACCATTTCAATAGAAACCAAGTTATCAGTCCTACCAGAATCAATGACAACCTGACAACATTTACCTTGGCTTTTGCAAGTGGTCCTGAAGAGTGATTTTCTTTGGGGTGGTTCCTTCTCCATAGGCACTTTGATCAAGGTTCTCCTCATTAGCAAAGACTCTCCAAATTCTAGTTCTTCAATGTGTGGTGAAGAATTTACACTTTCAGCATATCCACCTTGTGCCACTTGATTTCTCCTTTCACTCCTAAAGAAGTAGATGACTGCTCTTCAGTGCATTGCCATGCTTGATGGCCTGCAAATTTATTGCATTTATAACACTTTCCAGTGAAACTACTTGATCCTCCTCTGCTCCCAGATCTACCCCTAAAATTTGATCTTCTTCCCCTAAAGCTGCCCCTTGAATCAAAGGTTTGTTCTTGAGCATTACTTATCTCTCCTTGAGACCTTTGGGACTGTCCTCACCCAGCAAATGACCCTCTTCCTCTAAAGGTCCTTCCCCTACCTTTGCTTTGTTTCTCTTGTCTCTTTTTCAACTTGTCTTCAGCCTTTATGGCTAGTTGGTAGCATTCTTCTACCGTTCTAGGACTTGTGAGACTTAGTTCATCTTGTAGACTATATTTCAGTCCATTCAAATAACTTGCAACCTTATCAACATCCTCTTCCATATGGCCTGATCTAATACTTAGTTTGTAGAATTCTTCAATATAGGTCTTTACATCCATGTCTTTTTGTTTCAAATTTTGGAGTTTCCAGTACACTTGCATGGCATAATCACTAGGCAGAAATTTACCTTTCAACTTTGCCACCATTCTATCCCAAGAAGCGATCTTTGCTTTGCCCTTCTTCCTTCTCTCTTCTTGCACAACCCGTAACAAGACAATATCCCTTTACACTTTGGAGCCAAAAAAACATTGTTGAAGTCATTGAAAAACATGTGACTTCGAATTGCAGATAAATATAAAATTTGATAACCCCTACTTGCATGGCAAGATAATTTACCCATTATATTTCTCTAGCCATGTAGTATACACCTCATATGAGGGCCATTGGAACTCAAACCTTTTCAACCTTATTTACATTAGCATTATACCTTGCATCCAAGGTTATTTTAGTTTCCTTGAAGAAACTATCCAAACTTGACTCTAATTTAATTAATTTATCCAGGCTACTGTTCAGCAAAACTGAGTCAAGTTCACCATTTGCCAAAATTGAAGCACCTAAAGAAGGTAATATACTATTGAAGTCAAATTTCCATTGACCAAATGCTTTGATGTTTCCATTATCATCCAATATCTTGGGCATCAAAGCCTCCTCCAATGTTTGAAAGGAATTTGACTTACTCTTGAGTTGAATGTCTAATTTTGTCTGATATGTTGATATATCACTTAATAGTCCTAGCACTTCATGAGCAGTTGGCAATTCTACAGTGGCATTGGGATCAAAGTTAGCATGCATATATATCCCTCCCATTGTTGACACCCTAGGAATCCATGTGCTCAATACTTCTTTCAAATTGTCCTCATGTTGCATGTGGTTGGTATAAGCATTTCTCAAATTGTTGTAACCTGCCCATGTGTCATCCAATTTTCTTAAGATTCTTGTCAATCTATGATCCAACAAGTAATCAACAAGGTTGACCATCTTTTTTTTGGACCCCTTTTAGCTACTTTCTTTGCTTCCCTACTTTGTTATAATTGTTCCTTCAACTCCTTTATTCTTAAGGAGAATGTCTCCCTATCCTGGAATGTTGTATCAACTGAATTCGATTGAGGGGTGATAGGCTGTGAAGCTAAGTTACCGGTTTGCGTTCAAGGACGGGTACAAGAACCCGGTACGTGGGTACGTGAAAAAAAAATTTAGGGGTTTGGGTACATATGGATACATCTGTGTAATATATATATATATATATATATATATATATATATATATATATATTATATACAAAGAAAAAGAGAAATATACAGAATTGTAAAACTAAATCATTTCATAGTATGATACTTCATCATTGATCAATGCCAAATGCCAAAGATAAATATTAAATGCTAATTCAATTGATAGTTGAAAAATATTCAAATAAGCCATATCAATGATATCATATAAGTCTATGTTCATGATTCCAATGGAAATCATCACAATTACTGAATTACAAAATGCAGTTTATGAAATATGATTCAATGTTCATTGCATAGCAGCAAAAATCTTTTGGGGAAAAAATCGGCAAACCAAAAGTATAAGATTTTTTGAAAAAATCGTGAAAAAATAGGATTTAAAAAAAAAATGTAAAAGATTGTAGAACAAGAGATAAAAACTGTTTTTTTTTAAATTGAAAGGCATTTCCATAGCATAGAGATATAGAGAGCAAATAAAATAAAGAGTTTAACCAATGAATTGTAGAAAATAGATTTTTGTAATTTATATTTATATCGTTGATTACATTCATTGCATTGCACATCTTTCAAATTCAAAGCATTACTTCGCATTGCATAACTAATAACTAGATGTTGATAGATGACAAAATTTCAATTACAATATAGTTTTTTACAAAGTCAACCTAATAAATTATGCAATTACTTCACATTGCATAACTAATAACTAGGAGCAGCTGCCAATTGCATTATCTTGTCATGGCATTCCATGAGACCACATTTCTTTGAGGCATTTTTTCAAACACTTCACTGCCTTGTCTATGCTACGAAATTTTTCATACATGTCTACCAAAGCATTTTATCAAACAATTCACTTGCTTGCTGCTATGGCTAAAAGCCTAAAACAGGTGCTTTCAAACAAGCTATGGATGCTTGGGAAAAATCTATCAAAGCATAATAATAAGCAATAGCATAGACAAGGCACTGAACTGTTTGAAAAAATGTCTCAAAGAAATGTGGTCTCATAGTGATGGAATGCCATGATGAATGCCTATGGCGATGGATTGTCATGGCATTCCATCACCATGAGGACACATTTCTTTGAGTCATCTTTTCCAACAATTCACTGCCTTGTCTATGGTACGACATTTTTCATACATATTTACCAGAGCATTTTATCAAACAATTCATTGCCTTGCTGCTATGGCTAAAAGCCTAAAACAAGTGCTTTTGAACAAGCTATGGATGCTTGCAAAAAATCTATCAAAGCATAATAGTAAGCAATAGCATAGACAAGTCAGTGAACTGTTTGAAAAAATGCCTCAAAGAAATGTGGGTTCATGGTGACATTCCATCACCATGAGACCGCATTTCTTTGAGGCATTTTTTCAAACGGTTCACTACCTTATCTATGCTACGACATTTTTCATACATGTCTACTAAAGTATTTTATCAAACAATTCACTGCCTTGCTGCTATGGCTAAAAGCCTAAAACAGATGCTTTCGAACAAGCTATGGATGCTTGGAAAAAATCTGTCAAAGCATAATAGTAAGCAATAGCATAGACAAGGCAATGAACTGTTTGAAAAAATGCCTCAAAGAAATGTGGTCTCATGGTGATGGAAGGCCATGACAAGCCATAGACAAGGCAGTGAACTGTTTGAAAAAATGCCTCAAAGAAATGCGGTCTCATGGTGATGGTTGTCATGGGACTCCATCACCATGAGACTGCATTTCTTTGAGGCATTTTTTCAAACAGTTCACTACCTTGTTTACGCTACCACATTTTTCATACATGTCTACCAAAGCATTTTATCAAACAGTTCACTGCCTTGCTGCTATGGCTAAAAGCCTAAAACAAGTGTTTTCGAACAAGCTATGGATGCTTGGAAAAAATCTATCAAAGCATAATAGTAAGCAACAAGCTATTGTCTCATCGTTTTTATTCACGTGAAAATCAACACGATTTTATTCGCATTTTTTTGTAGGTTTTAAATGCATTTTTTGGCGATTTTGCAATTTTAAATGGGAAAAAATCGGGGAAAAAATCATCCAGCCTGCAGATTTTTTAAAAATCATGATTAATCAAGTTTTTTTCAGATTTCTGCTTCTATGGTTCATTGTTCATAATCATCAAAAGGATTATCAAAAAAATGAAAATCATCATGACTTGGATTTTCAGTGGCTTCAACTTCAAAATCATCATCATTTGAAACCCAAAGCGGTTCCACTTGCACTAGATGCACCATGTAGTATGTCATCATTATCATCCACATCATCCATAGTGGCTGTAGCAAGATCCTAAATGGTTGCATCCAAGTCAGTAGATTCGACTGCTACATCCCAAAGCTTCGTTGCCCCCTACTTGTATTGAGGATCCTTACGTGACAGAAGACACAAATTGGAATGAATATACACCAAGTCTTCAGCTCTTTTTGCAGCCAACCGGTTACGCTTCACTGAGTGGATAAAGGGAGCATGCACTCCAATTTTGTTCAACGGCAGAAGAGCTTGCAACTTGGAGAGAAAACCAACAAAATAAAAAATGCAAGATAAATTCAAGAACGTTAAGTGTTAAATTCTACAATACAAGTGGCAAAAAAAAAACTTACTTGTGAGAGGATCTTGATTGCAAGAGGTTGGAGGTACATATAATCTTGACCATGGAGGTACCACCATGTAATAGCATCCATTTTGTATTGGTCTTTGACAATAGAAGGGGTATGATTTTTCCCTGAGATAAACAATCCAAATTTTCATAAAACTTGTCTGCACTTTTGGATCAGTGAAGAGTCTACTAAATGCCCTCTTATACCCATTAGCAACTTCAAAATCTCTATATGGCGATATTCTCCCTAGGATAGAAATTACTTATGTGGTATAGTACCTCAGAGATAGGGCATATGCAAGGAGGTGCAATGGTGTTGTCAACTTGTTCCAACGATGAAGAACGATTGCTTCCACCCCTTTGTAAAAGGTGTCTTCAGGATCATTCTCTCTTTTGTATTTTCATTCTTATTTTCTCCAACATCGTGTCCATGCTATCATAGACATCCCCCAAGCATGGTTCATTTGTATCAGCAAACCAAAGCATAGACATGATAGGTTCGGTGAACTCCAATACATAATTCACACAATCCCACCACTCGTCATCCAAGATCAATGCCTTGACCTTTTGGGCCCTCTCTGAATTTGATTGTTTCCATATACCCCATTGGTTGCTAATAACCATTTGACTCAATGCCTCTTTCACCTTCACAAGTCGTCTCAGAACAATTGTGTGAGATGCAAACCAGGTCTCAGCAACCTAAGAAAATGTTAATAGTAAGTTAATAACACATTTAAAATATATAAATAACGCAAAAAAATATTTTATTGAATTATGTAAAACATGACATAAATGAAACTAAATAAATTAAATTTGCCTTCAAAAATTCCAATCTTGAAAAATTTCTGAAAAATTGTTTGTGACATATGGTGGTTTGTCACAAACATTTGGATCTCCTCGGCCTCCTGATATATTTCTTTCACCCACTCTATTTGGTTGCCAATTGCTTGCATCACCAAATTGAGGGAGTGTATGGTGCACGGTCTCCAAAAGATGTGATCATATCTAGCCTCTACCAAAGCACCTACAGCCCTGCAAACTTTAGCATTGTCCGTAATTACTTGGACAACATTTTCATTACCCACCATCTCTATGGAGTCTATGAGAATCCTGGAAATGAACTCTGCATCTTTCACTTCCCCTTCATAGTCAACCGCCCTCAAAAACATTGCCCCCTTGGGGACACTACAATAACATTGATCAATGGACGGTTTTTGCAATCTTTCCATCCATCGAAAACAATAGATACACCTATTTCAATCCAAGAATCTCTAATTGGTTTCAGTTGGGCCTCTATAGATTTCTTCTCTTTTTGCAATAAGGTGGTATGCACCTTTTCATACCCAGGACTTGTGAAACCAGGAGGTGCACTATTTATTGCTGACACCATGTCCTGCCAATATGGTGATCTCACCAAGTTGAATGGAAGACCATTGGCATAGAGGAAACGTGCAATTTTTTCTTCAGTAATATCTCTTGCCTCCATTTTAAATGCCCTCTCCAATGGACCTCTCTTGCGGGTGGTGATTTGTGGTTCTTCATCTTCATCTTCCGTAGAGGGCATAGGTAATAAGGGATGTTTGGAGGCCGTAACTGTCTGAGAGGGTAATGTCCTTGTTTTTTTCTTTCCGGAACTATAACCAATTTGTTTTCCTTTTGCAATCAATTTGTCAGCATCTTCTTGTTCTTTTATAAATCCTGCTATTTGTATAGCAGGCAACCCCTTCTTATCTAGGCCCTCACACATATTAATCCCTTTACCACCACGGCCCATAAAATGAAGTTTCACTCAATAATAGGAGCTATTATATTGTGCATTGCAAAAATTACACTTCCAAACAAACCCCCCACCTCCAGGAAGTTGTGAAATTCTTGTGGTATGTCTCCGTAAAGGAGATCCTTTATCAATTTTGAATTTTTGACTTTCCTCCCCACCCACTGAACTTTGACTACTAGCCATTGTTGCAATCTATAAAAAAAATGAAAAAAAATAAACATACTTGAAAAACTTCTTCACAAACTTGAAAAAATCCATCAAAAACTTGAAAAAATTAATCAAAACACTAAAGAATAGGGTTTAAATACATACCTTAAACACTTAAATCTCCTTAGTGGAAGCTATTTGGCACTCCACAATCGATCTCCTTTGAATACAATCACCTCCCTTCAAAATGTCAAGATGGAGAGAAAATATGGTGAGAGCAAAATGAGAGGTAAAAATGAAATGTATGTGTGTTTAAAGGCTTCATATTGAGCCGTTTTAAGGTTAGGAGGAAAACAAAAAATTACAAAATATTTTTTAATCAAGTTTGGGCCCACTTTTTTTGACTTGGCCCGTGGGTTCGCCAGGGTTCGTGTTGGGTGCGCACAGGGTGCGTGCCCAACACTGTGGGTTCGCACAAGTGCGCGAGTGTGCACACCCTGGCAAACCCACAGTGTTGGGCGCACACCTTGTGCGCACCCAACACGTATGCATACCCGAACCGGCTTTGGGGCCTGCAGGTACGAACCCTACATCTTAGCTATGAAGTGATGCTCTAAGGAGGGAGTAAGAATTGCACCCTATTATATTCTTGCAACAACTTTATGTGATTCTTTTGTAATTTTTCAAAATCAGCTTGCAAATTCTTCGTTACTTCTTCACTAAACAAAGCAATGCTTACTAACAAGGATGTTTGCTTTAGGAGCACTTGTATCTGCAAGTCTCCTAACAATGAGGTTACCTGTAAGCTCCTTGACATCCTTTGCAGCTTGAGGTTTCTTGGTTTTTGAAGCAACTACCCATATTGCCAATGTTTCAAATTTTGTGCTAAATCCAAACCCAAAATATAAGTCTTTGGCCTACTCCTCAAATGTTAGCAATTCCTCATCAATTTCTTGCCTCCTAATGTGTCCAAAGCAGGCAATGTCTCATCGTGACAACAGAAGACAACCACTCTCTTGCACTCTCTTGCACAATTCTTCTTCCTTCCTCAAGAGTAATGTTGTTGACATGAAAGTGAACCTCCTTCATAACCTTCTAAGACATTTGTTGCATTTCCTCATCTATGGCTTCTCCTTTCTCTTTATTTAGCTTCTTGAGCAAAAGCTCAATTTTGTTCTTGGTTAGGAAGTTCTTAAATTCTTTGGACTTCACAAACTTTTCATCTGTCAAAAATTCAATACAAGCAAGGGCTCTTATATCACTTGCTACATTACCACCAACCCTTAGGTCAACTATCATTTTGTCTTGTGGAGGATCATCAATTCGAACTCTTGGAGGGGAAACTAAGATTTGATTGACCTCTTCAATGTTCGATATATTCTCTCCTATCTCCTCTGATTTAGCATAATCAACTAAATAATCCACCAAGGTTTGAACACCATCTAGTTGTCTTGGAGTTGTTTACTGGCATCTCATACTATTTAACAGGTTGTTCAACTTCTTGTTTTGCTTGTTGTGCTTCTACTCTAATTGGTTTTTGGGCTTGTGCAAAAACCTTGGGAGGAAGAATGGCAAAGTTATCCAGTGTAATATCCTCCTCATATTTTTTTTATTTGTAACACAAGAACTTCACCTATTAACGTTAGCTTAATGAAAGATAAGAAAACTAGAATGCAACCCTTCACTTTTTGATCACCCAGATCCCGGAGTGAGCAAGGTGAGAGCAAAGCTAGAAATACAATGATATTGGCAGCAAGCCGACCAATATAGAAAATGGAAGTACTTAGGTGACAAGCCAGCCTCTTCCACTTTTCAGCAAGCTACAATGAAAGTAAATGGAAATGAAATTGCTTAGGCAGAAAGCCAGCCTCTTCCACTTTTTAGTGAGAATAGAAAGCAAAGTGCAGAAATGGAAAGAGTTGATCAGTACTACTGAATCAGCGTTAGAATATTAAGAACTTATGCACTGAAAACGGAGATATTCTTATCAACTTGAAGGCCCAAATGTTAGACAATATCCTCCAAGGCAAATACAAAGATAACCATCAAGAAAATATGACAAATGAAGGAAATATCAAGTCTGATACAGAAGATCAGCGTTCTGATTTTTTGACCAGCAAGCCCTAGAAACACCAAAATGCTCGTATCTCCCTCAAATCTTCTCCAAATTACCCCAAACTGAAAGCAATAGATGCCTAGAGGCTAGGCGTCCAATCTCCAACAGCAAGAACACTCTAAACAACACTTATTATTTGAGCACGCATCCCAACGCATGAACAGCAAGTGATTTAACCTCCTTGAGAAGGGAGACCTCAAGCGAAAAATCAACCACACCTTCTAAAATCATCAAAACAGGAGCATAGCGATGCCCAAGAGCTAGGAATCCAATGAGTCAGTACCCACAAAAATTGCTCCAATCCTCAAAAAGATGTAAATCAAAACGTGCTACAGCCATACTCTAAACCAGCAACATGAAAACTGAAGATAACACACCAAAATGAGCAGAAACTAAAAGCAAACTCACTACCACACCAAAATCAGAAAATGTCGAATGAAGCCATCTCTGTTGAACTTGAGTCTCTATCTGCAACCTCAGAGTGAAGAAGCAATCACTGATCAGCTAGAAGCTATCTCTCAAGCCCGAAACTAAGAAAAGCTAGGAGGTATTTCAACCCCGAAGCAAAAGTCTAGATAAAATCCGGCAACACTTCATTATAGATGAATAATGGATACCAAATGAAGAGGCAAGGCCCTATATAAATAGCTTTTCCAACCCAAAAATTTGAATTACGATTTCCCTCCAAAAGGGACGCCCACATGAAGGAGATTAAAATAATCTTTTAAAATCAACTTTGACTTAGACTTGGGCGCCCAATTCCTCTTTGCAAATTAAACTTTATAAAATGCAATTTAAATATCAACTTGGACGTCCAAAGAGGAAAAACACTTTAAAAACAACTTAAGTTATCCTTTCTAGGCGTTGGGGGCCAAAAGGGCACAATTAAAATATAACTTAAGTTATTAACTTGCCAAAACTGGCTCCAAGAAAGCTAGAGACACATTTGCATATTTTGCCCTACCAGAAATAGACACTAAGTACTGAACTGTTGTTAAGACTGCATTGCCAAAAATAGCATACTACTAAAAATAGTGACTTCAAACTCCATTAGAGCACAAACTGAGCAGCCATCGTAACTTACTAAAAATAGTAAGTCCAAAAATGTCCTCTGATGAAAAGCATGTTGCACCATTTTGAAGCCCTCTGAAAACCCAGAAAGACCCAAAAATCCCTCTACCAAATTCCTACATGCAATCCCCTAAAAACTCAAAAGAAACCTCCTAGAAAACAGGAAACCCTAATTCTGCCTCCAACTAGCCTACGGACCTCCAAGATAGGCTAACGGTCACCAAAAGGAACTACTACTGAGAAGGGGACATTACATCCAGCATGGTTTGCATTTTGATAATGAGATCTTGAATCTCTCTATATGCTCCCTGTTGGTGTGCGTTTTAATACCCACCGAACACAGAATAAAATGCCCAAAGACACTCTATCCTCTCTTGAAAAATCACCGCGTATGCTAAGATTGCGAGAAGATCATATGGTGATTCCAAGGTTTCTTTTGTCAGGTCTTGACGTGTGGATAAGATCAGTGGGCATTGTGATTTGCTAGTAATCACAAGGGGACTTACGTTAGAGTTTATTTGCAAGCTAAGGACTTAGACGGTTTTGACATTGAAGGCTCTTTCTTTTTGGGTTTTCTCAATTTTAGGATTTCCAAAAAAAAATGTAAAAATAGATAAGAGTTTAGGAGTGCTAATCTAATCCTAAGAATTCAAGAGACGGCGATGATTGGGTGAAACAAGGAACCACACTTTGTTTCGCCTCCTTGGGACAACTACGCAAAGTGGGTGCAATCTTCTAGGGGTGTGATTATGATTTTCATGTCCAGAATAAGACTGAAGTTAAGCATCCACAATTTAAGAGCTCAGGCTAACTTTACGCATTGGATACAAATCATCTATCCAAAGAAAGTATGAGCTAGATTTCACCAATCACCACTATCAGATCTATCATTCATTTAACAAACATTCAAATAAAATTCTACTCTAATTCTAATCTAAGTGTTGAAGGAGATATGTAACCTTGCACACCACTTGAAAATAAAAGTGATTCAAAGCAAATCATGCATAAGAGCTTTTATTAATGGAAATGGTCTAACGCAACAATTTCATATTACTCACTTCACAATTTACAAATGAGGGGCGAGCTCAATTTATAGGCTCCCCGATTACAATTCAATGGCCAAGATTGATTTAGGATCAACGGTCGAGATTACAAAATAAAACCCTAATTAGGGTTTGTCATAATTAACTACCTCTCGACCAATGAGAAAATTACATTTTGGGACACTTGTCCTTCTTGCTAAATATAAACCAATTCCATGGATAAGTCAGGTTCATTGAACCTAGACATGTTAACTTGGAACAATTTGATTAGTTGGAAGATGACGAGGCGCCACCTCAGCGTGCTGGATGTCCTCCTTGGTCTCCTTGTTCTTTCTCCATGCACTTGCCTTAGAATATCTTTCCTTGCCGATGACTTTGTCCTTTGTGTTTGTTCCTTCCTAGCTTTGATCTTGGATTTCCTTCGGGATTTTGATTTCTTCTTCTCACTTGCATCAGAATCTAGAAGTCTTCCCTTGGAGCAGTTATTGAACTTTTCCTTCCTGATTGCTTTGAAATTCCTTCAAGTGCCTTGAATTTGGAGAAAAGCTCTCCTGTGCTTTCGCCAAAATGGAGGAAATTGGAACTTTCTCTGTGAAGTAGTTCCCATACTTAGCCAAATTTTGGCTATTCAATTTTGTCTTGTAACACCTTCATGTGGACCATTCAACACTTAGCCAAGATTTTGGCCATCTTTATGCTCGAATGAACTTTGCCTGTGGATTTGTCTTTAATTTCGAGTTTGGCTTGTGCTAAGTAGGGCAGACTCCATCCTTGGGCAAGAATTTTATTCATTTCTTCCTTATTCCTATTCATTTTTCTTGTTTTCTTTCCAACACTTAGTCAAAATTTGATCCTTTTATTGTAGGAAAATTCCACACTTAGCCAATTTTATGAGTTTTCCTTGGCGGACTTCATAGTTGTTGCGCCACTTTGCTCATTTGTTAAGGCGGAGTTTGTCTTCCTTGTGCTATTCCCATCTTGCTCTCAGGCGGACTTCATCTTCTCTTGGACAAGGCGGACTTTGAAGTTGGCTGGACAAGATGCATTTTCCTCTAAGAGTACTTGATCTTGTGGCTGGACATCTTCATGGCGGACTTCACCAATGCTTGGACATGCTTCCCTGTTGGAAGGCGGACTTTGCCTTGTGCCTGCCATTGCTTTGGGTGAACTTTGCCAATGCTTAGACACTTCCTTTCCTGTGGCGTACTTTATACTTAACCAAACATCCGACTTAGTCAAAATTTTCAAACTTTCTCTCTCCTTCTGGGTTGGACGGACTTGGAGGTTTCTCTGCCATTTTGCATTTATGTCCATGCCTTAGAAATTTATTTCATGTTGAGTTGGGCGGACTTCGTGTTTGCCTTGCCATACACTCTTCCTTCCGTGCCAAAGAATTTTATTCTGTCATGCCGACGAGTGAATTTCATGCTAGCTTGATCCCCTCTCTCTCTAGGCATATTTTTTATCCATGCCTTAGAAAAATTTCCTCTCCCAAAGTTGGGCGGACTTCAGCCTCTCCTTGACATTGGCGCACTTTAGCCTTGCCTTGTCCAAGGGCGGACTTGGACATCTTCAATTTAGCCTTGGCGAACTTCATGATTGGTTGGCCATGTTGGGCGAAGCTACTCATTGCTTAGAGAATTTTCTTGACACTTAACCAAATTTTGAAAATTTATTCTCAACACTTAGCCAATTTTCGAAGTTTTTTCTCCCCAAGGTATCAACACTTAGCCAATTTTTGAGTTTTTCTTGGCGGACTTCCTGCTTGGCCGGACATACTTGGGCGTACTTCCTGCTTGGCCGGACAGTTTTTTCTTTGTGCTGGGCGGACTTCATCATGTTCATGCCATTTTTATTTTTTTTGCATGTTGCTGGGCGGACTTGCTAGCCTTCTTGCCATTGACATTTTTGGACGGACTTTGACCTCACCTTGCCATGGGCGGACTTCAGCCTTGGCTCGCCATTCTTTCCTCATGGGCGCCCTTCATCAAACTTAGCCATTTTCACCAAAATTTTGCTATTTTACCTTGATTTTCATGATTTCTGGAGGCGTGTTGACTTCATGCTCTGTGGGATCCCAAAATAGAAACTTTCCAAAAATAGAAAAAGCAAAAAGCATCCCTAAAAAATAGGAATTCCACAATGGCCTAAAAATGCCAAAAAGCAAAAAAGCAGAATCCCTAAAAAATAGGAAGTGTCAAAATTGACTCAAAGCAATGGCGTTCCTCGTCTACCAGTCCTTCTAAGCACTTCCATGACATCTAGGCACTGATACGGGCTTGAATTCTCTACTTGGCTCAGATGATTTCTACAAAACTCTAACTCCTCATTGTAAATAAATGGTGATAAGCAGTTGCGCTGCCAAGGCAAAAACTGAAAAAGCAAAAAGAAGGGGGTCCCCATTTGCAATGGGGCGATGTGTGAAATAGGTCACAACACTCCCTAGTAATTTGGATCAGCCTTTTTCCCTTGCTCTTCCCCCATAAAAATTGCACACCATTGTTCTTTTCTTGCTTTAACCTCTAAATTAGAGATGCAATTTCTGATTATATCTTCACTTCTATCAAACTCATGATAGAAGTTGGACTTCTTCACCCCTCACCCGATCTAATCAACATAATTCCTTTTCCTATCGACCCTAATTCTGTAAGCTTGTAATAGAGGATATAACAACTCCAACCCCTCCTTAGCAATGACCAAAAAAACAAAGAAACAAGGATCCCTTCTTGTGGGTTCTCAAATGAAATTTATCTGTCTCATTTAGATGCCACATGATCTCAAGAAATGCAACTCTATTTGGCACGCTCCTTGGCAATATGTGAGGTTGCAATGGAGCACCATAAACTTTGATGACTATGGCATTAGAGTGAAGGAATCAATCATCCCAATTATGGTTCACTCCTACCTTAGACTCTTCATCCTTGGGTCTCAAAAATTTCATCACTTTGTCAAATATCCTACTAGTTTGAAATCCCAAATTTCTTAGAATTACATGTACAAAAAATTCTTCAAACATCACATAATTTGAGGACTGGAAATGCATGTCCCAAATGTATATCCATCCTTGAGCTAGCAACGGGACTCCTTCAGCATTATGCAGCTTCAATTGCATTGCAGCACTCCAAATAGCTTTCACACTATACAGAAGGAGGTGACACAACAAGGAATACCACTTGAAGTACATTATTTTGCCATCACCTTTTATTGCCATTAGTTCCTTGTGGATTAATTTTGCAATGAAAGTGGCAAAGTCAAAACTTCTATTCAAGTCTCTATGTTGGATGTCAACTACCATCATCATCGGGTGGATTGGCACCTATGCCTTGAAGTCCACAACCAAGACCTAGCATAGCGCATAGTAGGTGTTGATGAAGTAGTCTTCAAAAATATCAATGTTGAAAGGTTCAACTTCATCTTTGGCAAATATCACAAGTTTCCTATCCTTGTCCCTTTTCCTGTGATGAAGAAGCCACATGACCTTATAACTATACTTGTCCCTAGCATATTCTTTGCATAATGAATTGAAATCTATGGGGACACTGGAAGTTACATTCAGATCGAATGCTTCGCAAATGAATTCTCTATCCAACCTTATCAAGGGACCACCCTTATCATTCAATATTGCCCTAGGCTGCAGATCATACCTCTTAGGAATTGCTCTTATCAAGTCCACATTAACAAAGACGTTTGGCACCATCAATCTTCCTAGGTCCAAATTCCATTTATTCAATATAGGTCTTGCAGCATTGCTCCTCCTATGGCAATAATTGAACAAATTCCAACCCTAAGCAAGGATGGTTGCATCCCTCATAGATTGCAGACGTCCGTGGTCTAAGTGGACCGAACTATTAAACACTAAATTTCCTATTCACTTAGATTTATCCGCAAATGTCCAATTCACTTCAATTTACCCACAATTGTGGGGTTTCCTATCAGTGGTGAACTTCATTCTTTTTTAATTCTATAGTTCGACCTTCAAACTTAAAATTTGAATGAGCATTTAATTCTTTTACGAAAGTCCAAGGCCCATTTGAACCAAATATTCAATGAAACATAACTTACTCGTTCACCTATAATTTTCCACAATCGTACTTTAATGACATCATCAATACATCATGCATATGTCATCAATCTTATCAATCAATTGAATGACCAATTTTAAGGGAATGACATCATCTTCCTTTATGATGACATCATTAGTAGGGATTTCATCTCAACCCAGTATTTACTTTTTAAATTTTCATATCCCTTAGCATCTCCACATCTGATAAACAACCGAATTAGCCGCAATTGCGGGAAAACGACTCCTAACTACATCAATGCTAAAGTCAATGGAAAATGACCATTTGAATTCGAATTTAGAACGCAAATTTGACAAAGTCAATTAAAGGATGCAGAAAAGGGATTTTCATCTTAAGCATAAAAGAAACTTACTAAATTTTGCTTAAATAATTTGAAAACGTATTCCCATTGGATTCAATTAATGCTCACCCACTCCTCGATCGCATTAAATGTTTTTTTTCTTTTCTTGATTTTCTCTATTTTAAAGTTATTTTATCATAACCGTCTTGCCACAAAAGAAAATTCAAAGAGCAAAGACAAGTTAAAGAGCATAACAGAAAGGAGAAGAATGAATATGAAGGTGAGCATTGCAAATTTGACAAGCAAATTGTTGAAAGCAAAACACAGAAGAAGCATAGAGGTTCATAGAGTTGTACACCTACTTTTCACAAAGGTTTGACGATTGTTGAAACAACCAAGTACGCCACCCGACTAAACCATAATGTGAAATTATAAATTTTCTACGACAAAGCTACAATTGGGTTTAAAAACAATAAGAATTGGAATTATTAATTTTTACCCAATCCAAAAAGGTGAATTCCTTTTATTGTGGTAAAAATGATTTCGTCATGGTAAAAATTTTAAATTCCTAATTAGGAAACAAAATCAACTCAAACCCTAGTCAAAATTATTAGGCTAATTGCAGACCTTTTGCCACTTGTAGGACCAATGAGCAAAAGAGCTAAAGACATGAAGTTTCAATTTCAAGGAGTAATTCACAAATTGAAGATATTACCTAGGTTTGGCATTACCTCTAACACCAATCTAAATATGGATGAGTTCCATGAAAGAATTTCTGCTGAAAACAAAAATCCTTGGGCCAAGAATATAGCTAGAAGTGGACTACACTGAGTTTTTGGGTTCCCTATGTCCCTAGAATCTATAGAACTCATAGTGGAATGCATTCACAGATATGATGTCAATAAAAGGTTGGTTGTTCATGAGGGAAGAAAGTATGCGGAATTAACACCCAAAGGCATTGCCAAAACATTTAACATTCCCATGCACTCGATAATACAACCTTTCGAAAAGGATAAGTCTGCAAGTGAATTCAAGAAGAACAAAGAAAAATGTAAAAGGTCAATACATGTTGGATAGGTGTTGGAGGACAAAAGGCCAAAATCTATTTTGAAGATGCCTAAAACTTTGTATAGGAGTGATTTCAAAAGTGAGATAAGTGACGTAATCACTCTATTAAGCAAAGTAGCCAAATTGCCTACATCAAGCACTTTCAACCCATGGATGTTTGGGTACATTAAGACTGTGAAAGACGGAACCAAAATGATTCATTGGGCCCAAGTTGTTAGTGACTCCATTCACGAATAGATGGTAAAATGGAGGAAAACCAAAATTTTCTACATGACTTCATATGTTGTCTATTCCTGCGTTGCTAGAGCACAATTTGCTATGTTAACGAGGAATGGTGTACTAGGCAATGGGCCTGGGAAAAATTTGGTTTATAAATACTATCCGCAATTAATATTGAAGCAATCAATCCAACAATTCAGCAGATATAATGATGCCTTTGCACTGTGTTTAATAAGGACAATGAAAGGAGATAAAGCAAAGAGTATTTATGGATGCACAAAGTGATATTCATCCACGTGGAAGTTGTTTCATTCCATTTCCCAATGGAAGGATTCACTGAAACGCCATTCATGTTACCTCGGTATCCTTAAAATAAGATAATCTTGTTGGAATTGTCAAGGAATTGTCAAGGCAAACCATTGAGTCACATGAAGCTTTTGAGGCATTACACCGCGGAGGGAATGTCAAATTCCCAATCAGCATGGACTAGTATAAGTGCAATGCACTTGCAAATGCCAAAGAATCAGAAAAAGAATTGCAATTGTTGGGATTAAAGCCATTTGAACTAGCTACGCGAAGTTATGACCCTTATTATCAAATGGAGAGACACATTAATAAGATCAAACATGAACCTAACATAGAGGACTTTTGGCCCAATTGTGTGAATGATAATGAGGTTAGCAAAAGGAATTATCAAAGATTGACTTCAAAGCAAATGAAGACCCTGGGTACTCACGTTGTACCTCCACAAATTAACGATGATGATGGAAATGTATTACATCCTAGATATGAGGGCAATAGGATTTTTTATCAACACCTACTGGATCCTGACTGGTCTCAACCTGAGATTACGTCAATTGAAGAAATTTCCAAACACATATTGGAAGCAAGTAAAGTATGATTGAATCAATGTGCTCAGGCATTGAAATTAAGGGGTGTTGTACAACAGTAAAAAGGGGAAAAGGAAAACACAAGATGATGTTGATTTTGATGATTGTTTGGTAAAAAGAAAAAGTGGAAGAAGCTAAAGTTATTGAAGCAAAAAAGTTGGTAGGGTTAGAGAAAGAAATAGCCTCATATGAAGAAATAATTGTTGCCAAAGCATGAGAAGATCCAAGTCAACTAGTAAGAGCCATTCCCATAAATTTAATTGGATTATCGAAAGTAGCATCCAATACGACATTATCACATGCAAAAGTATTCATTCCAACTGCTCAACAAAAAATTCAAGGTTCTTTGCAAACTGTTTCTACTAGAAAATCAAAGGGTAAGAATGTACTCGAAACTTCCACTCCAGTTTATACTAAAGAAAGTTTTATTCCCTCATCTTCGGTTCTATCAGACTTGCAGCCAACAAAATAGGAAACTAGGACAGAACAAAGGACAATTGATGAAAACCCTACAAAAGTAGAGGAACAAAATTACGGAAAAGGTACCACAAAATTATAAAAGTCAAGCAAGAAATGCAAGACGCTCAAAAGGTCAAAGAACCAATAGAGATTCACAAATTTCCTCTACCTGAAGTTATCAAATTGACAGATGACGAAGGGGAAGCATACATAGATGTTGGATCCATTTTTTGAATTCAATCAGCTCATTCCATTATATTTCCTAGAATGAGTAGAGAAGATCCCATTTTTGATGAAGTGTTTCAAGTGAATAAAGGAGTATCTCATAATGTTCATATTGAACAAATGGAGATAACCCTATTCTTTCAAAGCCTATCTGAAGAAATGAATAAAGAAATACTATCTGAAGACATAGATGTTGGATCCATTTTTTGAATTCAATCGGCTCATTCCATTATATTTCCTAGAATAAGTAGAGAAGATCTCATTTTTGATGAAGTGTTTCAAGTGAATAAAGGAGTATCTCATAGTGTTGATATTGAACAAATGGAGATGGCTTCAAATAACCCTATTCTTTCAAATACTATCTGAAGAAATAAATAAAGAAATAATTGATGAGAAAGTGCAAGAAGTTGGCCATGAATGTGAACATGCAGACCAGCAACAGCAAAGACATCAAGATGAACCAATTAATCCTGAAACTAGGAATATAAGAGAATACATGAGAAAATATAGATCAGCAACAACAAGAAGATCCTATACAAGTGGAAGATAGAAAGAGAGCTTGGACAAGAAAAGGATAAAGATGATATAGCAAATACAGAACAGGAAATTCTTGAGCAGCAACAAGTGCGGAATGATACTCCGACTGAATAGAGAGGTTCAACTCAGAGTGAAGTTCATGAAGAAGAATAAGTACCTAGACAACATCAATCTCCAGTCCAAAGTCCAAGACAAGAAGAGCACGTGGAAACCCAATTAGAGCAAAACCAAGGGGAGGAACAGATGATAGATATTCCTAGTTGGCTTGCTACTGAAGTGCAACATGTACAGAGTGTGCAATTGGTCCCGTTTGATTTCAAAAGCTTGTTCCAAGAGGAAGAAACCGCAAAACCAAAATGAAAAGCAAGGGTAATATCCTCTATAAGAAGAGATGCCATAAATGCTAGGATTGTTCAAAAAGCTATCCCATTGGTAGAGAAATATGTTGGAGTACAAGACCACTGAGGGGGCGGGGCCCGGGGGAGGGGTGAATTAGTGGTCTAATAAAACCAATTTCAACACACCTGATTACACAAAGTCTCTAGATGTTGTATGTTACCAAAATCACAAAGATGTGCAAATCAGAATACCACATTTAAATCGGGAATGATCAGCCATGAACAAAGCAACACATAATCAAGAAGAATCAAGACACAGGATTTATGAGTGGAAAAACCCTAAAAGGGTGAAAAAAACCACTCTGAACAATTGCTCTATTAAAAAAATTGTTGTTTACAAATTGTATGCCTCACTGGCAATACAACAAGCCTCACTGGCTAACAGTTAAGCCTCACTAGCAACCATTCAAGCCTCACTGGCAAAACAAGCCTCACTGGCCAATCAACACTATTTCAGAAGAAAAAGAACAAACTAGAGGGTTACTCTGTTTCCATGCATATCACAGCTCTGTCAAACACCTATCCAACCTTACCATCGCATATGTCAACAATCAAATAAACACCAATCTATATAATTCATTGACTCCTCCTATGAAAAACATCAACCTTCTGGATAAGCAATTAACTTCATCTTCCTTTTTTTTGGTACAATGATTCACTGCACTGTAAACATATCTTCATAGTGCTCTAACTTTCAAATAGACTACTAACACTATAACCATATTGCCTTTGTTTTCATCAAACTCCAAACATTTGAGAACTCATTCAGATCAAACCACACTTGTAAACACTGTTTGTCAAAGTTTTCCAATCAGGACATCCATCTCATCTTCTTCAAAAACATTTCATCTTCAATCTATTCACCTTACACCTTGAAATACAAAGAGCCTCACTAGAATCAATATCTCAGAATATACTTTACTTCACATGCATATCAAAATAAAACCCTCACTACAATCAGCTGACAGTAGATAATCAAGATCATACAGGCTGAAACAAAACTCCTCAATTTGATACCATCAAAGACCATTTATCAGTCTACTCATCTTCAATCAAAGCTCCCATTTGTTTCATACATACTCTGCTCAGTTCTCTTCTTTGGATTATCTATGCACAGGCATGATATTGTTAACTGCTGAACCTTCTCACAGAGCATAAGCCTTCATCTAAATCAACATTATTCAATAGCTTTTCTTCATATTACGCACCACACACATCTTCTCCATGCAAAGACAAACAAAAGATCTCTTCTCAATTGGCGCCAACAGGTGACACTTCACATTCAAATAGAAACAAAATTGTAAAAGCAATCAAAACGTTTTGTCTCCTGTCAAAGCAGCTACCTGTCAAATTAAATCTTCAGGAAATAGCTGTTGAGAACATTTAAAACCTGACCTTAGATTTCATAAACCCGCTTTTAAAACATTTAAATTATAGCCCTTGATTTTAATATAAATGAAGGCATTTGAAGTCTTTACTTGTCGAGCAGGTTGCCACTAGGTATGAGGACCAGTTAAGCAATGCATTCAAACCCTTAAGAAAGTCACTTACAAAAACATTAACCTGCTATTCCGAGTTACCTTGCTTTTAGATTAAAAAGCAAATGTAATAAGCCTCTTTTTACAATACCCTTGATTTTAGGGTTTTAAACTCTTTACATATAATGTAACAAACCCTAGGCAAAACAAACTCCAATCCAATTGAGATCATGTAATGTAATGTCCCCAATTTAGCCCTACTCTCTTCTTGAGGTTTTAGCCTATTTCCGTACACTCGTAGGCCAAGCAAAATGGAAAATTAGGGTTTCCTATTTTTTAGGAGGTTTCAGATGCAGTTTTGAGGGCTTGCATGCAGGAGTTTTTGATGCATGTCTGGTGGAGCTTTCTGGTTTTTGGAGAGCTTTAGGATGAGGTAACATGCATATTAAGAATATGAAATGCAATTATGGCAGGTACTTTGCATGCAAGAATGGTTTTTGGGTTTTCAGAGAGCTTCACAATGGTGTAACATGCATCCCCATCTGACAACCTTTCCAGACACTTACTATTTATAGTAAGTCATGTTGGTTTCCTGGTTTGTGTTCAGAAGGCATTTGGAAACATTTACTATTTATAGTAAGTCATGATTACTGCTCAGTTGATGTTCAGATGAAGCTTTGCAAACTTACTATTTATGGCAATTTGCTATTTTTGGTAAGTCTATTTATAGCTGTATCATTCTAGCAGCAGTTCAATCATCTGCAGTCCACATTTCTATTTTTGGCAGTGAGGCTGTTCAGTTTGGCTTTCTGATGGTTTTGAAGTATACTTACTATTTTGAACATTTTCTATTTTTAGTAAGTCCTTTTGTGGCAATGGCATCATAATCAGCTTGCCAGTTATCAGTTTGCTATTTTAAGCAGTTCATCAGTTGCAGTTTGAGCATTGCACTTGGCTACCTCCTTGGACTAAGTGTCATACTTAGTCAATTTTATGTTTTGCATTTGTACCCCTTGCCTAGTCAATGAACTTTAAGTTGTTTTTAAAATGGGGTCATGAAGGGGGAAGCCTCATTAATCCACTTTAATATTTTATTAAAGTTTTTATTATTCCTCTAAATGGGACGATTTGGGAGAAATATGAAGAGTTTTAAATATTTCAAAAAGAAATGTTTTTTGAAATGGATGCCTCTTGGAGAAGTTGAAGAGTTTCTTGTTTGGAGGTTACAGTTGATTCATCTCCTCTATTGAAACTTATTTATTGATGCTTTTCTCATTCATTCGTATCTTGAAAAATTGAAAGTAAAGTTATGCTGCTGGTTTGAATCCAGAACCTGGCTAAGGGGGAGCTTAGCGAATTCAATCCATCCTTCGGGCCTGAAACTATGGCTTCCTAGGTGGATCATTGTGACTGTATTTCACCTTGAAGTACAGATGGAGCTTCAATTTGATAATATCGAACAGGTTGCTGATGTAAAGCATGTTTTCTGAGTTGCTGATTTGCCATGGCTGAAGCTAATTTCTGCTCATAGCTTCATTACAGATTTTTGTTTCATTTTGGGTACTGGCCCAAGCTGTTCAACTGTGGAGGGCACCCCTTTCTGCAAGTTTGCAGATTTTATCATCAAGTTTCTGATTTTTGAGAGAGAGTCGACCTCCTTGAGGGGCCGTACCATTTGGTTTTTGCATTGGAATTTGTGCTTTTTGTTTCCATCTATTTCTGGCTCGAATTTTCATTGGAGTTTGGATGCCTTGCTTCTAGCTATTGATCGATTGTGGTTTGGAGGCATTCCGAGCTGATTCGGAGGAGTTTCGTCTATTTTGGTAAATTCATAGCTTGCTGGTCTGATTTTCTGTACCTTTTGTTTCTGATCAGTTTAGTTAAGTTTTGTTATCATGCTGATTTGAACTTCAATTCTTCATCTATTCTAGTTGTAAATGTTAGAGGAAGTGATACTCTAACCATTGCTTGTTTTAAAAGCTTATCTTTGACATATTGCGGCTGTTTGATAATTGTTTGTAAGCTGATTAGTAGTACTAACAGCAATAGTTTACCTTGCTGCAATTTATTTTGTTGTATTCCCCCCACGAAAAATAAGTGGTTGTGTGGATTGTATATCCCCCACAGTTTAAGTGGAAGTGAGGTTAATTGGCTGGCTTGCCGCCTTCAAATAATTGTAATAATCACACCCACTAAATAAGTGGAGTATTCCCACCGCATGTGGATGCCTGCTCCAGCAGAAGAAGTTTTATTTCAGTTTAATATCTAGCACTCCATCGTATGTTAGCACCTCACCTTGCAAAAGGATCTTGCATGCACATTCTTGGTGTTGAGTTTAGCTCTCTATTTCAGTTGTTATCAAGTTATTAGATCCTAGGGATCCTCTAACCATATGCCCGCCCCTCCTCCTTAAGTGGTTTTAGGGCGCATTCTTGGTTAGAATTGTTTCAGCAGTGTTTTGGTTTAAAGCTAATTCTTAACGGGTGCATGATTGCATTGTTGTGAACTGAAAAAACAAAGGAAAAAATTAAGGGGAACATTTCATGTGACATCAGATGATCTTTGCAACTTACTGAATGATATTTGCATCAATACCACGATGAGATGAGCAAAGAAGCATCAACACCTTGAGATATAGAAACAACATTTTGTATCAACACCTTGAAGCAACACCACAAGACAATTCACTGCAACACCTTGCTGTCACCTTTGACATCCTTGAAGCAACATGAGATACCTTGAGGCAAGCATGAACAAGAGCAATTGTACTTTGAGATCAATGATTTGAGATCCATGACGAACAAGAGCAACTCCTTTGCACTTTGCAACCTTTGCATCAACCTTTGACTTTGAGACCCTCTATTTGATATCCATTGCCATCAATTACAAACCTTTGACATCAATGACAAAACATATAGGAGAAATGACCATATGGTTGATTATCAAATCACAACCATAAATTTAGGTCATACTACGAGGGAGCAAGAAATTGAAGAGCTCTAGGCCAATGTAGATACAACAGCTGCAAGGTTAGAAAAAGATAAGAAGAGGAAGAGGGCATTGAAAAATCAAATCCTCCAGTTACAAAACCTTATTAAAGGCCTTGTAATTCCAGAACAAGTCATTGAAGATATGCCACTAAATATTGCTTTAGTATAATAGCCCACCCTAAATTTGAGTACAATTTTTTAAAAATTTCACCAACTCAATGGTTCAAACTTTTCGTCAAACAGTTTGTCTATATGCTAATATTCAGATGTGTACTTATAAACACTTGGTAGTTTTTTACTCCAATTCTCAATTGAAATTTTCAAATGGTATCAACACACTACACCCGTAATATTGCAATTTTGACAATAAATTAAACCATTCATTCAACAACCAAAGATTGGAAATTATTACAAATTTTAAATACTATTCCAAAAAAACAGGCAAAGATATTATTGAAAAGTTTATGACCTGGAAGTTGGTCAAATCAACTCCATTGTCTTCAGCAATACATAAATATAGCTCCTTAAGCTATGATAGTCCCTTGGACTATTAGACGGTGATGGAACTCCTAAAAAAACTCATAATTCCTTGATTAATTTGGCCAATTTCAGTTGGTCTCAATGTGTCTGGACTTAGGGTTTTGTTCATCATTATTGCCTAGGATTTTGCTTCCAAAATCTCACTTTAGAAAACCCTTGAAGCTCTATTTTGTCATTGGCCTGTTGTTGCCTATTCCCGGTCATTTTAAAACATCTTATGTCATCTAAGCCCATAAGGTTACCGGCCCCTCGTGCCTAGTTATGAAAATCTTTTATTTTTGTAAGGTTGTTCAATTTGCCTTATTTGGCCTTTACATCCTTTAAAGTATTGTGTCCTAAGTCCTTGAGACCTTTTATTCATCAACCTAGGCAGTTCCCCCTTCTAGAACAACTTACGAGCACGTGCTAAATTGTCTTTACCTAAGTCCCATATCGCCCGTCGCTAATAGCTTTTAAGTTTGTGAGCTCAAATGAGCGATGAGCGATGAGCGGTATTTGCTTTGATTTCGCGCATTGCAGATTTGTTTTAAATGTCCAAAGTTGAATGAGCGATGCGCGATGGACTATGTTATCGCTAGTTCCTTTGGTATCGTTGATTGCTTATGTATTTGGCAATCTGTATTAGTGATACGCGATGACCTTTTGTGCTCATTGTTCCTTTTTCGCTCATCGTGGATCCATCCTAAAGTTTGAGTTTTGAATTGGCGATGAGATATGGGGTCAGTTGTTCAAACTTTCTTTCGCTGATCTAAGGTGCTCTTAGGAGCGATGTGTCTTGTGCCATTGATTTTTCACGCAGGTGCATGTGTCTTGATCTCTTTCGCCCTTCGCTGATGTGATCTGGAGAACAAAGCATGAATCCGCGACGCGCGATGGAGATGGACTATGATCAAGGACGGGTGTTAGATCCGACGATTGATATCTCATCGCGCAAGTTCTCACATCGCTATTAGAACCTGTTGAAAGTAAAGTGAAACCTCGATGAGCGATGAGAGATGAGGATCTTCAAAAGGTGCAATGATCCAACAACCTGTTTTTCATCGCGCCCATGCCCTCGTCACTAATTGAGCCCTAAAGGAGTGGAGCAAATCAGCAACGTGCAATGTAATATTCCAACGAATATTCTCTTCAAGTGAGGGCTATGTACTTCGCCGATGTAAATGGAAAGGTATGAAGCGAGTTGGCGATGCATGTTGATCGTCAGATCATAGGTGACTAATGAAGATTAAGGGAAAACGTGGCAGTATTTGAGGTGGCATTGCTGCTTTCTAGGAACAAGTTGCAAAGGCAAAAAACAATACTTGAGGTCGCCATTGATGATGTTTTAAATCCGCAAGGATCGATGGCTCAAATTTAAAGCTCAACTGCTAAGTTATCAACTCGCTCGCACGAGGAATTTTTCAATCATTAATTGTTGCATGCTCCAAATTGTCTATTTAATGCAGAATTGTTTGTCGTTTGATCTCACTGTTTTCAGCCTGCAGAAAATATGAGGCATGAATCATAGGTGCTCAAGTGTTGAGGAGTTGATGTGAAATTTTGGGTAAGTTGGTAGTCATATGAGCTCTCTATAATCCATTTTATAAGTTTGTCTAAGGAATTTCATATTTCTGGGACTGGTTGTAATTGTCGAGGCTTGTGGGTGTGCTTTTATGCAAAGTTAGTTCTGAGGTTTCTGAGCTGGTTAGGTTTTCTACTCATTTTAAACTTGCTAGCTTTCGTCTGAGTTTTCTGAAATGGGAAAGTCTGGTGTGCCAACCCGGCCTACTAGGAGGTCTGGTCGTCTTAGTGTTTTTGAATGTCATGAGGATTTTCCTAAGGCTGAACAGGAGATTCCAATGACTCTTGTGACTCAGGAGGGTAAAAGAAGTGCCCATGGTCAAAAGAAGAAGAAGACAATTGTCCAGAGTACTTACAACTTACGAAACAGGACCATTTCTGAAGAATTGGTCAAAGTTAAAGGCAAGG
This sequence comes from Sequoiadendron giganteum, assembly GCA_007115665.2. Taxonomy (NCBI): domain Eukaryota; kingdom Viridiplantae; phylum Streptophyta; class Pinopsida; order Cupressales; family Cupressaceae; genus Sequoiadendron; species Sequoiadendron giganteum. The sequence goes on along the minus strand of CM021109.1, from coordinate 37,389,744 downwards.
AGCCGATTGTGCAGGTGAGGAAGGCCATGAAAGAAAGAGATAACTGTCCAAAGGCATGCCTGGGGAAACAAGATTCTCCCATTGTGCTTTCTGATAGCCTTTCGAATGGTGGAGATGACACTGATTCAGGGTATAGCCAATACCTGCTCTCCCTGGTGCCATATGATGTTTCTGATGAAGAGGTGGTGATGATTCCTCCAATTGCCTCACAAACAAGGAGTGGACGAGCATACTCTGATTCTGAAGAATCAGAGTGATGTCCCAGCCTTGTTTTTGTTTTCGGTGATACCATTGCCGCAATGTCCATGGTTTGGTCTTTTACTCTTCCATGCTGATGTGGAAGTCTTTCGGCTGGTGTGATGGGGAAACTTTTTGCTTGATGTGGGCACTGTAGCGGTGACTAGCGCTTCCCTATGGTGATTTGGCTACCATCCCTTGACAACTTATGAAGAATTTTGTCTTTTTGCTTCCCCCTGTTTTATCAATGATTGCATATAACCGTCTGGGGAATCTCTTGAATTCAATTGAAATTGTTTTGAAATGAATATGAAATGTATTTGTAATTCGGTTGGATGTTTGTTGTTCCCCTGTTCTATAAAGGGGATTTCAAGGCTGATTACGAAAAAAGAAGAGTTCGAGTTTTGGAGTCTTAGTTCAAGTTTTGGAGTCTTAGAAGGGTCTAGGCGAAAATGCTAATCTCGGAAAGAGAGCATAATGTAAACAGATAAATTAATGGATATACCATAAACCAGTTTTTGGGTATATAGTTATGATGTAATTATCTTAAAAGGGTTTTATAGTAACACCAGTAATAGAAAATATCAATTTAAAGTATGTGTTCTCCTGTGTAATTTCTTTGCAGACTATGAATGGAATTGTTAATGATAGTTTCATTTGTCTTTTGTTGTTTAAACTGAATGAATGATTTTAATTATGCTTCAATTCAAGGGGTTGATTAAATGCTAAAGTAAGGTCATGAGTTTGTGAGGAAATGATATAGGATTTGGTAAGAAACCATGTTTTAGATACAGTGAGTTGAATGCTATAAGGCAGCATGTCAATGGCCCATAAATTACTAGGATGAATTGTTAGTGTATTACTGGTTAATTGCATAATGACTCTATTGTCCCATGAAGGAGGCACCGGTCTCTTCATTAATTTGTCTTGGAGTAAATTGAGTTTAGTTGCGCATCTAGCCAAAGGTTTAAAATGATGAACAAATCACAATAACCATCATTTGAATAATGTCTAAATCTGAAGTATCATTTGATTCTAGCTATAGATAGTTTTTATTTTGAAGGTTGGCCAAGCCTTTAGTGAATTTTATCTATGTGCAATTGAGAGGAATTCATTTGTATGTTGAAGTACTCTTAATCGAATGAATATCTTAGGAGTACAAAGAGGATTACCCTCCTGGGTTTCACAGAGCCCGAAGAGTAGAAGCAGGGACTCTTAAATCCTTGCTTGTGTATTGGCCAATCCTTACCCTTATTAATAATTGAACCCTGGCAAGTTCATAGGTAAGGGATGAGATCAAGTTTGGTTCATAAAAAATCACCAACAGACAGTTCATGAGATGAGGCACGGCAGCCAATAGTAATTCCCAGGTTTAGGGAAAAAGACGATGGATAATCAATAACCTGTATTGACCCCTCAACAGCTCCACAACTCCCATCCAAGCCAACTTATGCTATCAATTAGTTAGCGCCCGTCTATAAAACTTAGCCTTGCTTATAATTTAATGAGGTCTTTAATATTATCGGATCTCCCTTTATGTACTAGCAATGAACTTTAGTTTTTAATTGTAATGCTTTTCCAAATACACATTCCCTCAGAATAAACTAAATTAATCATCAGACTACCAAACTTGCAATGTAGGAGATTCTATTTCCTTGTATGGCACTACTGACACAGACTTCCCAAATTCTACCACGATGACTTCAAATTTTCAGACCCGACTATCCTGGCACATCTTGTTTCCTTTCTCCATGCTTCTCATAAGGTGGCGGAAGATGAAGGGTCCCAAGCTGGTGATTATGCAGCAGCTTCTAAATAACACTCAACCAATATTAAATGATTCTTTCTATAGATCCTTAAACCCATCTTCAAAATCCACGACTTCCTCACACATTAACCATGCGATGTCCCCAAACTTATGTGGCTGCTCCAAGAACTCCTGCTGCCTCTCATGGGAATTTCTATGAATAGTATTAAGAATATTTCTCCTTAAAATTGCAACAAGCCAAGCATTTCAAACTACGATCATTTGATATCCCCTTCAATACCAAAATTTACACAGCATCCATTATTTTAAAATTCATGTGCTTTCTTAATTCCTACTGTAATCCTTGCAGCAAACAACCATTTGGAATGTGTTAGTAGGCTTATAAAGAGTGGCGATGAATTAATTAAAACATCAGCTTAGATATTGTGCGATAGAATATTGAACCCTTGAGAGTATTAATAAACACGACTCCTATAAAGCTTGGTAATAATTCAAACTAATTCCAGCCCGATACTCTTTCCTCCTTTACATCGGGCGACACATATTAACATCTTAATTCTTGCTCTGAACTACCCAATGCCTAGGCAGCGGCCAAGATATTGAAACGGCAGTATAAAGAAGTCGACTTGCATTTGGAAAGAATCAATTGGAGTTCAAATGCAGCGATAGGACCTTTAGACTATCGAGCTTCATACATATTGACGGGTGTTTTATGACCGCACCAACACAGAATAAAGTTTCCAATGGTAACTCTATCCTCTCTTGATCAAAGTATTTTGCATGCTAAGATTGCGTGAAAGATCATACGTTCAACTCCAAGGTTCCTTATGCAAGGAAATAGCCTCAGTTGGCTTGATGTGATTTTGCTGGGTATTTCAAGGGGACTTACACAATTGTTAAACTTTGAAGCAGTTAAGATGCGAATGATTTGACCATGATGCTCTGATTCCTAAATTAACCGAGAAAATACTGAAATTAAATGGGATAAAGATAGGGACTCTATTTTCTACTCCTAAAGGCGGGACACGAGGATCAATTTCAGCAAGCTTCAAACCAGATTCTGCTTTGCCTCCCTCCGGACAACTTCTACAAAACCGGTGCAATCTTCAAAGGATGGAAAGGATATTCAAACTGTAACGCGACATGCACATACCATCACAACGATGCATATGGGCATATGAGTCACAATTGAAGTTAAGTGCAAAATAATCCAATTGACCACGTAGGGCGAACTCACCGTCAGCAAGCCTGCTAGTGGTATGGATGAGTGAAACTTGCTCAAACTAAACAACGCATTCCGCAGCTAACAGCTACTTGCATGAAACAAAATCTACTTTACTCTATCTACTTGAATTGGAAAGACGAACAAGCCTTGCTAGCTACTCACAATAAAAGATAGAACCACCAAGCAATGATAAACCTTTGTATTATGAGAGTTTTCCACAACAACTTCTTACAAAACTTTCAAAGGGAAAGCTTTCTTTCCTTTTCAAACTAAGCTAACTTCTAAGCTATTCACTATGCCTTCTCTACTCTCTAGCTCAACTCTATCTCTAATTTTATGTCTAACTATATTACAAAATGGGGGGATGCCTTTTTTATATCAAGCCCAACCCAGTGGACTGCTTAGATTCAAATACAATGAAGGGCTCAAATTGAGCCACATATGCCTTGATTAGGGTTTCCGCCCTAAAAACCACCACTGAGAGGAGTGGGGCAATGAATGCACAGAAGATTCTCCATTCCTCTGTAGGAACCACTACCAGCAATCAATGCACATCATCTTCCTGCAGGAGATCGTCATCCAAAAGGGCGTTTCCTTTCTCCTTTTCCCTGGCTGCAAAATCAATGAACCTGGCTAGCACAGCCTCAACCTCCTAATCAAAAATAGGCGGGATGTGATCCAACTGAAATTTCAGTACTGTAACTGTTTGCCCATGTCGAACACAAGATTTCTTCCAGGCAACTAGAGCATCCTGGGTATTCTGAACAATGTTGGAGAAGGTGGAGGTGTTCTCAAAATCGTCCTGAACAAAGGCCTTCACCTCAAAAAAGAAGGGTGTCAATCTACTCTTCAAGTCATCTGTAGTTATTTCCTCAAAAGCCAGCCTCCTGGCAAAGATAGCCTCTAGCGTATTGAGGACTCCAAAAATATTTGTCATGGCCTTTCTTACCTTGACTGAATCTGCCTGTGCTGCATCATAGAATCCCCGACCTGTGACCACTGAAGAATACCAGCCGGCAAAGTTATATTTATCACCTTCCTGAATCACGCCTCCCCCAACCAAAGTCTGCAAAGGCGTGTACATCAAAGCCTCTAGGCGAAGAACAACCCTGGTCTGATAGATACAGGCCTCACCCCAAGCTTGGTTAACTGCCTCCATCTGTGCCATAATATCGGAGGCCTGCCGATAGGCATGTGCAAGATCCTCCATAAACTTTTTTGTCTCGGTACGAACACTGACAACCCACTTATCCGCCTCATGTGCCACGCTAATTTTCCTCCCTAAGCATATTGATGCTTTGGCCCACTGACTCCCTACGAGGTGGCTGACTTGTTTCTTGTATCCTTTGTTCCTCATTCAATTTTGCTCTTTGATCAGCAAACAGTGAAACTTCTTGCAGGCTTGGAGAATGTGCCCCTCATGGCGTATGTGATGCCTCCTCAACTCCTTGAGGCTCAGGCTGCATTGGCTCCTTTCCTCGTGGTTCTGGAGTTTGAGCAACCTGCCTCCTTTGCCTAGCAGTTGGTGATCTATGATCTCCCATTGAATTGTACGTAAGGGGAATTGACCTGCCCTTAAGCCGGTTTACATGCCTCTCCACCCAACTCCGTGTAAATGTCAAGACTGGAATGCAGAGCGTATCCAAATCTGTAATCTCTGGCTCTAACCAATCTGGAAGTGGGAGTAGCGTATCCCTTACTGTTTCGTAATCAGCCTGTATCACGTTTATATCTTCCTCAACTTGATCTGGCACCGGGACAATCTCACATTCTCTGATCATGTCCAACGGTATCCTTGAGAACATCCCCTTCCTAACTTCAACCTCATCCACTGCAATTGCCCAGAAGTCTTCAATCTGTGCCTTATGTCTAAATTCCTAAGACAGTATCCATCTGATATTTCTTTGGGGATCATAATGTTGTCTGTTGGTATGATAGGAGAGGTGAAAGAATTGGAGCTCATTCTCTGCTTCTCTAGCTGCCTGCAGTGATGGACAAACCTCATCTGAATTCCCCATGGTAATAGGGAACCCAAGTCCACCTTTCTTCTTTTTCTTCTGAATCTTATCATAGGCAATGAGCTGCCTAAATATCTCTAGCATCACAATTATGTTCGTGGGATACCGGGGCAATTTGTATGAGTAAGAAGAAAATCCTTGCAGCCTGATGTAAGTAAACTTCGGAAACTGGATAAACCAACATCCGTATTTTTCAATCAACTCTTGCCTCATGAATTTTGAATTGCTAAGAGCCACACCCAATCGGCTCTTTGTATGGTATCCCCCTATATTTTGTCATCCGGGCCAGCATGTAAACAATATAAGAGTTCATATAAAATGTTTTCGTTCTCCTTAGACTTCTGAGCTGCTCATGTAGATTATCACTGATCATCAATGTTACATCCCTCTAACTGAACATGTTTATGAAATTATGGATGTTATGTTATGATGCAGAGCAAAGAGAATTCACAACTCAACATTCCATTTACTTCACAACTTTCATAAAATTACTCATCTCAAATAATTATTAAATGCATTCTAGATCACATTAGAAACATAGCCATGGTAGCCCACAATTTAAGGCAATGAACAGTCATTAATAACTTCTACACAAAAAATAATAAATCCAATCGCTTCGGTGAGATTTCAAATCACATAATTACAGACCTCCCTTCCAATTTTTATAAAGATCTAATGGTTGAAAATAAAGTTATTGTATTTTTCCCAAAACTGCAAACCCTAGGCAGTGTTCAAACCTGCCCTCACCAAAACAGTCATATCTTCCACAAAACTCAATAAAATTCAATGAGACAAAAAAGATTAGAAACTAGAAACAGAGATATTTCCATCCATATATGATAATCTATTATTTGAGTCCATATCAGGCCGTACAAAGCACAACTTCAACCTGAAAACAATCTAAAAATTAGAAAATGCATACAAAACTTGAGGTTGCCATTTATCAAACTTCACAAATAATGTCTCCAACCTCTCCAATTCGAGTTTTGGAAGGTGTAATTATACATTTACAACCAAAACCAACTATTTTCAACCACCTTTTAGTTAGTTTGTTGACAAAACACTTTAATGACATTTTTGACAAGTTGCTTGACAACTTTCTTGAGCAACTTTTACAATTTTTACAATATATAACAACTTTAAACATTATTTGACAAATGACTTCAAATATTACTTCCTAAGACTCAAACACCTATAAAATGGCTTGATAAACCTTATTATAAGACCCAATACATAAAATAGACCAACTATTTACAAATGGCCTCATGGAGGCTTGAAAGCAACTTGGTGCTCCTGCACCATACACCCCTTGAAGAAAAAACTCAAGTCCCCTGAGTTAGCATAAAATAAAGCACCTGCAAAAAGAAATGATTCTTCACTATCACCTGCAATAAAAAACACTTGTATCTTCATCTTAACCCATGGTTTTGTCTTCCTCTTCTTCTTATACCATCTCTTCTCCATCATTTTCTCAACATCTAGGCTCCAAAACTCCATTTCTTGTGTATAAACTTCAGTAGCATCATCTATATCTTCATTCTTATCATTAGAGTACCATATATAAATTGCATCATACTCTTGAAAACCTTCATATACATCATTAGAAAATATATCTGCAACATCTTTATTAACAACCTTATTATCAACAACAACTTGATCATGAATATCAACATCAATGTTATCAACAACTTTATCATCATCAACTTGAGTATCAATACAAGGGTTATCAATAACATCAAAAACCTTCTCAACTTGTTCATCAACTACTTGAGTACCAACAACAACCACATCACTAATCTCAACATCAACATGTTCATCTTCAAGCACAATCAAAATATCATGCATCTCAACTTGTAACTTATCTTGCTCAACTTGAACAAAAGATTCAAACTTTACCTTTGTCTCATTTTTTGCCTTCTTTTGTTTTCTTTGCTTCTTCATAATCTTCTTTAGAGGCCATCTTAACCTCTTTGGCATTGGTATATTCCAACTCCTTTGTGCTTCCTTAAGAAGTTGGTGTTCTTTCTCTAATCTTTCCAACCTTTGGCTTATCTCATCCATGGCTTTCTTAAACTCTATTATTCTTTCCTTCTTTCTTTCATTCTTTCTCATTTCCTTTTCCTCTCTTTCCTTCTTCCTTCGTGAATCCTCAGCCTGCCAACATCTCTTTAAAAATTCCATCTTCACAAGCAAGTCTCTCCTTGCTTCCACTTCACCTTGCCTCACCTAGGTAATCAGGTTCCTTCCTCAACCTGCAAACAACCACACACAAACCACAAACAACCTTCCCAGAGCATCTTCAGGCTCTGATACCAAACTGATGCAGAGCAAAGAGGATTCACAACTCAACATTCCATTTACTTCACAGCTTTCATAAAATTACTCATCTCAAATAATTATTAAATGCATTCGAGATCACATTAGAAACATAGCCATGGTAGCCCACAATTTAAGGCAATGAACAGTCATTAATAACTTCTACACAAAAAATAATAAATCCAATCACTTCGGTGAGATTTCAAATCACATAATTACAGACCTCCCTTCCAATTTTTATAAAAATCTAATGGTTGAAAATAAAGTTATTGTATTTTTCCCAAAATTGCAAACCCTAGGCAGTGTTCAAACCTGCCCTCACCAAAACAGTCATATCTTCCACAAAACTCAATAAAATTCAATGAGACAAAAAGGATTAGAAACTAGAAACAGAGATATTTCCATCCATATATGATAATCTATTATTTGAGTCCATATCAGGCCGTACAAAGCACAACTTCAACCTGAAAACAATCTAAAAATCAGAAAATGCATACAAAACTTGAGGTTGCCATTTATCAAACTTCACAAATAATGTCTCCAACCTCTCCAATTCGAGTTTTGGAAGGTGTAATTATACATTTACAACCAAAACCAACTATTTTCAACCACCTTTTAGTTAGTTTGTTGACAAAACACTTTAATGACACTTTTGACAAGTTGTTTGACAACTTTCTTAAGCAACTTTTACAATTTTTACAATATATGACAACTTTAAACATTATTTGACAAATGACTTCAAATATTACTTCCTAAGACTCAAACACCTATAAAATGGCTTGATAAACCTTATTATAAGACCCAATACATAAAATAGACCAACTATTTACAAATGGCCTCATGGAGGCTTGAAAGCAACTTGGTGCTCCTGCACCATGTTAGTTGCAAGTAACTGCCTTTCATGAGAAGGTGAAATTGTGGAAAGAATAATTGTGCATATGCCGTGATTTCAAATGAGAATGATTTTCTTATAAATGCAAGTGATTTTCCTATTCATGTGAAAATGAATGTGTTCATGAGATTATAGCCGTTGAGAACGATCTAACCATAATCCTTGTCAGTGGATGCAGGATTGCCGATGCCGCAAGAGAAAGGGAAATATCATCAGGGAGAGGATGTGGTTAACGGTGGATCAATTTTATCATCAAACCTTGAGTCAGTGCAAGACAGTCGGGTCGACGTCACAAACTTGGCCATAAGTAATTTAATAAAATAATTATTGCTAAATAAGTTAATTCAACTTATTAATTAAAAATCTCCATTGGAGTTGAGTGAAATAATTCTTGTTTTATATATTTTTGCAATGGCAATTTATTATTAAATTAATAATGATGGGTATAAATCTAAGGCCACCGATCAATTATGAAAATGATAGCAAGGCCTTGAAATCGAAAAGTATAGAAAAAGAGTCGTCGAAGTTTGAAAGGGAATTCCTTCCACCATCTCTCTTTGGAAATGGCCTTGTTGGAAGCCAAGAAGTCTCGGAGGTTTCTAGGGGTGTTCATAATTTATTTGGAGCTTTCCTTTTTCCGCCACCTCTTGCGGACGGCTCCCATGGCAGGGGGGGGGAATGAAATCACACCTTCTTGAGTCAATTATGCGTCTAGTCTGGGTTTCATCGTTGGGGCGCACATACTTTGTCGTCCCTTCCTTGCAAGCTCTCTGTGATTCTTCTATTGAAGAAGAATTCTAGATTGGCCAAATTGAACTATCTCTTATCTATAGTGAGTATCCATTAATTCTAACTTTGGTTCAATCTTCCCTGAAGACGAACATAGACGGGTGCAAAAATTTTGTTGTCGGCAAAAGAGGAAATCATGGTTGAAGTCTGAGACATCTCTGTAGCTGCATCTTCTAGCTCTGTGTTCACTTCATTCACCGTCACTTCTCCATTCCGTTGGTATTCTCATAATTTCTTTCTTGTTACTCCTCCGTTGAAGTCTGTATGTGGCCGAGTCCAATTATTAATTCACATTATACACTTTCGAGAGGTGGTGATGTCGAGAATTAGAACTCACGTCTCCATCCCTCTTGTCTGATAGATTCAATGGCTTAGAGACTTGACATGCTCTACAGTGGAAGAGTTTGGTTATCAAGTTTGAATCTTCTTTCTCAGGCAAGTACTGTATATAATTCTTCAATGTATTGCAAAGATGAATTCCTCTTTATCGAACTATCTATGTATAGAAAAATAATTTCAATAATCGTTATCATATTTTTAAAAGATAAAAGAAAGCGGGACATTTAATATCGACAGTGGTGGTCCGAAGAAGGATCTTTCCAAAAGTGAACCCGAACCTTATTCTATTCTTGCAATCGATTATATATCTCTATCTTTGATAGGCTTCTGAACCAGAAATCGGTTGAACTATTGAAAATTACTTGAAAGATTTGCTCTGTTCGATTAAGCCGAATAATTTTCTTTCTCACTCGAGTCCTTTTCGAAATTGTATAAAAGCTTGATATTAAAAAAAAATCCTCGGTGATGATTTTGTTCCTTCTTAGAAGAATAACTCTGTGGTTAAGATATCACCCTTTCTCATCTCTGAAATTCTGATATAACTTTTCCTGAATGGAAACTTATGTTGCAAGATTAGTGCATCTTTCTTTGATATTGTTCTCATTTAGGAATAAGACTCCTTAATCCTTCCACATTAATTTGAGAATAGCAGTTTATTATTACTTAGAAGGGAAGGGTTAGCAGTTGTGTATATCTCTTTGTTTGAACAGCAAGAAATCAGCTTACCCTTAAATATGATGGAAGATTATTGAGACCATGTTAAGATAATATAAATCTTGAATTAAGATATGATTCCAAACCAAGTTCTGGTGATATTAAACCATAAGGTTAAGTTTAACTCCGAACCAAGAGAAGATTGATAACCCCACCGGAGGTTGCAATGAATAAGAAACTTGGTATGAGAGTTGTCATGTCGAGCAAGGGTGTGAGTGCTGACGGCTCAGGAGTGCCAAAGATTTCGGCATAGTAGTGCGAGTAATACTAAAATCCTTGGCCAAGGTACGATGCTAGATTCAGCATCTGTCAGCTATCAAGTACCAGATATCCCACAAATCAGAGTGACCTTTCTAGTTGGGAGGTACCTTTAGTAAGGTCGATCGGGAGGTATAGGTCCTTGACACCAGGCTCAGAGGCATGATGATAATTTGATCCATGTTGATTTTTCCTCGTGAAGGGTCAGGTTCTTCAGTTGAAGAAACTCAGGGGACCAATAGGTCTTGGCTGGGCAGAAAAGCCCCTGATGATGCTTCATTTTCTCTCAAAGATAAAGTTGTTCAAGCAATTCAACATAATGACAACCTTATTTTGTATCCTTCTTACTCTCGAATTCCAGGTACATGCCTTTGCTTATTAAAGTTTATTCTCAAGACTGCAATAAATGATATTTCCTTTCAATTAATTGTTTATATGTACAAATCTGTAGTTGAATATTTAGGCAATGGTTTGTTTTATCCATTGAAAAGGGAAAACCTGTAAGTTAGTTAATGCTCTCTATGTCCCTGCTACTTGAAATCAGTTAGTCGTTTCCTTTCAGCTGAAACTAAAGTTTTGTGAGTTAGTTGTGAAATTGAATATGATGCTATTATTAAAAAAAAGAAATTGCCTTCTCTTTCCATTCTATTGCAAAGGAAACCTTGCATAAAAGCAAGTTGGTTAATTTCGGCTGAAAGTGGAAGTTGGTTTGCATTTTAAAACTGTAGAACAAAGTAGAGTGTTACAATCAACACCCAGTCCACATACTCTTTGCCCTCCAACACAAGATTGATATAGTAGAACATCCAAGGTTCAAAGATGAACGCTTGGGGGCACCCTCCAACTCTGCTAAGCATCATGATCAAGTCACAATTCTTGCCTCAAGTCCTCTAAGAGTATCTACTTCGGCAACTTCATGTGAGTTGGCTTAGGCTTGTTCATCCACCTAGAGTTTATCAGGTCAGCACATCGATCAAATGTGGATGAATACATTTTCTCAACCCTCTCTCTTGTTTTGTAAATCATCTTTTCGTAGGCTGGAATTCCAAATGCCTCTCCAATTGCTTCAAGCGTAAGATTGGCTAACAACTTGCCATCAGGTGAGATGATAGTCCTCTGCTCTGTGTTGTAGTAATTTGCACACTCCATAATCAGCTCTGGGCACCGAATTGCTGGTGGAAAACCAGCAGCTGCATAAAGTCCACTTCTGACAATATTATGCGAAGTGATTGATGGATGATGGCCTCCAATTCCCATCATTCATCTTTTGAAAGTCTCCAAATTGAAGGAGCCAAGGTTTGTGTCACTTAATTTGCCCAATCTCGAAGAAAACTTTGACTCCAGCAGGTAAGATTTGCTCAACTTTTTTATTACAGCCTGCCTTGAATCCTCTTCCTGCAGCTCTTCTACTTGTTTCAGCCATCCTGCAGAAATAAAAAGCAGCCATTTAGAAAAATAATACCACTTTGAGAGTGCCAGCAAATTTTCGAAAATAAAAAGGTTGCAACACTTCGACATTTCCAACTGCAAACCTCAACGCCTTGCTCACTTCAACACTTAGAAGTTTCTTCCTGCAGCAACACAACCCTAGCACTTAGAAAGATTTGCTCGCAGCCATTTACTTCCAGCCTTCGAGAAATTCTCCTTCTCAAGTTCGCCCTTTCAGCAACTTAGAAATCCTCTCTTCTCAAATTCGCACTTTCAGCACTTGAGAAGTTTCTCTTTTGCAAACTCACACTCTCAGCAACTTAAATCTTCTCTTCTCAAATTCATACTTTCAACACTTGAGAAGTATTTAGCATTCAGCAATTGATGAGGAGTATGAAAAGAATTTGAATTCTTATAGCCAGGTCGAATTTTGGAAGAGGCTAATCTTAGCAAACATTTGAATTTATGTTTTCCCTCCTCTGCCAGTCACAACACTTGTCATTCAAAGCATCGGAATATTTGACTTCTAGAACTTTGAAAATTCATCACTCCTACACAGGCCCGCTTCATCACGTTTGCACTTTAAAATATTAAATTGAATATCCCTCACAAACAATTCCATTTCAACAAGCTAAGGCATTTGATTTTACTCTGGCAAAATTATTCCAGTCATCCAACTCAATTCATAAGCCAAAGCATTTTTGTAACAACATTTCTCTTATTTGCCTTAAAGAAATTTTAATTTCGCCTAGGAAATTCATTAAACAGGCGCCAGGCAAAAATCTCTATCAAAAACACGAGCAAGGCGTGGAACAAGTTTAAATCATCTCCCAGTGGGAAATGTCCAATACCCAAAAGAAATTTCCCTTCAGAACTCATTGTTTTCATGTGTATCTAGACGAAGGGGTAAGTTTAATTTTTATTATTTTGAGAAAAATAATAAAATTTGCTAAGGTTTATGCCATTTTTACTCTGGACGTATTCCACACCTACAGTCTTCATTTTTCCTGCCCTGGCATTTTTCTTGTTTCCCTGAAGAATTTCCCCTCATGCTTCTGGGCGCATATCACCTAGCACTTAGAAATTTTAATGTTACCTCTTCCTTAGGCGTATTTCTAATTTCACCTTGTAATGCCTTAGAAAAATTAAATTTTTGTTAATCTTACCCTTGAAGGGCGCATTTTCATGTATCAACTTCCACTTTCACCCCTTAGGCATTTCCACGCCTTTAGCAATTTTCTCCCTTCAAACTCCAACTTCCTTGGGCACATTTGACATGGTGGGGAGGAATTTGTTCAACCTTGGGCACATTTCACTAGGCTTCTTGCCTTGGGCGCATTTGGGGGTATGAGGAGGAAATCTCCCATACTTGAGAAATTTTCAACCACGTTTTCCTTGTCTACATCTTGGGCGCATAAAGCATGTGGAGGAGGAATTTCCCACGCCAAGCTTTACCTTGCCTTAACAAATTTCCTTGGGCGCGTTCCACCTTAGGCCACTTTCAATCTTGGGCGCATTTCATGTGGTGTGTAGGAACTTGAGGGCGCATTTAGCATATGGGACTTCCATCCAAGGGCGCATTTAAGGGGGTGGGAAGGAATTCCCATGCCTTAGCATTTTTCCTCTTGCCTTCTCCTCTTGTGGGCGCATTTCACATGTGCTAGAGGAACCTTTGAGCGCATTTCACCCTATGAGGGGGAACTTCAATACTTGAGGGCGCATTTTCCTATGTCAGCTTCCAAGTGAGGGCGCATTTGAAGGTGTGTGAGGAAATCCCACGCCTTAGAATATTTTTGCCATGCCTTCTTGTGGGCGCATTTCAAGGTGTGAGGAGGAATTTCAATCAAGCTCGGGCGCATTTAGCATATGGAGGAGGAATTTTCATGCCTTAGAACATTTTTTAACAATCTCCCTTCATGAGGGCGCATTTCCCACATGCTACTTCCATTCTTCTTACTTAGAATTTGTTTCATGCTACCACCTCACCTCGGGCGCATTTCATGCTTCCTCCTGCCAGACTTCAACTTGGAAATCTTCAATGCCTCAGCTACCTCGGCACTCTATTTTTAGTAAATGTTGGAGACGTGTGCCTTTCCATGCCTTTTCACCCGTTCTAAAACTGGAGCTGGCGTGATTATGCTTCTTGTGACCTTGTTACCTTGTTTATACCTGTTGTCCAAGCTTGTCTGCTATTTTTAGCCATCTTGCTATTTTTAGCAAACCCTAAAATTGATTGACCTCTGCAACTTCGTTTGACCTGAAATTTGTCCCACATGATCTTGATGTTTTAAGTGACCTGTTCACACCTACCCTCAGCATAAACATGCTATTTTTAGCCATGAAGTGACTTACTAAAAATAGTAAGTACTTAGATTTCGCTCAAATTTTGCCAATAGGCAGCCTGAAAGATGTTGATCATGATGGTGCACTTTATTTGACAGCTTCTAAATTTCATCCCCCTATTTTTAGGCATATAAGTGGAAACCCTAATTTGATTTGCATGTGCCTCAAACGACTTTTGTCTGACTTGGTTCTTGTTGCATGTTGTTCTGCCTATGAAACTGGAGTGCAGGGAGCTACTCAGAATGTGCCTGCCAAAAATAGTAAGTGCTTGAAAAGTGACCAACCGACTGCTGGATGAATTTGCATGTCAAACTGCTCGTGAGATCTCAAAAAACCCAGAAAACCGGTCCACATGCGGGCACTGGCTAAAAATAGTAATTCTTTGAAAAATGATCCATCTTGTTTGCATGTCACTTCGTTGCGAAGCTCTCGTAAAACCCATAAGGAATATCCAGACATGCACTGAAAAACTCTGCATGCAAATCCTAAAAATAGCCTTTGAAGGCTAAATTGCTGAAAGTCATTATCCCGGATTGCATGTTATACCATCGCTAAGGTCTTGAAAAACCCATAAACATTCTCTAGTCATGCATTGAAGAATCGTACATGTGCACCCTAAAAATGGCTCTTGAAGCCTAAATTGCTAAAAATAGCAAGTTGTCCAATTATGTTCAAATTTTGCGTGCGAGCATCTGAAAGTACCCCTGGATGTGATGGGGTAGTCAGAATTCCCAAAATCCTGATAAAAAGGTCCCCGATTGAGTACGTAATAAAAATAGTAAGTTGTCAGAACTCAATGAAAATTTAGTGGGACCCTGCCTAAAGCGTTGTGATCACAGTTCTAAGCTCCGATTTCACTTTGACAATTCAATTTGACCTTAAACAAGCCTGAAAGATAGAAACCCTAATTTTACAGACTTAGCCAAAATTTCCAACTTAGGTCAAACGACGGGACATCCCCGGAAGGATAGAACGACCAGAGAGAGAGACAGACAGACGCAAAAACCAAAGCCGAAAGACCAGAATGAAGCAAAAATTAGGGGGTCCCCATCTTGAATGGGGTGATGTGTGAAAAGGTCACAACAATACACAGTATGAATAATATTTCCAGCGTTGAATTCAGACTTGCTATAGATCGTTCTTGATTAATTTATTGTGTTCAGATTAAGCTGGAATTCCCACATATCAATTGCTGCATTCAATATCTATTATAGAATATCATTTCAAAACTATAATACCTCCACAAATTTAAAATGCAGATATAATACTAAATTATTAATTTCAGGTATTCTCTTGTCTACATATACCAGACAACTCAGATAATTTGTCTATGAAAGGGTCTACACAAAAAAATTGAACTCTGCAAATAAACACAAATTTTGGAAATTCGACTTGGGACGAGATTTCCCAAATTTCAAAGACTCCGACCATTAAATCCCAATGCAAAATCTGAGTGATTTCAACAATTACCAGCCAAGGTGGATAATCTCACCACCGGAGCTGATCGTCTTTCAGAGGGTTTTTGTCCTCCAAAAGGCTATGGTGAATTCTGTTCAACCAGCAAATACCAAAAATTTAAAAGTGCTGATAAGTTGGAAATTCATAAGAGGGTCTTAATAAGACAAATCCTAGTCAGCAATAATAGCAAAGGTAAGAGGTAATTGCAGTGCCTTGTACTGAGCACTAGAAGACAAAAGTTAAAAGGCAGCCACTAGAAGACAAAAACTAAAAGGCACCCACTTTGATTAAAGAATATCACTAAATGAAATTTAGTTTTTAATGAAGAGATGAAGAGTGGTTACTCTTGAAGAAATAATATATTTAAGAGAGCCCAAGTAAGGAGAAGAGGATATCATGGAAAATATATTTTATATCTGATTTTCATCCCTTGTGGACTGTATACGTGGTTCAGCAAACAGAGGACAAAACCCCTCAAAGGCCAGAGATTTAAGGACGAAAAGCCTTAATTTCTCTTACCAAGTTAGGGGATGAAAACCCTTAACTTTAGACAGAAATTTAGGAAACATTTCCAAACAAATATACAAGTGAAGAATCTGCCGATTGGAGGAAAGATTACAGCAGAATTATAAGTTTAATATTTTCAAATTTGTATTAAGCTTTAATTTCAAAGTTAATAATTATCAAAATTATTAGTCTGAAGTTAAATTAATATTTATAATTAATTATGCAAGTATTATTGTGAATATGGAATATCTATTTAAGGTAAAAATAAGGAATTTTTAGAACAGGACATTAAAATTGGTATTTGAGTTGTGATACTACCAACCTGTAGGGTAAAGCCAACATGTTGGATGCATTCTAATCACAAAGACTTGAAATTCTACAAGGAAGATAGAGATGAAAGGTTCTATAAAGGCCCAAAAACAATAATTTCAACCAAGGTTCTTACAAAAGGAAGAGGACATAGATTTTGTTCAAAAGTTATTGATAAAAAAAACAGAAGGACAAAGAAAGGTACAAAGTTGAGGCCCCGGAAATCTTTGACCAATATCAAACGTTGCCGAATAATTTCAAAGCTAGTGTTCCCTTTGATGAGTACTTGGAGGCACTCGGGAACCATTATCCCGACAAAAGAGGCTTATATGAATACATAAGGAAAATGGCTAAGGAGGAGATCAAGGAACAAGACCCAAAAGAATCAATTTTGATAGAAGAAATGAAGTCTGAATCAGAATCAGAATCACAAGAAGCTGGTAAACCCAAGGAAGAAGGGCCAGAACTAGAGCTACAAGAAAATGAACAAACCAATGAGCAAGAACAAGAGGAACCTAAAGAGCAAGTGGAAGATAAAAAGCCTTTGGTAGAAGAAAATATTTTATTGGTTTCTAATGATGGCATGTGTCACCAAAATATCAATGAAGGGAAGACAAAAGGGGTTCCACTTGTTGAACAAGAAGAATTCAAGTTGAAGGAAGATGCACTAAATCATGCACTATCTTTCAAACCTCCACATAGTGAGTCATTAATTGATTATTAGAAGAGCATTGAGGATGAATATGCATTTGAGAAGGAAATTGTGATGAGCCCAAATTCAGAAGTTTTGAGCTACAAAAATGAAGGTGTTGAGGATATCTCAACAAACAAACAAAAAATCGGCAAATGAGGATGAGCATTTTGTTTGCAACGTAAGGTATGAGAATATTTCAAATTTGGTGCTTCCTATGTCATTACAAAACTTTTGTCACCAAGGAAAACATGTAAAGAGGGGTCATAGAGTAAGGGATAGATGAGCATTTTGTTTGCAAACTAAGGTATGAGAATATTTCAAATTTGGTGCTTCCTATGTCATTACAAAACTTTTGTCACCAAGGAAAACATGTAAAGAGGGGTCATAGAGTAAGGGATAGATGAGCATTTTGTTTGCAAAGTAAGGTATGAGAATATTTCAAATTTGGTGCTTCCTATGTCATTACAAAACTTTTGTCACCAAGGAAAACATGTAAAGAGGGATCATAGAGTAAGGGATACAACTTGCAGTATAGGGCATGTGGACTCTTTGTTTCAAGTTCCAAACTATTTTAGCATATGGAGTCTGAGTGATCTCTTGAGGATCAAAGTGGATCAATATTCACAGTTCATAGATCACTTGTGGGAGCCAAGTACCACCATTGAAGACAAGATTGTGGGTGATGGCCAAATGGAGATGGTCACCCTGAAGTGCTTGAAGTGCTTGATGCTAGATGATAGCAAGCAAAACAGCTGTCATTTTTATGTTCAAAATTTTATGACTAAGTATAGCATGGTGCTTTGGATATCAAACTACAAACAAGTTAGAGGATGCATGAAGGATGAGACTCTACAAATTCCTAGCATCATGAAGGCAAAGCAATTCATCCTCACTTTGAGTGAACACAAGCTATACAAAGACTTCTATATCATGGATCTTGGAGGGTTGGAACCCAAGAGAAAGAGGGTAGAGCTTCAAGGCATTAAAGATGGAGCTCCAAGAGTTGCCATGGTTAGGTGTAGGAAATATCAATAGGTGACAATCAGGACCTCTTCCAAAGATGAGATGCTTAATCATAGTGGTATTTGGTCTATTACACTTCTAGGGTGGCTACCAAATAGAACAATTGTAAGATGGGTCTTTCTTGTGGAGAATCACCAACTTGACATGATAAAGATGAGTAATGGTTGCAATAGATATGAGCCAAGGGCCACTCTGAGTATAGTCCCCAATTATAAATCTGCTGCCCTCAACATTTCTAGCACTTCCCACGTTTTCCTTGCAATCAAAGAAGAGTTTTCAGTCACATGGTGGGAGAGTTTACAGCCCATTACCATTGTTGCAATGTTTACAGCTAGTACAAGGTGGTTTCCAGCCACTACATTTTTGGTTCTGGGCAAAAGAATGCAATGTTACAACCAAGGTATGGAAAATATCTCTTGGTTTAAAATTGAGTGTAGGCGGTATCACATGTGGAGATCACTAAGTGCAAACGTTCCAGCATTTTTAGTGCAATTGGGAGAAAGATGTGGGGCAATGTATGATTGTTACAGCCACCTTCCAACCCACATACAATTTGACCTAAACCATCTTGCAAATCATAAAGACTGGGACATCATGGTAAGAATCTTTGGAGTCCAAGGTAAACATTATAACATCAATCTAGAAGAGGTAAGCATAATTTTTGGCATGCATGGGTCACATTTCTTTTATAGGTACACTATGGAGATGAAGTTCAATGAAATGAAAGGTAAGCATAGTGATTCTAAAGGTGCACTAAATGACCTAATGGATGGAAATAATTTACATGATCTTGAAACACAAGGAAAAGAAACAAAGAAGGAAAAAGAACATTTAGAACTAGACCCCCAACAAATTATCAAACGGGTTGAAACACTAAAACAGTTGGTGCCTTGGACCCAATTTCATTCTAAGGATTCTCCTCCTAATCAACAAAAGAAAACTTATCCTATTGCAAGAAAGACTAATGACATCCAAAACAAACTTAGAAGAGAAAATACTTGCTTCCTATGCAAGGAACCTTGGGAGCCAAGCCACAAGTGTTGGAGCAAAGAAGCGATGACATCAGAAAAAGAGTCAAGAAAATCTGATGTACAATTAGAAAATAAGGTGAAATATGAGGAAGCAAACACATCAAGGCCACGAGTTGAAGAAAAGGTTTCAATAGTTACTAACATTGGTATGCAAGTTGGAAAAATTGGCATTGACTAGGAATTAAAAATGATGAATTTAGAAGATGATTGTTCAGCATTAGGCCAAGATGAATGGTTTAAACAGAAATTTGATTTCCCATTTGCTAATAGGAAAAAATTTCAAAATTTCCACTAGGTTGCAAATTACCCACTTTTTGAAATGGATACCAAAATATTTGCCCACTGGGATAACCCAATTTTTGAATTAAAAGCAGAAACATATCTTGGTTCAAATTCTGCAACTTGGGTTAATATCAAAGTAGCAAAACGGAAGTTGAATGGTGAAATGGTTCTTCATAAAGAACAACCCCTAGGAAGGTTAGAAGTTACAGAGACAGAGCCATTTGTAGAATTAGGTATGACTCAACAAACTTTGCAAGAAAATATGAATCAAGCAAAACTATTTGAAAATAAGCAAAACAAAGTTGTTCAACAAGACTTAGCAATAGATGGGCAGTAACAAAATACACTGCATCTTTAGAAAGATTTATAATATTTCCAAGATTGATTTGGGATCCTGGTCACCCCATGAAGCTTCCTAATTTGTGATTGCTTGAGGAAAAGCAACCTTGGGAAGGGTGGATTGTAATGTCCCATCTCCAAAATTTAAATAAAAACCCAACGCCATTTATATATAGCACAATAAATGTATTATCTGTTCGAAGTCTAGTTGCAGCCATACGTTGTAATCTTTCAGCCACCCCAAATAAGGATGGCATATGAAAGTAATATGCATCAAGGAGTGCACATCATTTATTAGTGGCATATAAGGAAGGATTAAAAGTGCTGATAAGTTGGAAATTCAAAAGAGGGTCTAAAGGTAATTGCAATCCCTTGTACTGAGCACTAGAAGACAAAAGTTAAAAGGCAGCCACTAGAATACAAAAATTAAAAGGCACCTGCTTGGATTAAAGAATATCACTAAATGAAATTTAGTTTTTAATGAAGAGATGAAGAGTGGTGACTCTTGGAGAGATAATCTATTTAAGAGAGCCCAAGTAAGGAGAAGAGGATATCATGGAAAATATATTTTATATCTGATTTTCAGGAAACAGAGGACGAAACCCCTCAAAGGCCAGAGATTTAAGGACAAAAAGCCTTGATTTCTCTTACCAAATTAGTGGATGAAAATCCCTAACTTTAGATGGAAATTTAGGAAACATTTCCAAAAAATTATACAAGTAAAGAAGCTGCAGATTGGAGGAAAGATTACAGAAGAATATAAGTTTAATATTTTCAAATTTGTATTAAGCTTTAAATTCAAAGATAATAATTATCAAAATTATTAGTCTGAAGTTAAAATTAATATTTATAATTAATTATGCAAGTATTATTGTGAGTATGGAATATCTATTTAAGGTAAAAATAAGGAATTTTTTGAACGGGACATTTCAATTTCCCTAAGACCAAGATTAAAGAAATTAGGCCTCAATGGACAAAGATCTCTAGCTTGTGAACAATTAGCGAACACCATGTGCACCTTACAGTCATGCCCTAAACACAGAGCCATATGTAAACTGCGTATCAAACTGACTAAGAGCTCAGCAATAGCTGATTTGACAGACCCTCTGCTCTCTTAGCAAATTACAAACCTTTAACAACTAGCAAATAAAAGTTCGTTAAAAAAATTTAGAACTATATAAAGCCCAAAGTTTCAGGGTCAAGGAAATGGGGAGATGGAACAAGTTTTTAGGGACATCTAGAGAGATCTCCAAAATATTTGAACCAGAGATGTTTTGGTATATATAACTTAGGGCATCCCCCAGAAAGATAAGAACTAAAGGGGCTCTATAATGAATGGTTCATAAGGCATAACACTTGCTGAAGGTTTTGCAAATGGAGTAGCAAGCTAAGTGGGCTTAACCTTGGGGGAAACTTCGTGGTTAAGCGTGCTTGAGCTGGAGCAGTACTGGTATGGGTGACCTCCCGGGATGGACCAATGTTTCACCTCTGTGAGCATCACCTAGATGCAATGAGTGCTAAGTGGACCATTCATTATCATGAGAGATGGGTTCTTGTGAACCACTACTCATGAATCATGGGTCAATGAGTTTGACTCGAAAACTACACGGTTGAATCCTGATAGCAATATCATAAAGATAAGAACTATCAAAATATTTGAAGCTTTTAATAAATGATTAATCACAGACTGACAAGCAAATACAATTATGCAAAATGTTTCACGTTGTTAAATTGAAACTTTTATGCTATAACTTCTTCATTCTCAGTTATCTTTAATGTGCTTGCTCTATTAGATGGTATCAATCTGCATACTGTACTGTTGAAATGAACGTAAATCCACCTGTGTTTTGTGCCTATAGTGTGTGCAAGCAATTTATTGCAAGTTTTCATACAGTTAACTGATTGGCCAATGCCATATATTTGCATCGTTAACGGTTTAACCAGCATCTCTTCATTTATAGTGGAAATATACAAACAGAATACATTGTTTAAATGAAAATCGTATACCTTAGTACTGAACTTGCCAGATCAATGGATGCGTTGTCTTCTAAGATGGCGCAATCCTTTCATCCACACTGTATCCCACAGCAGCATGCTGTAAAATGTGGGCCAAATAAGTAACAATACAACCAGCATTGTGGAGTAAAATTTTATTATGCAAATTTTGGTTATTATTTCCCTTCTTTGGTCCCACAACATAAAACAGGAAGGAAACAATTAATGTTTTGATTTTAATTTTTTAATTTTGGGCAGGTGAGGCGTAGGGCATAAATACGAAAACATGATTAATAGTACATCTAAGTTCAAAGCTCGTAGAGGGAGAAACTCAACAGGGAATATGCACATACTGGAATTTCTGGTTTAGGGTTTAGGTTTTAGGGCTTATTGTTGTCGGCGTTCCGGGGCTTACACCTAAGGATGAGCACCCAAGAGAAGTGTAGAGAATATGTAACGGAGAAATTCCACCACTCCAATGATGCAGATTTACTCCAATAATGTGTGAATGAATCGGAACCTTCTATGGGTTGCACTTTCTGCTATATATAGTTGCTTCCCAAAGGAATCAAGGTTTGCCGCATTCTTGGGTAAAACTCCAGCGTACTGTAGTAAGTAATTGCTAAAGTCAGACAATAGCATGTTTATCAGTTATCCACATTTCAGCTCATATCATCTCCAGAGAAATTGTGTTTACCAAGTTAAGAGTTGTTGGAAAACTTAATAACATGCAAGAATGCCCTATGCCTAGCTAACTGACCTTTTGAACAGATAAAGAAAAGGCCACATCATCCATCAAGCAAAGAACTTCAAGGGATGTAACATGTTCGTCAGTCCATGAAACTGCGCACTTCCCATTGCTCCTCATTACTGTGAGGTTTGATTTCATGTACCCACTTATCCTCGATGCTTTATATCCCTCTATCAACGGTACCCGTCTGTGTTGTTGCTTATATGAATCAAAATTTGTGCCAAAGCACCTAAAACTGAAGTTATTCTTCTCTTACTTTTCAGTCTCATTATTGCCTCTATGCACTCATTTATTCCCTCAAGAGACAGAGGGTCGTAAGCTGAGTTTAGGCATTGCGTGTCTCCTTCAAAATCAGCATCTGAACGTGCTCCTCAGTTTCTGTTCAAGCATGCGAGCATTAAAAATTTACCCTGCAGTTCAAAAAAAGCAGCAAAAATCTTATCTTAAACAAGGAAGGAGAACTAACGGGAAAATGCCCGAGGAGGTAATCGAGAACTCGAGACGAAGATGGCATTGGCCATCCCATATTGTAAAGAAAGGCACGTTGGAGTCGTTCATTGAATTTTTTTGAGAGCTAGGTAAAGAGGAATTCAATCCCCACTATTTGTTGAACTTAAAAAATGAATGGGGAGAAAGCACCCAAGCATTGTGTAGAATGAATGAATGAATGAATGAAAGATTTTAATGACGTTCACGAGACTAAACGATCTAAGGGACCAAGACAAAACCAGGTTTAGTCAATTTTCATGCTCTTTTTCAAGTCGAGTCTCTTACTATTAATTTTGATTAGAAGGCTAGTCGTCTAATTAATCTTGTCTTCCCCAAAGAGTTGGTGCATATTATCAACTTTCAAACTATTTTTGTGTTGAGTACAGATATCCTCGTAAGCAGTGCATTCCATGATGAAGTGTCATTTTGTTTCCACAGTCCCCTGATTGCATAAAATACAAGTTCTTTCTTCCCAAGTTTTTGGGTATCTTCCACCTACCGGTCTCACACCTAAGGTGATGTGATCTCGTCCTCAAAGTATTATTCCTAAACACTCAAAATTTAGGAATACCAAACTTTCCACAAGTTAGGGAGGTAGAAGCATCAATTTGTGAAGCATGATATTTAAAATCAGTTATTGTATGTGAATGGTGGAAGACAAATCACTATTAGTAAATTGAAACTTTTATTGTAAGGTAGGTTGTAATTCTAGTTTCAAGAAGAGGTAAAATATCTAATTATTTGAATGCATTTGTAAAAGAGCAAAAGCATTAATTAATGACATCAAATTTCCACAATTCATTTAGTTGATAGATATTGCTTCTGGATTTGATTGTGTTGGATTTTTTGAATCAACGTTTTGGATCACACTTCATGATCCATCATCATGATCATTGAAACTTATCCTCCAACTCTCAACTATCCTAATGATGGATCACAGAGTGTGATCTGAAACGTTGATTCAAAAAATTCAACACAATCAAATCCAGAAGCAATATCTATCAAAAGCATTAATTCCATTAGTTATAGCCATAATAATATTAACGATAGATAACCACTACAGGTTGTCGTCACTAAAAGGTGGACTAGTTCTAAAAGCATCACTAGCCCATTAGAAAAAATGCTTAGCCACCTCAAAGACCTTCTAGGGACTATGAGCCACAAAGGAGATTTTGATCTCGAAAGGGCCATTTGTAATGTGAAAATTGTAAAGGTTGATTACCTACCAATATTTTTTATTGTAAGGCAAACCAAAAGCAATACAATTCCTAAAGAGAATCTTCCTATCCTATGAGCCCTTAATTCCACAAATAACCCACTTAACACAATGTGTGCAATGTTGATAATTCTTATGCCCACTTTATCATTAGAAAGAAAAAATATCCCACACCACTTTGTGAAAATGTCTACTTTACTTAGGATTGGCCCATATGAAATTGTACATGAGCTTAGCAAGCATATCATTGGTAACCTTAGAAGGAGCCTAGCATGAATAGTAGTAAACATGAATACCTACCAACAATTTGGTGCATATTTGGAATTTACACATCAAGGCTAAAAAATTTGAAAAGATATCTTCTCAACTGTTTGCATGACATAATATCAAAGAATGGTGATCAAACTATCAAAGCCAAAGGGAATGTTAAGGAATTTAAGCATCGTCCTTTGTCAAGCTATTTCCAATTATACTCCTTCAACTAGTCTAATATCAAGAAGAGACTTTGTTTACAATATTTATTCTTATTCCATCAAAGGCTTGAAATAAATACCTTACAAAAATTATTAAGACAAGCCATCACTTCCTAAAAAGGATCTCAGTTATCCAAAAGCATGAGGAAGGAATCATCCATTGATAAGCTACCAAGATGTGGAGAGGAGAGAAATCTGGTTCACCAACCCTTGCAAAGCCTTGTTAGTAAGAAAATGATGTGTTTTTTTTTTTTTTGCAGTTATTTTATTACTTAGTTACATATTGTGCACCTAAGATAAGATAGGCTTGCTTAGGTATGCATATACTTGGATAGGTTGTACTTGCATCATGTAATTTGTACTTTATTAATTTGGTGGTGTTATACTTCATACATATGACTATATTTTATATTATCTCACATTGGTTGTGCATTCACATCTCTTGGTGTTGTATCCTATATATACCTACCTATTGTTTTTATTTTGTACACATTGTTCATGTATATTGTAATATATTAATATTTTGATCTATTATGCCTACCTTTAGTCTCTTGATTATAGGTAGCTTCCATAACCAAATCTTACATGGCATCAAAGTGGGAGAGTTCCTAGAGGCTTATTTTCTTCTCAATGTTAAATATGCTCTTCTCTTGCATCCTTGGATGATTTGGAGAATTAAAAAAAGGAAATATTATATTTTAGAGGGCTCCATTTTTAGCTTTGTATTGTAGGTTGCTTTCAAAGATTCTTGAAACAAATATAATCTCATCATTCAGTTGAGAGCATCTAAGAAAGTCACAATTTCCTTTCATTGCATCTAAATCAAACATTAGAGGCTAGATTAGTGAGGGTTTAAATTTGGGAGGTGTATGCCAAATTCAACAAGTACTTGATACTTCAAAGTAATTTGGGTCAATTCTAACATGTCACATCCAAAATCCTAAGAACCCTAAGATTGGCTATCATTTCATCAAAACTATAATATTTTTTCTAGAGCCATCAAGAAAAAAATTCCTCCTTGATTATATAGATTTTATCATCATAGAATATTCCATGTCATCTCTATAGAATTTTGGAAAATATTATGTAGGGTCTATCTAGGTTATCATTAGTGAATTTCCCAATCATATGGAGGTAACTCAAATGCTTTAAGATTTTATTTATGAAAATATTTCTACAAAAAAATTATAATACCCTACAAGGTATGCAATTATAGGTACCCACAAAGCCTATCAAGTACAAGAGCTTATGACATCACTTGGATAGCATTGGCTTCCTAAGGGTAGCCACTAATCATATATTAGGAGCACACACTACCCACAACGATCGTCAAAACCACTTGACAATATTCTTACTAACTAGTGGTGACACTATCTTAGCCCCACTGCCAATAAACCACCCTTCAATCACTAATATCGTCATTTTGAATTTACAAGAGATGATTTTAAATTTCAAAATGGTATTTTACTAATTACCAAGCAATTTTGGAGAAAATAGATGGTATTTTTGGGTATCTAATAAAATATTTTATCATCTAAGAATATTTTTATTTAATTATATTATATTGCATCAACATCATCTTCACCAATATTGGCCCTGTTCACCATTTGTAGCTTTGATTTGGTACTCAATCTTCAAAGTGTAATGTCCCCACTATTATTAATGGTAATATTTTGGGACAGATTTAAATATGTTTACCTAAAACCTTAGAAACCCTAAATATTAAGGGAAATATTTTATCTATTTAATATTTGTCTTAAGTATTTAAAAATCTAAACCTTATAAATTGTAGATTATATTTGACGTTTGCACAACATATAAAAAATAGCTAGTATTTTGCTTCAAACTCCCTTATTTGACCCTAATTTATTGTAAATTGTAATGTAGAAAAGAGAAACCTAATAAATTATGAACATATTAGATCAATCTTTATAATCACATGTTGGAACACAAGACACCAATGGTTTGAATGCTTAGTTGTTGTCCCTCAAGAAGAGCCAAGCTGGGGTTGGTGGGGACTTTGTTCCTTTGTTCTAATTATGAAGGTTGATTGAAGAATGACAAGGTATAGGTTAACAAGTGAATAAATTAACTAAATGAACAACATATGGGTGTTATAGAATGTCATGTCCCCTTTCTAAAAATAGAACTTACTATTTTTAGTAAGTTTGATTATCTAGAAATAGTGATCAGGACCTGCCAGATTAATCAAGAAATATTTTATTTTGGTTTAAATATTCAAATCAAATTTTATGGAAAGAGAATAAATTAACTAAATGAACAACATATGGGTGTTATAGAATGTCATGTCCCCTTTCTAAAAATAGAACTTACTATTTTTAGTAAGTTTGATTATCTAGAAATAGTGATCAGGACCTGCCAGATTAATCAAGAAATATTTTATTTTGGTTTAAATATTCAAATCAAATTTTATGGAAAGAGAATAAATTAAAATTGAAAATCAAATATGCCAAGGAGGGTGTGGGTTTTTTGAAGTTTCCAATATTTCTATTACTTGCCTTTTTGAAACTCAATTACTTGCAATAAAATCAACACTTCCTCTAGAAAGTTCATTGGAGGATTTTTACAAAGGAAAAAAGTAATTACTAATTGCAAGTTCCAAGATACTTTCCTTCTTGGTGTGGAAGTATTTTGAGCACCAAAATCTGCCTTAGAATGATTTTGAATAAAATATTAATTGGGTTTCATTTTTGGAATTATCAAACATTATTGTTGTTGCTACATTTGTTGTTGTTCAGAGGTTGTCAAACCTGTGGAGAAGGAGACTCAAGAACAAGATGTTTGAGGGTTTCCAGATGAACTAAAGATGGTAGTTAGAGGTTCATCATAGTGTAATCTCACATAGAGGTTACCATAGTGCAGATCTGAGTTGTTGTAGTTTATTTCCAAAAGTTGTTCATTGTAAGATAGTTGCAGTTTGCATAGTTTGGGTTTGTTTTGCTTTTCTAGGTTGTGTAAACCTTTGGCAGCTTGGAGGCCATGGTTTTTTTGTTGTTGGACTATATTTTCATGATTTATTCTATAGAACACTTTGGTGTGAATGGTGGAGAGTTAGTGTGAATTTTGTTATAGTTTCCAGTTGAATATATCTTGATGAAATTTGCAACAGATGTCTATTGTCGTTACCTGATGTATTTAGCAGAAAATATGATGTGAAACCATGTCAAATCTAAAATAAAGCATTCTACATCATTTGCATAATATTTAGTTTTAGTTTGGAGTGTTTTGATGCAAAATTCAATCTACCCAATTTTCTCAATTTTAAGTTTGGTAGAAATTAATAAATTTCATATTTGTATTAAATTTTATTATGGGATATTACAGTGGTATCAAATCCATGATCTTTACAACCTAAGGTTTTGATCATATTTTATAAAATAAAAGAGGATTTAAAATATGGTTGATCACATGGAAGATTTGGCCAAAGATCTAACAACCATGAGAGAAACATATATTAAACAAGATGAAGGATTTAAAAAATATTTCCCATACAATGACTATTTTTAGATCCAAAACATGATAGCTATCAAGAACTATAGACAATATTCAAATTCGGGTGGAAAAGATCCCAAAACAAAGTTATTAAATCTTTAGCTCCCACTTTTGATGGATCAGACAAGATCTTAGTCAGAGAATGGTTGTTTGAGATGCAAGACTGTTACTACTCTAGTTCCATGGAGGAGAAAGTTGTCATTAAGTATGTGATCTTGCACCTTGAAGGAGCTTCTCATGATTGGTGGTACCAAGGTATGAAAACCCAAGTCCACATACAGGTAATTTCTTTTTAAGAACTTTGTAAAATTTTGATTGATAGATTTAAACAAAAGGTTGAAAGGGAGTAGATAGTTGTAGAAGATTTCATAGAAAGAGAGTCTAATGTAGTGAGTGTTTTGAAGAATGATGAATGTGTGAAAAATTCTTAGGATGATTTTTCGGACTTGCATGAAATTACTACGGATAATGTGGTGCATGAAGAAATTGAGATTGCGATAGAAAAAATTGACACACAAATTCAAGGTATGGAAGAGATGGTGATGATGCAACATAAAGAAAAATCAGAATTGCAAGAAGAACAAATGGAAGCCTTTAATCCTAATTTGGATTAATTTCTCAAAGACTCTAAGACTAATGTCTATCTTGATGTCTTTTGTGGAGCTAAAACTGGTGATGGGTTCTCTAAGGTTCTTTTAGAAGATGGACATAAAAGAGGAAAAGGTGATGATATCTCCAAATTAGTTTTTAATGTTCACTCATCATTTCATTGATGAGATTATAGGTGTCTTTGAATTTTTCTTCCAAACCAACTCTATGGAGAAAGAAGTTGATGAAGATTTTGTTGCAAGTATGAGCAGTTGGAGTTGTCATTGATGTCAACAAGCTTGTGTTGTCATTGACGTCAATGGTGTGAGAAGAAGATTGTTGCAAGAGTAGGTGTTGTTGCATTGATGATGCTTTGATTAGTTGTATCGCATTGTCATTAGTAAGCTATTGGTGTCAACATCTAGTGTTTCTTTGATAATATTATGTCTATGGATGATGAAGTGATAGAGATGATGAGGATGTGTTCCTAGTGCTTGGTTTCTAACTGCTTTTGAGGAATTTTGATAAAAATAAACAATAAGTTGTAGTGTGTTCTAGGTTGGAGAGTAGGGTTCTGGTGTTGCTCCACATTTCTTCTAGGTTAAATATTTTTCTATGCATTTTAGATATGTCTATCAAAGGTGTTTAGAGGTGTTGTATCTAGAATTTTGCATGCTAGATCACTATACAGAAGAATTTGCATTCACCAGTGTGTGAACGGTGTATTGCAGAGGTGTCTAGGAGAAATATTTTTGCTCCATGTTTCTCCATAATTTGGTTTCAAATCTTTCATATATAAAGATGTGTTGATAGTGTTGGTATCTTTCTTCAGTCAAAATTGTTCAAGGTTTGGTGCTTCAGAAGTCAATTTCTTAAGTTCCAGTGTGGTAGAATAGTCAGAGTGTACTAGTTCTGTACATTCTTCAGGTGAAATTTGTTGCAAAATATTTTGTTGGATTTTAGGGTACTTATGAAATATTTCATATTGTGTTCAAGTGACATTTGTTTTCAACAAGTTGTTGTTGAATCAAATGAAGCATACACTTAAAATTTTAATGGTGTTTACATGGGTAACGGTTGACCTTAGGGTTTACACTAATTATGGTGGATATCTATTGTTTGTAGAAGCATGTTGTAGCATGGTGTTATAGTTTTGGGTCCTAGATATGGAGTGGTGTGATCCACCTTCACTTCTATCTGCCATGAAAGTGTTTTGGTGCTGACCTAATTTGAATTTGCACGGTTGAGGTGCATAGATGACCTTTGAGAATGTTTTCAAGGTTGACGATGATATAATGAGTTAATTTGTTAAGGAATGCAAAGAGAGACGAGTATGATGTGAATGATGTGAATTTTAGAGTGTTAGAGTGTGAATTTGAGAAGTGCAGTATGATCTTTCATGTGTTAGATTGTTGGATGCAGTTGTTGGATGTTGTGGTTGTGTTGCTAATATGTGGTTGTCATTGATGTCAACACTATTAGCATTGATGATTTTGAAGGTTGTATATGTTGAGGATATTGAGAAAATTATAATAAATATGTTGCAGGCAATCTATGAAGCTGTGAAGATTAGAGTAGTGGAAATTTTTATAATTTGGTATTCAGAAGTCATGCATTAAAGGGTTTCTTGTTGAGCCTATCTAGTATGTTCTCTAGAATTTTCAAAGGTGTGCATCAATATTGGAGCGAGTTATGAGTTTTTGAGTTCCTACAGTTATTTTGTTACTGTAACAGGTGTTTCTAGAAGAAGAGAATGTAATTCTGGTAAATTAAGTTGTTGTGTATGCTCTTGTGATGTTCAGTGATGGTTCTAGATCGTAATCTGTCATTATTGTACGTCTGCATTGATCGGTGTGCTCATGATCAAATATGTTTCCTTTGTGTGTTAAAGTTTTCATGTTCTTGGCTAACATGGTGGTTGTAGCGTGTTGTGAATCCTTGTGGATTAATTTTTGAATGCTTGGCGCGTTCGAGGATGTTGATTTAGGTCTTAATTATGTTGTGACTGACTTAGGTTGGTACGCATTGAAATTTGTTCATGAATTGGGCCGACAGTTTATATTCATATATTATTTATTTTTGGCCAACAAAGTTGTTGATGTAATTCCATGAAGCGGATATATAAGAGCGTTTGTTTTCTTCATTTGTGATATATGAGCATGTAGAGTGAATGTGAAATGTGTGAATAAAGATCAGATCATTCGATTATAGAGCAAAGTGTGAAGGAGTTTGAGTGAAGTGTGAAGAAGTGTTTATGTGCCTAACTGGAACTATCATCAGGCTTTTGAAGAAGCTAATTTCTTAGTTCAACCTCATCAGATGGATTTAATCTGATTATTTTATGTAAGGTAGTGAGCCTTCCCTTATGAGCAGTGAGCTCTAGGTAGTGTGCCTGAATGCATGTGCATTCCTTATTCATTTCTTTTATACTTTTAACAAGGTATAAATTATGGATTAACCTCCACCATGGTTTTTCCCCTAATAGGGTTTCCACGCAAAAATCTTGGTGTTGTGTGTTTTTGATGTGTTGTCGATTCATTATTTCACTGTTAATTATCAGATTTGAGACTAAAGGTTGATTAAGGTTAAACAAGTTTAAATTTTTTAACAACTCATTCACCCCCCCTCTCAGTTGTTTATCCTTGTTTTTCCAACAATTGGTATCAGAGCAGGTTCCTCTGAAGAAGTTTAATAGCTTGAGGTGATCTGAGATGACATCATACAAGAAGGATAACCGTAGATTCGATGGTACAAATTACTCTATGTGGAAGGCCAGAATGGAGTTTCATTTGAAGTGCATTGGTGAACCCTTCTAGAAGATTACAAAGAACACATATATTATTCCTCAGAATGGTCCCTCTAGTATTGATGAGATCAAACAAGTTGAAACCAATATCAGGGCTATAGAAGCATTACTGAGTGCTTTGACAAATTCATAGATGATAAATGTGATAGGTCTAACAATAGCACATGAGATCTAGAAGAAGATGGAGACATTGTATGAAGGAGATAAACAAGTGAAAGTTGCCAAGCTACAAAGTCTTAAAGGAAAATGGGAAAAAATGAAGATGAGTGAAGATGAAAACATTGTTGCTTTCATGCAGAAGGTAAATGAACTAGTGATGGGTATTAGATGTGCTAGTGGAATTTTGGAAGAAGATGAGATTGTGGCTAGAGTGCTCAGATCAGTGCCTACTTCTTACAAAACAAAAGCTCATGCTATTGAAGAGCTCAAAATAGTAACAAATGTGACAAGAGACATGTTGATTGGTAAACTATCTGCCTTTAAGTTGAGTGAATTTGGTGAATCTACTCCTAAAACAAAATCTGCATTTAAAGCTACTGTATCTGGAAAAAGCCAACAGAGATATGATCCAGGAGAAAGTTCCAGAAAGACATTCAATTATGAAGATGAGATGAAACAGATTGAAGATGAAGAAAGAGAGCTAGAAGAGTTGGAAGCATTGATTGTGAAAAGAGAAGCCAGAGGACAAGGTAAGTATAAAGGAAAGCTACCTATTAAATGTTTCTCTTGTAGTAAGATAGGTCATTTTGCATCAAGGTGTCCTGAAAGAGTTTCTAAGTACAAACCTAACAAGTCTAGATTTCAAAAGAAATGTTATTATGTTGAAGAAGGTGTTACTGATGATGAATCTAATAAAGAAAATAGAAATGAAGATGGATGGGTATTCATTTCTATCAAGGAAAATGGTACGGTGTCCACTGAATCTGCTAGCAATCAGAATATTCAGAAAGCTCTTGCAGCCATAATTGATGAAAAGGATGAGTGGGTGATTGATAGCAGATGCTCACATCATATGACTAGTGAAAAAATCAAGTTTATAAGCTTGGAGAAATATGATGGTGGTGTTATAAGATTTGGAGATAAAAATGTTGGTGTGATTTGTGGCAGAGGCACTATTTCTCTTGGTGGTAAATATAATATTGATGATGTCCTATATGTTGAAGGATTGAAGCATAACTTGTTGAGTGTTGGACAAATGGTAGACAAGGGATACAATCTTCAGTTCAAAGATGGTAAGTGCAGGATATTGGGAAGTTCTGGAAATGTAATTGCTTCAGGTACAAAGACAAGAGGTAACATTTTTCACCTAAGTGTTGGTAGTGAAAGTTGTTTGATTTCTCAAGTTGATGTAAGCTGGTTATGGCATAGCAGGTTGTGTCATGTGAATTTTGATAACATTGTCAGAGTAAGTTCAACACAAGCAGTCATAGATCTACCTAAGTTATTAAATCCTATTAACACCATATGCAAGGAATGTCAGAGAGGAAAGCAGAGAAGAATTTATTTTCAGAGCAAATAACATCATTCTAATGGAGTAATAGAGCTAGTACATATTGATCTATATGGTCCATCTAGAATCAAAAGTCTACAAGGAGAAAGGTACTTTATGTTGCTTATTGATGATTACTCTAGGATGATATGGGTTACTTTCTTGAGAAAAAAACATGAAGCACTATAAAAGTTCAAATGTTTCAAGGCTGTGGTAAAAAATAAGATAGGTTTGAAGCTTAAATGCTTAAGATCAGACAGAAGGTGGTGAGTTCATTTCTCAGGAGTTCAATTCATTTTGTGAAGAGCATGGAATCAAAAGATAGTTATCTTCTCCACGAACTCCTCAATAGAACAGAGTTGTTGAGAGAAAGAACAAAACAATTGTAGATGCTGCTAGAACTATGATGTTGGAAGGTAATGTTCCTCATATCTGTTGTAGAGAAGTTGTAAGCACTGATGTATACACTATCAATAAGGTAAATGTTAATGGTAATTCTGGTAAGACTCCTTTTGAGCTATGGTTTGGTTATAAGCCTACTATTAAATACTTCAAAATCTTTGGAAGTAGATGTTATATCAAGAGATATGAAGATATTGGCAAATTTGATGCTAGAAGTGATGAAAGAATCTTTCTAGGCTACTCTACTAAGAGCAAGGCCTACCAGTGCTACATTAGAAGATTGAAGAAAATAGTTGAAAGTGCAATTGTCAGAGTTAATGAGGATACTGATGGGTCATCCAAATACTGTGGATATGATTCAGATGACCAACATGATAGTACCGATAATGGAAAGAATGCGTAGACACAAAATTAAGTTTAAATTGTTTCAGTGAATCAAGAGAATGAAGAAGGAGAAGCTAGTGGAAGTGCAGAAAAAAGAACAAAAGAATCATAAGTTCAAGAGAATCCTAAAATCCCAAGGTACGTAAAGCTAAATCATTATGAAGATGAGATTATAGGAGACAAGAACAAAGGTGTGCAGACTAGAAGAAGAATTACAGAAGAGTATTTTTTGATTTCCAAAATTAAGCCTAGTAATGCCAATGAAGCATGTAAAGATGAATATTGGATGGAAGCAATGAAGGAAGAACTGATACAGATAGAGAAAAAATGATACATGGATTATTGTTCCCAGACCTCAGGATAAAAATGTGATTGGAACCAAATGGGTCTTTCGAAATAAGTTGAATGAACAAGGTGAAGTGGTCAGAAATAAAGCAAGACCTATATGTAAAGGGTACTCACAGATGGAAGGTATTGATTTTGAAGAAACCTTTGCCCCTGTTGCTAGAATTGAAGCTGTAAGGTTTTTTCTTGCTTATGCTACTTTCAAGAATTACAAAGTTTATCAAATGGATGTAAAGTTAGCATTTATGAATGGTGAATTAGAACCGGATGGATTTCAATTGACTGATAAAGAAGACATGGTTTGTCGATTGAAGAAAGTACTATATGGACTCAAACAAGCCCCTAGAGCGTGGTATGCTAGACTAGATAAATACTTGTTGAAGCTTGGATTCAATAAAGGTACTGCTGACAACAATCTGTATTTCAAGGTGGATCATTATAAAGAATTGATTATTGAATTCTTTGTTGATGATATTTTTTTTAAGGTGATGATGACTTATGCATGAATTTTGTTGATGAAATGAAAAGTGAGTTTGAGATGTCAATGATTGGAGAGCTAAAATTATTTTCTAGGATTGAAAATTACTTAGTTAGATGATGGAATCTTTATATCTCAATCCAAATATGTAAGAGAGTTACTGAAAATTTTTGGCATGGAAGACTCAAAACCTATAGGTACACCCGTGGTAACTAGATGCAAGTTAACACATAAATATGATTCTCCTAAGGCTAATCAAACAAGGTACAGGTCAATGATTGGTGGATTTATCTATTTGACTTAGACCAGACCAGACACTATGAATGTTGTATGTATGGTTTCTAGATATCAAGTTGATCTAAAGGAATCACATGTGACTACAATAAAGAGAATTTTTAGATATTTGAAAGGGACAATTGACTTTGGTCTATGGTATCCTAAGGATGATGATCTAACTTTGAATTCCTTTATAGATGCAAATTGGGTAGGAGATATGGATGACAGGAAAATTACTAGTGGTGGTGCATTATTTTGGGGGAAGAAGTTGGTGTCTTGGTTAAGTAAAAAGCATAATTCCATTTCCATATATACTGTTGAGGCAAAATATATTGTTGCTGCAAATAATTGCACTAAAGTATTATGGATGAAGCAAATGCTGAGAGATATCAGAATTAAGTATAATGAGCCCATTTCTATATTTTGTGATAACTCAAGTGCCATAAACATTTCCAAGAATCTGGTGTTACATTCAAAGACAAAACATATATCTATCAAGTATCACTTTTTGAGAGACAAAGTGAGTGATAAAGAAGTCAAATTGGAGTATGTGCCCACTAAGGAACAAATTACATACATCTTTACTAAAATGTTGCCTAAAGATACTTTTGAGTATCTCATAGGCAAGTTAGGGGTGATTTCCCCTCCTGCTCTGAACTAAGATGCAAGTCTTTGCATCAATCCATACATTCATAGTCATATCTTGTTTCAGATTGATGTTGTGGTGGCTGCTACTCAAGGGGAGTAGTCAGATGATTCAGATATGTGGTTTAGAGCATGTGTACCTTTGCCATTGATGTCAAAGGGGGAGAAGAGTAATGTGAAAATCCTTTGTAGAAGAAAGGGGGGGAAGAGCAATAAGTACTAAGAGGAAGAAGTTAGAAGAATAATTTAAGGAGGAGAAGAACAGTTTGAGAAGAGTTAGTTGTGTTGATGGTATTTTTCACATCATGTGTTTCCATCAATGCCAAAGGGGGAGATTGTTGGATGTTGTGGTTATGTTGTTGATATGTGGTTGTCATTGATGTCAACACTATTAGCATTGATGATTTTGAAGGCTATATATGTCGAGGATATTGAGAAAATTATAATAAATATGTTGTAGGCAGTCTGTGAAGCTGTGAAGATCAGAGTGGTGGAAAGTTTTGTAAGTTGGTATTTAAAAGTTATGCATTAAAGGGTTTATTAATGAGCCTATCTAATATGTTCTTTAGAAGTTTTAGAGGTGCACATCAAGATTGGAGCGAATTATGAGTTTATGAGTTCCTATAATTATTTTGTTACTGTAGCAGGTGTTTCTGGAATAAGAGAACGTAATTTTGGTAAATTAAGTTGTTGTGTATGCTCTTGTGATGTTCAGTGATGGTTCTAGATCGTACTCTATCATTATTGTACATCCACATTGATCGGTGTGCTCATGATCATATATTTTTCCTTTTTGTGTTCAAATTTTCATGTTCTTGGCTGACATGGTGGTTGTAGCGTGTTGTGGATCCTTGTGGATTAATTTTTGAATGCTTGGCACGTTCAAGGATGTTGATTTAGGTCTTAATTATGTTGTGACTGACTTAGCTTGGTACGCATTGATATTTGTTCATGAATTGGGCTGACAATTTGAATTCATATATTATTTATTTTTGGCCGACAAAGTTGTTGATGTAATTCCATTAAGCGAATATATAAGAGTGATTGTTTTCTTCATTTGTGATATATGAGCATGTAGAGTGAATGTGAAATGTGTGAATAAAGATTAGATCATTTGATTACAGAGCAACATGTGAAGGAGTTTGAGCAAAGTGTGAAGAAGTATTTTTGTGCCTAACCAAATTTGTCATTAGGCTTTTGAAGAAGCTATTTTCTTAGTTCAACCTCATCAAATGGATTTAATCTGATTGTTTTATATAAAGTCTTATTGAAAATCAAAATATCATCCAAGTAAACAATGATAAACTTACACAAGAATTTCTTCAATACCTCATTCATCAATATCATGAAAGTGCTCAGTGCATTAGTCAATCCAAAAGGCATCACTAACCACTCATACAATCCTTCATTTGTCTTAAATTTAGTCTTCCATTCATCTCCTTCTCTGATTTGAATTTGATGATATCCACTCTTTAGGCCAATCTTTGTTAAATAATTTTCTCCACTCAAACAATCCATAATGGCATCCATCCTTGGTAATGGGAATCTATAATTGACAATGATCCTATTGATTTCTCTTGAATATGTACACATTCTCCACTCCCCATCTTTCTTTGGTTCAAGTACAACAAGTACCACACATGAGCTAAAAATTTCCTTGATCAATCCTTTCCTCAACAACTTTTTTATTTGTCAGTTCAACTTTGCATTCTCTACCGATGTCATTCTATGTGCTACATTGTTCAAAAATAATATTCTGATATAAGATCTATACAATAACTGATACTTTGGAAAAGTGGGAGTCCCTCTAGTACATTCTCAGACATGACATCTTCATACTCTGCAAGCAGTTCTACTACTTCTCTATTCTTTTTGGTAGGATTTTCTATTTCTAGACCATTGCTCTTCTTTGGAATCAATGAAAACACATGTTTTCATGCCTCAATCCATCAAGAAACTTCCTTCCATCTACTAAACATAGTCTGCCAGAAAATCCACTTTTCTCTTTTTCTTATAAAGGTATCAACTTGATTCTCTTTCCATTTGATATCACAATATAAGTATTCCTTCTTCCATCATGAACTGCTTTCTTATCATATTTCCATGGTCCTCCTAATAGTAAATGACAAGCATCCATAGGAATAATATCACACAATACTTCATCCTTGTATGATCCAGTATGGAATTTTACCAAACATTGCTCATTCACCAATATCTTATGATCATCTTAAATCCATGCTATCTTATAAGGGTTTGGATGTTTCAATATCTCCAAATTCAACTTGGTTACCATCTCCTCTGAAACTGGGTTATTAGTACTATCACTATCAATGATAACTTTACATACCTTTCCTCTAGACTTACATCTGGTTCTGAATAGAATCTTCCTTTGTGGTTGTTCTTCCATCACTTCTTCATGCATCAAAGCTCTTCTCATCACCAATGATTCACCTTTCTCATGTTTCCCAATTGAATTAGGGGATCCAAAAGGTTCCTCATCCATGTAAGATTCTCTTCTAGTATGCCCAGGTTTCTTTCTAGTACTTGCTTGATGGCAATCAAATGCTCTATTTCCTTCACCTCCACACTTGAAATAGGTTCCTCTGAATAGTCTTCTTTTAGATCTTCCTTCATTTCTCCGATATCCATCATTGTGGTAAGAATTATGACCTCCTTTGTCATTGTGGTAGAAATTTCTATCTTCTCTTCCTCTATAGTATGAATTGGAATCATTTTCTTCACTCCAGTAGGGTTTTGGATCTTTGTTTTGCTCCATATAAGATCTTCTTTCTCAGAATTGTGATCCATTATTTTGGAATCTTCCTCTTGTACTTCTTTGCCTTTGTTCAAATTCCTTATTCAACTTCTCTTCCACCTTCAATACAAATTGATATGCTTCCTCAATTGATGTCATCTTCAGAAGGCTCAATTCCTCTTGAATGTTTGTTCTCAGTTCATTTATGTATCTTGAAACTTTCTTTTTACTTGCTTCACTATGACTAGTTTTGATTATCATCTTGTAGAATTATTCAGTGTACTCCTTAATATATCTCTCCTTTTTTCTGAGGTTTTGCAATCTCTTCAACAATTCAAGTTCGTAGTTTGCTGGTATGAATTGATTCTTCAATTTTGTCACCATTCTATCCCATTTGATGATATTCTCTTTTCCTTTCCTATTTCTATCCA
Source organism: Sequoiadendron giganteum (assembly GCA_007115665.2). Taxonomy (NCBI): domain Eukaryota; kingdom Viridiplantae; phylum Streptophyta; class Pinopsida; order Cupressales; family Cupressaceae; genus Sequoiadendron; species Sequoiadendron giganteum. Next base: position 37,350,738 of record CM021109.1, on the reverse strand, counting down.
ATTGAACTTCTTTCCACCATAATGCAACATGTCCTTTCAACTTTGTTTTCAAAAATCTGACTCTTTCTGAATCTTCAATTTCTTCATACTCAAAGTATTGTTCCATCTCATTAATCCAATCAATCAATTCTTCAAGATTCAAATTTCTCGTATAATTTTGAATTTCAACACTAGGTCTTTTCCCAATATTTGAGATCACTTTCAACATCTTCACCTAGGGCTTCTAAAAATTTATTCGCATGATCTACGTCATCATTACTTTGATAGTCATGCCTAAGGTTTGGGCCCTGCCTTTAGTCTTCTTCGACAACATCTAATCAAACTTGCATCTCGTGCATCATTTCCAACATCTCATCCATTATTCCAACAATATTCACCATAGTAGGTGCTCTCCTTGGTGGAATATCTCCTCTCAAATTCAATGCAACTACCTTAATTCAGTTATCTGGTTACAAGGATTTCAATTGCCTCATAATCAGTGATTGATTGAAAACACATGCATTTTGCCTCAGGTCAGTGATCTTTTCACCTCAAGTAATTCCTTCAGGATTCATAAAATCACTTTGATACCACTTGGTGCAGTCACGATAGGAGGGTTAAAAAAGAATAGTCCAAACCGTGCAACTAAGAGTCAACACAATTGAAATAACACAAGAAGTTGATATGTGAACATGAAAATTTATTGAATTGATAATATTACATGCAACATATGCATCATGGGAAAATATCTAGGGCTTACAGGCATGCCTCAAAGGCATTTAATAATACAACTGGCCAAAGGCCTTATTACATGCCACTAAAGGGTTGATGCAAAAATATCTTGAATCTAAATTTTAATTCTAAACTACTACTAAATTCGTATGAATTACAAATGCTTATTAATATTCTCCTCAATCTCCAACAAAGGTCTACGTCAACCACAAGGGTTCATAAACTTGATGAATGATCATACATGAAGGTCAACCTGAAAATATGGAAAGATATCTCCACATGAAAAGAAATAACTTATGAATCTCTAGGATAGGTCCCAATGAACCCAAGATTCTTGTAAGGTGTCCCATTAAGATTTGCACGATCTAGAATAGGTCCCCACTAAGAAATTTGAACCAGGTTGGCCCCAAATGCTCTAACTGGAAAACATAATAAAATTTTGAGAGCGACAACTTTCGATAGACAAATGCAAATGATGTGAATTTGGATATGTGATAGATATTGATGTGTAGATGCTATATCTTGCCCCACGAGTTGAGAAAAAATGATGCAATAAAATGTGGAATGAAATACTGAAATGGATACTAAATGCAATGCAAGAAAAGAACTAATTTGGTTGATACATGATTACTTTACAACTAGGGATGCTCTTGCATCATAAGTCCAAATCCTCCATCCACCAAGACTCTTTTAACTTTATTTTTATGGATGAGGACCTCAAGATGCAATGGTTGCATGGGAAGGTCTTGCTCAAAAAATGTGAGAAGATGAGGGGTAATGTGTCTGACCAGTGCTTGGAATTGTTTGGTATAAAGATTATTGGTTACATATGATGATGACAAAGTGTTTTCTAGGATTTCCTTATGTGCAGGAGATATTTTTAATAACTCCAAGATGGAGATTTGGGTAGGGGTATTTTTCAATTGGTCCAAGAGGCTATAATCATTGGGATTTGACTTCAGCAGTGAGGGTGGTGCCCTAGGTTGTGATAGTGTTCCTTGGATGGTAAATTTTCCTCGATGTGTGGTAACTCCACACTCTGCACTAGGCCCTTTGATAGTGATGAAAAATATAAAATGATCACAAGATACTACCACATTTTTGTAAACATGACCTACATTGTGGTAATCCTTTCCTTTTCCATTATCATTTCCCTTGCTATGGTCTAACATTGGGTTCTAGGATATCTTAAGGTCTTGATTTCCTAATTGTTGGTCCATACTTATGTCTCCATTATCGATAAGGTCTTGAATGATGTTTTTCAATTTCATGCAACTTGATGTTTTGTGTCCCTTGATTTTGTGAAAATCATAAAGATCCTCTTCTCTATACCATGGAGGTTTGACTTGAGGTTCTTGGTAATTTTGATAATTAGGAAGCATGATAAAGTTGGATTGTACCAAATTTTTCATGACCACCTCAATAGGCTCCCCCAAGGGTGTGTATTTGCATCGTTACGGGTAATTGTTTCAAGGTGGTGGTCCCTTTTGAGGGTTCACATTGTTAATCATTTTTTTGTTGTTTTGTGGCTGCATATTTGGCTATTGTGTGTTTTGTTGTGTATTTATTTGTTGAGTGTTCATATGTTTTGGAGAACTTGGTACCACTTTTGCATCAACTACACCATCATTAGTAACTTTATTGTTTTTGGCCCACATATGAGGTTTATCATTGGAACTAGATGATGGATGATTATCTTTGAAGGCTTGCATTTCTCCTTGTGCGATGAGGGATCTTTCAATGTTAAGACCCCTAGGGATGAGTTCTTTGTATGACGAGACACATTGCATTTGTAGTTGGAAGGATAATTTTTTTCCATATTGGTAATAATTATCTTTATCTATTGCTAAAATTAAGAATTGGTCATTTGCATTTACTAGCTCTATGCCTCCATCATTGCATTTTTTTTTGCAAATGATTCACCCTTGTTCTATTTAAGGGTATAAAGTTCTTCCAAACTTATGTCCATATCAAGGTTGTAGGAGAAGTGATCCACAAACCAATTTATTATTTCTTGAAAATTTTGGATTCCAATAGGTAAGTGTGACAACCATTATATGGCTTGACCTCCCAAACTACGTGGGAAAAGGTGCATCAAATAGGATTAATTGTATGCTACTTCCATACATGCCACATAAAATTCCTTAATGTGATCTTTTGGATTTCCATGCCCTTTGTATTTGTCAAAATTGGGGATCTCAAATCCTAACAGGAATGCTATCATTGCAATGTTACAATCAAAAGGATATGGACACAAGTCTCATGCGACATACAATTTCTTTGTTTTTATAGCTTGGATATCTTGAATCTGCTGCATGAGCATCCTAATTTGTGATGAAAGGCCATCTTGAGGATTGTTTGGTGGTGGAGCATACGTGTTGTATTGAGGAATGGTAGATGAATTATATGTGGGATTTTGGTAAGGGGGTGTGTTGGTGTTGAATGCATTATATGGTGTGCATGGTGGATTGTTTTGATATTATGGATTGAATGGTGATAAAGGTGGTGGTGTGTTGTATGCTCCTTGTGAATTTTGGTTCAAGAAATTTTATTGAGAATTTGTGCATGGTTGTTTTTGGTTGTAATAAAAGCCTTGTTATTTTTGTACAAGAAACTATTGTTGTGCTTGTTGCACTTGCAAGGCTTTTTGTGCTTGTAATTGGGATTGTTGTGCTTGTAATTGAGCTTGTTCTTGTTGTGCTTGTGCTTGTTGTGATTGTTTTGTTTGCAAGGATTGTTGGTACACAATAGATTGTTGATGAGACAAATAATTTTGTCCTTGAGGTGATGGAATGGTGTTTTGATTTGGGAGTAATTGTTTTGATTGAATATATTGGCTTGATGGGATGTTTTGATTTTGTGAAGTAGGTGGTGGATTTTATGGAATCATTTTGTGAGTGGCTTGTGATGGAAGATTGAGTTGATTTTGGTATTGATTTGAGACCAAATATTGATTATTGGACACTTGATTTTGATTTGGAATATGTTGATTTTGTTGTGAAACTTGTCCTTGATTTTGTTGTGCCATAAGTCCTTGAAAAAATTGGGATTGTGATGGAGGAATGTAAGTTTGAGGACCCATTTGATTTTGCATTATTTGAGGGATTCCTTGATGTTGATTCAAAGGTTGGGATACTTGATATGATTCCACTTGGTGTTGTGACGTTAGTGGCAAACCTTGAATTGGGACTAATTGATTTGGAGGATTATCTTGATTGATTTGATTTTGGGTCAATGTATTTCCTTGATGTTGAGGCACTTGTTGTGGAACCATTTGATTTTGGCGATCGATTGGATGGTGTTGTGATGATTTACCTTGTAATGTTGATGATTGAACTTGAAATTTTGTGCACTTTTCCTTGGAGATTAACTTGGGGTGGTTGACTCACTTGGTTTTGTTGAACATTAGGAACATTTGTTTGAAAATTTTGAATATTTTTTGTGATTGAAGAATATGGTTGGGCACAAAATGTTGGTTCCATGTTTGTGTTGTGGATATGTGATGTGAGTGGACTGTTTGGATGTTGAGAGTTTTGAGGGATGGGGATGTTTTGGGGTATTCTTGTGTTTTGAGTACCCAAATTTGTGTTGTTCCCTAGATTTTGAGTAAGAGCAAGTTGAGTTCCTTGTTGAGTTGTAAGACTAGATGAAACCATCCTAGAAGTTAAAGGTTGGATTGGTAAATGTGATGAGGATGGTTGTGTGATGGATTTAACAAAATTTTGGACCAAGGGTTGTGTGCTAGATGTTTGAGGGATGGATGGAACATTTACCAAAGGTTGTTCTCTTAGTGTATTCAAATCAGACGTGGAAGGGAGTTTAGCTCCTTCCTTTTCCAAGGCTAACATGTATTGGGTTGGATTCAATTTAATAATGGTGTTGATAAGATGGTGAGTCTTAGGATCTTGTTTTAACTCAAGTAGTTTATTTGTGGTGAGTTCATTGGGATTATTGGTAACATCCTCTACTTGGTACCTCGTTTCTTGTGAAGTTTGAGGTGGATTTTGTGATGGAGTTTGTTGTAGATTTTGTGATGGAGTTGTGAAAGCTCTAGGATAAAATTATTATATTTCAAGGTTTTTTTGGTTTAGATGACTCGTGGTACATAAATTTTTGTTTTTCTCCATGTCTCTCTTGTGTTTTGACCTTGTTGTTACCATAAAACTTGGATCAACTTTTGGAGTAGTATGATGGGATTTGTATTGTTGAAACTTTTGAGTTGATTCAATTTTTTCTAAAATTTAACCTCTAAGGGATTTAGGACCAATGGTGCTATGAATGGTGAAGGGATGAATGATGTGGATGATAAGAACTCTTAATTTTGGACAAAAATAGACTTAGGTTTTGATAAATGTTTGATGAGGGTGCTCATGAACTTCTAAATCCTAAATGTAGACTTGCAAATTTAGGATAAATTTGTTCAAAAGGATATGTGCGAATCTAACTAGATGTATGAAAAGGGACGTGTTTCCAAAAATGTACCTAAACTAGGTGATGTTTTGATGAAAAATTTGGTCTAGGAGATTTTTTTGTCCAAAATTTGAAGTTGTTGGTGAGATGGTTTGATGTTTTGATGACAATGTGTTAATTGATGTTTGATCCTAATATTTTAGACCTAAGAGGAACTTGTGAAAAGACCAAGGTGTTGAAAAACATGCATTTTCTTTTGAGTATTTAAACCTAAAAGATCAATGATTGTTTGATAGAGAAACTTTACTATGATGTTTGAAGGTGTAATATGCCTAAAATTGTTTTAATAAAAATAAATTTTAGTATGCATTTCCTTGTTTACCTTTTGTTGTTGTAACCAAAATGTTTGGAATATAGGACCAATGGATACCTGATTTGTGGTTCACTTCTTAAAATTTGATTAATGTAAAATTATTTTTACCACATGGAGATCTTGATTATGTTTGAAACTAAAATGTCTATAACCAAGCAACTGGTTTTCCACAAAGCTCAATTTTTGTGAAAAAATCAATATTAGGTTAAATTTGAAATAATGAGTAGAGATATAAACCCAAATACTAGGAAGCCACTGAGATATTGTTTTAATAAAAATAAGATATACTTAAGGTTAGGTAGTAGTATAGTGTTCTTCAAGTATACTCCATTATATTTAAAGGTTTAAAATTTTGTGACAATGTTGATGTTTATTTTTGAGTTTAAATGTCAAGGAATGTGTTTATTGACTCAATGGGTGAGGGGGATATTTCACAATCCTTCTTGCATAATACTTACTAGTTTAGCTCAATAAAACCAGTCAATGACAATCTAGAGGAGTAAAGGTACGTTTCTTCGCAATAGGCTTACCTCACCCCCGAAAGAGTGATGAATCCAAATTTATGGAGGGGTCAAATAGGACATAACAAGGTCATGTACCACCTTGATACAAGTGTGGCTTTGTAAAAGAGAATGAACTCTTAAGCCTTACACCTCAACCATAAACTTAATGTGGTAAGTAACTTCTGGGAACGGTGATATTCTCGTGCACTAATTTGAAGAATCATTTCAAAAAACTTGGATGGCCTCTAGATACAAAGGTTTAGAATGTCATCATGAACACCATAGGTATACTTCATACGAGAGACACTAAAGTCTCTAGATTCCCCTAAGCATACCATTGGTTTTCATGAGAGTAGGATTGCAAGGTATAACATCCAAAAACTATGCTACTTACTTTGGTTTTTGCATACATTATATAGCCCATTGGTAAATGTGCTTTAGGGTTTCCTTAAGTTCTCCATGACAAGATGTGTCTCAAAGAAGGCCCCTCTAATGAAAGATAAAAGGAATAATATTTCTCTTCACCCAAGATCACATGAAGCGCAAGGGAAGATGATATGTAGCAAGCCTTAGGTGAATCAAAAAGGTTGTAAACTAAGAGTGTTTATCTTCACCCAACATCACACAAAGCACAAGGGGAGAGGATACACACTAAAATTTTACCAATCACAACAATCAAAGTAGGCAATGGTTCATTTTAGTGCACCAAAGATAAATGTTATGTTCATTTTAAGCACCAAAATTGAGTGTTAAGTTGTCATGTTCAATTTTAAACCCAAGGTAAAATGATGTTTAGTTCAATTTTAATCCAACTTGAAAATGCAAAATAGACTATTCATTGTTAAACCAAATTGAAGTGTTATTTAACTAAATAATGAAATAAAAGGCTCTTAGCTCATCCTTATCACAAGTATTTATAAATAATTAAAAAATTTAAACAAGATAAGTGTTAATGAACACTTTTTCTTCACTCCTTGCTTCCATGCTCAAATCTGCAAGTTGTTAGTACTAAACAACAAACATAGATAAAAAACTCATTAGGTTTAGAAATAAAAAGAAATTGAAATTCAGATTAACTTCAAAATTTTACCTTTCTAGATTTTTTTGCAAGTGCATCACTCTTTCAGATAAGTGCACTAGAATTCTGATAACAAGTGTGTTGTTGTTTCACAAATGTATCACTGTAGTGAACTGCAAGTGCATCGAATTGTTAAAAACTAGAGAAGACAAATGTGTTAGAAGACAAGTGCATCATTTCACTAAAAAAATTCACTCCAATGCATCAAGTATGCTCCAATGCATTAAGTGCGCTCCAATGCAACAAGTGCATCACTTTGGCTAAGAACAAGTGCACCGCCCTACCTCGAAAACCTTAAAACACGTAATTCTCAAGCTAATCTGATCAAAATAAAGGGTTAGGTCCCACCAAGCATGCCAAATATGTGACCATGATTATGAACCTCATGAAATACAACCAAATTATGCAATTAAATAATTAATTGAATGAATTAACTAGAAGCCATGAAAACATGAAATGAACTCAAATTTGATAAAGGAAACTAATTAACCAATACAAACCTGATCCCATTCAAGGATTGGTACTAAATTTATGTGGAATTTTAGCCCTTTCCCAATGCCATTGATTGAAACAAGCTTGAAGTTAATGCTCCAATGGAGAAAAATGACTAGAATGGATGCTAAATTACTAAATTCTCTCAAGAAATGCTCTAAAATTTGCTATAGTTTAATTTGTCTAAATGAATGTAGATGAATTGCTTCTGAAATGGAGGCTATTTATAGGAATTTTGAGTGAGTCAATGGTAAAGATCAATTTGATTAATCAATGGATGAAAATTGATGAGAAGAATTGACATGGATCAAGGATTCAATCCATGGAGGAGATTGAATAATCACATGGATTGATTTAATTAATCAAGGGTTGAAATTGATTTAAAGAAGCACATATCCTAAAATTTAGGAGGAATGTGCAAGGTATTTCCATTTAAGAGGGAAATTGTTTGAATTTGAATTGGAGGAATATTCCATGAGAATATTCCTTTGAAAATGGGAGAAATTGGAGGGATTAAAGAAGTTAGTCAATTAAATAATTAAAATTTTATTTAATTATGCATGATTGAGGAATTTAAGGATTTAATTAAATAATTAACCCATTTAATTAAAAGAGGGAATTAATAGCATTTAATTAAATAATTCAGATTATTTAACCAAATGAGAGGACTTAGGGATTTTAATTAAATAATTCACATGATTTAATCAAACAAGATGAAAATTAGTATGAAAGGGTGAATTAACCTAATAATATCGATTATTCGATTAATAGAAGAAACAATGAATTTAATTAAATAATTATGATTATTTAATTAAATAGTTGGAAGGAGAAAATCAAGATAAAAATGGTGTTAAGAATCAATTTCAGATGCACAATATTGATTAGGACAATTTTAAATGTCTACAAGACTTATATTTGGGACATGCACTATGAAAAATCCAATTATGTGGTTTTTGCAAAAATATTTGTCAAAGAAGTAATAAGGAATATAAGGTTTCCTATTGATTGGAGACTCTATGAAAATATCAAAATATTCTTAAAGTCATTGGTCTTAACTCCTGAGCTAGGGATTGACCATAACTTGGGCGATTGGTTCTTCGATGACCATTATACAATGATCAAGGTATATGGTGCACCCGTAGTACCCCATATATTTCCAAGGACCATGTTAGATAGAATTGCATTCTTTGAGATTGTATGACAACTAAATGAGGTAGATACAAATAATTTGAGAAACATATGAAATGGTTTTGTTGCCACCATGTATTTTTCTAATTTCATGATCACTGCTAAAGAGGTAAGAGATGTAGGGAAGGGGTCATGTATGCAAGCTTTATTAAGTTCCTCGAAATCAACACATATTCTTACTTCTCATGTATTTTTATTTTGCATGACCATAGGACTTATAAATTTTGCATCTTCTACTGGTTTAATGATTCACACATCAAGAATTTTATCTAACTCATTTTTGACTTTCTTTTTCATGTATGGGCTAAGCCCATGTGGTCTCTTCCTTACTAGTTTAGTGCCTTGTTTCAACTGTATCTTCATTATGCCTGTCTATTATTTTATCCATTTTAAATCCATAAATGTTCTAAGGAACAATTCTTCAAATTTTGATAGGATCTCTACAACTTGTGCTACTACCTTATCATCCCAATAAGCTCATATCTTTGCAAGTTTAGGGCTCCCTTCCTTGAAAATATTCTCTTCCCTAAGCTTGATTGGTTGGTTGTAATATTTTTGTTTAGATTTGGTAGGGGATCCTAGTTCCATTTCCCCTTGATTGACTTCTATATCCATGTTATGTGTATCGTCATCTTCATGGTGTGTTAAACAAAATATTTCAATGAAAGTTGATTCCTTGTCCAACCATTCAATATACTTCCATATCCCCTCTATTTTTGGACGTGGGTAAATAGGTTACATGTAACGACATGAACCATCATAACTAGAATTATTTATGGATTAACAAGAAATTAAATAGCCACATGCTAAAAATTATAAGATTTTTTTTGTCTTCCGTATTTCATTTGTTTTATATGACCAATTTTAAAATGGAAAAAACTAAAATCATTACAAAGTATAATTGAATTTGATATAGAACATTTCATCAATGGTATTATGACAATTTTTTTTTTACATTACAAAAATGCATTGCATGAAAGAAATTTGTTTACAATTACACCAGTATGAGTTATTGAATCTTCTGCATTTGTCTCACAAGTCTCGACAAGTTATCTACAAGAGGGAGAGAATAACCTGAGTTCTTTTCCTCCAACCATAGACCAACGATCCCCCACACACCTTCCATTTAGAAGTGGCCCTACCCTTCATGAAGAGTATAGATAAAGGAAACCAAAAAAATTAATGTCATTTGAGTCCTAGTGTTGTGCCCTACATAATCCAATCGACCATACAACTTTAGAGAATCCTCTAACAAAGTATGGCCAATCTGATTGGATTATGAAATATGGAAAACTATGAATCGACTAAATGTAAGCAAATAATTTTGCATCACTTTAGTTTTTAAAACAAAAGTCACTTCCATAGGAAATGAAATCATGTGTTCACACACCTCTAACTTGAATTGGATACAACATTCATCCTATAGTTTATCACATAGTTGAATCATTTGACTAATAATCTATTTTTTCATAAAGAATTAAGAACAAACATGTATTTATTTCTATTTTTAGTAAATGACTGAAGTCATTGAAATATACTTCTGACAAAGAACATCTATTTTTCATACTCACAATTCATAGATCTTGGATATTTCCACATGTTCATATGTCCTTACAGTTAATTCAAGAGTTTAATAGTCTCCTAATATTCATAACATAAGACTTTTTATCTCTTTTACATGTTCTAGTACATTCAGTTTATGACACCTTCCTATCAATGACTCGTGATTTTGTGGCTATTAGTGAAGGGTCTTGACAATTTTTTTATTAAGAGGGGTAAATTTTTCTGGCTAGGAGCTATGAATTGGCGATTTCACAAATAGGGGACCTCATCCCCAATATAAATTCTCAATAATTACACCCCAATGGGGTTTGAACTTTGATGGCAAGAATAACAACACAACTTAAACATCACACCACACCACTATTGGTGAAGGGTCTTGACAACTTGTAAATATAGATAAATAAGAGTTTTATCCTTTTAAAAAAAAAAATTCATGTGAGAAGGGAAATCACTATTAAAGGTAAATAAAAGCATAACCAACACAAATCATTGTATAAAATAGACTTATACCTTCAATTAATCTCCATGGATTGAGCTCAATTTGCACCCAACGATGAAGATTTACTCACAATGATTTGAATGAAATGTGGATTGCTCACTTAGAATTCCAACATAATATGGGCATGTTCACTCAAGATAGAGAAATGAGGAAATGAGGCTCCAATTTATAGAAATTGAATGGGGAGAATGAAGGGGTTATATTGCTTGGCTTAATCAAGGATGGATATTGAATGAGGTGTGGATCAAGAGAATTGTGACATGTGTCACAATAGGGAGAGGCGTAAGAGATGAGGTGTGCTTACACATGTGTGAGCACACCTTGGATAGATAGACTATTTAATTTGGGAGGCTTGTGTAAGATATAGTGGGGGTAGGTGATATCTCACATGTGTGAGAGGGGGTGGTAGAGAAGCCTATGACACTTGCCATTATGCAACAAGTTTGGGGAGAGGTGAGGGAATTAAAAAAATGGAGGAAATTGGTAATGATGATTAGTAAGGAAGGTTAAATTAATTAATCAAGGATTAATTAATTTAATAGAGTAGGTTGAGTCAATAAACCATGGGCTTATTAACTAGGCTAGAGTTAAAAGTTGGAGAATGGGCTAATAATGGTTAGGAAGTGGATAAGGTTAATTAATCAAGGATCAATTAACTCAAGAGGGATTAGAAGAAATAAGGATAATGGTAGGATTAATTAAATAATTCAAATATTCAATTAATTGGAAGAACTTTAGTATAGATAGTGATATAACTAATTAAATAATTAAATATTTAATTAAATATAAGAAGAAGGTAGATTAATTAATTAAATAATAAATATTTAATTAATTAAGGTTTAGGAGGGGTGAATTAATTGATTAATAATAATTAATTAATTAGGAAGAAGTGTTGTTATAATTAGGGTGACAATATTTTTCCCCTCTTTGATGTGGCATCCATAGTGATGCTACATCAAAGAAGTTTAAATTTTTTCCCCAGTGGATTGGAAGGTGTGTTGAGAGATGATGCCCCCTTGAGAGGCTGACTAGAAAAAAATTGGAAAACATATTTTTGATCAACATCTCGAAATAGGTGGGTTAGGATGATGTAGGATGCTGCAGGAGAGGAAAATAGTGAAAATCAGGAAAATAAAATCAGAAATGGGCTAAAAAATGGAAGGAATACGAGATATTTGATGCATCCAATTTAGAAGAAATTAGGGTTTGGGGGAATTAGGTTTAAAGCCTATAATAGGGCTTAAGGGGGGGCCTAAAAGGTCATTTTCAACCTTGTGATTGGTGGAGAGGAGATAGGAGTCAATGAAGAGGCATGACACAAGTCCCACATCATTTGCATCATTTGGAGAAAGTTTGAGAGTATCAACAACAAGAGGATGTAGGTGACCCAATATGTATCTTAACCATTAGGTTTTAAGCTAGTTTAGGGGTGTTGAGGTAGGTCAAATTAAGGTTTGAAGGGAAACAAAGTGGGGGTACAACTTTATAAAGTTGCACCTAGGGCTATGATTATAACACCTACGTCACAAGAAGCAATGCTTGCACTAAAGCTGCACCTGCAGTGCATTTCAATGCTTGTGTAGAAAAGAATGGCACTTTCATTCATCATGCTTGTGGAGTACACACCTACAAAAGGTGCACCTTCATTCGAGGTTGGGTATGGGAAAGGAGGTTTTTGTGGTGCTTGCATAAAACAATGCCTACATTGTAGATCATCGCACCTTTAGGTCAAATTATGGTGCTTGCATTAAGCGACGCTTAGGTTGAAAAAGGATACACCTCACCAAAAATAATGGCGCTTGTGTTAAAAACGAAAGTGAAAATTTGTAGAGACTACAAATGCGTGAGGGTTTTAGGGATAGAATTAAGGAAATAATTTGTTTGATGACTATTTTTAGTGTGTGGAATAATACAGGAGGAGTTGAAGATCCTCTAGTCTCAAGAGTGATGCATGGACATCATGTTGACTTTGCGGTGGTGACTGATAGATATAAATAAGGATTAGCTTCATCTTATGGGTGTATACTATATTTCATGGATGCCTTAGATTTGAGCTCATCAAGCACTTATGACATCGTTGGTAGAGTAGTGGAACAACGACACTAGTAGCTTCCATTTGTCAATGGGGGAGGATACAATTACCCTAGAGGATGTATGGCGGATCTTGCGAGTGTTGATCCATGGTGAGCTAGTGTAGTATAGTCTCCATGGTGTGATACCAACATTATGGATGATATTTATGATGAGGGATTTGCCTATCAAGGGTGTGGAGCTAGATTTGGAGGCTGGGATGGGACAGTGGCCAAAGTTGTCACTATTTATTACTTCATTGATTACGGGGACTTTGATGCCCAAAAAGAGGTTGTGTGGGTTCACGGTGGGCTGGGTAGGAGTTTTAGAGGGGATGCTAAAATATGGAATAATTTATGCGTGGGGTGCTACTATCTTGGCAGAAATTTATTGAGAGATGCATTTGGTGGTGTACAAGGATGGACAAAATTTGGGCATAGGAGTGAATCTTATGCATGTATGGTTTTTTGAGCATATTGCAGTTCTATGACCAATTTGCAATAGATGGTGCGGTGATGTACAAACCTATGTATTCATGTATGGGAGGCTCTAGAGGCACCATCACATGGGACAATTGGATAACTGGTGGAGGGTTATAAACAACATGGATACCTTCACCTGACACCAATACCTTGATTGTGAGGTATGGGATGATGATCATGGAAGAGAGGGGGAGCAATCATTGCAAGGCCCCAGGTCATGAAAGGCCAAGAGAAGTATGTCTACCCTAACTTACCTCAGTCTAAAGGAATGTTAGGATAGGCGGGGTGAGAATGATGAGAACTGTGGGGTCCTTCGATCACTCTACAAACCCAAATGTTGAAAAGAGACTAGGTGAGTTGATCTTCAGAGTCAACTCTCTGTCTCAGGTAGCTTTTTGTTAGAGGATAGAAGTGTATTTCTAGGATGATAGCACGATGCATTAGCATCTCATAGGTGCGTTGGCATCTGTATGATCAGAAAACTAGAGATACAAGAATTAATCTCTAAAAAAAGGACTAACAACCTAGTTTAAGAGTTTTGGGAGGTATAGAATAAGACTAAGAATAGTGAAATGTATAGATGGGTGTGATAAAGGAAATAGATTACCACAAGGGTGACAAAGACGATTTCGTACAATAATATTCTCACCAGCTTGCTCCAAGATTTCTCCACCTACACATAGAAAATGGGAAATTGTTGGGGCTATTTAGGGGTTTTCCTCAGTCAGACCCCCGTTTTGGTGTTTCTACCTCCATGGACAACCAAGTTTGCAACGATAGAAATATGATAAAGAAGAGAATACAAGCTATGTAAATAAAAGACACTACAAAATAGTACATTCTTACTCAACCAAAATGATAGAGAAGATAAGATGATATTACCACCTCCATCCAAAGTGCTCAAGGCTAGTGGAGGAGAAAATGAGAGGAACTCAAGCCTCTGCTGCAATGGTGTTTGTCCTGCGCTCACACTATCAGAGTGATGGAGTGGTAGATTGCTACTATAGAGTGTGAAGTGTCACTACAAAGCTTGTGGATGAATGCTCAAAGCTTGGAGAGATGGTCCAACTTGTTCCAAAACTTGAGAGTGGATGAGAGAGTGGAGAATATGAAGGAAGAGGATGAAAAATGATCATATTCAGGACGGCAAGCCGAAGAGGGGCGCTACACTTTGAATTCCAATAGGAAGTGTAACATCTCTGCAAACTTCAGTTGCAGGAATCTGCCAGGGACGTAAGTGTGCTGCGTGGACATCTACACACCACATGGGCATCCTCGATAGAAAAACCTCCATCGACACACAAAGCAGTCGCCAAGTGGGATGTGAGCAGTGGGCTTAAGTAGAATTAAGCCTCCGCCATAGGTTTTCTAAAGTGTAAGGGGGGTAAAGGGGAATTTTTGTTAGGGGTGCAAATTCATGCCTATAAATTTTTCCCCCACTATAGCGAGCATGAGTACTAATGAGTGCTTTGGTAAAGTAGAGTAGTAAGAAGTAACAAGGTAAGAGATGTATACCTAAATCGACGAGGAGGCAAAGCACGGTCTGGAAAAATTGGAAGTCGAGGAAAGAACTTCATAGCTCTATTGAACTATAAAGCTGAAGAATGAAAGTGCCTTATAGGCTCATAGTCCTGCAAGGGAGTTATCCTTCAAGAACACTCACATGAAGGAGATCGAGCAAAGGGGAATCTGTAGAGTTAGAGAGGGTGACATGTTTACCCACAGATAAAACACGTCAGGAAGTGGACGCGTAGGCCAGTGAACAAATTGTCACGTAGACCATCGCTAAGTTGTAAGTATTTCAAAGGGGTCCCTTTGGAACCCTTCAAAAGGAAGGAGGGTCCATTCAAGGGATACACTATTTGAAAAGTGAAGTCTAGTTGAGTTGCCCCCAAGCTAGACAAAAGGATGTGAAGTAGGTCTAGTTGGGCTGCCCTCGAACTAGATGTGAAGAAGTGAGACTGGTCTAGTTGGGCTACCCCTGAGCTAGATGCCATAGAATTTGTTGAAAAATTTCAAAGGGGTTCCTCAGGAACCCAACGTGAAAGGGAAGGGTCTGCTCAAGGGACACACAATTCAAAAGTTAACGTCTTCCTACTCAAATCTATTCATCATCAAGGAATCCTTTTGAAATATGTTCACTTCATCAAGGAATTTGAAAGGAAGGATATGCTCCCACATGAGGGGAAGATCAAAGCTATTCCTGCTTTAGAGGAAGGTGTCCAAGTCCTTTCTTTATGAACCTGTGATGAAAGAAAACACGTTTTGTTAGGGTTTCAAGTCGAGAATGCAATTTTAATAAAAGAAGTGTGTGAAGGTTCTAGAGAAAAGATTCATTGGGAAATGAATGCATTTTTTAAGGACCAAGTAATGTAGAAGTGGTGTTGTCACACATAAGAGGGAAAACTCAAGAAAAGAAGAGAGAAAGATAAAGATCTAGCAAAGGAAAAGGAAACACAAACAAAGAGAACAAGGGGATTTGGTTTCGTGGGGTCAGATCTGCCTTTGTTTATATAAATAGTAGGTAACCGCGGTGCGAGGTGAAAGATCATCAATCCCCAACCAGATCAAGAAGAATGCATAAAAGACAAAGTAAAAACAAAAAATTGGGTAAACATGGAAGGAAGCCTAATGTTTTTGACACTTTGCATCATCCCCAATTTACTGAAAGTGAATAAAAAACATGGAAGAATAATGATACATATAGAGGAAGGCTTACAATAAAAACACCACGCCTGTATCCAAGCACATATAGCATGATCATAGGGGAAACACGTCACAATACACACACACACATCTAATCTAAAGATCAAGAAGAGTGTCTCCCCCTAACATTGGTCAACCAAGAGGTCATCAAATTCCCACTCTAGATCATCATAGGGGGAAGGATGATGAGCTTGTAATGGGGTAACATTAAGGGGAGTAGCCTCAAACCATTTTGCAATGAGGGCCAAGGCAGAAGGACCTATGACATCTCTGTCGCTCAACTCTTGCGGGTCTAAGGTCAATGACTTCATGAAAATCATTGACAAGGTCAAAATTTCCACCGATTTAAAAATACGCTTAATAGGATTTCCATGCTTCACCTCAGTGGATGGAGGAGTTTGCACCCGAGGTTCACCACTAGGCTCACTGAGAGAATCAAGAGTGGTGACAAACTCAGGGGAGGTCAGGACTAGTTCTATTACTAGGAAAGGACAAGCCAGTGTGGGGCCACCTTTCATAGAAGTTGGGATCCTCTTATGTCTTCCACTGCTATAGGGATCACGCTCTACCTTCTTCTTCATAAGAGGAGGTGAACTCCCCATAAATGAAGCTAGGATACAACTACAGAGCCTCTTAAGGTGAGACAACTGAAGTATTAACCATATCCACGAGCCTCAAGAAAGGTGAGACATCTGAAATGGAAGACAATAGTGGAAACTCCATAGAAGGAGCAATAAACACCTACAAATTTCCAGGTGCATGTGCGCTCACAACGGGAGTCAGGAGAGATTCAAAGATAGTTAGGTTAGAGGTAGAAGGGGGGAGAGAGGAGGAAACAACATGAGGTGCTGTCATCTCCTCTTACTTCTTCTATAGGGAGGCTTTCTCAACTAGGAGAGCCTTTCACCAGTGCTTATGCTCGCGTGCAAGGCAGTTTCTACAACTCTTCGAACCAGAAGCCGAAGCTTGTGAAGGGGCAGAAGGTTCCTACTCAGCCATGTGAGTGTCCTCCACAACTATTTCTAGTGGAAGGATAGACTCCTAAATGGGAATAGGAGGAGGAGGTTTAGAAATGACAGGAGCAATTGACTCTAGCACCTTAGCAACAAACCTCTTCCCGTTCACTATTTTAGGAGGAGGAACAATAGGAGGCCACAAAGGTCGAGACATATAGGGTTATCCATGGGGGTCTTTTTGTCTACTATACTCAACGAGCCTAGGCTCCATGGGTAAGACAAGAAGCTTGAATGTAGGACGCTTAGCCTTTCACCAAGTGGGTACCATGGGATTTTGTGACGTAGAAGTGGATGGTACGACAAAAAAGTGAGAGGAAGGATTAGGCTAAACTGTGAAAGAGGAAGAAGGAGGATCTTGGGGCCACTTCTGTTCTTCCCTTCTACACGCCTTGGTGAAATCACTGTAAGCCTTCAGGCAAATCCTATGTAAAACACCATAAGGTGAAGGAGGATATCTCACTTTCGGCCTAGCTCGCCCTTTCTTGTAATTTTGATATGTATGGTACAAGAGGTCCTACCTAGGTGGGAGAGGAACAAGGGGTGCATGCCAAAAGTAGTCCAAGGTATATTTTCCACATGTAACCGGTGTCATGGACAACATGTACTGAACCTCCATGAAAAATTTTTAGATACCTGTGCACAACCGGGGGAACTAAATTCATAGCTACCAACCAAGGGATACCTAACTTTACTTTGAAGAGTTCAAACCTTGGGATGATGTCAAACTTAAGATTCATAGATTTAGGTCCAGCGAGAATCGATAGGACAATACTCCCTATAGGAGGTACAAAAAGTTTATCGTGCATGTAGATGGTACTTTCAGGAGCATCATACCTATCCTTATGTAGGAACTTGATTAACATGATCTCCTTAGCTATGATATTCACTTGAGATGTTAGATCAACGAGAACACCTACTATAGTATTCCCATTTATCCTTGTAGGAATGTAGAGAGGAGATGGTTCCCTATTAAAGCCCATCAGTAGGTCCTGTGAAGTGAAGGTTATGATAGTACCATTATTGATAGTCTGCACAGAGGGAATAGGTTGATTCAAGAAAGAGGCCATTATGCACACTAATAGTACTTCTACAGAGCCTCTTAAGGTTTACAGGATAAGCTAGTGACCTGATTAAGGTTTTTTTACACAACACCATCAAGAAATTTCAGCTATGTCTACTAGGGGTCGCAAGTTGGGTTGCAAGGTGAAAGCCTTACAACACTCACACCTACAAAACTCCTAGTACACAAGGAAAGGGAATTCCAGTATCACAAAATGGAACCAAAATGGTTCACATCGGGTTCACCAAAAATGTAAGAGAGGGGGACCAACCACTGCAAGGTCCCAAGTCACAAAAGGCCAAGAGCAATAAGGCTTACCTCAACTTACCTTAGTCTAAAGGAATGTTAGGATAGGTGGGGTGAGAATGATGAGAATTGTGGGGTCCTTCAATCACTTTGCAAACCCGAATGTTGAAAATAAACTAGGAAAGTCGATCTTTAGAGTTAATTCTGCGTCTTGGGTAGCTTTTTGTTAGAGGACAAAAGTGTAGTTTTGGGACAACAACATGATGCACTAGTATCTCATAGGTGCGCTTGCATCCATACGGTCAAAAAACTAGAGAGATGAGGTTTAAGCTCTAAAAAGAGGACTAACAACCTAGTTTAAGATATTTTGGAGGTGTAGAATAAGACTAAGAAGAGTGAAATATATAGATGAATGTGATAAAGGAAATAGATTACCACAAGGGTGACGAAGATGATTTCTCACAAAAATCTTCTCACCAGCTTGCTCCAAGATCTCTCCACATGCACATAGAAAAGGGAAAATTTTGGGGCTATTTAGGGGTCTGCCTTCGTCAAACCCCCATTTTTGTGTTTCCACCTCCACGGACAACCAAGTTTGCAATGATAGAAATATGATAAAGAAGAGAATACAAGCTACGTAAACAAAAGACACTACAAAACAACACGTTCTTACTCAACCAAAATGGTAGAGAAGATAAGATGAGCTTACCACCTTCGTCCAAATTGCTCAAGGCTAGTGGAGGAGAAAATGAGAGGAAATCAAGCCTCTACTGCAATGGTGTTTGTCTTGTGCTCACACTATCAGAGTGATGGAGTGGTAGATTGCTGCTATAGAGTGTGAAGTGTTGCTACAAAACTTGTGGATAAATGCTCAAATCTTGGAGAGATGGTCCAACTTATTCCAAAACTTGAGAGTGGATGAGAGAGTGAAGAATATGAAGGAATAGGATGAAAAATGACATAATTTGGGTCGACCAACTGAAGAGGGGTGTTACACTTCGAATTCCAATAAGAAGAATAACATCTCTATAGATTCCAGCCACAAAAATATGCTAGGGACATAAGCACACTGCATGGACGTCTGTGCACCACACATGTGTCCCCAACAGAAATGCCTCCACTGACACACAAAATAGGCACCAAGTGGGATGTGAGCAATAGGCTTAAGTGGAATGAAATCTCCATCTTAGGTTTTCTAAAGTGTAAGGGGGGTAAAGGGGAATTTGTGTTAGGGGTATAAATTCATGCCTATATAGGTCATATTTATATGCCCTATATACAAAGGATACACTACCTAGTTGGGAGAACCTTGATGATCATTGAGAGATGCTTCCTATTTTAGTATTGACGAAGTTTGGTTAGCATTAGATAGTGCCACAGGTGGAGGTGGTTTTTCTCGAGTGGTTTAGGAGTGACTTGTATGGGGTGGGAACATAGTTTGTCTTTCAGAGCTGGAGAGACACTCTCATAGTAGATTGGGATCCATGTCTATGGGTTGTAGATGTAGGGACTACACGTGAGTATGAAACCTAGTGGGCTAGACATAGGCCCATTCATCTTATAATCCCACACGATCAACTAGTAGTTGTAGAGAGCAACAACAATGATGATGGTGGTAGTGGAAACAACAATAGTGGGGATGAGAGCAGTGGTAGTGATGATGGTGATGGTGATGAGGATGGGGAGAGTAGTTGTGAACCCCAATCCTAGACCTGCACAAACATGAAAAATGAACACACAATTAGATTCATATGAAAGAACAAGGATTCCCCATGAAATTCATTAGCAATGCTCAAAATAGGAAAATGTGAAGAACAAGACAAGAAAGTAAATAAATCCTAATTAAGCATGCAAATCCTCAATCCCATGGGGGAATTGGTGCCAATTATGTGTAGAAATTGGCCCTTTCCCAACTCCTTTGTAAACTTGATGAAGATTGATCCACTTGATGGTGAAGAACAATGTGATTCCTTGCTAAAATCTGCAATAACTTAGCTATGATGATGAAAAATGCTCAAAGAAATGAATAAAATTGCTCTAAATGTGAAGATAATAATTTGCTCTCAAATTGTGGATGATGAATGAGAAGGAAAGCCTCTTATTTATAGATGTGATTGAGAGAAGAGGCAAAATGGATGAATGTGGTATCTTTCAACATCCAATGGACAAGTGCCACTTGTCAAGATGTGAATGGAGGAAGGTTGTGCATATTTTGATGAATGAGCCAATAAATGATATTAGGTGGAATTTCAAATTTATGAAATGACATGTAAGAGGGAAAAAAGAATGAAATAAATGCCACTTGGCTCAATGCACAAAGAAATGTAAGAGGAATGAATGTCTTGTTGGATGTACAAATCCATTTGGAGAGATTTCAAACTTGGAGGAATATTCCCTAAATATGCCACGTTGAAAGAAAATAGGGATTTAATAAATCAATTAAATATATTTTCATGTGCAAGTGGAAAAATCTAGAGAAATTAAGTGAGTGGGATTAAATTAATCAAGATTTAGTTAATTTAATGAGAGATTAGTTGATTTGGCCACTTTGACTTAGATTTTTAGGATTTATTTAAATCAAAATTGAGAAGAAAATGATTTAGACTTTAAGTAAATAAAGATTTTGATTTATTTAACTAAAAGGGGATGATGTTAGATTAAATTAAATAAGGTTTAATTTATTCAATTTAATAGGATGACCTTAGAGATTTAATAAAATAAAATAAAATATTTAATTAAATAGAGACATATGGTTAATTAAATCAAATTGATTAATTCAATCAACGAGGAAGAATGAATTAATCGGATAAACAAAATGATTTATTTAATTAAGGGATGAAAGGTGATGACAAGCTAAGAAGGTGATTTAGGATGAAACGATGCTAGTAATTAGGATCAAGTGTGTCAGTATATTCTCCATGTCTACAGTAGTGATGGTGGATATGGGAGTGGAAGTGGTGATAGGAGTGGGGGAGATAGACAAGGTCACTACTTGTGACCATAATGGATAGAGGGGGGATGGTGGAGGACATATGGTAGCAATCATAATGGAGTGGGATCAACTTTGAGTAGATGTAGCTAGATTGAGGTAGGAGCAAGATATTTATTGCTAGTTTGGAGGTGATGGTAGGCTAGCCTATGCATTTTTAGAGGGTTCTAGGCCTTCCAAGGAGGTAGAGTGATGGAGGAGACTCTACAATGAGGTGGTTCCACTGGACTAGCGAGTGGCTAGTGTTTCTATTAGTAGTAGGTCTCATAGTCTTGTAAGGTTAGGGCTATCCATGATTATGGGGCCTCCCAAACCACCACAATGAGATCCAAAACAATCACATAGATCTTTTGATAGACTAGCTCAGTCAGATGTAGGCAACACAAGGTAACTCCTTATGTAGATTGACTATGAATTTTTGGATTTGGCCCCAGAGGGGTTCAAATTTTGTACACACTATTGATGGTGTTTTCTGCACAACAACTTAGATAGAATATGATATCCTATCTCTCTTGAAAGGTAAATCTATATGGAAAAAGAGATAACCCCAAGGTCTCTAATGTCAAGTCTTGACAATGCAAATAAAACAACTCAAAGATAATGTGAAAATGCTGGTAATCACAAAAGGACCTTACTACAAGAAAACACTGGACTCGAATTTATCAGATCTAGCAATATGTTGATAATTCAAACCCTAAATTTAACCTAGTTAATAAAGAAATAACAAAATATAAAGGTTTCAAAGATAATTCTAAGACTAATTCTAACCCTAAGATTGACAATGCAAAAGATAAGATGCTCAAAATGGATCGATCCCTCATAAACTACTTTCTATTTGACCTAGATAAATCTGCAATCTTACAGGAATAGTGCAATCTTCTAAGGTGTTAAATATTTTCAAATCATGCATATTCATTCAAAACAACCCTATTGCAATTGAGATGAACAAACATTCATAATTGAACTAAGCACAATTTTAAGTCCAAGCTAACTTTGCAAAGCAGCTAACAATCAACTAACTGCAAAAAGTATGGACTAGAGATCACTGTAAACATTTCAAACATGAAACCCTAAGCATAACCAAACCATCTAACAATAAACTTAAGCAATTTTAAAGATAGAATAAAAAGAACCATGCCCGATAAAACTCAACACAAGAGAGATACCAAATCACAATATCCTTTCTTATATTAAATCACCCAAAGTGGCAACAATTCTAGTCTTCTATTAAAACACTTGCTTGAAGATAAACCCTAATTTCAATTCGCTCAACTATGAAATCTTCTAACTTCTCTACTATCTTATTCTATATGCTACTCTATCTATATATTGAATCTAATAGGTGGGACTGGGTTAATGCATTCCTGTATCTTCTCCACAACAGTCTGACATAAGTCACACTCCAACTCAAAGTGAGGAGCATCATGGAATCTACACCAATTGGGGAGTAATAATTCTTCAAAATTCATATTTCCTCCTAGCTGAATCTAATTATCCATACATCTCTAGATGAATTCCTGAAATTTATCTAGAAAACTAAGCTGCCTATCCTCTTGGTTATCTGTTTCATCTGCTTGTTTAGTTAGGTTTCCAGAACCACTGATCTCTGATATGAATTCATCTAAGGGATTCTACAACATAAATACCTCTTCATTCTCTAAGGATGATGCAACCAACACATAATTCCCCATGCTAACCTCTGATACCAATACCTCATTCAAAATATTTTAGTATTCAGTGATCACATACTTCATTTTGGGTTCTCTTTCAATTCTGATATGATTCAGAACTCCTTTCTATGGTAGCCACATGTGAGAATGGTCTATAGATGTATATCCATTCAATGCCTTGGTGAAATACCGACCCAAAATCAAACCATAAGTATCATAAATGTCAACAACCTGAATGTTGATCACCTGTTGCACCCTAGGATCTAATGCAAGCTGCATGGGGATCATGTTCAATTCTCCTACTACACTTACCTCTAACTTTTCCAATTGAGTGACCTTTTAAGAGGCTATAGGGGTAATACCCAATGCTTTGCAAACAAAAAAAGGCATAAAATTTGTAGATGCTCCTGAATCTAGAAGACAATTATGTAGATTCTTCACAAAGATATGAACATAAATTAAGAAAGGAGGGGTTTCCATCTTGCATTGAAACAAAATCAACTGGGTGTCAGCTTGTGCAAATTGAACTTTATCTTTATCTCTCCCTTTGTCTATAGGTGGGACCTAACCTCTAGATTCTTGTGAACTAGAAGATCTAGCAACAACCTCATTGGTAGTTACTCCCTATGGTATTGTATTCAGATTGAATGACCCCAAAATTGAATTTCTAATAGCGGGAACTCTTAATAATTCAAAAGCAGTGAGACTTACCTTTAATTTTTTGAATTCTTTAGCCACATATTCGCCCAATTGTTCCATATTCATATCAACATGGGTTTCCTTGTAGCCACTAGCCTGTTTGTCCTTTGAAACTTCAACATTATTTCCCTTCAATAAGTACTGTGATGGCACATGAGGATAAGGTGGATTATTACTAGCTTGTAGATTTGTAGGAGTAGTAAAATTATTAGGAGGGGAGGAAGTAGTGAAAGGACCTCCAACCTATGGACTCCTATTAGGCCTATTCCTCAAATCATATTTCTTTGCTGGTTGGTGGAACATATTAACTTATTCATTACCAACTTCTTCCTCATCCAAAGGACCATTATCATTCTCATTTTCCTCATTAAACAACTGAGATATTTCATCTTCATTTAACACTTGCTCTACCTCATTATCCAGGTCATTGGACTCTTCTTTTGGTTCATTTTCCCCACCTTTTGGGAATGAGGCATGATTAAGTATCAACACTAGAGAATCATAGGGATTTGAAGGCACAATCTCATGACTACTAGAATTGTTCTCAACTTCGTACTGGAAGATGGAAGCAACATTCTGAAACTCAGTGCAATCTAACTTAGAATGCTAGCTTGTCTTATGGACACCATCTAGACAAAGTTTCCTCTTCCAAATATACACCACTTGGAGGCTTCTCCTGAGTAGAAGGATGATCCAATGGAGTAGGAACCTCTCCATTATTAGGTCCAATATTCCATGACCTATTCTACCTAGGTGGTTTCCATTTATCAAATCCTTGTCCACTTTGTTGATTTCTATCAAAGTTCTGGCCAGAGCCTTGTCTTCTATCAAAATTATGACCAGAGCTTTGTCCTCTGTCATAATTTTGATTTCTATCAAAATGCTGCCCTCTTTCAAAGTTTTGTCCTCTATCAAAGTTCTTGTTCTCCCTACTGTTATTAGATTGCATGTTCTTCTAAGAAGCCTGAAGTTGGCTATTCTGATTTCTCAAATAAGTCACCTCTATATTCAGTTTCTTTACTTGCTCAGATAACTCATCTAGCCACTCCTTATCTAGACCATTAGGTGGTGCTGAATTCACATTACCAAGAGGGTATCTAGGTACTCCTCCAGAACCAACAACCTGATTCAAAACTTCTGAATTCTGCAAATATGTAGGGAAACCAACCCATTGCTGCAAACGAAGGGGTTGATTGGTCCTTTGCTGAGGATAAGAGGTCATAGGCTAAGCTTGATTTATTGGAAGACATGGATGAGGGACCAGAGGTAATGAGGGTATTCGATTCATTATAGGAGCATGATTAGTTAAAGCTTGGAATTGCCCAAGGTGAGAAGTAGGTCCTAAGGATGGTAGAGGTCCTGATAAATGTTGCCTCAAATCCATGCTAACCTTAACAACCTTTGCATATGTAGTGAGTAAATTAGTTGGGGGATTAGTTCTTTGCGTAAGGAAAGTGGCTATAAGGCTATCTAGAGCTTCAAGGTAAACCTCTAGGGTAGTGTCTTCATTTACAACATAAGGTGCTTGAAGTTTGGTGTATGCTCGGTGGAACCTATTGCTGAATGATCCTATAGGCTCATTAATCTCCCTCTTAACTCTGGTAAACTGTAGGTATAGCTCATTAGCACTAATGGGAATCTTAAGCTTCTGCATAAATATAGTTTCCAGTTCGGTCCAATTATGGATGGAGGTAACAGGTAAGTGGTTATACCAATAAAAGGCCTCTTCCCCAAGGGAATAAGGGAAAAGCCTGCATGCAACATCCTCATAGTTGATTCCTCTATCCCTGAGATAGGTCTGGAAAATCCGGATATGCTCCTTTATTGTCCTATTAGGATCATGAGTGTGGAACTTAGAGAAAAAATGCTCAGGATTCTTGGGCATGACATTGCAATTATTAAAAATCAATGGAGATGGGTTGTTGGCAAGGAAAGCCATTGGTGGAGGTGGGGGTGGTAATGGCTGATTTATGGCTGGTTGGGGCTGCGGAATAGGAATTCCTTCAAAATCAGATGAGGATGAGGATAATGGGGATGATGGAAGTGGCTAAGCGGATGATGATTCTTCCCCTCTTTTGGTCCTTCTTGACCTAGTAGAGGCTTGCAATTTTTGAAATTCCTCTTCTCCTAGAGTAGATCTGGTTCTTCTTCTGAGCCTCTCAAGAGAAATGGCATTTAGAAAATGCTCCAGCTTGCTTATCTAAGGCCCTCCTTCTAGCACCAATTTGTTGATGGTGTTTTTTGCACAATAACAACTCAGACAGAATATGATATCCTATCTCTCTTGAAAGGTAAATCTCTACGGAAAAAGAGATAACCCCAAGGTCTCTAATGTCAGGTCTTGACAATGCAAATAAAACAACTCAGAGATAATGTGAAAATGCTGGTAATCACAAAGGGACCTTACTACAAGAAAACAATGGACTCAAATTTATCAGATCTAGCAATATGTTGATACTTCAAACCCTAAATTTAACCCAGATGATAAAGAAATGACAAAAGATAAAGGTTTCAAAGATAATTCTAAGACTAATTCTAACCCTAAGATTGATAATGCAAAAGATAAGATGCTCAAAATGGACCGATCCCTCATAAACTACTTTTTGTTTGACCCAAATAAATCTACAATCTTATAGGAATAGTGCAATCTTCTAAGGTGTTAAATATTTTCAAATCATGCATATTCATTCAAAACAACCCTATTGCAATTGAGATGAACAAACATTCATAATTGAACTAAGCACAATTTCAAGTCCAGGCTAACTTTGCAAAACAACTAACAATAAGCTAACTGCAAAAAGTATTGACTAGAGATCGCTGCAAAAATTTCAAACATGAAACCCTAAGCATCACAAAACCATCTAACAATAAACTTAAGTGTAAGTGTGGAATGAGGTAAATAACATAAATACACTTCTTAATATGACATTATATCAATGATTAAACAAATTGAATCAATTCAACAAAGTAATCAATTGAAAGCGTCCTATTGCTCTCTATCCTCAAAGATTTATTAAATCCTACTTTGCTCTCAGATTGTGTAAGCATATAAGACTATTAAAATGACTATCTGAAGAACGAGATGATGATAATATAATGCTAAATGATAAATCAATTAAACTAGCATGTATTGATGTGAAACAGATAAATGCAGCTCCAAGAGGCAGCCATTGATGTGAAGCTTGATTGTTGAATTGCTTGAAGGTTGATACTTGGATTCCTGCAAAGTAATAGTGCAAAATCTTGATTATCTAGATCCTTTTCTTGGTTCAATGAGGCTTTATTTATAGATTTCCTGGCTGTAGAAATGCATAGGGAAATCTTTGAGAGGCTTGGATTCAATCTGAAGAATTGAATGGTGAGAGATGGAGGAGATTGAGAGAAAGAGGGAGGTTGTCTCTACCCATGAAAACACCAGGCAAGAGAAGAGGAAGGATTGATGGAAGAGGATTGAGAGATCAAATTCCCAATTTGTCTCCAATTTGTCTCCAAAACTTCTCGTGAAGTTTCAATCAATTAATTTGACATATTTTTGACAAAATTTAGACATGGTTTAGACATAGGAAATCTAATTCATTTTTGAGAGAATATGGCTGGAATATTCCTTATGCTCTAATTTAAATATTTTTGATTTATTTAAATTAGAAAAGGGAGATAAATAATTTAATAAAACAGACTATAGGGTAGTCGTTTATTAAATTAATCAGAGGAATATGGTAATTAATCAATAAAGTGTTGTGTCTTTATTTAATTAATTTAGAAATGATGTGATAGATTGAAATAGGGATTTGATAATTAAATTGAACAAAGTATTTATTTTTGTTTATTTAATTAAGACGAGATTAGAAGAATTTAAATGTGAATATGAACGTGAACTATATAAATAAATATTTCTATTTATTCAATAGTAGAGGAAATTAGGATAATTAATCAAATAATTTGTATTTAATTAATCGGATGCTCTAGACCATTTTTAGGTGTATACATTTTTCCCCTCTTCGAAGTGATGTGTTTATGCATTGCTTCAAAGAAATATTTTGCTGCTACTACCAGGATCGATGATAAAATAATTCCGTATGCCCCAGACATGATTTTTAGATGATTTGATTTTCCAGATGATGATAATTCGTGTGCCCCAGACATGATTTTCAGATGATAATTCTTTCGTGTGCCCCAGACATGATTTTCAGATGATTTGATGATAATATGCCCCCTCGGGAGATAAATAAATGATTTGATGATTTTAAATTTTTTTTCAAAAATTTATGATTTTCTGATGATTTGATGTGTTTCGATGATGAAATAATTTATCTCCTGACAAAATGATGAAGAAATGAGTCCTCTGATGAATTTTAATTAATGTCATGCATAAAATTAATCAAAATGTTATAAAAATCCCACAAAAATACCTTTCAAAAATTATAAATAGTGCTAAAAGGTCATTTTCAATTCATTATTTTCTTTTGGAGTTTGAAAATTCATAGTGATAGAGACATTTCTGCCAGCTGGAGCGTGATGCCTATTCCTTACCACACTCACCGGTTCAAGTGCGTTTGACGTCACAAATGGCCGCCTGCGTATGGACCTCCGGTATGTACCCCTCGACCTCCTCGTGATTCATGTACTTGTGTTTTTTATGCTTTTTAGGTCTTAGGCATGTCTAGGTCCCTTTTAGCGCTTTGAAGCCACGCTGTAGCACTTACATTCCGATGTAGCACTTTCATTAGGTTGTCTAGCGCTTTTGAGTTTTAGCGCTTGCATTTAAAACTCTAGCGTTTCCAGTTGATAAATTAGCGCTTTCAGCGAATTAGCGCTTAGGAGTCAAAAATTAGCACCTTGAAGTCAGATTCTAGCGCTTTGGGTCAGTGGATTAGTGCTTTGATGGTATGTTGTAGTGCTTCTGGTAAAGTGGCACTATGACGACATGTTTTAGCGCTTTGATGCGGAATAGTAGCACTATGGGAGTTTTAGCGCTTCAGAAGCCTGTTTTAGCGCTTTGGAGTGCTGAAATAGCGCTTTCATGGTTTTAGCGCTATGGGTTCCTGATTCAGCGCTTTGGAGTGCTGAAATAGCGCTTTTGAGATTTAGCACTTCGGAAGCCTGTTTTAGCGCTTCTATGTCAGTTTTGAAGATTTTGACTTAGTAAATTTTGATTATTTCAATTTTGATCATGTCCATTCTTTTGATTGGTATGATTTGACAATCCACATTCATGATGTTGGATTGTTGATTAAAATAAATAAGATTAACTCTCATGATATGCGAGAAGAAACCCTATTTCTTGATGATCCTCATGATAGGCGAGGAAATGATTCAATACCTAATAAATCTCATGATAGGTGAGATCTAGATATATGGTTTGATGAACCTCATGATAGGTGAGGTTTGATTCAATATCTAATAAATCTCATGATTGGCGAGATCTAGATAATGTTTTGATGAACCTCATGATAGGTGAGGTTTGATGTTTGCCTATGAATTTTGATTGAAAGTTCATACCAAAGTTTTTGAAATAGACTTGATAGTAAAATGACGTGTAAATCCTGACATAGTTCACTGATTGTGGATTTTTCGTTATGATGATAGGAGGATCTAGGTATTCTCTAGATGCGAGAGAGGTTTCCACAAACGACTGATTTGATACCACATTTGACATCGGATGAGCTCTAGGTGATAGGCCAGTGTGGCCTTATGAGTTTACTTGACATGCCCTAGATTAGGATTAATCGGGGTTTGTTGACTGCACTGGCTGAGAGGTGGCATAGCGACCACAACACCTTTCACCTACCCACTGGTGAGATGACAGTCACACTAGAGGATGTGTGGCGTATATTACACATTCCTTTCATGGGGGAGATCGTGACCTATGATTCACATGGGACTAGCAGTAGAGATGCTCTTCGTTGAGTATTTCAGGATCAGGATATTGAGGGTCCGAGCGTTCGATGGCGAAGGATCGCAAACTCTTATGCGACACTACCAGTAGTGCTAGCTAGATTTATTGGAGGATTCCTTTGCCTTGATCGTAGGTCAAAGGGATTCCTCATTGGCTGGGGCAGGAAACTAGAGAGTATGTTGGTACATGGTACCAGATATGCGTGGGGGATGTGCATGTTAGCACATCTTTATCATGATCTTCATTCCATCATGTACCTAGGTGCACAGAGTATATCCATAGGGGTGACCTTGTTACAGATATGGGTGTGGGAGCACTTTGCTATTTGTCGGTCATTTCCCATTGCAGACAGACCAGCTGGCCGGTCATATGTTTTTAGATATAGTGGTCGATTTACGCAGGCCCAGATGGGCAAGTTAGAGCATTGGAGGCGAGTTTTTGATGACACAGAGACAGTGATATGGCGCCCCTATCTTGACTGTGAGGAGTGGGAGGAGGATGGTGCAATGTTGGTGTTCTTGTGTGATTCGATGTACCTTATTGGCCGGACTCCTTTTTTTCTTGAGAGATTCTTGTTCCGTCAGGTTTACAGACAGTATGGCATTGTTCAGTGCATGCCACAAGGGGTAGCCCACTATGCATGACGACGCATGGATATTCCAGATTGGGGTCCCACATTGTCCTATGACGTCCTTGTAGAGGGATACAAAGCATTACAACCATCTTCTTGGGACATGTAGAGAGATATTGTGGTCGCGCCCATGACAGAGGATTACACGACATTTTTGGCTTTTGTTCCCCCTCCTCGCCTCACCATTCCTGATGAGCCCGCACCATTACCAATAGAGGAGGATGAGGTAGAGGATGTCACCGGGGTAGAGGGTGATATCCCAGCAGATGAGAGCTTAGAGAGTAGTAGTTAAGACAGTGAGGATAGCAACAGTAGTGGGGACAGTGGGAGTGGAGGATACAGAGGGCCAGGTCCAGATATTCACAGTGCACCCTTTTCCAGTAGGCCTCGTAAGAGGCAAGCAATGACAGTGCCAGAAGTAGGGCAGCAAAGACAGATGGCTGGGCTTCAGGCATAGGTCCAGAATTTGTAGGCACAGGTTTAGACACTGCAGGGGCAGTTGGTATAGGCTTGGGGCATGCTCGTGCAGACCCAGACATAGATGTGGGAACAGGCACAGACTCACGCACAAACCTTGGCACAGATACAGGGGCAATTAGCCACCACGCAGACGCAGGTTGATACCCTGACAGCTGAGAGAGACAGTGCATGGTAGATTTCCGAGAGAGCATAGGAGAGAGCCAAGACCCTCCAGAGAGTGGTTGATGGCACATCTATAGGTGATTATATGAGAGAGGTTTCGCGGGTTGCCCGAGAGGCATAATTTTACTGGGGCCAGTATCATGATGCAGTGCTTGCTGAGTGTCAAGTCAGCTATGCCCCATCGAGATCTAGGCGGACTCACACACGGACAGTCAGTGAGGGGGTGACTCAGCCTCCACGCAGACATTCCAGAGATCCGGGTCCTTCAGGGGGTGGTGGTGGTACAGGTCCTGTTGGGCCTGCTCATTCTGGCGGTAGTAGGTCATAGATGCTATTGTGATCCTCACTGATGTGATTTATGATTATACCTCTTTTGTATGATGTATTTTTATGAATTCATTGTATACTTGACACTTGATGATATATATATGAGATGCATTTGATATGATTATGATGATGGCTTCATGATTTTTATATGCTTTATGTGATGAGTATATTCTAAATGTGATGATGATAAATGATGTATGTATTTTAATGTAATGATATAATGATGTATGTATGGATGGATAAATGATATGTAATATATGATGTGAATCTTAATGATGATGATGCAAATAATCGTTAATGGATGTAATGATGTGATTTTATTATTGTAAAATGTATGGATTTATGATATAATAATGATGATGTGATGTATGAATTCTAAATGATATATAATGAATGCTTTATGGTAAGAATGAATTTGATGCACCGATGGTAGAATTTATGAGGCATGATGAAATATATGAATGATGAATTGATGAGACAATGATGATGTTATATGTTTTTGATGATTTTACGTCAAGTATACTCAGTCTCTTTTGTAGATTAGATAATCATTGATTTGAATCCTTTATGCAACAAATACTCTACAGATTATAAATGATGTTGAATGCAATCTAATTTAATCATGCCATGATATGTAAAATAGATGTCATTTTACAGTCTTTTTGTGCTTGGTATCATCATAGAGCTTTATTGAATGTCGAAAGTGAATACAAGCATCAATGGTTGTGTTAATCCAATGACGACCTGAGTATTTCTTTCATGATTTTTGATATTGCAATCGAACAAAAGCATCTAGGTATAATTGAACCAAGATGACCTGAGCATTCATTGTGTAAATAGGTAGAGATTATCATTTTAATGTGTGAATTTTGAATGTCATCGGTGATACATTTGCATAGCACATCCCCCAACAATTCACATATTTATATGATTATCGCACATACAACAGACAATAAAAATATCATTCTTTTTCCTTGTTCCTCTAGTTCAATACATCATTGAGTTACTCCAATGAAATGATAATTAAAAAGATCATAATATCCATTTGTTCACTTAGAGTGTTTCATTCATTTATCAGATTTTAGATCATCCATCTTGATTTTGACATGTTTTTGGATTTTCGAGATTTTGACCAAAGACCTAACCTAGTAACCTATCTTAGGGGTCTCGGGGGCTGATGTAAGATTAGCCTTGCCTACGTTACACACATAGAGACCACGTAGTTCGACAGACATAGACCTATGTTTTTCAGAGCTTCTTATTTGACATGTTTTTGGATTTTCGATACGATACGGATGGTTGATGCCTTTCTGATGATGATTGACATTGCACTTTGATCTTTGTTTTTGATTTTCCTACTATACTATTGTGTTGCCCGACTGGTGAAATCAATACATTTGAATTGCCCCTAGTGATATCCAGATGCTGCCCCCAAGCTATGGAGTTATATGTTGATCACGTGAGATGAGTTTGATAATGGATGCAGTGATGGCAATACGACTGACATGATATGAATTAATACTGACCTTCAGATGAATGATCCCGACATATATCAAAATAGATGGGAAAGTTGATCTTAGAATCACATTTGACACCTGTTTCCAGGTTTTCACCACACGCTTTGATTACACCCTTTGTATTTTATTTTTTTGTATTTTTGCGTTTGCCAAGATGCCTATTTTCTAGGTTTTCACCAAGGAAACAATTTTCAGAATTTGCCCCGTGCACTAGGAGACTTTAAGCATAGAATTTTTTGAGATGAATACTGTTGATAGGTTCATCAAACAGATCCCCTTTTGACGTTGATAGCTGATATGATGACAAATGGACCAAGCCAATTAGGCTCAAATTTTCTTTTCTTCTCCCTGTCCTGCTGATTCTTAGGATTTTCCTTTAGTACCAAGTCACCAACCTGAAAGACCCTCGATTTTACCTTGTGATTGTAACTCCTTGACATCCTTTGTTGATAAGCCGTTAGATGATTAATAGCTTGTTGACGATGCTCATCCAGTAACTCCAGTTCTTGTAGCATAGATACCCTATAGTCTTCATCTGAAATGATACCTTTGAGTGATACACGAAGGGATGGAATTTCAACTTCAATAGGTAATATGGCTTCTGATCCATATACCAAAGCAAATGGTGTAGCTCCCATTGGTGTTTGGATGCTTGTTCTGTAGGCCCATAGTGTAGGCTTGAGTTGAACATGCCAATCACGTCCAACATCGTTGACCTTCTTTTTGAGAATTTTGAGTATAGTTTTGTTTGAGGCCTCTGCTTGGCCGTTCCCTTGAGGATAGTATGGTGTTGGAAACCGATGTTGGATGTGGAACTTATCACATAGCTCTTGGACATCTTGATTTTTGAAAGGTCATCCATTATCAGTGATAATGGATTGAGGGATACCATACCGACATATGATGTAGTTCAAGATAAATGAGGAGATCTATTTCCCAGTGATGGTAGTAAGAGGTACTGCCTCTATCCACTTCGTGAAGTATTCTGTAGTTGTGATAATGAACTTATGTCCATTAGAGGAAGATGGATGTATTTTGCCTACCAGATCTAGGCCCCATTGACAGAAAGGCCATGTTGATGTAAAAGGATGCAGTTCTTGTGCCGATGCATGAATCAGATTCCTGTGAACCTGACATTTGTGACATTTCTTTACAAATTGATATGATTCCTTTTCCATGCACGACCAATAATAACCCAAATGAAGGAGTTTCTTAGCTAAAGTCATTCCACTCGAGTGAGTACCACAAATACGCTCATGAACTTCTCATAAGGCCATTTTAGATTCATTGCGTTCTAGACATCAGAGAAGGGTACCATCAAGACCTCGACAATAAAGGACATCTATGATTAAAGTGTGTTGGGCGGATTGACGGATAAAGTTGCGTTTTTGGTTCTTGGAAAGATAGGGAGGAAGGATATCATCTATCAAGTAAGCATAGGTTTTTTTGTAGATAGAGGGTTCAATGGGTTCTATATGGCATATGGTAGTAGATTCCAATTGATAATGGGAAGGACAGGACACTTGTTCTACCATAAACTCATAACAAACACGCTTCTCAAGTAATTGTAGTAATGAAGCAATCATAGCCATGGCATCTGCAGCTTTGTTCTCTGCTCTTGGAATCTGATCAAACTTGATATTTTCAAAATACTGTTTCAGATAATCTATTTGTTGTTTGTATGGCATCAAATTTTCATCTTTGGTTTGATATTCGTCATTCACTTGATAAATGACTAGTTGAGAGTCTCCATACACCTGTAAGTCCCTGATTTTCCATCGAAAAGCCGTGTTGACCCCAATAATCAATGCTTCATATTTCACCATATTATTTGTACATTGAAACACGAGTCTATATGACTTCGGAATTGTGTGTCCATGAGGGGAGATGAACAAGATTCCTGCTCCCAATCCTTGTTGTGTACATGATCCATCAAAATAGAGAATCCATTGTTGAGGCATAGTTGTCATAATGTCTGCATCTGGAAATTCCATTGTCATTGGGTGATTATCTGATAGAGGAGCTTTAGCCAGTTGTTTAGAAATCACTTGTCCCTTGATTGCCTTTCTTTCGACATATTGAATGTCAAATTCACTTAGGAGCATAACCCATTTTGCCAATCTACCTGTTAAGGCAACTTTACTTAGTAGATACTTCAAAGGATCAATCTTTGCAATTAACTGGATTGTATGAGCCATCATGTAGTGTCTCAAATTTTGAGTAGCAAAAACCATTGCTAAGCAAGAATTTTCTATGAATGTATAGTTTATTTCATAGCCATTTAAAGTTCTATTGATGTAGTAGATGGCATGCTCTTTTTCTGTATTATCCTCTTGTGCTAAGAGTGCCCCTAATGAGATATCAGTTGTAGCAATATACAATATAAGGGGTCTTCCTTCTGTTGGTGGCATGAGAACTAGTGGTGACATTAGATATTGTTTGATCTAATTGAATGTTGCTTCACACTTGTCATCCCACATGAAAATTATGTGTTTATGCAATAGATGATTGAAAGGATGACTTCTATCTGCCAGCTGGGAGATGAACCTTCTAATTGATTGAAGTCATCCTTATAGTGATCGGAGTTGGCTGATGTTTCTAGGAGGTGGCATCTCCATTATAGCTTTGACTTTTTCCGAATCCACCTCAATGCCCTTTGCTGACACAATGTATCCTAGTAGCTTTGCTGATGTAACTCCAAAGACACACTTCTTAGGGTTTAACCTGACATTAAATTTTTTCATCCGTGTGAAGTTTTATCTAGGATATGCAAATGTTCTTTCCTAGTAGTAGATTTCACCAAGATGTCATCCACATAATCCTCCATGAAAGTGTGCATCATATCATGGAAGATCGTTGTCATTGCTCTTTGATAAGTCGCTCCTGCATTCTTTAAACCAAATGGCATGACGTTCCAGCAAAAGGTTCCCCATGGACATGTAAAAGCCATCTTTTCTTGATCTTCTAGAGCTATTCTTATTTGATTGTACCCAGAGAAACTGTCCATGATTGATAACATGGCATGCCATGCCGTCAAGTCCACAATGATGTCTATATTTGGAAGTGGAAAATCATCCTTCGGGCATGCTTTATTGAGGTCCCTGAAATCTGTGTAGATTTTGATGCTATTTTCTAGCTTGGAAAGAGGAACAATATTTGATATCCATTTAGCATAATCTATAGATCGAATGAATCCAACATCCAGTAATTTCTTTAGCTCTGTTTTGACCATTAATGCAATGTGGGGGTGCATTTTTCTTAATTTTTGTTTAATAGGCTTGATTCCTGCTGGCAAAGATAAATGGTGCATAAGCAGATCGAGATCCAAACTTGGCATATTAGAATATGACCAAGCAAAGTTGATGCTTCTTGCTTTGAAGAATTTGATGAATGCCAGTCTTTCTTGTTCTGTCATGGATTCCGCCAGATGTAGGATTTTTGCCTTCTCTTCTGTGCCAATGTCTACTGATTTTGTAGGTTCGACCAAAACTGATGATCGCTCATGATAATTTTTTGGGAGAGTGTCAAATCTTCCATCCTTTAGTGCCTCATAAAGGTTTTCACCATTGGATGCATTCTTTATTTTTGCTTTTTCTAGATCTAATGCTGCCATAGAATGGTTTTCACCATTAGATCTATTTTCCCTGTTGTTGATTTTGCAACTGGAAGATTTGACACCCTCCTGCTGAGTCGTATTGTTATGAGTAGTATGGATAGAATTTGTATCAGGATCAGTATGACATAGGAAATTCACGATGGCATCATCATTTGCAAATTTTGGTATAGTCAAAGGTTCAATAGGTTCCCAATCAATATGTTCTGGATGGATTAATGGCATGGTATCATCGAATTGATTTTGATCAATGGAAGTAAGGGTGAGGACAACAGTATCATCATGATTGTCATTTGGGATATTGAGATTTATGATGGTACCCTCTTCAAAGTCATCTAGTTCACTCAAATTCTGTTCCTCCTCACTAGATTCATTGATAATTAGTGATTCTCCCACGATTGGACTAGATCCAGAGCCTTGGACCTCCTCACGTGTGGGTGTATATTGTTGGATGATATCACAATGAATATCCATAAAAGATACATCAGATAATGAATCCCATTCATACTCATTGGAAACGGTTTTAGAGCAATCTCTTAGTTGAAAAATTCTTTCTACAACCTTCTCCTTGAGTTCCTGTTTCTCTTCCTCAGAATATCCTACTCCTGGCTTTTCTTTTGTGTGGAGAGTGAGAGGTGTGATAGGTTCTGAGATTCCCTCTTTTCTTAATCCCACAGGCCCATGTCCTTCATAACCCATCTTTTCAAGAATAGCTTTTCCTTTTCCATACTTGTCTGTGTTGATGCTAACATTTTTGATACTGATCTCAGATGTTGATGCTTCTTCATCCTTGTAAAGCCAATCTAGGATTGCTTTATTGTCTGTTTCTTCCGCTATGGTTCTGGATTTCACAAATGTATTTTGAAGAGCTGTTTTAGGTAAAGATGTTGGAGGTTTGATCATTGATGGTTGACCATATTTCCTAGGAGATGGCATTAACTGTGATAAGTTAAGCGATTGCTCCATTGAGTACTGTCCCATTCCTTCATCTATCAACTGAACTTGCTTCTAAAAGTTGTTTGATAGAGAAGTTTGTGTACCTAGAATGTTTGTTTCAACATGACTTGTTTCCTTTTCTTTACCTTTCTTTTGTACCCACTTGGTAGTGATGCTTGGAATTTGTTCATTCTTGGATGATGACGAGCTTGAAGCTTCCTTGTTGTGAGGGACAAAGGTGTCTTGAGATATTATTAATGTGTCACAATGTTGTGGATGATTATAATCAGCAGTTATAGTCACCTCTTGTCCATTCACTGGAAACTTTAGGCATTGATGGTATGTAGAAGGTACGGCCTGCATTTCATGAATCCGGGGTCGTCCTAGGAGTATATTGTATGTCAACTCCCTTTCTAAAACTTGACATGCTATATGCTTGATCATGGGTCCCACCTAAATGGGTAATACAATTAAACCTTGGGACAATCTTTCCTCCTCATCATATGCTTTGATGGTCATTTTCCTCCAAGCATCAATAGCGTCTTCAGAATATCCCAGTGCACGGACTAATTTTAGGGTGCAAATGTTTAGACCAACTCCCCCATCTATTAGAACTCTTTTAACACGATGATTATGGATTTATACTTCGATATGCAATGCGGTGTTATGTGGATGGTTTAATGAAACATCATCTTGTTCAAAAAATGATAGACAATGTGGGGTAGTCAGATGTCCCACCATAGCTTGGAATTGACAAACATCCAGATTCTTTGGCACGGTTGTGGCAACTAATGCTTGTTCGAGAACTTCCTTATGTGATGGTGACAAATTAAGAAGTTCCAATATTGATATTTGTGCGGGGATATTTTGCAATTGATCAATAATATTATAATGAGATTGAGGTGTAACCATGCGTTGAGATCCCACTCCTTTTAAAAATACCTTGGCTTGCCCCCTTGTCATGACGTATGCCGGTTGATGTTCTTGATTTTCTCGGGGGGTGTTTTGCATTTGATTGATGACATCATAATGTGATGGAGGTGGAACTACATGTGTGGAGCCCATTCCTTTTAACATTACTTTTTATTGTCCCCTAGTTAGCGCATTGGCAGGTTGATGTTCTTGATTTTCTCTGATTTTTAAGACATTTATCTGATTATCAGAGTTTTGCACACTTGGGAGTAAATCCAAAGGGGTAATGGTGTTGGTTTTGTTATCAACAATGTAATTGTTAACTGCATGATCATGTTTGACTTTAGATAGACATAGGATTGTTGTGTCATAGACATGATTAACGTGATTTCGTTTGCTGTTTGAAGATGATGCACCTTTGTCATAATTGGGCAAAGGATCTTTGAATGCCAAATGATCATTGTTATTTTGAGGTCCTTCCATGTACAGTTTGTTGCTGTCCACCAAATCTTGAATTGCATGTTTCAATTCCATACAGTCATTTATTTTATGACCCTTGTTATTATGATAGTTGCAATAATCAGCGTCATTCCACCATGATGGTTTGACTTTTGGATCCTAGAATCTAGCTTCTCATGCCATGAGAAGGCCTCCAGTAACTAGTTCTTTCATTGTTGATTCCATTGATTGACCTAAAGGTGTGAACCTTTGCCGATTTGATGGTTTTTGATATGGTAGTGTTTTTGTGCATTCGTTGTTCTGCATGGTATTTGAATGGACTTTTTGGTCACTTTTTTGATTGTTTGAAGAAGATGCAGTCAAGTAGAAAAATGGTTTGACATTTTGTGAATCGCTTGTTGTTTCATTTGTGTTGCGATTCTT
This sequence comes from Sequoiadendron giganteum, assembly GCA_007115665.2. Lineage (NCBI taxonomy): Eukaryota > Viridiplantae > Streptophyta > Pinopsida > Cupressales > Cupressaceae > Sequoiadendron > Sequoiadendron giganteum. Next base: position 37,311,627 of record CM021109.1, on the reverse strand, counting down.
TTGCTAGATTTTTGGTTTATCATGGTTTGAGTGTTGATTGGAGTAGTTATTTGATTTGTCATTGTAATGTTTGATAACTCCTCGTTTAACTAATGCTTCCTCAATCTTAAGACCATTTTCTATGACCTTTTCGAAAGTGGGTGGACATTGTAATTCTAGCCTATAACTCATTTCTTCTGTCAAGTTCTCAATGAATAATTCCATCTTTTCTTCCTCTGGAATAGATCGAGGATACCTAGTGAACAGTCGTCGCCATCTTTGGAGAAAAGACAAGAATGTTTCTCCTTTGTTTTGCTTTAAGTTGTAGAGATCTTTGATAGTAACATTATTTTGGATGTTGAATGAATATTGAGATATAAACTTGTTGACAAGTTCCTCAAATGTTTTGATACCAGGTTGCAATTTTGAGAACCATTCGATACATGCTCCTCCCAAACTCCTTGGGAATAACCTTATTAAATAAGTCTCCTCTTGAGCAAATTCAAGACTCATCATTTTAAATTCTTGTATATGATCTATGGGATCTGTTCGTCCATTGTACTTATCGTACTTTGGGAATTCACAATGTCTTGGAAAGGGTAGCAAACCAACTATTGCGTCAAATGGATAAAGACAAATGTCCTGTACCACATATCTCTTGGTAGTCCCTTGCATCATATCTTGTATTTTCTATTGTAACAGTTGCATTTGTGATGTTAAAGTGGCAACTGGATCTATTGTTGGTGTAGGTAGTGGTATCTCAATCTCATTCGTTTCTGGTGTTTCTTTCAAACGGTTTACATCAAAATATTTTGGAAGTTTTGCCCCTGATTCGGCTAACATTAAAAGATATTTTTCCATGTCTTGTTCTAGAATTTTCTCCATAAATATGTGGAACTTTGGATCTTGTTGAGCTGCTTGGATATCTTCTAGAGTGATTTTGTTCTTGTCATTGCGGTTCAGATTATTCCAAGGATGCTCTTCGGCCATTTCTTGTGATTTTAAGATTTCTTGTTCTAAGAATCTCTGTTTTTGGGATCTAGTTAAGATTGGCATACAAATTTTTGTCCTTTCTTCTGAAATTTTGATCTTATGTGTGGGATAGTGTCAATTTGGAACTTGTTTAAATAAAGTCGAATAAGATGACAGATCTTATTGATGGGACAATATTCAAAAAGTTAATTACTATACTTTGTTTCATGATAAAGGATGATAGTATCCTAATAAAGAAACTTTAGTATAGTAATTGAATTTGTATTTGATTTCGACACTTGTGATTTGCAAGATCTCGTTTCAGTTGATAAGTTGGAAATTTGTATATACCTTTCTGACTTTGATTCCTAGACAATGATTCTGATAGAAGAAATTTTATCCTGATGAAAAAATGTTGATAGAATGACAGAGTGATAGACTGGTTAAAATTTTAAACTCTCTATTTTAAAAATGCTAAAACAAATACCAGAAGCGATATTTCCCGAAAGCTCTAGAACAGAGTCCAGAAGTGCCGAAATAAGCGACAGAAGCGCGAAATGACCAGAAGCGCTAGAACAGTGCCCGAAAGTGTTGAAATAAGCGACATAAGCGCTAAATGACTAGAAGCGCTAGAACAGAGCTTGGAAGCGCTGTAGAAATTGATGAAAGCACTATTTTACTGAAAGCGCTGAAATACAGACTCGAAGCACTGTAAATGTTGACAAAAGTGCTATTTTACCAAAAGCGTTGAAATACAGACCCGAAGCGCTGTAAATGTTGACAAAAGTGCTATTTTACCAAAAGCGCTGTAAAATAGACCGAAAGCGCTAAAACAGTGCCTAAAAGCGCTATTTGATAGAAGCGCTAAAATAGAGACCAGAAGCGCTGAAACAGGTTTTCTAGAATGCTTAAACAAAATTTTTAATTTTCTTTATTGTAGGATCTGGTCTGGCCTTGTGGCATACTGTATTAGAGATTACAGAAGATATGAAGGATGAATCCGTTGACTACGGTTGTGGAATTGTGTGAGAGCTCTTTTTTGAAAGAAGGCTCGTGAATAGAGCGGTTCTACCGCGTAGTCTAAAGAGTGACCCCTAGCAAAATCGTGATAACGGTGAATGAATGTTCTATGTTGCAAAAGGAGTTTCCGATTTTGATAGAGAAAACGTTGTCTTCTCAATAAATTTCTATAACCAAGAGGTTGTTTGGGTTTTGTGACTTTGATCTTTCTCTTGACAAATGTGGTGGACTTCCACTTTCGTAACATGAATTTTTTGATTTTTTTTGACTTGACGTTTTCAGGATGATCTTAAATCTGATTTAGATGAATTTTGTGAAAACATGACAAACAATTTTGAATAAGTGTTTTATAACTGATAAGATTGTGTATATTCAAAAGTCATGAATGATCTTTATTGATTTTAATGGGTTGTATTAACAATTATATACAAATCAACCAGACTCACACTTAAGGATAAGTAGGTCATCATTGTACTCACAACCCACATCTTACAATTACGTTGACTCACACAGCTGTGTCACCCCCTAGAGGGTGCTCGTGTTTTTGTCGTTGCCAGGTGCGTACTCAAAGTGACAGACGTAGATACCGAATCCCTTGAGCAAACAATCCTTGGTAATTATATGGTGAGTGTCTTGGGGGTAGATTCTTCCCTCCCCTTGCACCGTGAGTATGATAATGTATGGATACTGACTCGGTGAGCAACTACTCTATGGTTCATAGATAGGGTTCCGTTGGGTGTGGCAAATAGATAAACTCCCTCAGGAGACCTCCCAATCTTTAGAACAAGATTTTGGGGATGGTTATCTTGCCTACTACCGTCAATTTGGACTTTCATCAACAAATTGCATTTTTATTATAGTGGGTTGGATAACCTGGCTTTGGTTGTTCCCACTTAGGTTGTTCCCATAGGGTGAGTACTTTTTCCCACTACGACAGGCCTGCTAAAGGATTTAATAAAGCATAAATGACATAAAAGATAAGTGAATCTGGCACTTTGGTCACCCAGTCAAGGGGAGAGCATAAGCCTAATCACCACAAGCACAACATATAGATTTGTTCCGTTTTAAACCCAAAAAGAAATATTCTTAATCTAAGTGAAGGTGTTGCTTCACAGAAATCATGATGTTTTTTTTAACTTCAATTGTAAAAATGCGATGACTATCCTAGGATTGATAGATTTGCTTTAAGAAAAATATGAAAGTGACTATCCTAGATTGATCAATTTTTATTCCAACTTTGAAATGACTATCCTAGATTGGTCAATTTTAGAAAAACTTGAAGTGACTACCCTAGATTGATCAACTTTATCTCAATTGTGAAAAATAAATGCAATCTGGCTGCGGAAGCGTTGGATCCAGACTGTTTTTACAAAAGTGCTGGAATATGGTACCGAAGCGCTAGAACAGTTACCTGAGGCGCTAAAACCCAAAAATGCCGAAACAGTGTATCGAAGCGCCAAAATTCATCTTGGAAGTGCTAAATCACCGAAGCGCCGAAATAGTGCACCGAAGTGCCGAAGTTTGTTATAGAAGCGCTAAAACACCTGAGGCACTAAAATAGTTACCGAAAGCGCCGAAACGCTGAAAGCGCTGGAACAGTGACCGGAAGCGCTGAAACTTTTAACGAAAGCGCTAAAATAAAATCATGCTGTGTAAACCTGCGTAACACTTTCCAAAAAAATTTGAAATTTTGACAAAATGGGGTTAATATCCCACGGTGGGCACCAAATCGTAAGTGTGGAATGAGGTAAATAACATAAATACACTTCTTAATACGACATTATATCAATGATTAAACAAATTGAATCAATTCAACAAAATAATCAATTGAAAGCATCCTATTGCTCTCTATCCTCAAAGATTTATTAAATCCTACTTTGCTCTCAGATTGTGTAAGCATATAAGACTGTTAAAATGACTATCTGAAGAACGAGATGATGATAATATAATGCTAAATGATAAATCGATTAAACTAGCATGTATTGATGTGAAATAGATAAATGCAACTCCAAGAGGTAGCCATTGATGTGAAGCTTGATTGTTGAATTGCTTGAAGGTTGATACTTGGATTCCTGCAGAGTAATAGTGCAAAAGCTTGATTATTTGGATCCTTTTCTTGGTTCAATGAGGCTTTATTTATAGATTTCCTGGTTGTAGAAATGCACAGGGAAAGCTTTGAGAGGCTTGGATTCAATCTGAAAAATTGAATGGTGAGAGATGGAAGAGATTAAGAGAAAGAGGGAGGTTGTCTCTACCCATGAAAACACCAAGCAAGAGAAGAGGAAGGATTGATGGAAGAGGATTGAGAGATCAAATTCCCAATTTGTCTCCAATTTGTCTCCAATTTGTCTCCAAAACTTCTCGTGAAGTTTCAATCAATTAATCTAACATATTTTGACAAAATTTAGATATGGTTTAGACATAGGAAATCTAATTCATTTTTTCGAGAATATGGGTGGAATATTCCTTATGATCTAATTTAAATATTTTTGATTTATTTAAATTAGAAAAGGGAGATAAATAATTTAATAAAATAGACGATAGGGTAGTCGTTTATTAAATTAATCAGAGGAATATGGTAATTAATCAATAAAGTATTTTGTCTTTATTTAATTAATTTAGAAACGATGTGATAGATTGAAATAGGGATTTGATAATTAAATTGAACAAAGTATTTATTTTTGTTTATTTAATTAAGACGAGATTAGAAGAATTTAAATGTGAATATGAACGTGAACTATATAAATAAATATTTCTATTTATTCAATAGTAGAGGAAATTAGGATAATTAATCAAATAATTTGTATTTAATTAATCGGATGCTCCAGACCATTTTTAGGTGTATACATTAAGCAATTTTAAAGATAGAATAAAAAGAACCATGCCCGATAAAACTCAACACAAGAGAGATACCAAATCACAATATCCTTTCTTATATTAAATCACCGAAAGTGGCAACAATTCCAATCTTCTGTTACAACACTTGCTTGAAGATAAACCCTAATTATAATTCATTCAACTATGAAATCTTCTAACTTCTCTACTATCTTATTCTATATGTTACTCTATCTGTATCCCCTACAAATGAGTCAACATGCTCAATTTATAGAAAACCCCACAAGATAGGTCGACCCAAATAGGGTTTACAATAATAAATGTTATAGAATAAGTTGACCTCAAAATATATTCAAAAATGACATGAAATGTGCAATTTGCACCAATTTCATCCAAGTCGGCCTGGGGTCTCAAAAAATCAATCCAATGCATGCAAATAATGGGAAGCACAAACTTTGATGTAGCCCTATATAACTACTTCCCATACTTGTCTTTGGCACACTCTACTTCACCATGCACTGCCAACAATACCCTATCCAATTTGGCAATAGGTGACATAGGCAAAAACCCAATCCTCCTCTCAAGATACTTGATGTCCTCTCTTGCTTGCTTCACTGCACCATCCCAATCAACCCTATTTGTTAGATACCTACCAATAACTGTAATATAGGTTGCAACATCATCTAGCTAATGCTCAATAACTAGACCTTCATTGATTGGATAGTACACATCTCTCCACCATTTCCTTAACTGTTCCAAACTCAGATGCTTGGGAGAAAATTTCTTTCTCCCTGTCATGATTTCAAAGAAGGAGATACATTTATCATAAATACCAGTCAAAGTGTCCTCGATCTGATTCCCCTGTTTGTGTATCTTCTTCAAGGCCCTTTGCCTCATTTGAAAAATCTCAAACCATTCCCAAGGCTCTGCAACCCTTGAGAAAGGAAGAATTCCACTCTTCACCAGTTGATCCTCAGTGTGCTCCATAATTGTCTTTGTTTTCTGCAGCAGGAGATCTATGTCCTCCTTGTCCTGGGCTAGCATAGCCTTTAGCCAATCCACTGACCTCATTGCATCCTTTGCAACTGAAAAAATGTCCTTGATGGCACCATCTCCTTTGGTTTGAACTCCCTGCAACCAATCGACTGTGGCATGTGTAGTGCCTTTCATATTTTCAAGCTTGAAGATTGTCTCTTGAGGCAAGACACCTGCAGCAGAGGAGGAAGAGCTAATGGAGTGCAAGGGTTTCCTCAACTCCTACAAGTAACTCTTTAATTTCTCATTCTCCTTCTCCAACTCATGTTTGGTATGTACCTCCTTCCTCAATCAAACAAGGATTACAACACTGGAGCCTTCATACTCCTCAATATCTTGTTCCATAGATGCACACCCTAGATTGATGTTCTGCACATGATAGTCTTTTGTAGTCACCTCATCTCTATCCTTATCAGGAGCAAGGGTAGCAATATGGGCCACCTTGTTGTTTGATCCATCTCTTTCAATTCTGGAAATGACCCTAGCTTTCTTCTTTGTTTTACCTTTCCCAATGTTAGCCATTAGGTCATCCCAATTGGGAGGAGTATCCTCCACTATAACCAGTTTTCTCTTTAGTTCCCTATCCAGCTAGCCTAGAACAGTGGACTCCATCTACACTTTATCCTATCTATCCTGTTCTTGTTGGGCACTAGGTGCATCCTTCTCAATACTTGGCTCCTTAAGGGTTTCCCTAACTGAATCCTCTTTATCTTGACACTATTCCTCCACTTTGTCCTGTGCTGGTGAAGGAATATTAGCTGATATCTCCTCCTTTTGAGCGGATTTGTCCTCATGTATCTCTGTAGGAAAATCTGCATAGGCCACCAAAGGAGACTGGATTACTTTGTCAAATTCTACCTCTGCATTGTAGAGGTCTCCCTCCTAGAATTCTTCTTCTCCCAAGTCCTTAGGATCTTTAACATTCTTTGGCTCTTCTGGCACACTGCTAATCTCTTGAGGAAGGGGAATGTCCTCTTGTTCAATGGTAGGAGCAGTCATAGGAACACCTCCTTTTGTTGCAACATCTTTTGGGGAAGGAGTTCTTGACCTCCTCATGTATACCTATGTTTTCTCCCCTGAAATTTCTACCTCTACCATAGGTGGCTCAACTTCCCTTTGTGTCTTGGAAGTTTCTTTTTCCTTTTATGATAGTTTCACAAGTCTTCTTTTCTTGGGCAAAGGAGCAGTGGAATCCACTTCTTCCTTTTCCTCTTCATCTTTATCAACCCCCCTTCTCTTTGAAACATGCCTTCTCTTCTTGGCAATGGGCTTCCTTTGTTTTCCTGCCTCTGCTACCTCTTCAGTTTGAACATCCCTAACCTTGATTTTGAAGGGAGAGTCCACCTTGGACTTATCCTTGGGATCTTGCTCATGTGATTCCTCAGAAGCAAAATGAGACTCCAAGTCTCCCATTAAATCATAGGTGCATTGCACACCTTCACTTTCCAACTCTAGAATTTTGTGTTTAAGCCACAATTCGGTATATTTGATCACTGGAGTCATAATCTGCTCCAACTCTGTCTTTTCTTCTTCCAACTAGTCAATCTCTCCAACTGGCTTTCCCTTCACAACCTCAAAGATGTGGCCCTGAATCAGATTCCCATATTCTTCAACCTGATCAAGAATTTCCTTTATGTTATACAACCTCACTAGGTCCACTAGCAGCTTGGAGAATTTCTTCTTTCTAACATCAAACTTATCGCGAAGGTTAGCCCAATAGTCCTCAATGTTGTCCTTGTGACTATACTCTCTACTGGCCTTCTTCTGTGCCTCACTAGTGATATCGAACCTTTCCCTCTTGGAATGGAAGGAGAGACAAAAAGTACTCATCTCCTCCTTAGAAGCATGGGCTGACTGGATGGAAGGGCATACCTCATTTGTGCCTATATTCAATGGGAAGTCATTGCCAAACCCTATTTTATGTTTCTCTCCCTTCACAATCACATCAAAGTCACAAATCTGCCTTGTGACTTCTAACAATATAATATGGTCTGTTGGGTACCTTGGAAGTTTGTAGGGATCCCTTTGACAACCATCAATTCTTATGTAAGAGAAGGTAGGGAACTAAATGAACCAGGCCCCAAACCTTCTGATCAACTCTTTGGCCCTGTCTGAAATTCTAACATGTTCAACACCCTATAGCAACCTAGTAATATACATGGTGAATGCATCATTCAGCCTTATATAGCTTCCTCTTCCCAGGTGAAGTTGTGGATACACCTCATAGATTGCATCTTACCCAAATATACCTCTAGTACTCAGCCCCTTGTATGGGTAAAATCTTGCAAGTGCATACACCAAATAAGAAGTCATGGTGAAGGTCTTTGTCTATGGGACATTGCACATTTTATCATGAATCACTACACTTATAACACCTGCCCAGTGGTAATCTATACCTTCCTCCATCCGAGTAATAACATTGAGCATCCAACTCTTAAATACCCCTGCATTCTTCAATCCCACCAGCTTGCTGAGGAGTGTGATGGCATCGTAGTATTCCCTCCTAAACTTGATTCTGATTAGCTATTTAGGTAGCTTGGAGAAGTGAGACTTGGGCTTCTCCAACCAAGAGTTGATTACCTGTTTGGACTTAACAAAATTATCTTTGTAGTACTTCTTATCCGCATCCATATCAAAGGCCACCACATGTGACCTATCAAACATATCAAAATTTTGAGCAATGGACATATGGTCGAAGTTTGCAACAACCCTTCCCTAAGGACCAATTATTCTTTGTGTTCCCCTGTCATAATTCCTAGCACACTCAAGTACCAACTCATAACACTGTACTGTAGAGGGAAATCCAACCACATGTGCTAACCTAAATTCCAATGTTCTTCTAGCCAACAAAGGGAGGTTCTCTACTGCCATTCCAGCCTAGAAATCTTCGTAGTCCCACATTCCCACATTGGTATCAGTAATCCCTGACTAGACGGAAGTCAATCTGATCTTAGGAATCTTACTCTTTATATCCATCTTTACTCTCTCTGCCTCAGAGATAGCTGGACCTTCAACACTTGGATCTGTTGCCTTTCCCTTGCCATGCCTAGCAAAATCTTGTCCCGATCCTGCCTGCAAACAAGTAAAGACAACAAAATAAGATCCAAGATAAACAATAAGTGTCAAAATCAATTATCCCAAATTTTGGGATTTAGCCCCCTATGCGGAATCTAGACTGGAGAGGAACTCTGGGGAAATCCGGACCAGGCAGAATCCAATGAAAAGGCACATAAATATCCATATCACAATTTTAAGCAATCAATTTAATCAAGGAATCCCTTGACACAACTTAGCATAAGTTCATTTGATCATTTAAATGCATCATCATCAAGAAAATTCTTATATAATCATCAAATTATTCATTCCCACAAAACCTCAGAAAAATATGCCTTAAACGGAAATCCTCGAAAGTGACAATAGTTTAAACGAACCGAGAAAATGAAGGAGGTACAAAACATTTGAGAAAATCCCAAGGGTGCAGATTCTAGCAAAGTTAATAGTTAATACAATTTTACCATTAAAGCACAATTTCAGGAGAATGGCCAAGCAAAGGACCCCGGGGAAATTCAGAGGAAGCAAAAATCCGCGAGACAAGTAAAAGTCCAGATTTAAGGCAATGCCCTAGGTCAAAAACCCTAAATCTTCCGCCATGAAATCATGGAACAACTGGGGCATAACTTGTTTACAGGATGATATAAAGTTCATGGAAAATGCAAGCAAGCTACCCAAGAAAACAATGAAAGGCAAGCCCAAAATAAACACCCAGAAATAGCACCCAACTAGAATGGGAAATTCCCCAACATAACAAATTTAAAACGCCAAACTGGCAAAGCATGAACCCTAAAAATGCCCAGGAAGCACACACATTCAGTAAGAACGTATCAATGAATAACATGAAGGTGCCCACAAGAAAGCAATCCAAATCAAAAAGAGAAAGAGAGTAGTCACATACCATTAGAATAGAGGAAATCAAAACCAAGGATGTTGACAATAAACCTCGAGTACGAGCAAAACACGAATGGTGCTAAGGAAATCCAAATGCAACACTTGAAGTCACTCCCAAATGCACAATCTAGCAACACACCTCAGGCTTAAGCACTCCAGACTCAAATGGAAAGAAAACAATCAAACTCAAATGACAAATCATTTCCCCCAAACCAATATAACATTGCCTAAGAAGTCGAGCAATCACAATTAATGCGATCGACAAGACAACCTAGACCAAATCCGAGAATCCGACAGAGCAACAAAATTTGGGAAAATATGGACATGACGGACTTCTACGAATGATCAAAATATCTGGAATGTGACAAAAAGCAGTTGTTACCAAGCTCCGATAGGAAATCAGGAAAGTCCGCCTAGGGTGGATTTTCCTGGAAATAGTGAAAAACCCAAAATTTACCCAGAACTTAAGATTTTCAATGTAAATCACAAATGGATCATTCCAACAAGAAATATGAACATAAAAGAAAATGCCCAAGCAAGAAAAACTCCAAAAGAGAAGGGCCAAGACACCAAAAGAGAAATCCAAAAGACCCTACTTTTAGTGGGGTGTGTGTTCAAAAATTGCGCAACATAGACGAGATGTACATGTTGTATCATGACATTGTATTATGATTTTGATATATATGTTATGATAGATTTTTCCTATGTGATTTATATAGATGTTGATATGTGTATATGTGTGTAGACATTTATTATGATGATGAATATGATATTGACATGTCTTATGCAAGATGATTTTTTTAGTATGTATGATTATGATTATGATTATGCATGTGATATTATGATGATTTACGATTATGGTTTTATATGGGATAGATATGATGTTTATATGCATGTGTTGATAATTAATGTAAAATAAATGAATGTGTATGATGGATTTAATGGAAGAAATGACTTAATGCATTAATGAATTTGTTTATGTGTATTGGTTAAATGGATAATAGATTAGTGAACATATGTATGAATGGAATGATGAATCTATGAATGATAAATGTATGTATGGCGAATAATGTTAAATGGATTTAATGAATGGATGAAATGACCATGTAGATGTTTTATTGGTTTATGGTTATGCACGTGGATTATGATGGTTAATGTATATGGATTTGTATTAACATTATATATGTTAATAATATAAAAAAGAAAGTGTAATGTGAATGATAGTGGATGACAAAAATTCTCTAGAAAGGGAATCAAAAGTAACACTTGGTCAAAGAAACATGAGATTTCTTAACCAAGGTTGTTTACAGTATTAGGATCCCTTGATATTTTCCCCTCTCCTAGTCATTATTTAATCATGATGATTATGCAACATAGAATGATATGCATGATTATGGGGTAGATGCATAATGTGTTGGTGATTTTTCTAGAAAACCTAACAACTCTCTAAAAAGTTTCTAGCTCTTATAATGAAGAAAGTGTAAGGTTAGTGGCCAACACAATGAGCCTAGGATTTTGTGATCCTTACTCCTTCACTTTTGGATCTGTTAAACTAGGGAGGGTAATCCCAAATATGTTTTCATGAAATCTATACAAGTAGTTACATATTTATACATAGATTGATTCCTAGGTAATGCAAATAAGCTCCACCCCAATGAAGATTTGGCAGATCCTTTAAGTGAGTGACAACTTGCTACAAATCAAAGATACCTACAACCCACACAACTCTTTGAAAAGGATTTTAAGTGAATATTGTTCTTATTTTAAGTTCATGGTCAGGTATGCTACTTACTCATTATTTATGCAATATTTTCAATTAATTTGACCAGTGTCTCATCAATTGGAGCAACATAGTCAAATATGTAAGAATTTGTAATACAAAAAATACTAAAATCTAGAGATAGGTGGAATACCTTCATATTGCTTTGTAATTTATGAAAACTCATAATGCCTAAAAGAAACACTCACTCCTTACCAATCCTAAGCCATTTCTTACAAAAGTCTATACCCTCTTCAAGAATTTTAATTAACTCCTTGAGTTAAAGCTGAGAAAAAAATCATACATTCAAACATAACCATTTGAAGATAAATGACAAAACCATTAGTATTCTCATTCATAACTTTGTGAGAAATATACATAGGAGAGTATTTGTTTCCAAACAAAGATTCGTTTCTATATCAGTAGTTTATATAAAACTGATTTAAGATTGTTACATATAGGATTTCATTTCCAAGGCAATCTACTAGCCTACTTATCCATATTCAATTAAAAATTCCTTTCCTGAGCTTAGCATTTACCCTAAAACCCTATTGAAACTTAAAAAGCCTGACTACTGAAATGAGCCCAAAAATCCATTTTATAGAATAAGGGAGCAACAAGCATCAGGCTTAATTACATTTACATTTCATTTCATTTCAAGATCATTTGCACTAGAATTTGAGACATCCCTAGTCAGTTACATGAAATCATTGAGGAAAATGGAAGAGTAAAAGACCATGTTTCACATCCCCTACATGTAAACACATCAACTCCTCTTTCTTGTTGATCGAAGAAGATTCTCCACTAGCAGTCCTAGCAAAAACATGCATATAACTCAATGTTAGGAATTCTGGAACCTCTCCTATACACCAGCCCAAAAAATTTCCACATCAACACTAGAAACAAGAAATCACATGAATGCTAAATAGGACAATCCTGAAAAAGGGCCATGGTGTCATCAAAAACAAAAATGGGGCATAGTCATCACTCTGAGTCATCAGCCTCGAAGGATGCTAGCCCACACCTTGCTTGTGGGGGAACTGGAGGAACCGTCACCACCACCTCATCAAAATCATCAGATGGTACTATAAAGAGGGGATTATAATCACCCTTCGAGTGAGTGTCACCCTCATTGTCTGGAGGGCTATCAAAAAAATCACCAGAAGAATTGAGTCTTCCTGGATAAGCCTTACGATACTTGCACCTTTTCTTTGTCTTCTTTTCATACTCCACCAAATCCTTCCCTTTGAACTTGACCAATTCTTCTGAAATAGTTCTGTTCCTCAGGTGATAGTTGCTCCTGACACCATACTTCTTAAATTTTCTACATCCTCTTCTATTTTTTGGTGCATCAGGAGCTCCCTGCATATCAACTTCATCCTCATGAGTATTCTTCTCATACTCGAGCAAACTGAATCTCCTAGACCTCCAAACTGTCCTAATAGACTCTTCAGACTTACTCATCCTCCTAGAAGACATTTAACAATTCTGTTCTTGGAATCAAACTCAAAGCAACTTATGAATGAAAAATATGGTGATCAATCCTTCTTATAATGAGCCATACAAGTGTGCCAACCATTAATTCTTCAAAGAAATCTTACACGCGTGAGATGATAACAGTCTACCTTGATCATTTAATCATAACCATTGATCATGATTTAAAAGATAAATCAATGGGTAGATTATTATGCAACCATTTAAAATTAAGTTTTAATTGTTCTTGTAATGCTCTAAATTAGAAAAAAATTGAGTAGATAAACATCTACTCTATACTTTACATCAATTAAAACTTTCCTACTACAGTTACCCACTCACTCGTAGGAGTTATTTCACTTATATTTCTTCTTGTCAAAAACAACAAGGATTGATCCTGATTTGATCTCAAAATATCAGTTTATACACTGCCATGCTTTGCTTTCACCTTTTCCACATGTATCAATAGCTATCATGATTGACAACTGAAATATTAAGCACACGCCTTAAAGAACAAAGCTGAAAATAACGCAGTTTAGAAATAGTATCTTTTCAACCAAATTTGGAAGTATCCGAACTTCATTAGAACCTAGCAAATATTTTTAGAAAGTCCACATGGCACTTGACCACTTGCTCGTTAAAAGATATAGGACATAGGTAGGGCCCACACAGGATGATGAGGATTGGCTAGAATTGAGCCACATCACTTGCCATCGATCGTTGACTTTATCCTCCACACAATACACTTTTGTCTTCAAAAACTCATTGGGCCCCATGAACTAATAGGTGTCACATCACCCCACTAGCCTATAAGACTATCCCCTCATACCACTATAGATGGATGGGGGCATGAGGAAAGGCCCAAATGAGAAGACATGTTGCGTTGCATACCATTGATCAATATTTGAACAACACCCACTTTCCTATGAGGATTCAGGCCCCACCATAAAGTAGTACCACATGGCTATCACCCGCTAGCTCATGTCCTTAAAATAATATGAAATAAAACAAGACGGGCTCATAGGGAATGGTAAAGATATAGCCACTTCTTCCATCAATCAACCGTTGATCCTCTTTGAAATACACTAGTCATTTTTACTAAGGGGACTGGGTCCATTATTGTATGAGACATGTGGTCGAAACCCACCAACCCATGCGAATAAAATAATAAGTAATAGACCAACATAGGCATATGGGGAATGACTGAGATTGATTCCTTTGATCAGATGAACCATATGAAGCTTTAATTTTGCACATGCCACAAAATTTATTCATAAAAAAATGGGGGCATGACTAGGTGAACAAGGTGTTGACCCATAAAAAAGGCTAAGGATTAAAACTTTAGGATTAAGCCTTCGACCATAGGAAAATTTAACATTCGAAAATATCCATGCGACCGACTAGCCTAAGATCAGGGGCTGGTAAAACAACAACCTCAATGGAACAAGTGACAACTTAAGTGACCGGGAATGGGAAAGATAGGTCAATGTAGTTTTAAAATGACCAAGGGTTTATTCGATTTATAAGGCAATTCTTATAATTTTTTATGAAAATAAAACCCTATCACAATGATGAGGATATGACCTTAAATCAGGCACAAAGGACCAAACCAGACTTTCACAATTTTAGGATGGAACCAAATTTTTTTGAGGGGTTCCATCAATGGCTCCTATTGGGGACACATGCCTCTCACAAGCATGATGAAATCCTAGAATCTATGGGTAAAGAAGACTAGGCAAAAGGAAAAACAAAACAAGCATAAAAAGACAAAAAGAAACAAACTATTTACATAATCATACAGAGGCCAAAGACCTAAAAAGGGAGATCCAATCTCCACTCTACCAGAAACCTTCTTCTGAGGTACAAATTTTAGTATCCACCCTACAATTTAATCCAGGTTTCAACTAACAGTTAGTGGCACCAGGCCACTAAAACTTAGGGCCAATTCCTACCCCTATCAAAATCCAACCTATTGAAGGAACTGATTTTCCTCAATCCACATGTACCTCTGCCATTCCATTGTAATAAGTATAACCTTCTTCCTTCAAGTAGAAAAATGTGGTTAATTTTGAAATTCGCTTGATTACAGAGACTACTACTGAAATCTCTCACAAACATTCTGAATATATCATTGCTAGTGTAATCCTTGTCATTCCTCACTATATAATTAGGCACAATCTAAAAAATTTCATCATCACATGAAACATATTCATATTGAAAATTACATTCCTTATTCTTCACCTTATTATTATGTTCCATCAAAATATCTTCCAACTGAACTGGAAACCGAAAGTACTCATATTCCTTTAAGTAGTTGGCATCATGATACTCATCCTTATTAGCAACATCTATATCAAATGTCAAATACTCATAGGAAATGGGGGATGAACCCACAATGCAATGGTTAGCTACGAGCATCCCACATGGGAGGTCTTGGGTTCGAGCCTACTCGAAACCCATGGGTGCTCAATGCAACCATGGAAACAATGGACGAAGTCAGTGACATGAGATAAGGCAGGGAGAAGTAGCGGGTTGGAACCAGTCGCCATTTGAGGGCTAGAGGATGCTGTAGGCTATAGAGCCAAATAGACTACAGGTGGAATGATGGAGGGTGGAGTGTGGTGACAAGCAACAGGAGGTGGTTGTAGAAGGAGGTCATGCAGGGGATGCGCTAGAGGAGGCATAGAGGAGGACACGAAGGATGGGAGGTGGAGGAGGAGGGGAAGGAGAGAAGAAAGAAGAGGAGAGGAGTAGAGAAGAGATGGAGAAGAGGAGGAGAAGAGTGGAGATGGAGGAGTTGGAGGAAGGGAAGAGAGGAGATAAAAGGAGAGATGGAGGTTCCAGAGGAGAGGAGAGGAGGATTAGAGGAGATGGAGGGGAGGAAGAAGAGAGATGAATGATGAGGATGAGGTCCACCGAATGTGGCCTCACTAGTTAAAAAATCTAGTAAAAAATGTGAGGAATGAAGATGTGGTGAATGGAGGTGATGAAAAAAGGAGGAAGGAAGGCCAAAGGAAGTAGGAGGAAGGAGTGTTAGAAGAAGACGTGGCTGGAGGTAGGAGAGAGTAGGAGAGAGAATTGAGGAGGAAGTAGAGAAATGGAGGAAGGAAGAAGGAAGAATAACGAAGAAAGGGAGGCCCGAGGAGATGGGAAGAAGGAAGGACGGATAAGCAACAAAAGAAGGGAGGCCTGAGGAGGAAGTGTAGCAAGGAAGGAGGAGCGACAAAGTAGAGTTGGGAGGAAGGATGAAAGAAGGAGATAATAGTAGGAGGAAAATCAAGGAGGTGTTAATACCTTGACATGTACTCGGGGATGGGATCCCACATTGTGATCCCACTAGTTCAAAGCTCCAATCAAAATCGTTTACTAATAAAAAAAATACTCATAGGAAATGTCCTCAGAGAGCTTATCAACATGTTGCTTTGTTTTCTTAAAGCTATACTCTAACTCTGTATCAGATGCATCATCAGGGTTTTCAACAGAGAGTGGATTATCTATGCACCAATAAGTGTCATCATTTCTCATGTCTAGTGAAGATGGAGGCTCATCAAATAAGGAGTTTTCCATTACATTCATTTTTGAAATAAGAGTCTCAGCCTCCTCAAAATGAATATCTAAAATTACTATATCATCATTGTATTCAAAATCATTGAAATCATTGAAAGAGTATACAGACAGATTTTCAACTTCGTTCTCATTATCAGTGGTTAACATCTCTGACTCATATTCTGAAAACTCTTCATAGGAAGAACAGTCTTCCTTCTCAAGCAATTATGTGATCTCATCATTATCAACATATTTCTTATTTGCAGAAAAAAATTCCATTTCTACTTCATGAGGATAATCACAATCAACAGAGGAATGGTCATACTTAATGCCATCATCATTACTACAATAGGAGGATTCATCAATATTGTAACTATGTTCATGATTTTTAGGCTGAATGCTTATTCTTATATCTTCTATAGGATAGCAAGTGTCAGAATCTTCAAAAGAATAAAAATCACCCATTTTTCTTTCTTTATTGAGGTATACATTTTCAACCTTTGCTCTACTCCCTTCTCCTTCAAGTGATATCTCAGTACTTGACTCATATGGAGCAGCAAAATCATTATCATTGCAAACTGGAAACATAATAGCCTTTTGATGATCACCTTTAATCTTCTCAAAACAAGAAATGTATTCACACACTTGGTTGACCGTAATAGGCTTAAAATTATTTGGTAGAGCACTCAAAACTAGTTCATAAGATTCATACAATAAATCAATGCATTCTAAATTTTTAGGTTTGTGACATTCAGGAATTGTAGCTA
The DNA here is from genome assembly GCA_007115665.2 of Sequoiadendron giganteum. NCBI lineage: Eukaryota > Viridiplantae > Streptophyta > Pinopsida > Cupressales > Cupressaceae > Sequoiadendron > Sequoiadendron giganteum. Next base: position 37,294,296 of record CM021109.1, on the reverse strand, counting down.
GAGTATCCATAAATCTCACATAGAGGTCAGATAGTGATTCTCCTTTATGTTTACTTATGCAAGATAAAGATTGAATAGAGACAATATGATTATAAATGCATGTAGCCTCTTGAAAATTTGTTTGGAGCTCTATGTGGTTATCACTATGGAATGATGTGCAAAATGAAACAATAGGGGTGTAAGTATTCTGGCTTTCATTTTTAATTTATGACTTACACCTTTCATCAACATTTGGTGTCTCAGGGCAACAAATACTCATAGACAAAAAAATCCTTTGTATTCCATATTTCAAGTTGTTTTCAGTGTTCATAGGTATCTCATATGCCTGATGCAAGGTTCTAGGATCCTTTTCTCCCAATAGATAGCTCATCTTACTATCAAAAGATCCCAAATAAACAACCAAACATACTGCATCACTTAACTTTAAGAACTCAAGACTACCCTTCAATTTTTTAGCAAACCTCATATTAAATTTTGGAACCAGCTCATCCTTTTCTTTCTCAATACTCATAAAATTATTTAGCAATGAACTAGCACTAATTATTTCACCAAACTATTACATGAACACTGCCTTGAACTCATCCCAAGAATAAACAGAGCATGCTGGCAAATCAAAGAACCAATCTCTTGAATCTCCCTTTAGAGACTGGAAAAACAACGTCATAACTACATCCTCATGATCCACCTCAAAGTCATCCATTAAAGTTTTGAATTCCTACAAATGCTTGCTTGTTGATTCACACTTTGTACCACTGAATTTTGGTAACTTATCTTTGATTTCAGATGGAATATAATTTGGGTATCCATAAATGCCAACAAAACTTACGGCCATGTATCTTTCAATGCAAAAAATTCTTTTATTATATGGCGAGGGCTGGACACTAGGATGCACAAGTTGATGATACATTTTATTATACCCTTACAAACCTTTTCCTATCAACTTTGTAGTTACATAGGGTACTTCAAATTTATTTTGTAATATGATCTTAAGCTCTTATAATGCAAATTTTTATCTCTACTTGCTTAAGACCTTCTAAACGGGTTTCTTATAGAATATTGCATACTTCTCTTCATAATAAATACTACAATCTAGTAATACATAAATATGTGAGCCAATTTCTACTATTCCCCTTTCTTAGTGCTTATTTTCACTTGATAGGGAAAATTATGTAAGTCTTACAAATATGGTTCTCATATATAGATTTATGCCTTTTGAAAACCAAACTATGGAGAATACCTAGATATGTTGCAAATTATGTAGATTCTTCTTCCTGATTGGAAATATTTGTATATCTAAGAATTTCTTCACATCTTCATCAGGTTCTTAAGACAAAGCTTCCATCTCTCTTCATAGAGGATTGAATGTTGAACAACATGAAGCTCTTTGAAAAATGAATTTCTTTCTAGGTATTTCACCACAAATTATTTGAATTTTTTCTACAAAAAACTTACTTCCAGGTCTAAAGATTTTAATATCTGAATAAAATGTTCAGATTCACCAACTTCTTGACTCTATGATTCACGGTCTGCAATTGGAGAGTTCAAATTTTTCCCTAGCAGACTCACCATTTCTGTTGGTGACTCGGATGGGAAATAAAAATCCAAAATTTCCAATCTTTGGTTAGAAACCATTTTGAAACTTCAATGACTCTTAAGGCTAAATGATCTTGTATCAGATATTTCTCAATTTGTCCCTAATGGAGTCACCATTTCTATTGGTGATTTTTCCAGCAGAACCTAACAATTCTCTAAAAGTTTCCAGCTCTTATAATGAAGAAACTATAAGGTTAGTGGTCAACACAACGAGCGCAGTATTTTGGGATCCTTATTCCTTCACTTTTGGATCTGTTAAACCAGTGAGGGTAATCCCAAATATGTTTTCATGAAATGTATACAAGTAGTAACATATTTATACACAGATCGATATCTTTGTAATGCAAATAAGCTCCACCCCACTAAAGATTTGGTAGATCCTTTAAGTGAGTGGCAACTTACTCGCAACGAATCAAAGATACCTACAACCCACACAACTCTTTGAAAAGGATTTTAAATGAATATTGTTCTTATTTTAAGTTCATGGTCAGGTATGATACTTACTCATTCTTTATGCAAGATTTTCAAATAAATTGACCAATGTCTCATCAATTGGAGCAACGAAGTCAAATATGTAAGAATTTTTAATACATAAACTACTAAAATTTAGAGATAGGTGGACTACCTTCATATTTCTTTGCAATTTATGAAAACTCACAATGCCTAAAAGAAACACTCACTCCTTACCAATCCTAAGCCATTTCTTACAAAATTCTATACCCTCTTCAAGCATTTTAATTAACTCCTTGAGTTAAAGGTGAGAACATAATCATACATTCAAACATAACCATTTGAAGATAAATGACAACACCATTAGTATTCTCATTCATAACTTTATGAGAAATATACATAGGAGAGTATTTGTATCTAGACAAAGATTTGTTTCTATATTAGTAGTTTATATAAAACCGATTTAAGATTGTTACATACAATATTTCATTCCCAAGACAATCTACTAGCCTACTTATTCATATCCATTTTGAAATGCCTTTCTTGAGCTTAGCATTTACCCTAAAACCCTATTGAAACTTAAAAGTCTGACTATTGAAATGAGCCCAAAAATCCCTTTTATAGAATAAGGGAGCAACACACATCATGCTTAATTACATTTACATTTCATTTCATTTCAAGATCATTTGCATGAGAATTTGAGATGTCCCTAGTCAGTTACATGCAATCATTAAGGAAAATGGAAGAGTAAAAGACCACGTTCCACATCCCTTTCATGTAGACACACCAACTCCTCTTTCTTGCCAATCAAAGAGGATTCTCCACTAGAAGTCCCAACAAAAACATGCATATAACCCAACACTAGGAAGTCTGGTACCTCTCATAAACACCAGCCCAAAAAATTTCCACATCAACACTAGAAACAAGGAATCACATGAATGCTGAATAGGACAATCCTGAGAAAAGGGCCATGGTGTCATCAAAAATAAAAATGGGGCATAGTCATCACTCTGAGTTTTCAACCTCATAGGATGCTAGCCCACACCTTGATTGTGGTGGAACTGGAGGAACCATCACTACCACATCGTTAAAATCATCAGATGGTACTAGAGAGAGGGAATAGTAATCACCCTTTGAGTTAGTGCCACCCTCATTGTCTGGAGGGCGATAAAAAAACTCACCAAAAAAATTGAGTCTTCTTGGATAAACCTTACGATACTTGCACCTTTTATTTGTCTTCTTTTCATACTCCACCAACTCCTTCCCTTTGAACTTGACCAATTCTTTTGAAACAGTTCGTTTCCTCAGGTGATAGTTTCTCCTAACACCCTACTTCTTAAATTTCCTACGTCCTCTTCTATTGTTTGGTGCATCAGGATCTCCATGCGTATCAATTTCATCCTCATGAGTATTCTTCTAAGACTCAAGCAAAATTAATCTCCTAGACCTCTAGACTGGCCTAACAAACACTTCGGACTTAATCGTCCTCCCAAAAGACATCTAAAAATTATGTTCTCAGACTCAAACTCAAAGAAAATTCTGAATGAGAAATATGGCAACCAGTCCTTATAATGAGCCATGCAAGTGTGTCAACCATTAATTCTTCAAAGAAAGATTACACATGCGAGCTGACAATAGTCTTCCTTGATACTTTTAATCATAACCGTTGATCATGATTTAAAAGATAAATCAATAGGTAGATTACTATTCAACCATTCAAAATTAAGTTTTAATTGTGCTTTTAATGCTCCTTTAAATAAAAAAACTCTGAGTAGATAAACATCTACTCTGTGCTTTGCATCAATTAAAAATTTCTTGCTATAATTGCTCACTTACCCATAGGAATTATTTCACTTGTATTTCTTCTTGTAAAAGACAACGTGGATTGATCCTGATCCGGTCTCAAAATATTGGTTCGTACACTGCCATACTTTGTTTTCACCTTTTCCACACGTATCAATGGCTATCATGATTGACGACCGAAATATCGAGGATGCGCCTTAAAGAACAATGCTAAAAACATTGCAGTTTAGAAATAGTATCTTTTCGGCCAAATTTGGAAGTATTCCAACTTCCTTAGAACCTAGCAAAGCTTTTTAGAAAGTCCACATGGCCCTTGCTTGCTTTCCCGTCAAAAGATATAGGACATAGGTAGGGCCCACATTGGATGGTGAGGAGTGGCCATAATTGAGCCACATCACCTGCCATCGACCATCGACTTTATCCTCCACACAATAAGATTTCATCTTCAAAAACCCATCGAGCCCCAGAAACTGACAAGTGTCACACCACCCACTAGCCTGTCAGACTATCCCCTCATTCCACTGCAGATGGATGGGGGTGTGGAGAAAGGCCCAAATGAGAACACGTGTTGCACCACATACCGTTGATCAATCTTTGAACAACACCCACTACCCTATGAGGATTCAGGCCCACCATAAAGCAATACCACAAGGATATCACCCGCTAGCTTGTGTCCTTAAAATAATATGAAATAAAACAAGACGGGCTCACGAGGAACAATACAGATATAGCCGCGTATTCAATCAATTAGTCGTTGATCCTCTTTGAAATGCACCAGTCATCTTTACCAAGGGGGCTGGTTCCACCATTATATGAGACACGTGGTTGAAGCCCCCCTAGCCCATGTGAATAAAATAAGAAGCAATAGACCAGCACGGGCATACGGGGAACAACTGAGATTGATTCCTTTGATAAGATGACCCATATGAAGCTTTAATTCTGCACATGCCACAAAATTTATTCATAAAAAAGGGAGGCATGACTAGGTGAATGAGGTGCTAACCCATAACAAAGGCTACAGATTAAAACTTTAAGATTAATCCTTCGACCATAGGAAAATTTAACATTCTAAAAGATCCATGCAAGTAACAAACCTAAGATCAAGGGTTGGTAAAACAACAACCTCAATGGCACACGTGACAACTTAAGTGACCGAGAACGAGAAAGACAGGTCAATGCAATTTTAAAATGACCAAGGGTTTATTCGATTTACATGCCAATTCTTAGAAAGTTTTATGAAAATAAAACCCTATCACAATGATGAGGACATGACCTTAAATTAGGCACAAAGGACCAAACCATACTTTCACAATTTTAGGATGGAACCAATTTTTTTTGAGGGGTTCCATCATAATGTTTCACTTTTTTTGGTCTCATGATATAAAATGCATTTTGATCTAGGTATGTGGGGGAGAGGTAATGACATATGGATTAGATATAGGGGGAATAGCTTTAAGGATGATGAAGATGAGGGTTTTGGAAGGGATGGAGATGGGGGATTAGGCCAAAAAAAGGTGGTGAGAAATACTTAAGTATGATATAGCAAAGGAAATTATGCCCCAGTGGTATAAATGACCAAAGGTGCTATCATGTGCTTTGCATGGACTTAGACTCAAAAAACATACAAATGAAAGATTATACCTTCTCGGATAATGATCTCTAATAACTTTAATGGACCATAGAGGGGATTATATTATAGACCCAAATGTTTTTGTCCATCTCTAGCTAAGGTACCAACTATCATTAGTGAGCTAGGATAATCACAAACATGCCATACAAAAGTGACCAAGTCCTACTTCACATTTATTACTTGACACACCAAGATATGGAAAGATCTAGGTGGCCATGACTAGGTGACTCTATAGGTTTGAAGATCATAAAAGATAAATCCAAAAAGGAAAATCCAAATCTCTTGCCAAAGGTATGATTGATAGATGCTAATACTGTCAAACCAAGGAAGGATTCATCCTATTGGGTGAAGATGGGTTGAATTGTAATGGATGGAAAGGGAAGTGAAAGGAATTTAAGAATACCCTTGATGTTTTGACATTAGCATTTTGTGTAGACATGCTTTCATTTTATTTATTTTTCTTATCAAGGATGATATGGGTGACTGTGTGGGATGGCGAGATTTTATTATGGGTGGAATTTTATTATGGTAAGGTCGGTGAAATGAGTGAAGTAGAGTGTGGTCATTTTATTATGAGAAGCTAGGCATGGAGAAGGCTTCTTCCAACTACATATGAAGGGGTGGGGTGATATGGTTTAGGGTATGGCGAGTGTATAGTGCAAATCCATTCTTGCCAACTATAAATTCACATCTTATACAAGCACCATCATACTATTGTGAACACCTTAAAGGAATAATTTCTCAGCCAAGAGTAAACTAATAGGAAGGTGAGCATGTATATGTGACCTTTATAATAGGCATGGGTGGTGCATGGAGGTGATAATCATGTAATCCATTTGATTTATTATGATGGAATGATCAGTGTCAACTAAGTGACAACAAGGGGGATATTTGAGTGTGTGACATTGGGTGAGAAAATAGTGGTTAAAGCTTTCCAATGTGTTTCAAGCCATAGTTGGAAAATGGGTAGGTCTACTATGGATGAAGAGAGGAAAAATTGACCTAATAGATGGTGGACATAAAAACCTACACATGGATCTTGTTTGTTATGTTTTCACCATGGTACTTTCCCAAGGCACCAAAAATTTGTTTTCATCATTGGAAAAATTATTTCTCTACTATTTTTGTGGTTTTTTGATTCTTCTTAAGTGAATATTTTTTTTGAGATGAATGATGTTCATGGATCTTCGAGTGGTTCTCCATCCATGGTGGCTAAATGATATGTCCTTGATCCATATTTTTTTGTAATAATGTAAGGGCCTAGCTAATTAGGTTCAAACTTACCCTTCTTTTCTCGCTCCTACAAATTACACCGATTTTCCCTAAAGACTAGGTCTCCAATAGAAAATTCTCTAGGATTGATATTCTTATTGTAATTTTTTCAAATCCCATTTTGATATGATTTGAGATGATTAAGGGGATTTAAGAATTTTTCATCTAGAAGTTCCAACTACTGAAGGCATGATACTTGGTTTTCTTCATCATCAATGAGGTGTTGCAGATAAATTCTCAATGATGGGAGCTCAACCTATATTGGAAATATAGCTTCAACACCATATACTAGGGAATATGGTGTAGCTCTAGTGGGTGTGCAGATGCTAGTGCGGTAAGCCCACAAGGCGAGATTGAGCTATAAGTACCAATCTCGACTAGCTTTGTTGACCGTTTTCTTTAAAATTTTGAGATTTTTTTATCTTTGGCCTTAGCTTGGTTGTTTACTTGTGGGTAATAAGGAGTGAAAAATGATGTTCAATGTGGAATTGCTAGCATAGGTTACAAACATATTAGTTCTTGAAGGGACACCCATTGCCTGTGACTATAGAGGTAATAATACTGAAACAACAGATGATGTAATGGAGTATGAATTTAGAAATTTTTTCCCCTGTAATATAGGTCATAGGTATCGTTTCAACCCATAGTGAAATAATTGATGGCGGTATTATAAATTTATGACCATTTAATGAAGTAGGATGTATCTTTCCAATGAGCTCTAATCCCCATCGTGAGAGGCTATGTAGTAAAAATAGGTTGTAACTCCTGTGATGGTGCATGAATCAAATCATCATGTTGTTGACAAGGCTTGCAGATTTACACTATATTATTTGCATCTTGTTCCATTGTAGGCCAATAATATCTTGTACACAACAACTTCTTAACTAACGATGGTCCACTAGAATGGGCCCCAAAAATACCTTGAAGCACTTCATTTAGGGTAGTTCAATCTTATTTTGAGTCTAAGAATCTCAGGAGGGTGCCATCAAAAGAGCGTTGATAAAGGGTATCTCTGAGGATAGTGAAACAAGATGTTTTAAAAATGAAGGATTGTCGTTGTAAGGATGATAGATTAGGGGAATGGTGTTTTGCATAGGTATTTATATATGTCTTGATACCAAGGAAAATTGGGACCAATAATATCATAAATAATTTCAAATTTCAAAATATCATAAGTAGGAACAAAAATTTGTTCAATTAAGAACTCATACCGCTGACTGTTTGGTGAAACATCAACAAGGGAGGCAATGGTAGCCATGGAATCAACTGCTTTGTTGTTTATTATAGGTATTTGATCGAACTAGATTTGTGTGAAGTATTATTTGAAGCTATCCACCATGCATTTGTAGGGTAATAACTTGTCATCCTTTGTTTGATATTCATCATTTACTTATTTGATGACTAATTGGGAGTCACCATAAACTTGTAGTTTCATAATTTTCTACTAGATGAAAAGTTTCAGTCTTTTTATGAATCCCTCGTATTTTTCTATGTTGTTTGTGCAAGGAAATGTGATTCTATAAGACACCTCAAATACAACTATCAACCATTCAAAAAGAAAAATAAGAAATTTATCAAGATAAACACACCTCAAACAACTAACCACATTGACCAACAAGTTGCCACCATAAGTTCAACACCATATCAATTTAGAGCAAGAGATAGATAATTCACATAATTACGTGATTCAGTTTATTCAATCATGTTACAAATATTGAGAAAAAAATTAATACAATTATGTCTAATTAGACCTGTGGACACAACCAAACCTATATCTCCAAGATTTAACCCAAAAGCCTTTTGTCAATATCATCATACATATGGAGATGATACAAATTATTGCATACGTCTTAAACATAAAATTAAGGACCTCATCAACTCTAATAATATCTAGTTGGGTGATGTTAATGACAAAGGAAACACGTTTGTTATCCCTCCAAATTAAAATTATTTAATTTTAACAAATCCTATGCCAAATCATGCATCCAACTTTGTGCAAGCTTATGATGATATGAATGATTATGTGAAGGAAGTAGATAGCACGATTGATTTAATATATGTTCAACCTCATAAGGGCCAAACTAATTTGTTACCTAACATTTCTTTCACCCATATTGACGCATCCATACATGCACTTAGTGGCCCTCTCTATATCACCGAATGTATCAATGAAAAACCTAAAACTATCATACTCATTGATATTATGTGTGTAGAGAATGTGATCACTAAGGAGTTCTTGTATGTGCATGAGATTTATCAAGATTCTTATGAATAATCAAAAGCATGGTTTAAAACTCATGATGGTTTTGCTCACCCTACAATAGGTTTGATCACTTTCCTCTTAAAGTTGGATCGAAAGAATTAAATGTCTCATTCTCTATCAACCTGACCTCATATTAATTTCATGTGAAGCTAGGATACCCATGGCTATGATCCATGAATACCATCCCATTGGTTATCCATAAGTGCATAAAATTACCATTTGAAAACCGATTTTTTACAATAGATCATAGTGGCTTTAAACCTTTGTCTTCTTGTGGAAAATTTCATCAAATTTTTTTTTCTCTCAACCTATGAAACCTGTTAAGCCTTGGGAGGACTTCTTTTTCAAGTCATATCAAAATTTTAAGGAAAAGTACATAATAGAATTATCCCTTAGAAATATCCTTGAGAATAATAAGTCTATGATTGTTCCTCCTCCCCAACCAGTTTTGGATGAACCCATGCCCGAAGCAAAATACCTTCCAAGTAATCAAGGTATTTATGCTAGAGTTACTTTTCCTATATCATACAAAAGAACAAGAGAAAATTGAGTGATTCCTTTTGTGCCTCTGAAAAAAAAACAAGCGTATAGGACTAAGGAGATAGTGGTTTCCCTACTCTTGGTGGTCCCTTCAGCTCCTCCCCTAAGGGAAGAAAGAGACCAATGGTTAAGAAACACACTCGTACTCCTTCAAAAATTGAAAACCATGCAATAAGAAATAGAAACATTGAAGAGAGTAGGCGTAGACATCATGCTATTGCTTGTCAATTGGAAGAAAAGAATAAAACAACACCGGAAGATCAAACATCTAGGCAAAAAAATCAAGAATAATTATAACTTTCACCAAAATAATAAATAGAACAAGAACATACAACTGATATTATCATTAAACCCCCCATGGTGATAAATTTGAATGATGAAGATGAAATTGCTAAAATTGATGAGCAAGTGCATAATGAGCTAAATTTGTAATTTTTAAAGTCTATGAATTTAGATGGGGGAAACCATGATGATCCTCTTGATGAGATCGACCCACCATGTGTTGATCCTAATGATTCTCGTAGTACAAAACTTTTAGTCCCTTTTGCTAGTTATCTACCTTCCTTATATAATGAGCAATATTGGGATGCATATGACCTACTTTAGGTCTGCTCACATGTACGATACACCTTTATTGTGTTTTCTTTAGGTGTTCTTTCTGTTTGCTTTCACATGATGTGATATCCCATGTTATATTTCTTGGCATGTCTTTTTATTTTTGAGTTTCCTTTGGATGACCCTTTTTGCTCTATTGGCACAACGATACAAAGGAAACAAATCTGGAATCACATTCTTCTATTTGTATCCCTATTCTTCTATATGGTATAAAGTTTGTTACTTTTGTCTTGGATTTTCCTTATGGAAATGATGCAAGGTGTTGAGACATTTAGGTCTCTTCCATGTTGACCCAAAATATTGTTTATTTTATCTCTATGTGTCATTCCTCCATCATGTTCATTGTTCCTAGAATATTTGGGGAATGATGTTAGTTTTGAGGTCTATTATATCACTATAGAAAAGACATATATTGACCCTAGATCCATAGATCCCTTATGTGTTCATCCTTTTTGTTGTTACATTAAATTTGGGGGCAACCCCTTATCATGACGTAAATTTATTTAGAAACATATCATTGGCATAGGGCTTTCCAAATAATCTCTCATGACCTTTTATCACATTAAATTTATCATTTTTCTACCTTAAAGCAATTTCTTGCAGCATGGTATTTAGCATTTCTTTAAGGTCGGGGCATACATTGACATTATTTGTTTCAATTTATTCAAAAATGTTGGACTTAGTGATGAATTGACACTAGCAATTTCTTGCTTTACTTTGTTCACACGTGTTGAGCTTAGTGTTGCATTGGAACAACATTTCAAGATTTTTTTAGCACTTTACCAAAATTATTAGGGATTATAATTCCTGGTATGGTTATGGGTACACATCTAGTGAATATCATACTTCACTAGAACTTGTTTGTTTCTCAATTTTTGACTTTGTCTTGGGGGCTCACCTAGTGAACAACAAACTTCACTAGTTTGTGTTGACTTCTATTTATGATTCACCTAGAAAATATCAAAATTTTCTAGTTTGTGAATCATGAAAACCTTTGGTGTCCTACCATAATGCAGTTTGCTAGCCCATGATTATCTATACCCTCCTTTTGCATTTCATTTTGACATTATGTATGTTTGTGTATGTTGTCTTATTGCATTACACACATGTGTATTCCTTTGTGCTTATGTTGTCTTTCCATGGGATCTTGGATGCTTGGGGATTGCACACTCCATCTAAATCCTTTGTCATCCTATCTCTTCAACATTTTTACATTTGAACCCCTCTTGACATATATTCTCGACTTTAGTGTGAGTTTGAGCGTAAGTTCATACTCTCACTAAAGTGGGGGCTAAATGTAGCATCATAAATTGTCACCCTTGACAATTTAACACTATGTTTTTGCTCCCCTTTAAGTTATTAGTGTAATCTAGGGTAAAATTCTAGGTTAATATAAAATAGCATAAAAAAAAACCCTAAACCATCAATAGAGCACAAATAAGCATAAAAACATGAAATATAAAGCAATATTAATATACCATAAAGTCTTCATGCCATCATTGCTTCACCTCCATTTCTCTTCTCCATCTTGCTTGAATGTACTTAATTCACTCAGATTGAGTATGCACTAATAAGTCTATGGCAGTGACTAGCAACATATTGAAGATTGTTATCTCAGACTAGCAACATGTACTTGCATATGAACTAGATGTATGAAAATGACAAGACTAGGGTCTTTTATAGAAAAGAGAATTTTGAATGAAGGGATGAGATTGAATGTCAAAGAGATGTGTCAATCAATGGCCAAAAATGAAAGTTGTAGTATGAAATAGGGTTAGGGAAAAATTAGAGCAAATGATAAGAATGAATGGAAAGGATTAAATTATAAGATAATTCAATCAAAGGTTAGAATTAAATTAGATGTCAAAAGATAAGATTGGCACAAAAAAAGAGGTAGGAGAAATTTAAATGAATAATTAAATAATAAAAATATTATTTAATTATAGAGGACATGTGATAGGTTGAATTTTTTCATTAAATAAAAATTTAATTCAAAAGTGGGACATGGATAATTAAATAATAGATATTATTTAATTAAAGAAGACATGTGACAGCTGATTTTTGAATTAACTAATAATTTAGTCCAAAAATAGGAAGAAGATGAAAAATTAGTAGGCAATTCAATAAATAAAATTTATTTAATTTAATGATAGAAAAAGGCTAATGAATATTGAATAATTAAAATAATTATTTAATTATAGTTGAAAGATGGATAAATGATGAATAAAAGTTATTTAATTATAGTGGAAAGGGACATTAGTGATGTAATTAAATAAATAAAATTTATTTAATTATTGAAAAGAGGAAATATAAAGCTAGGAATGAATTAATTAAATAATTAAAAGTATTTAATTAATAAAAGACTTAAGACCTTAGGAAATAATTAAATAATTGAAATTATTTAATTATCAAGGATGAAAAGGGGAAACGATGGAGAATTAGAATTCATAGGCCTAGGACAATTTTTAGTGTCTACATTTTACCCCTCTTTGATACAATGCTGTTTATCGCATTGTGTCAAAGAAATTCAGTCAAAACATGCCTCGATGAAAGTGAGGTAGACCGATGCCCCCTTGGAAATTTTCAAAAAATTTGGAAACTGTTCTGACAAGTCAATTTAATAGCCAAGAATACACTAGTGGAAAAAGATATGATTTTTAGGGCATCCAGGGTGATGATAATAGGCTTCCAAACCCTTTAGCAAGTGCAACCAATACAAACCATAAGAAAACCCTAAAAGTTGGATGGCTAAAAATAGAAAGTGGAGGGTAAATTCCTCATTTGTGCATTTTGAGTTTGGAGATTGAGGAGCTCTAGCTGCGAAGTTGTCACATGTTCCACATGTTGATCACCATGGATATCGATTTCATACTTTCCAACGACCAGATGGTGCAGGAGACCCGATAAGTACCTCTTTGCCTACTTTGTATTTCCCATGCAAATATATATAATTTATTAGGATGATGTCTATAATGATATTGTTATCTATAATGCTTCCTAACATGGTCATGTATGCAAGATATTTTTGTGTTTCACAGGACGCTGTCAAGATGCGGATAGAAGAAATGCTAGTGTGGAAGAGATGAATGTTAGTGGAGGCAACTTTAAAGATGTATATTTTTCTAGACAAGGCTTTGCATTAATCATCATTGGGCAGTAAAATGAAATAAATTGACAACAAACACCATGGTATGATGTAGACCAAGGTGTGCAAGGTCATCCATCTATAATAGATAGCCACAGACAAGGAATTTCTTGACTCATACTAAAGGAAAAATTGCTTGTCTTTTTTCCAAGATAATCCAATAACAATAGTCAAAATAAAGGAGTCAAGAGACATCCTTGCCCCTCTAAATACTTCAGGGGACATCCTCAAGAGAGATAGTAACATGACTCAAATAAAAATAAAAAAAGATAAGAAAAAATTGCCAACAAAGTCAACAACCATTCAAAGTGTTTGCCAAATATGTTCTTCAATGTTTGACTGACTAGGTGTTTAACAGGTTTATTGTTTGACAAGGCTTGGTTTCAGGAGAGGAAACATGTCATATAAGATGCCAAGTCTGGTTTCAATCATGTGACCACCTATATAAGGCAAATGAAAAAGTGCGATTAATGAAAATGCTTGGTTTTAGGAAGGTCATATCCTGTATAAGACATAATTCGACTGATTTGATGTTTCAAATTGATTTAATGTTTGACTATGTTGACAATTGACTGAGTTGACTCGAAGACTTGTTGGTTTATTTGTCTTGTTGATTCATGACTTGTTTGATATTTTGATGACTGTTTATGTCCAAGTTGACAATGCCCAATTTATTATGACTGACGTGACAAACCCTAAAGGATCCACCTAGGTAGCCTTGGGGGCTCATTGAAAGATGGCCTTGCCTACGTAATAATGCACAAAGATCTCATAGTTCGATATGACTTGACCTTATTTTATTGAAAAAGGATTGAGCCATGATTTTATTTGACCAAACCCTAAAGGACCAACGTAATGCCTCGGGGACTCATCAAAAAATGACCTTGACTATGTTATACATGTAGAGGAATTGTAGTTTGATTGGAATTGGACTGATAAGAGTAAATTTGACTATGTTTTTGGGATTTTTTCAAGTTATTTGGATGTTTTTGTGTGTTCGACATGTTTTGATTTTTTGGGATTTTTGAGGTTTTATCTATTTTTTTTTTGTCTTTTGGAGAATATTGATATTTTTGTCTTTTTGGCATAGTGACCTCTTGATAGGAGGTGTAGGATCCAATGACGTAGGTCAAGTACTTTCCCCCGGTCGGGTATAAGTTCAATTTATTAGGAGTGGAATTGTAACACATAGGATATGAAAAGCGAAAGGACGTGTGATGTCAATCATTCTAGGCTATGAATAAAAAAATTAGGCATTATTAAGGATGGTACAATAAGGGAAAATGATGGGAGAAGTCAGATTGGAATGATGGTAGACGACAGAGAAAAAGTCAAATACACATGGTGCCTGTTTGCCAGGTTCTCACCATGGTACCTATCGAAAGCACCACTATAGTGGTTTTCACTATTGGATGGATTATTTCTCTTTACTATTTTCTTGATATTTTTATTTTATTTTTTTGTGTCACCAAGATGCTTGTTTGCTAGGTTTTCATTAAGGTGATGTTTTTTTTGATTTTTTATTTGTTTTGTATTTTTATGGTTATGACAAGACTTTCAAAAGCTATGTGTAGAATCTGTGTATGTGTAGACTATTGATTAATTCTGACAAGGGTTACCCTTCATGAGTTGAGAGTTGATATACTCTTGATCCAAAGACTACTGTAATAGTATAGAGACCCAACCTATTCAACTCAAACTTTCCTATCTTTTCTCATTCTGCTTGGTTCTTCAGATTCTCCATCAATACTAGGTCACCAATGTTAAAGTTTTGTGTCAAGACTTTCTTATTGTAGCTACAACATAGATGATTCTAATATGCTTGAAGATGGTCCAATTATTTTTGTCTTCACTCATGTAGCCTTGATACACGGTATTCTTCATCGTCAATATGCCCGTGCATGGATATCCTTAGGGAAGATAGTTCAACCTCAATAGATAAGATAGCTTCAGAACCAAAGACTAGTGAATATGGAGTGGCACTGGTAGGAGTATGGATATTGGTGCATTAGGCCCATAAGGTGGGATTAAGTTGAAGGTTCCAGTCATGACCAATGTCATTGATAGTCTTTTTAAGGATTCTAAGAATAGTTTTATTAGATGCCTCAACTTGGCTGTTACCTTGTGGGTAATATGGAGTGGAGAAGTGGTGTTGGATGTGGAAATTCTTGCAAAGGTAGAAAAATTCTTGATTTTTGAATGGACAACTATTGTCAATGATGATGGACTGAGGGACACCATACCGGTAAATTATATAGTTGAGGATAAACTTAGAAATTTGCTTGCCAGTGATGTATGTCATAGGAATGGCTTTAATCCATTTAGTGAAGTATTTGATTATGATGATGATGAATTTATGGCCATTGGAGGATGTGGGATGGATCTTGCCTATGAGATCGAGTCCTCATTTGGAAAAGGGCCATGGTGATGTTACTAGATGCAATTATTGTGTTGGTGCATGTATCAATTCTCCATGGATCTGACATTGTCCACATATTTTGACGAAGTGATAATAGTCTCATTCCATTATAGGCCAATAGTAGCCCGCTCTCATGATATTCTTAGCCAGGGTTCGACCACTAGAATGGGCTGCACATATAACCTCGTGTACCTCATGCAAGGTTGTTTGTGCTTCTTCAACATCGAGACATCGAAACAGGGTATTGTCTAGGGCATGTCTATTATGGGTGTCACCGATGATGGTGTACTTGGAGGCTTTACGGATAAATGTATTGCATTCGTTAGTGGAGAGGTTAGGGGACAGGGCATGGTCATGGAGGTAGTTGTACATGTCTTAGTACCATGGGGATTTGGGACCAACAAGTTCATAGACCATCTCAGACTCAGGGATCTTGAAGGAAAGGATCAACAACTGTTCTAGCATAAACTCGAATTGAGGCACATTGTTTGGTATGTACAAGAGAGAGCTAATGGTGGCCATGAAATATGTTGCTTTGTTATAAATACAAGGAACCTGCTGAAAGAGGATTATGTGAAAGTACTATTTGAAGTTGTCTACCATTCATTTGTATGGACTGAATTTTTTGTCCTTAGTGTTGTAATCATCATTGACTTGTCAGATTACCAGTTGAGAATCACCATATACTTTCAAGTGCTCGATCTTCTATTTTATTTCCATACAAAGTCCTATGAGAGGAGCTTCATACTCTTCTATGTTGTTTGTACATGAAAATAAATTTTGAATGACTTAGGAATGGTATCACCTTGAGAGGTGATGAATAATATGCCTGCTCTTGAGCCATGATTTGTATGAGACCCATCAAAGTACAATTTTCATGTTGTTGGTGTGTCCATAGCGAAGATAGATTCATCTAGAGAAATCAAAGACTAATGGGTGATTATCCTTCGTTAGTACATCTATAAGTTGATCAACAATGACTTGTCCTTTTATTTCTTTTCTCTTGACATACTGAATAACATATTCACTAAGTATCATGACCCATTTAGCTAGTTGTCATGTCAATGCTACTTTACTAAGAATAAATTTTAATGGGTCTATCTTGGTGGCAATCTTTGTCTGATGGTTCAACATGTAGTTCCTAATTCATTGAATAGTTAAAAATACCACAAGAGAAGCACATTCTATTAGACTGTAATTTAGTTCATAACCAACTAAGGTACAACTAATGTAGTATATTTGTCGCTCATGACCTTCATTGCCATTCTTTGCAAGTAATGCCCCTAGTGCAGATGTAGTTACAAAAATATAGAGGATGAGAGGTCTCTTCTTTAAATGTGGCATTAATATTGGTGGTGCTAATACGTAATCCTTGATATGTTGAAAGGCTTCTTGACACTTTTCTATCCATATGAACGGTACACCTTTTTTGAGTAAATGTTGGAAGGGATGTATCTTGTCAGCCAACTCTGCTATGGATCATCTGATAGATTGGAGTCATTATTACAATGTCCATAATTGAATTATGTTGGTAGGTGGAGGCATGCCTATTATAGCTTTGAATTTTGCTGGATCTAATTCAATGCCTTGTCTAGAAACTATATAACCTAGGAGCTTTCTTGATGTCACAACACAATTTTTTTGGGATTTAGTCCCACTTTGTGTTCTTTGAGTCACTTGAAAATCTTGTCCAGGACTCACAATGGTCACCTCATGTCAATGATTTGTCCAAAAGATCATCCACATAGTCTTCCATTAGAGTATGCATCAAGTCATTGAAAATTATTGTCATGGGATGTTGATATGTGGCTCCAACATTTTTGAGTCCAGAAGGCATGAAATTCCAGCAATAAGTTCCCCATGGACAAGTGAAGGCTATCTTATGTTGATCTTTCAAAGCTATTCTGATTTGGTTATTCCTCGAGAAGCCCTCTATGAGGGAAATCTTGTAACCAACTGTTAAGTCCACTATTATGTCAATATTCAACAAGGGGAAATCATCCTTCAGACATGCCTTATTTAGATCATGAAATTCGATGCAAATACGAATCCCACCTATTTATTTTGTTATTGAAACAAGGTTGGAAATCCATTCTGCATAATTGATTGACCTGATAAAGCTGACATCTAGTAGTTTCTTTAGTTCAACCTTGACTAATAAAGCGATCCGTGTATGCATTTTCCTGAGCTTTTTCTTGATCGGTTTGACGTAGGGATGTAGGGGTAAATGGTGTAATACCAAATCAAGGTCTAGTCCATGCATGTCAACATAGGACCAATCAAAGTTAATCTATATTTCAAAAAAGAAGGTACAAAACTCAGGTTGCTCTATTTCTATTAGTGTCATTGCAAAGTGGATAATTCTAGGATTTTCATCTGTGCCAATGTTGACTTCCATAGATTTTTCAATGAGCATTGGCAACTTCTCTTAGCTAATGGGAAGAATTTTCAACCTTCCATCCTTGGGTGCCTCAAAGAGGTTTTTTCCCTCAGATACATCCTTTCTTTTTACTTTTTCTTGGTCTAAAGGCACCTTGTGGTTTTCACCTAGAGACTCATCTTTTTTTTATTTTTTCATTTTTCCTTTTGCGACTAGAGGGGTGGATAGACTACCCAAAGTATTCCATATGATCCAAGTAAATGGTAAACCCAACCTTATGATCACCACTAGGAATTCCTTCTCTCAATCCCATGAACTCATTGATTTCTTCACCATTCTCGAATACATCTAGGATAGGAGGTCCTTGTTGGTCCCAATCGATGAGTTGAGGGTAGACTAAGGGCATGTCATCATCAATAGTGTCAAGTTTTAGGGTATATATGGTAAAGAAATAAGTATAATAAGGGTCTCAAATCATGGCATTAGATAGGTCAATTTTGATGAAGACTCTATCTAGTTCATAATTATTGGTTATACAAGATTTCCACTCGTATTCATTAGAATCAATTGTATCATAGTAACATTCTTCAGATGACTCATCATATGTCTTAATAACCTTAAAATAATTCACTTCCTTACTCAAAGGTATTGTGGTACTAAGAGCACCAATCTTAATTGATTTAAACCCTAGCCCTAGGTCTTTTGGTCATTTAGACATAGACAAAGGTTCAATCATCCAACTTTTATTCAATCCAAGTCCATTGTACCCATCATAGCCTTTGTATTGCATGATCTTGAAACCTTTTCCATATTGTTCTATGGGTATTTGTGTGGGTGGAGGAGCTTTTTCATTGTCTTCTTTGTAGAGATAGGAAGTCACATCTTCCTCATTAAAGGATTCCTTGCTTAACTTTCCCCATTTTGTGAAAGTAGTTGTGGGAAGCATGTGGATAATGACCTTAGGTTATATTTTTTCTACTATCATTTTTCCATATGACTTAGGAGTTTTCAATTTGTTGATACAGTAGGAAATCTTCATGTGATATTCACCACACCCTTTGTCTTGGACCTCAATCTTGGGATCAAAGGATGGGGTCTTGGAAGTGGATTATTTAGATAGAGAGGAGGGATCAATGTAGTGAGATGAGGTAGATGATGAGGCCTCTTGGTTGGTAGGAAATTTTTGTTGAGGTGTTTAGTGTAGATTGGTACAATATTGGAATGGGTCAGGATCACCGACTATTGTGATTTTGGTGCCATTGTATGGGAATTTGAGGCATTGGTGCTAAGTGGATGGTACGGATTTCATGGGATGAATCCATGGTCAACCTAGGAGGAGATTATATGGGAGATCAAGATCTAAGACTTGGAAGGTAGTGTCCATAAATATGGGTCCAAATCTAATGGGTAGGTGATAACTCCTTTAGAGGAGTGTTCTTCATCATCATATACCTTGATAACAATTATTTTTGTTATGTCTACACATGCTTCCAAAAATCCTAATATCTTAACCAGTTTGAGGATGCAAATATTTAACCCTGCTCCACCATCTACCAAGACTCGTCTGACTTTGTGTTTGTGGATGAGGACTTCAAGATGCAAAGGATTGTTATGGTTTGTCTTTTGAGTCAAATAGTCCTGGTTGGAAAAGGTGTCATGATTAGAATTAGCCAAGTAACCCACCATCGCCTAGAAATTATTGACATCAAGGTCAGTGAGAACAATAGTGTTTTTCAAGGCCTTATCAAGAATGGCTCGATGGTCAGGTGAGATACACAATAACTCCAGGATAAAGATTTGTGTGAGTTTCTTTCCCAAATGGTCAAGTAGATTGTATTAGGACTTCAGTGGCTACTATTTTTTTGTGGGAGGACCTTGCATAGTCACCTTGGTTCGACAAGTATTAACAATGCATTATCGTGGTTTCTTAATGGTAATGGTATTGATGTGATCACCAATAGTGCGAATATGATTTACTATGGTGGTATAATCAAATTTGGCATTTTTATAATTGGAAGAATTTTTTTTCTTATTACTTGAACTAGAGGCCTTTCCTTTTCCATGGTCATGTAGAGGATCCATGAAGACTTTATGGTCACTATTAGATGATTGTTTTTGTTCATTGACATTGATAGTGCCATTTTCAACAAGGTCTTGGATGACATTCTTTAATTTTCAGCATTGTGACAAGCTATGTCCTTTATCTTGGTGGTAGTCACAAAATGAATCATCATCCCACCATGATGGTTTGAATTGTCCAAGGTCATATGGTTTTGCATCAGGAAGTTGTATGACATTGTGTTGCAAAAGTTGTTTGAAGATAGATTCGATTGGCTCCCCAAGAGGAGTGTATTTATGTCTTGTGGGAAACTTCCTTTGGACTTGGTGGAACCCTAATATTTTCATGTTCCATTGGTATAATTTTTTTTACTTAGGTGGCTTCTAGGTTTGAAATGCTACAAGGGTTTAGGGTTTTCTGTTATGTAGGTGTGTCTTACTTAACATATTTCCTTTTCTTTTTAATCCTTGCTCCTTGGTCTAATTTTTTGTTGACTTGTTGGTTAGGTTCTCAGTTGTCTAAGTCACATCTTGAGTCCTTAGTATCCATATCTTGACCGACCCCTTATTCTTAGAATTATTGTTTACCCCGCTTGCATGGTATTTTCCTTATTATTTTGGTATGGGGTTAATATTTTATAAGATTGAAAATTGGAAATGTTGGCCTTTACATCCTTTATCAAAAATTGTCTTAAGTTATTTTAAGCCTTTATCCCTCGTCTCACCTAGGAAATCCCATTTTAGGAGAAACTTATAATCATGTGCTCAAATTCTGCCACTTAAAGTCTTGTATCACTCATTGCTGAAACCTTTTGGCTCATTGGTTTCATTTCCATGATGAGAAATGGCCCAATTCTCCTTCTCATTACATATTGCTTTAAGATCTTGACCCTTTTGTTCCACTTTAGTGACACGTGATGGAATGTAGTGTTCCTTTGAATCACTACTACCCTTTGTATCACTAAAATATTTGGTCTTAATTAATCTTTACAATGATGCACGATGGCCTTCGAGCTTCCTTTATATCACACCAGTCCTTTGCATTGTAGAAAACTCTTTTCCACTCAATTCATTTGAGCGATGAGCGATGGGAGGTAAGTAACCATGGGCTATGATTGTGCCACTTGTCAAAATATGGTGCCATTACCCATATCACATGTTGCCAAAAGCCTTTTCATTTTAAATAAACGTACATCGATGATTGATGGATGAAGGAAAGATCTTCACATTGTTGGGGGCATTAACATTGCCGAAGTATGATTACACCTTTGAAACATTACAACGACAAGAAATGGGTGATAGGTGAATATTCTGGTGAAGATTCCCTCCATTGGGGCTACTCTTCACATCGCTCTTCCATTTAATCAAGTGATAGGATTACAATGATGAGCTATGAAGTTCAAAAGGACTATTGAAAAATGTGGAGCGGTTACGTGGTAGCTTCTTAAGGTATCATCACTATTTTAAAGAATACTTGTGGAAAGAAAAAGGCAATGAAAAAGGAGGACCGTTGATGGGGTTTTAAATAAAAAATATTGATGGCCTAAATTCAAACCTAAAAAACTACATGTCAGTTCACTCGCACGAGAATTATTTCAAGAATTAATGGTGAAGATGTTCCATCTTTGAGCTTTAAAGATGCTAGATGGCCCTTTTTATTTTATAATTATAATTATCGAGAGCAGAAGAATTGGTCAAGTTTAGAAAATGGAGATGGTGAGCTTTAGGTGAAGAGAATTCAAAGAGAAAACTGCTGGTTATTCTTAGGTAAATCAATTTTATATGCCCCTGTGAGTAATTTTATAGCACTGGGTAGTTTGAAAATTGGGTGAATTACTAGGGTTTGTAGTTAGGGTTTCTTTTCTTTGTTTGAAAGGGAGTTAAAATTATTTCACATAGGGTTTGGGGAGTAGAATAAAATTTGTTGATCATTAAGTATAAACCTTGCGAGTTTGAGAATTAAGGCTATAATTCTCAACTATTTTAAAACCTTAGTTCCATAATACCATGTAAAATGAGTGAAACTAGTGAGTCTACCACCAAACCTAAGAGAAAAACTAAGAAGAAGAGAGTTTAAAAACCAAAACCCCAGGATGATAAACCTAAGCCAAAAGTTCTTGAAGCATCTGCAAAGAAAAGGACTGTGAAAGGAGATTACTCTAGGTTTATGGAGGAGGCTTCTAAAGATCCAGCTGCAGAGGTCAAATCAGTTGGGAAGAGAAATACTAGTAAAGGTGTGCTAACAATCCATTTTCAAGACTTGGCTTTTGAAATTGGTGATGTTGTGCCGCCTCAAAGTGGTTGGGAGTTATTTCTCTATGCTTTCAACAAAATATTTGCTAGTCACCCCAAATGTCATCTTTGGACTTATGATATTGGCAAGTTGGTTTACCCAAATGTTTTTGTGGAGGTGGATTTGATTATAGAATTGGATAGATGCTATGACCCTAATAGGGTAATCAAGATATTTCCACATGGAGATCCCATGTTGGATATTACAAGAAGCTAGATAGTTGAAGTCTTCAATTTGAACCCTTTTGCTATTGAGTCAATCAAATTTTATGCCTTGTATAATGAATATGACTAAAATAAATCTGGTTATAGAAAGAATTTTTTCCCAAGGCATAAAAGGCAGGACTTGAACAAGAGAGGTGCACCATTTGGGCATAAGGATTTTGAGCCTTTTAATTGTGATGACTTTGAGGACTACTTCAAAAATACAGATTATGCATTGTGTCAAGTTTTATAGAAAAAGTTTGATATCAAGATGGATATTTCTTTAATGGTCATGGCTATTGATATATAGAACAAATATTAGAATAGAACCTTTGATTATGCTTCCTACATAGCTGATCAACTTCATGATGATTTTATAAAATTGAAAGATGAAAAGCCTCCATTGTCTTGCAGGCATTATTCTTTGTTAATGCATATGTTGTTGTGGAAAGGAAAAAAGGTGTGGAGGAATTTCATGAGATTGAGAGAGAGGGACAATTAGGATAATGAATTTCTAGTACAAATGTGGACACATGTTTGGGATGTACATTGTCTAGATTCTAATTATGTTACATTTTGTAATATTTCAAATTTGGTGTGATGGAGAAATTGGCCTTGAAGCCCGTATATAGGATATCCAAAGGTGTAAAGGAAATTTTGGGGCCTTTGGAGTTTGAAGAAAACACAACATAAAAGTTCAATTAGGGGACTGGTATTTACATACTAGTTACACTACTATAAAGATCTATGGATCTCCAGTGCCAACCCATAGGCTACTTGTATATGTATATGACAAACACGAATTTATGGAAATAAAGTGGCAATTGAATGCCATGGGAAAATATTATTTTAGAAATGCCAGGAGGGCATCACTGATAAACCCTAAGTGTGGATTTGTATACTTTGTATGCTTGTCAAAAGAAGGGATCGAGAGGTTTAGAACTCTTTTGAATAATTACAAGATGAAACAAGATATTATCAGATACTGTGATCTAAAAGGAGTAACTGATGCAAAGAGGAAAGCCAGAGGAAGATTCGACAAGGAGCATCAATTCCTATACACAAAAGATGTAATTAGAAATTTTTCTTTTGATGCAGAGGTTGCAAAAAGGAAGAATAAATGGAGAAAGATATGTGCCATTGAAGACAGAATGTTACAAGAAAACCCCTTTTATGTGAGCCCTTATTCTGAGATGTTGGGTGATGTTAAAGATAAAATATTCTTTGAGAAAGTTAAAGGATCTGAAATAAAAGAAAAAATTTCTAGAGAACATCATGATGCACAAGTGAGGAGACAACCAACTCACTCCACAACTCAAGGCTTTCAAGTGTAGAAAAAAGAGACAGGTAAGAAACCTGCAGTTGCCCCATTGGTGACTTATTCAACAACTGAGAAGGGTGGTGAAGATAATGCACCTGAAGAATCTGTAGAGCATGTTCCCATGGAACAAGAATTTGATCAGAGATTCCCATCCCATGGGAAGGAGGATGCTTTAAATATTGTTGTTCTTGCTAGGAGGATAGTAAAATGGGAGTATGATGAAGATAAAGATGATGATTTTAGAATCAAGGCTTGTAGGGATTTTATGAGTGATGGAACCTTTATGTAGAACAATGAGTTCAAGGACTCTATCATCCAATTGAGAAGCTCTGACATCAAGAAGAGGATAGAATCAGAAAAAGAAAATGTTGATCCTTCACTTCAAGAGGAAGCTGAAAAGGAAGAAGAGGATAAGATAATGAAAGAAATTGATTCAATATCACCCCAAGAGGCAAGGTATTTGGTCAAAGGAAGTGGAGTTTTATTATTGCATAGGTGGGATATTTTTTTGGCACTCTCAAATTTGGCAAATTTGAGATGCCTATTTCAAAATTTTGCTTCTGCACTTTCAGAAGTGCACTTGAAGAATCAGTTCTGACTGACCCGCTTTGGAGGCTTGTAATTTAAAGCCTATTAATTGTCGTACAAAACCCATTTGCAGACATACTCAGTAGACATATGTGAGAAGGCATGTCAAATTTTAGCTTCCCATGATAATTTCTGACAGCGTTTCGAAAAGTGAAGCTGGATCATTTTGCACTATTCTACTGTTTGTAGATTGTGAGTTTGCGAAACAACTTCCTGTTTGAGCTTAGTTTTTTCAACCAGTTCACTATCATGTCAGAACGAGTGTTGTTCCACATTCTCCATACTTAAATGATCTCACATGTCAGTTTGCAAAACTTCATGATCTGATTTGCTATTTTTAGCAGATCGAAACCAAATGCAGTTTGTTCTGTTTTGCAGCTGCATTCCTGACAACCTTTTTGAGAGGCCAACTTCGACCGTCAGTATCTTTTGATCGATGATGATTCAAGCAAATTCATTTTGCACACATGCTCAGGGTACCTTAATGATTTAATATGTCTGATGGCAGCTCGCCAAGAGTTGATTTTCTATTTTTACAAATGGGCAGTTGGATCAATTTTAATTGGTGCAGAATGGTTGTTGTTTCAAAAAAGCCTGACTGATCCACTTTGCAGATTAATATCCGATTCCTCGTAATTGATTTCTCTGAGCCATCTGATGCATTATACTTTTGGGTCAAACGACTATGTGCTTGCAAGTTTTTGAGGTCTCACAAGGTCGTTTGCCCAATTTTCAAGATCGATTCCTGAAGCAACTTGGCCTGTTTTGACCATTTTTCAGAAGTGCCAGAAAATTGATTTTGATGGCGACCCAGTTTATCATTACACTTCACGTGCATTCAAAATGCAGTGCCAAGTCATTTGAGAGTGAATTTTGTTTCAAAAAATTTTTTTTTTTAGTCGGGCCACTTGGAGCCCGACATGCTTTGCATTGTTGTGGCGTTCTCCAAATGGAATATTGCAGTCAAGATTGTGAGAACAGTACTGTTGGTGAATTTCTTGTTTAGTATTTCTTAAAGACAATAATAACAAATGCAAATGGCAATTGAGAGCAATTAGGAGCAAGGTAAAATGCATCCATTAAGGCATTAAGCCTTGAGGAGACTCGCGTCAATAATGATGGGCATCAACCAATAGGGAGGCAATGTGCTTTGTGATGGATAAAGGTGGAGGAACATGCAATTATAATTACTCACAAGTTTTAAATTTTAAATTAAGATTCACTTTTCAAATATGAAGTTGAAAATCATACCGCTAGGAGGGTAGGGATTTGGAACAGAGGATAATAAGCATGAAGTTTTCAACATAAAATGTGAAAAGGAAAGTGTATTTGTAGCTGGCATTGAACACCATAATTCAGATAATGTTTCGAATGTGAATTTTGACATATGTATGCAAATGAGGTGTTTTATGTATGATCATGATGCCGCCATGGAAATATCTTTGTCTTGATACCAATGTGTGAACAAATCTGGCAAGGCGACTCTACTCATGGCCAATTCAAGTTTGCAGTGATGGTGTCTCAAAATTGTTTGGGGAAATTATAAATTGACAACATGAAATTGAGGGTTAATGAAGGGTCTGAGTGCTGTATCTAGTGAACAATGCAATGTGCGAGAGCTCGAGTTGCATGGTGGAATGTGAGCGTAGAGATTAGAGAGGGGTGCAACCAATTTTGGAGAGGCCTGGCAAAGAGAAGAACAAGATTTGTTGAAAGGATCGGCTGGCAGTGATAGTGCATAGAACGAATTTGTTGAAAACGCCTTAGAAACTTTTAAACAAATGCAAATGGTGGGTATGGCGGCCAACATGAGGAAGGCCCGTACCAGTCAAAGAATGCGTGGCAGTAAGGGGCCATGGGAGGCACACAGAAGTGAGGATCTGGCCAATGGAGGGTGCGTAGCCCAGGGAAATGCAGGGGTCCACGCCAGCAAGCAAGTGGAGACCACATGAAGGGCGCGATCTACAATGCCGTGGATGGTGCGTGAGTAGGAAGTGAGGGAGCTTGCGCTAGGCACCGGTGAAGGAGTGCCGCGAATGGCCAAAGAGGGAGGAGTGTGGTGCGGCTTGTGAAGTGGATAAGGGGTGCACCCAGCCAACAAGGTAGAAGCCAGGCGAGTGGAAGGCTCGCGGCCAACACAGGAGGAGGCGCAGCCTGAGAAATAAGGAAGGCCCGCACCCATGAAGAGAAGACCAGGGAACAACAAAGAACTTGAGCAAAACAGGAGACCCAGTGGTGAGAGGATGAAGCCCGTACCGATCAAGTGGAGACCACATGAAGGGAGCGACCTGCAACACCGTGGATGGTGCATGAGCAGGAAGTGAGGGAGCTCGCGCCAGGCACCGGTGAAGGAGACCCGCGAATGGCCAGAGAGGGAGGAGTGTGGCACAACCTGTGAAGTGGAAGAGGCTCACACACCCAACACATAATTTTGCAAACGAGAGCAACAAAAATGCAGAATTAGGGCATTCTCGGGGACCTCGCGAGAGTGCCAATGATGTTGCCAAAATAGTTGCGAGGTATGCGATGGGAGGAGCCCGAAATTAAGGTTTAAAATTTAAATTTCTCACATAGTT
This sequence comes from Sequoiadendron giganteum, assembly GCA_007115665.2. Classification (NCBI taxonomy): domain Eukaryota; kingdom Viridiplantae; phylum Streptophyta; class Pinopsida; order Cupressales; family Cupressaceae; genus Sequoiadendron; species Sequoiadendron giganteum. Next base: position 37,267,147 of record CM021109.1, on the reverse strand, counting down.
TAAAATAGTGGTGGGCCCCGAGTTTTAAAATATCACGGATATTTCAAGGTAAAATTTAAAGAGGGAGTTTTTAAAAATTAATTTTACCAAAGGGGTTTAAAAGTGAATTTTTTTAAATCACCCGACAGTGTTTTTTAAGTAAAATATTAAAATGGGGGTGGGGCTCATTTTTTCTCTCTGGTGTTGAGTGAATAAGGTATTATGAAATGTGAATAATTCAAGAGCATGGTGGAAATAATTCACGTGGGGTTACATTTAATTTTAAATTTGAGGGATGTTTTAAATGGGATTTTAAAACATTAAAATGCACAGGAATAGGATGAATAAAATTAAATATTTTACATTCTATTGTGCTGGAGTAAAAGATCAAAAGCTAAATACTTTGCATTGAAGTTAAGTGGATATATTTTATTTACTAATGGTAAATAAAATAAAAACAACAGTGAATAAATGAAAGAGTAAACTGTAGCAAATAAAAGGGTAAAAAAGGCTGAAACAAAATTTGCACGGGAAGAGACATTTTTGAGCAGCTGGAGGAAATAATGAAAATCTCCACATGGGCAGATTTTCTGTTGTTGGAAAATCATGAGCAGATGCTGTTTGAGAGAATGTTTGTTGCTGGAAGGAAGAGGAGAAGATATTTTTGTAGATTTGTTGATCAACGGTGAATGAAGATTCCAGATGGCATTTTCGGATCAGTTTTAAGGTTCCCTTCATTCTTCTATATCTTATCTTCTCTTCTCATTGTACAGGGTTTTGAAATTTTGTATTGGGCTGGGTAGATAGAGATTTGTATTTTCTGAGTCATTGTTTGAGTCTATAAGCTATAAATTTATGAATTCAAGAGTAAATAGAGCCAGTTATGCAATTAATATCATGAAAGTGCTTCCACATTCATGAATGTCATCAGATTGTCTCCATTTTTGTACACTTTCAGTCATATAAATTCAATAATACAAAGTGTCTTTGAGTTTATCATCTCAAGTTTCATGAGATTGTTTTGTCTTTTCACTATTCTATTTCAAGGAAATGGTTAAAATACTTTGAGCAGGTGATTGTGATTTTAGGTGTGCAGATAGGATTTGATAAGAAGAATCTGATTGATGATAAGAGAGGGATTGTTGGTGCAAGGCACTAACAATTAATGCAAAGCATTAGCAAGTTAAATCCACTGGTTGAAGACTGTTTGCTGGAGGATTAGTTTTATGTATTTGATTCCATGGCCCATAACTAGCATTGATCTATTTTTCAGTTAATGCATCTCAGAAACAATTTTAAAATGTAAAATCATTCTTGTTCTTATTGTTTGGACAGTTGTGTCTGTCATGTTCTCCTTGCTGATTAGTGAAATTCATTCAATATCTTGCCAATGTTAATGATATTTTAGGTTTCTCAGCATACTTCAGTGAGAACATAATCTGTTAAGCAGTATCATGTTACTTATGTGTTCAAACTTTTAGATATTGCTAAAGGGTTACCCCCTAGGTCTTACAGAGCCTGAAGTGTAGGGGAAATGTGTATCAATTCCATTTCCTGTCAGTTGGCCACTAGTGGTTGTAGATATCCTTGATAGGGGTTGGCTACCTCTTAGACATCTACAATCTCTATGTGGATTTTAAACACCAACAAATTTCATCTACTATTGCATTGGATGTAATAAGAAAGGATCCCAATGCTTCTATTTCTAAAGAGAATTTTGATAATAAGGTGTTTGGCTTAGGTTTTAGCCCAAAGTTGCACACTCTTTCTATTTGGTCCATGGCACCAAATACTAGGAAACCCAAGGTGATCAAGTCTATGGAGCAAGATATTGGTGTTGTGGTTATAAAAAGAGCTACATAGATGACTGCTACCACAACTACACAATTAACTATGCATGTTGCTATGCTAAGTGTTGTTACAACCCAAATTTCACAAGATAGATATAATAAGCTATTGGATAAATACAATAAGTTTATGGATGAGCATAACAGGGCACTTTCTACTTTTGCTATCTCAACACAAAAAGCTTTGCCTTATCCCACAACTTCTTCCTTTGATTTGTTTGCTCAAGATAGGGAAACCTTATCATTAAGAATCTAGAGTCTAAAGTAGGAAGTACAAGTGGAGAAGGATAATGTTAAGAGAGCCAAGGAGGAAACTTCCAAGGTGGTTGATAATATTTTTGATGAAATTTTGAAACACGGGGTTACAAAATTATTGCATAAGTCTGACAATGTATGGGATGTCTATAAAAATATTCATGAAACCCATATGAAGTATGTGTATGTTCAAAATGTATTTAAGAATGATTGGAGCATGTGGAGTGCCAGGGTTGGAGCACTCAAAGAAATGGTGCCTAATATGTAAGAGGACCTTGAGGCTCCAACTAATATTCCTGATTTGATAAAGGTAATTGATTTGTTAGGTGAAATATCAACATTTCATGGTAAGTTGGGTATGCATCTGCAAAATAAAATGAAAATGTTTAGAGACATGGAGGGGCATGACATGCCAAAGATATTAAATGATGAAGGTGAGCTGAAATACTTTGCTACATGGAAGGATGAGTTGGGAGGTATTTTCCCACATTTTAAGAGAGCAATCAACCTTGCAGATTACACCATGTTGAATGAAACTGCGGATAACATGACATGAATTAAGGTGCATTTGGATACATTTGTAAAGGATTCCAAGATATTGATGGATGCTAGGTATAATCAACACATCACAAAGGTGCATAGGATACTGGATATGCATTGGTCTACTGAGGAGAAATATAATGCATGGATTAAAAGGTTCACAGATTAAGCCTTTGATAAAAGATCATAAAAATTATATCCTCTCAGTCAAGTGATGAAAAATTATGCTAATGTGGAGAGGGTCTGCGTTTTTCTCCTTTTATTGCTTTCTTGTTTTAGTTTCTGTTGACTTAGTGACACATGGAATACATTTTTTCTTGTGAAAATATGATTTTCTCATGGATGATGTTGATGCAACTTTGAAATATGCCCTTTGGAGGGTGGGAAATATCTTCTCTAGCATTATGAGAAGGATTTTTGTCTTATATGGTTTTCCCCCTTTTGGAAATGCAAATATAACTGACTTGAGGATGTTTGAATTGAAATTAAAATGTAAGTCAAATGTAAAATGTGATTGAAATGTGTAATTTGGCTCAAAGCTTGTTGCTCCCTTGTTCTTATAAAAGGGAATTCAAGGAAAATTGCATGGGTCTTTGGTTTAGAGAGCTTTTGGTACTCATTGTAAAGAAATTTATAATTCAAGCACAAGGAAATAGAACATAGAGTTGAGTCTTAGGTATGAATTTGAGTCTATAATAGGCATAATGGTTATACAAAAGTGACAACATTTGAATGAGAAATATTTTTTTTGGAACATATTCTCTCCTATATTTTGTCATATGAATTATTAATAAAATGATCAAGGATCCTTTTATTTGTCTTTAATCATTTTGGTTGAATGTATGATTTTGTCTTTGCTTTAATTCAAGGAATTAATTAAAATGCTTTGATGAAATCATAGGTTTGTGTGATTAAGTATCATGATTTGATAAGTAGTTTTTTCTGGGAGCTTTGAGTTGTTTTATTGTAATGCAATATCACAATAGTTTGTAAATGCTGAATTGGGTCATTTTTGTATACAGTTTGTTCCAAATTTGAATTCGTTGCCCATGGAAAAGACACTGTTCTATAGATTTGGATAACTTTAAAGTCATTGAGTTGGCCCTACCTTTCAAAAAATAAATCCTTATTGAAAATCATGAATATGCCTTAAATTTTTTTAAAATTTTGTGAGAGGTAGTCCATTCTCTGCTTTAGATGATTATTTGTTAGAGAATTAGCTAGATTCTTGAAGGATTTTATCTAATTTGCAATTTATGAGAATGTATCTATTATTTACAATGTCTATGATAAATGGCATAAGCATATCATTAGGTACATTTTAGGGATCACCCTCCTAGGTCTTGCAGAGCCCGAAGTGTAGAGGGAAATATTAGCAAGATTTTACCCAATCGCTGACCAATCCTCACTATTATTGATCATTGAATTATGGAAAATTCATAGACAATTTTTGAGATTAAGTTTGGTTCTTAAAAAAAACCAACAAGACTCTTTATTCTTGCATGTTTTGGATGGAATTTTATATTCAATTGGGATTTATTAGTGTGTTGTTGGACGTGTGGGACCCTCTAAGTGTAATGGTAGGGCTTGTGTGTTCCTTTGCATCAACGAATCTATTATTGGTTATATTTTTGTTACGAGCCCAATATTTTCTTTTATAATTTAATGTGCTTTGGGTGGTCATGTTTTTTTTGGAAGTCTTGATTTCTCCCTTGTCGATGAGGGCCTTCTCAAGGATAATTCCTTTCTCAACTAAGTCCGTGAATGAATTATAACATTGCATTCAAAACTTATGTTTCAAGTTTGAATTGAGGTTTTCTATAGACATGCCAAATTTTTGTTTTTAAGGTATTTTGATGGGACATCTACTAGCCAAACCCCTCCATTGTTGGAAGAAGGTCACAAATTTTTCACTCTCTTCTTGTGTGGTATGACATAGGGTGGAACTTGTTATATCATTATCAATGTTGAATGCAAAGTGTTCTACAAATTTGTCTTCCAAGTCTCCCCATGTTCTTATGCTAGTTGGTAGGTGTGCAAACCACTCAAGTGCTTGTCTTGTAAGACTTTGTGGGAATAGTCTCATTAGATATGTAGGTTCATATGCGATGTCTATGCAAGCTATAGAAAACTCTTTTATGTGTTCGATAGGATTTCCCTTCCCTCTATACTTAGGCGGGTTAGGAATGATATAGCCATGTGGGAAGTGAGGCATGTATAAACTCTTGTCGAATGGATAGGGACATAAGTCTTTTTTAGAGTAATTATTCTTGTTGGACACTTTCATGTTATCTATTTGTTGTTGTAGGGCAAGCATTTGAGTTTCTAGAACATTTACTTGGGTCAATGATGTGTCTTGTGTACTTTGTGAGCCCATGTTGGCATGTTGGAATCCAATATTATGGGATGGATTTTGATTGGGTATGTGTGTATATGATGGATTTTGGTTTTGCATATGTGTGTAAGGTAGTGTTTGGTTATGAATGTTTTGATTATGAGTTGGAATATGAGTGTTGTAAGGAGTATTGGATTGCGTATTCCATGAACTTGTAAAGATATTACCATGTGGATGTTGTTTGCCATATTGTGTGAAGGGTCCTTGTGTGTTATGTGAAATAGAACCTTCGGTATTGTTTTTCAAATGTATATAAGGAGTAGGCCCTTGTTGTGACACAATGGTATGTTGAGAGGCCCCTTTATTTGGCATAAAATTTGTTTTTGGAGTCTTATTGATAACAATATTTGGTCTTTTGGTTGAGGTGTTTGTGAAAATTGGATTGAATGATGATGTCCCTATGGTGTTTGATGTGGAGAATGGATTAGGAAAAGTACCAAAGGGTTGTGACATAGATTGTGTCATGGTTGGTGTCGCTCCTTGTGTCATGTTTTGGGTGCCAAATGGTGAGGTGTGGATTGTTGTTGCATCTTTCTTGGATCCTCCTAATGGTATAGATGTGTTGACTTATGGGATGGAGCCACTAGAAGTAGGTGTATTGTGTCCTTGAATTTTCTTATTTGGTTTAGGTACCTCTTGTAGCGTGTTGACATCAAAACCATGGGGTAATATGACTCCTTCTGACAATAGTTTAGCTAGGAAACATCGAGGGTCTAATGCCACAATTTCAACCACAAAAGAGGCTACTTCCGGATCTTGTGCAATAGCCTCTACTTCTTTTATAGTCACATTTCCTTGTTTGTCTCTAAGGATGATTTTTTTTTGAATGGATTCAAAAATGATGTTTGTGGTCTAGGAACTCCATGGGAGAAATCACCAAAAGGGCTGAAAAACTCATCATCTTATGGGAAATCCATTTCTTTTCGTTTCCTTTGCAACCTTGTTTCGACCATAAAAGACTTGCAAGAGGGAGATGAATGTGAATGGTGTGATGTCTAAGGTGAATATGAAAATATATGACCAAGGCGTAACTAGGACCAAGGTTATGCAACTATGTTTTTGGATTTTTAAAAGTATAGGATATGCCTAATAATGATACCAAGTTATGGATTTAAAGTGGCAAAATGTCAAGATGTCAATAGGATAGCATCACAATGGAGTTCCGAGTTATGGTAATCTATGAAAGATGACTTTTTTTTGATTTTTTCTAGATATAAATGATGTCTAGGGATGATACCAAGATAAATGATCAAAGTGACAATAGTCAAAATCAGTGCTATTAGATTTCCACAATAGTCAAAATGTCAATAGTGTCACAATCAGGTCAATAACTTGGGTATGTATAAGGTATGCCAAATGTAATGAAAATGTGAAAGGATGATGGGTGTGAATGGTGATATGACCTAAAATGATGACTAAGACTATGAAAAATAAGCACCTTGTGGTAAATCTAAGGTAAGGTTGCTTAATCAAACTAAGATAGCTAAGGTTAAAATTTGATTTATCAAGACCTTAATGATGGTAAGGACTAAAATGACGAGTTGACCAAGGTGGTGTCAAACTAGCCTTATGAGTTGAGGAGCCAACCTAAATGATAAAGGACTAAGATGATGGAAAAATGAAGTCAAGAAAAAATTGATTTTGAAACTATGGACTACTCTAAAGTCTGATAAGTTTCCAAAGCCAAAATCTACAACAAGTGTATGCAAGCTAAGGAATGATCTAATGTTTGACCTATGGAAATCGAAACTAATGCATAGATGGAAGAATGGATGGACTAGAAATGATAGGTCTAGAAGCTTGCAAGTTTGTGGTCAAAGGACAAGATGATTCTCAAGAATTGATCAGAAAATGGATTGTCTCAGCTTTCCCTAAAATTTTTAATAGTAGGCAATTGCGTCATTTTGAATGACAGTTGTTGTGTTCTATGTAATAGTTGCGTTGTTATGGAAATCTCAATTATAGTTTTCTAGATTGTAGTTATGGTGAATGATAGTTAATTGTGGTATTCGGTGTGTTTTGACTTAGGTTGAATGTTTTGAGCTCAATTTTGGATATGATTTTGGCACAATTTGACTAGCAAACACTAAAAACAGTCTGAAGACACTTGGGCTGGTCTAAAAATGTCAAAAGTGTGTTCATAATGTGTATTTTCAAGGGTATAACACATATCAAAGTTAATATCACACATAAAAAACACTTATCTATCCCTAAGGTCAATTGGCCAATGTCAACACTCTTAGACCCACTTTAGGAATCTCCTTCGGTGCAAGGGAGGAACACCCTTTTAGGTTATTTATCACTTCTTTCCCATGATATTTTATGGGTAGGGGCCTCCTGCTATGGAAGGATGTCACAAATCACCCTCTTCGTGGAAATTCACAAACCCAAAAGGAAAGTGTCTTATGCAAGCCAGGGATTTCCATTTCATTGAAGGGGGCCAAATGTTGGGCGTAAGGATCTTATGGGTGTGATGCTGCATCCCTACACTAAGAATATCACCAAAACTCAATCAAAGGGTGGATTCTAACTAGTTGGCTCTTAATCTATGCTTCAGGATATACAGGTGCCTATACATGTGATAGTTCACTCAATTAAGAGCCCTCCCAGTCCTTTCCTTAGAAAGGATTTTGACACATCTCAAGGATAATGAGGGAGACATCCATTGGTATAGGACATCTGCACCAGGTGATTGATTACTTTCATCATAACCACATTATTTATATAGCAAACCAAAATGAAAGTACTGCTTGGGTCATTCCCTCTCACAAATTGGGAGGCAGGCCCTCTAAGGGTAAACAAAAGTGAGATAAGTATGTTATTGTTGATCTCCAAGATTGCACAAAGCGCAAGGAGAGAGAATACATAACACCTTTTTCTCACACTCGCATGATGTTCATTAAAAAAACAAAATGTGTGGGTGATTATGCAAATTCCAAAAGATGTTTTTGATTCTCAAGATCACCAAATGGCACGAGAGAAGAGTATACACACCTAGAGTAAAAATGCAAACCATAAGAAAATGAAGAATGATTTATTTTAACCCTCAAAGAAATATGTGAAAGAAGACACTTGATGCAAGGTTAATTTTAGAACCAATGAGTGGATATTCAAGTCAATCTTAAATCCAATGAGTGAATATACAAGTTGTAAATTTTAGCCCACATGAGTGAATATGCAAGTCAATTTTAACCCAATGAGTGTGATTAAATAAAATTACAAAAATATAACAAGTTAGCAAAATCGAATGAAAGAGCCTCCTTTCCACCTATTCTACACACTACAAAGCTAATATTAGTATCAAAAAATTCCTAAGCTACCAAATGCAAGAAAACAAAATTGAGAAATTCTAAGAAAATTAAAGATTCTGAAAAATAAGTAATTGCATCACTGTAATTGGAAGTTGTGGCTCAAAATTTGTCAATTGTGGCATTCGAACTAGCGACTATGACTTTTGGGATGGCGACTACAGTTAACTCCTTCAAAGTTGTGGTGAATAACCTATAACTACAAAACACAAGAAAAACATCCAAGTTTGACCAAACCAAAAACCAAATTGATATGATATGACTGCTAACTAATAAAGCTTGAAACCTGAAAGTAGAAATAGAAAGAAAATTTTAAAATAAATGCAAACTAATGAAGCTATTATGTCCCAAGAAATTGTGGAGATTCCCTAAGAAAATGTGCCACAAAAACCTATAGCTGCAAAACACCACAAAAAACAAGCAATTTTGACCAAGCCAAAGACTAATTATGATGCAAACCTAATGTTAGAAGATGAAAATAAAAACCAGTAACCAAGATTAAACCAAAAATTTGAAATAAAAGCAACCCTAAAGATATTCTTAATGTTAAAGCAGTTGCGACTTTCCAAGTGTTAGTTGTGTCCCTTTGCCTTTTGATAGTTGCTATGTTTTAGCTTGTGATTGTGTCGTAGACTTGAAAAATTCAAAAATTCAAAAAATTCAAAAAATATTGTTATATTCACGTCAGGTTCACCAATGTAATCTAGGGTAAAATTCTAGGTTAATATAAAATAGCACCCTAAACCAACAATAGACCATAAATAAGCATACAAATATGAAATATAAAGCAATATTATCATAAAGTCTTCATGCCATCATTGTTTCACCTCCATTGCTCTTCTCCATCTTGCTTGAATGTACTTAATGCCCTCAGATTTGAGTATACACTAATAAACCTATGACAATGACTAGAAAAATATTGATTATTGTTGTCGCACACTAGCAACATGTACTTGCATACGAACTAGATGTATGAAAATGACAAGACTAGGGTCTTTTATAAAAAAGACAATTTTGAATGAAGGGATGAGATTGGATGTCAAAGAGATGTGTCAATCAATGGCCACAAATTAAAGTTGTAGTATGAAATAAGGTTAGGGCAAAATTAGGGAAAATGATAAGAATGAATTTCTATGATTGAATTATAAGATAATTCAATCAAGGGTTGGAAGTAAATGAGATGTCAAGAGATAAGATTTGATGTGGAAGATAAGATTGGCACAAAAAAAGAGGTTGTAGGAGAAATTCAAATAAATAATTAAATAATAAAAATATTATTTAATTATAGAGGACATGTGATAGGTTGACTTTTTTTTTTTTTTGTAAAAGTGGCTAATCCACTGAAATATTTTATTATTTAATAAAAGAGTTCATACAAAATCCTGTTCAGACATGGGTAATTAATAATTCAAATATTATTTAATTAAAGAAGACATGTGACAAGCTGATTTTTGAATTAACTAATAATTTAATCCAAAAATAGGAAGAAGATGACAAATTAGTAGGGAATTAAATAAATAAAATTTATTTAATTTAATGATAGAAAATGCTAAAGAATAATTAAATAATTAAAATAATTATTTAATTATAGTTGAAAGATGGATAAATGATAAATAAAATTTATTTAATTATAGTAGAAAGGGACATTAGTGACGTAATTAAATAAATAGAATTTATTTACTTAATCAAAAGAGGAAATATAAAGCTAGGAATTAATTAATTAAATAATTAAAATTATTTAATTAATAAAAGACTTAAGACCATAGGAAATAATTAAATAATAATAATATTTTAATTACCAAGGATGAAAAGGCGAAATGATGGAGAATTAGAATCCGTAGGCCTAGGACAATTTCTAATGTTTACAATTAGACCTAATTAAGCACTTAATCTCCCAAATTATGTATTCCACAACTTATTTTAAAATATTTTTCAATAATTTCCAAGCATAAAACAAATTCTCTCATTTAATACTTTGCCCCCGACTTCTTAAACTTTAAAAAATAGGCCTAGGACACTAGCACCTAGGGCACCTATGTCCCCTATTTTGGCTCCAAATTCAAATATGTTAGTGTCAACATTTTATTATTTGAAATTCAAATATCTAAAGTTGATTGTTGGGATTTAATTTTTGGAAAATTAGAATAATAGCATATAAATACCTAGTTATTGCATCTTTTGAAATCTATCTAGAAACTATTAGAAAAATTTGTGACCAAGAGCACTATCAAGCAAGTCAAGAGATTTTTTTTAGAGATCTATTGTAGCAATTCAAGATCCAAACATCATGTCAAAATGTATGCGAGTGCGTTCATGTTTATATTTCATATTGTTTATGAAGACTAATCCTTGTAGGTCTCTAAGTAATTCAAACCATTTAAGCAAATCAAGCAAGCAATATCAAGACCTTAAGGAGATGTGTATGAATTCAATCCTTCAATGAATCCATTGAAGGGTGGTGAGTTGAAACACTTTGTGGATTCATCATTCCTTCCTATCATTTATACATTTATCATTGACATTGTCATTATGGAAGTGGAAACACTAACATGGAACTACATGGCACAACCTTTATTCTCTCTTTGAATGTGCAAGTTTCAGTTCTGAAGAAGATTGAAGGAAGTTTGAAGATCAATTATTTTTTATTTTAATTGAAACCCTACATCTTGACAACTCATAAAAAATCAGTTACAAAATTATTTGACAGTGATCTGAAAGTGTGACAAGTGGAAAATACAAGCTCTAATCTGACACCAGAGGACTATGAAATCATATATGAATTTTACCTACAAAGAAAGTGGAACTTGGAGTGCCTATGTCCTATATTTTTAGCTTTATATATAGGTGCACAGTGCCCTACTCAGTCCATATTTGTAATCTATTTTTGTCTGTGATTTCTCAAATTTCTTGTATTTACATCAGAACAGTAATTTACATCATTAGGTCAATTGAATCATTGAATTTAATCTTTAATAAATTTCTAGATTTGATTAAGGGTTGGTTGACTTGCCTATCAGGTTGTAAGTCAATCATATACCTTGTCCAAATCTAATCAAACCCCACATTAACACACATAATATATCCCCTCATGAAATTTAGGAAAGGTGTCAAACCCTAAGGTGAAAGCTCCAAGGTTTCTCTTTCCCCATGTTTCACTAAGATTACATTATGTCTATTTTGAGACATAGGGAGACCTTGCACAAAGTACATACTGATGACTTGCCATTTCCACTCTAGAATTTTATGAGGGTACAAAAGTCTTACTTGGTGTTGATGTTCAACCTTTACTCTTTAGAGATAGTTGGATATCGATTCCAACCATCTCCTTTATTGAGAATTGAGATGTGCTTGGTTGAATATGTACTTGAGACCTTGCTGGTTTGATTTAAGCTCAAAAGGTGTTACCATAAAGTAGTGTCACTACATTTGCAAAGTATGAACTATTTCTACTAATTCTAGGTCATGAGGGGTATAATTATGCTCATATTACTTTAGAATTATCATCTCATAGGATATCACTTTCCTTTCTTGCATAAGCACACCACCTAAAACTTTTCTTGAGGTATAAGTGATTACAACAAACTGACCTTTTAGATCAAGAACCTTCAATATTGGAGTTGTAAACTTCAACTTCTCTTTAAGCTGATTAGATGCCTCCTAACATTTTTATGAGAATTAAAAAAGATTCCCTTTACTATGAAGAGAAGTGATAGGGTGGGTGATCTTAGAAAATTTTGACACAAAATTTCTACAATAACTGAATAACCCCATTAAACTACATACTTCATGCACATTTTTTAGTGTTGTCCATTCGAGAATAGTTTTGATCTTTTGTGATATATGGAAAAAGGGTGATCCTAAGTCTAATACAAAGAACCTAGGATCAATTTATTTTTTCTAGAGAATCATTAGGATGCAAATCAATAAGGTGATTAGATTTACTTTCAACCATGAAGATTAGTCAATTAGACTTGGATATGATACTTTTGGGCCTTGTAAATTGATTAGAATTGTTTTTCCTTAATTAACCTAATTAAACTATGTACCATAATCTAACAATAAAAGATTCCAAAAAATGAGAAACTATAATATAAATTCACCAACAAATCTAAGAAAGGCAGAGTTCTGTGTACCTATCCTATAAATTTGGAGTTAGCCAGAATAGGACTAATTCACCATATGGTGTATTTGTCTTTGTAGGGATATTCCAATATATTTTTTTGTAATCCTTTGATGCAAGATTGAAGCTTTCCATTTCCACTTAAAAATTTGTTGGATCATTGTTAGATATTTTGTAGTTGAGTTTTCGTGAGTTGACAAGGTGTAGGGATTTGAATGCAGCAATGGATGATTGACCTTCAAACTTCCTTCAGTCCTCTCCAAACCTAAAACCTGCACATTCAAAGAGAGGAGAAGGGTTGTGCCATTTAGGGGCTTGCCTTATTCAAACATCATGTTAGTATTTCCACTACCACAATGGTGATGTCAATGATAAAATGATCAATGATAGGAAGGAATGATGAATCTAAAAAGTTTCATAAATCACCACCCCTCAATGGCTTCCTTGAAGGACTGGAGTCACGCAAATCACTTCAATGTCTTAGGTCTTGATTGCATTATTTTATTGAATTGATTGGAGACCTACAAAATAGTTAGGCTTCACAAACAATGATAAAATGAACATGCATAAACTCACATATGATTTAACATGATGCTTGGATCTTGAATTTCTATAATGAATCTTTTAAATTCTACTCGTGACTTTATTGATAATGCTTGTTGATAATGATTGATCATAATTTTTTTTGATAGTTTATAGATTCTCCTTGTTGGGTTTGAAATGATGCAATTACTAGGTATTTATATGCAATTATTCTAATTTCCATGAACCAAATCCTGACAACTAACTTTAGACATTTGAATTGAAAATAATAAAATGTTGACACTGACATATTTGAATTTGGAGGGAAAATAGGGGGACATTTATGCAAAAATGGGACCCATTTTCCATAATGGGATATATGTACCATAGGGCATAAGTTTCATAGCCCTATTTTCCAGAAATTAAGGTGTCAAGGACAAAGTATTAGATGAATGGATTTGTTTTCCGCTTGCAATTTATTAGTAATTGTTAAAAATGGGCCATAAAATGCATATTTTAGGAAATTAAGGGCTCAAACAGGTCCAATTATTTAAGGGGGATCAAAACATAGTGTGAAATTGTCAAGGGTGATAATTTTTGATGCTGCATTTAGCCCCCACTTTAGTGAGAGTATGAACTTACGCTCAAACTCACACTAAAGTAGAAAATATGTCAAGAGGGGTCCGATTGTCCAAATGTTGAAGAGATGGGATGAAAAAGGATCACGGGGGAGTGGAGAATCCCCCAAGGTCGAAGATCCCATGGAAAACCAACATAAGCACAAAGGAACACACACATGTATAGAATGAAACAAGACAGCATACACAAACATACATGTCAAAAAAATGAAGCATACATGATGAAAATGCATGTGACATAACATAACATATAAATGACAAAAAAATGAACACAAACATGAAGAAAAAACACAAACGACACACAAAAGTACAAGGTTATTACTAAAAGGATTCAAGTTGGCAAGGTAAAGAGACCTCAATCTTAAATCATCTCAAATACCAAACGCCATCCATCGAATGAATGTTATTCAAGGAATTCTCCCATGAGGACTAGCACGCTGTATTATGCAAAATCATTCATGAGCCACATGGATCCACTATGTTACGCTTGATGTCCATGCAATATGATGGGTTCCACAAGGCTAGCAAGCTGCATTATGCTAAACAATCATAAAACACATAGCTCTATTGTCAAGCAAGGTGCATTATGCTTAGCAACTGTAGTTATGGAAAATCAGATATAAAACTAAAACAACAAGATATGAAAACCCTAACAATCACAATATAGCACACACTAGCATGAAAATCAAAATAGGAAAGCAAAGCAAACCGATCTCCAAGCTAGATTTGATTTATCTCCATTTATCTTCTCCACCTGCATGAGAATGCAAAATTTTGAAGGTTTGATTGTTGATATGTTGATTGCTCATTTTCGTAGCATAACAATGCGATGAAGATAATAGAAGAAAAATAGATAGATAGATAAGAAGATTGAGAGAAATTTTGGCAGAGTGAGGATACTAGAAGAAGATCCTCCAAAATGACCTATGAAAGGATTGATTTATAGGAGAAGGCTGATTTGATTCAATGGCCAAGATTAAAAGTCAAATTTATGATATGTATGGCTAGGATTAAAAGTTTATTTTAGTGCCTATGATGCACATTAAGTGGGTTATGACATGAGGCTAAAATTAAGATGTGAGGAAATAAGTGGGATTATTTTATTTAATTGGAGAGAAAAGATGCCTATGATGCACAATGAATGGGGGTAAAAATAGGATGTGAGTGAGAATCTCATAATTTAAATAATAAAATTATTTAAATTATTTGTGCATGTGAAGAGTTGTAGTCATGTGACACATGTTGCAATGTGACAATAAGTGTGGTTAATTCAAATATTTAATTTGAATTATTTTGAGACATGTGAAGGGGGAATTAATTAAATGAATGAGATTTATTTAATTAATTAGGAAGGTGATTAAGTGGAATAAATGGGATAAGTGGGAATGTAATGACCTAGGGTAAAATATTACAAGATTTTTTACAAGGTCATGCATCGACTAGGTAATGTTATGACATGGAAAATTTTGGGTGTCTACAACAACCATGTTAAAAGGGGCATCCATGAATCAACAAGTTATGTTATACTAAATCTATGAACCAATTTTCCAAAGTATCACCTAAAAAGGTGCATAAAATCGCCTAGGAAGGTGCACTGCAAAAGGTGCAAAAAAAAAGGGGCATTTCTCAATGCATGAAGGGTCATAACTTAGGGAATATCACACATGACATCACCACTAAGAGAGGACAAGTCATGGAATAAAAGACTCACACCTTAGGGAATACTATCCATAACATTACCACCAAGGAGATCATCATATGCCAAGAAGGGTCACACTCTTATGGAACATCAAGACTATTACAACTACAAAGGAGACACTAACATAGATCAAGAAGGTCACACTTTCATTACCAAGCTCATACTTCCTAGGAGATGTATTCTTTCATCACTAAAAATGGACTATTCCTTATACAAACAATAAGTGAGGCATTATATGCCCCTTTAAAATTTTATTGTACTTGCTACGTAAATGTTTTAAGGAGATAAAAAGGGTTCCCTTGCTAGAAGGAATGCACATAAAATAAGGCTACCTAACCCCTTGCCCCCAAGCATAGAGGAAAATATGAGCCAAGATTGATGTGTTTCTCCTTGTTAAATGAAATATGATTGCATAAAGCCTACTTTATACCCCCATGCATGTAGTGATTATGTTATGATACTAAAACTACCACATGACAAGGAGCAAAGCACATATATGCTAATATATTATGTAGGCACCCCAATTTTGACCTTATACCCTTAATTAATTAAAATTCTAAATTTTAATTAATTATCCTTGTTTCCTCGAGAAATTAATTAAATATCATTATTTAATTAATCCATCTTAGCCCATAATTAACTAAATATTTTAATTAATGGGTGATCCCACAATAGCGGTTTACATTTTTTGGGACATCCTGATTTTTTCTAAAATCACATATTTTTAGAAAATATAATGATTTAAACTTTAAAAGTTCCATTTAATGGATTCCAATTGAAGAAGGTTTGATCAAACCACCTTAGATCAAACCCCCTTGGATAGAACCTCGCTACTTTTAAACCATACCTATAACAGAGTCTCCTTTACACCTATCAAAATGCTGATAAAAAATTAGTTTTGATTTAAATTTTGGGGGATCAAATGAATTCATTTAATTTAATTTTTTGTAAGTATGTAGTCCTTATTATAAGATTCCCAAAAAGTATAATTTTAAATATATTTAATTTTATTTTTTTATTTTTTGTGAATGTAGGTTTTTCACTGAAAATCAAGCTCTCTATTTTGCACATTTGGAAAAATAGTAGATTATAATTTTTTTTTCTAAAACATACCTATGCACTTTCTATTGATGTCCTTGATCCAACAATTTTTTTTTGAATTTCTATACATACAATTTTTTTTATGTGTTAGCATGTAAACCTATGTCTAAAGTGTAATTGGTTTGAATTCAAAACTTAATTAAGAAATAAATATTTAATAAAACACTTTAAAACCAATTGCATGCACTAGATATCATAGTTACGAATCTAATTTTTTATTATTTTATTTTTATCCTTCATAGAAAAAAATTATGTGTTAGCAAGTACACACCACTCTTTAAAAATGGTGTTTACTATTAAAAAATAGTATTCGAAGGAGATGAAAAAAGAAATGCAATTTGATTCCAATTTTTTTTTTTAAAATATAAATTTAGAATCAACAAACAAAATTTCACAAATCACTTGTTTGCATCATCTTCAAATTCCTCATGGTTTAGCAGCTATAGGTGCCTGAAAGTGGAGATTTAGTTAAAAAATTTTAGTTCAATCTCAAGTTTGGCTAAAAAGTGTAAACCACTATTGTGGGATCACCCTAATTATCTCACTTTCTTCCTATAAGTAATTAAATATTGTATTATTTAATTAATTACTACCCACCTTCTAATTAATTAAATAACACATTTAATTAATTATCTTAAAAGTTCTGTCCAATTAATTAAATATTGTACTATTTAATAAATTTAACCTTTATGCACATTCCTTTAAGTCCCCTAATCATGGTTAAGTTAATTATTCCATGATTAATTAAATTAATCTACATCCTAATCATCATTATCCCTTTCTCCAAATTTTAATCCTAGTTAAGTTAGCGAACCCATGGTTAGTTAACTCATATCCTAATCCCAAATTAAGTTAATTAATCCATGATTAATTAACTTAATCCATAGCCTAACCATTGTTGTCACATGAAATTGCATCCTATTGAGCAAAAAGCTCAGTATTCAAATGACACAATGGAAATGACCTTGAGGTGTGGGACCTTTGCACGCATGAGGTCGAATCTTCGGAGAATGCCGAATTCCTTTTTCAATCCCAATGCAATGTGCTAGTCCAACCCAACACATGAAAACCTATCACTAACATCTCATAAGGAAAAGGGGAGATGGAGGTGATACACCAAGATGGAAAGGTTGCTTCTTCCTAACTTAGATTGCACAATACATCATTGAAGAGGGACCAAAAGACATACAATTATCCATTTGGTTGATTTCAAGGGTATAAACAAAGGTTAGGGTTTAAAAAAGCACTGGAAGGAAAATAAGGTTTCTCAAACCAACAACTGTAAACCATTTAACACAAACATACATGCATGAAAATACAATAAACACTTAGATATAAAGGTAATAACTATTGGCAACACAATGGAAGACAACTGAGAGGGGGAGGGTGAATCAGTTGTCACATAATTTCAAACTTATTTAACTTATTAACCTTTATTCTTAGATCTGATTAATAACAGTGAAAGCATGAATCAAAAACAATAAGAAATACACATAACGCCAAGATTTTTGCATGGAAACCCTGTTAGGGAAAAAACCATGGTGAAGGTTAATCCACAAGTTATACCCTATTTAAAGTATAAGAATAATATATGAGGAATGCACATGAATTCAAGAACACTACCTAGAGCACACTACTCAAAGGAAGACTCACTGTCTTACAAAAAATATTCAGATTAAATCCATCTAAATAATTTGAGTTGAGAAAGTAGCATCTACTAATTCCTAAGTACAGTTCCGGTTAAGCACATGAACACTTCTTTACTTTCTTTCACTCTTTTTCACACTCTGCTCTACCTTCGAATGATCTGAACCTTTTTTGCACATAACACTCGCACACTTCACTCTTCACATAATTCACATTTCACATACCTCAAATGAAGAAAAATAATCTTATATATATCCACAACAAGAAATTACATTGCTTTATGTTGGCTTCAACACAATAATAGAATGAGTGCAAATTCTCGGCCCAAAACAATAGAGATTATCAATGCGCATCAACCAAGGTCAGCCACAACATAGTAGAGACCCAAATTAATGTTCTAAAAAAAAAACATATTCAAATATTCTTCCTCAAAGATCTGCAACACACTTCAAACACCTTGTCAGTCATGAAAATGAAAAACATGAATATGCAAGAGAAAAAATTGGATCATGAGCACAATGATCAATGCGAACATGTAACACAGATAAAACATGATCTTTAAAAATTTCAAAGTAGAAACTAGATAGGCTTGAGAAAAAAACCTTTAATCCGCAACATCTCACTATCAACATATTGAACTTTCTACTATACCGATCTTCATTGCTTCACAAACAACCTATAACATATTTTATTACAATTTTCTCAATATCTTCAGCATATACAATCTTAAAGACATTAATACTAATAGTGTTGACATCAATGACAACCACATATCAGAAAATTAACCACAACATCCAATAGTCTCCCCTTTGACATTGATGGCAACACATGATGTGAAAACACACCATCAATGCAATTGACTCTTCTTCCAACAATCTCCCCTTTACACATTGCTCTTCTCTCCCTTAGTTCTCCAAGAGTTTTTGACATTACTCTTCTCCCCCTTTGAAATCAATGGAAAGGGTGCATAAGCTCTGAATCATCTGACTACTCCCCCTAAGTAGCAACCACCACAACAACAATCTGAATCAAGATATGACTGTGAATGCATAGACCGATGCAAAGACTATGCATATTAGTTATTATTAGGAGGGGTAATCACCCTTAACTTCCCTCTGAGATACTCAAAATTATCCTTAGGGAAAGGCTTAGTAAATATTTTTGCAATCTATTCCCTAGTAGGAACATAATCTAGCCTGACTTCCTTATCACTCACCTTATCTTTCAAAAATTGATACTTGATAGATATATGATTGGTCTTTGAATGCAGCACTAGATTCTTAGAAATGTTTATAACACTTGAATTATCACAAAATATGGCAATAGGTTCATCATACACAACTCTGATATCTTTCAACATCTATTTCATCGATAATACTTGAGTACAAGTGTTAGCAACAATAACATATTATGCCTCTGCAGTAGACAAGGAAACAACATTCTACTTTTTTCTTAACCATGAAATCAATTTCTTTCCCAAGAAAAATACACCACCACTAGTACTTTTCCTGTCATTCACATCTACCCAACTAGCATCAATAAAGTCACTTAAAGTAAGATCATCATCTTTAGGATACTGTTGATGATGTTTTCTACACAACAACAACTTAGACATAATTTAGTATCCTATCTCTCTTGAAAGGTTGATCTCTATGAACAAAGAGATAACCCCAAGGTCTCTTGGGTGTCAAGTCATGAATTACAACAAAAAAAAATCACTGATAAATGTGAAAATGTTGGTAATCACAAAGGGACCTTACAAAATAAATATTGGAAAGCCTAAACTTATCAAATTTTGTAATATAATGATACTCAAATTCCTAGTTTAACCACAGATCAAAGAAATAAAAAAAGATAAGGGTTTCAAAAATCCTAAGATTAATACTACTCCTAGAATCAACAATAATAATGATGAAATACTTGAAACAAACCAATCCCTCAAAACTAATTTTTTCTTAACCCAAGCTATACCTGCAATCTCACAAAAATAGTACAATCTTCTAAGGAATTAAATATTTTCAGATCATAGACATTTATTCAATTGAACTGGATATATGCCCACAATTGAACTAAGCACATAAATATACGGTACAGGTTGACCTTGCACATTAAGCCCACAATCAAGAAGATTCCCAAAGTATGAACCAAATATTGCTACAACACTCCAATCACTAGATCATAAGCACTATCGAATCATTTAACTCTAAATCTAAAATGCATTCAAATATTTCCAAGCAATTTTAAAGATAGAACAAGAACCATGCAAGATTAATCAATCTAAAGAAGGCACCAATAATAACACAATGTCTTCACTTGCATTGAATCACTAGTAATAGAAACAATTCTGATATTCTGTGTTACAACACTTGTTTGAAAAATGACTAACTCTCGACTCTAACCTTTTGCTCTAATCTTCTAGTCTGTCTTCTATCTAATTCTAAAAAACTAACCCACTATCTAACCCTTTATAAATGAGGTGAAATTCCATAATTATAGAGACTTCGTCTTGTGCTAGCTTGAGCTAGGGTTACAAAGAAGGTTGGCCACTAGCTAGATCAGCCCTGGACAACCCGCATTAAATTGCCGCCTCGCACTGACTGCTCGGGGCACCTTCCTCAGATTAACCTGGGATCTCTACAAATCTCGATTCAGGTTGAACAACCCCACATATCCCTTCCACCATTAATGTCCCACCATTGCTAAGCAGAAGAACGACAATGTGCATGCAATGTGAGTTCAAAAACGGTCCACCAATCGACAGCTAAGTTGGGAATCTCCAACAACTCCAATCGAGTCCAACCTATTCTAACTTTCCATGTCACATCTAACTCAGGAAAACGACCAATGAGCATTCTGACAAACCTTCCCACACACACGTGAGTTTTGTTTGCCCATGGTCGCAAAGTGTACTTGACTGTATCCCACGAATGTCACAACATATTTAAAGTACACTCATCCTCCTCTCGACCCTACTAGCAATAACATGCTCGATCCAGCCTGCACCCAAAATGCTACAATAAGTATCCAATATAGCATGAGAATTCAAGTTGGTCAATCAAAAACAACATATTCAATCACCAAAGAGATCAAAACAACCATTAGAATTTCTTAAAATATCATTAAAGCATCCTTTCTCAAAGTTCAGGATTTTCACCCCTTCACGGAATTCAGCGTGAAAACACAACCAACATGCAAAGCTACTCAATCAACATACAATACTCAAGAAACACTTGCAAATACCTTCAAATGATCTGAATCAACCATGCAATGCACAATCATTTGTAGTTAACCTATGAATCCTTTCAGTTCATGATAAATAATAGATCTTTGGAAAAATCCGTCGGGGACGAAAAATCCCCGAAACCAGCAAGACTTAACACATCCCAAGAAAACGAAGGAGGAATAGTTTTTGGGAATTTCCTAAGGCAATGGATTCTCATGAAGTTAATATAATTCCCATGCCGTTCATTGACCAATCTGACCTACCAAATCCTCCAAGGTGATCAAAACCACACTACCACTAGCCATTAATCCAACCCTCGTTGTATGGCGGTAAACTACACAATCGCGAGCCAAGTGCGAAGCCCTCGTAGTATGGTGATAAATCATGCAACTGTTATTGAGATTGGAGACATCTATGGCATCATGGTACCACTGTGCTACCACACCTGAAAAATTACCCTCACACTATCGCACCTCGGAATGCAGACCCCCGTGGTATGGTGGTAAATCGCACTAGCGCAACAAGACAAACAAAGACCCAATCCAAGAATTCGAAGGAGGAAAAGGAAATTCAAAAAATTCTAAGGAAGTTAGAATTTTGTGAAGCATTAAAATCTTCGAAGACAACACAGAACCAACCCTGGTCAGGTTTTCCAGGCCATCAGGGAAATTTGCCAAGGGAGGAAAATATCGAAACCAGGAAAAAACCCGAGATTGACCCAAAGACTCAAAACTTTCAAAGTGCAAGCTCAACAGGAGTACATTACAAGAAAGATAAGAATTAAGGAAAATTCCAAGGTAATCATAACCCATGACCAAAGGACCAAAGCACCAAAAACCAAAACCCCAAGAACTCAAAGACAAGTCCAAAAGGAAAAGCCACAAAAAAGAGCCAAAAGACCAAGCAAAGAGGGTCCCTACTTTCAGTGGGGAGTGCGTGCAAAAAATGCACAACAAATGGTGACTCCACTGGGGAAATTCTCCAGAGAATTTCAATGAAAAACTGGAATTAGGAACCCAAAATCTCTAGTTTCCATCTGTACATTAGGTCACGTTACGAACAAGGTTTCAAAAATCACAAACATGCAAACCTTTCCTGTACTTGAATCAAAGTGTGTGTGTAGGCATTCATTTCCCTTCCCTCAGTTGCAATAGGGACCAAACTTAGATTGATAGGGCTACATAAGGATTCCAACTCCAGAAGAATCCTAGATAGAGCCTTGCTGCCAGTCAGGCATCCATAGCCCCAATGAGGTTATCACTGTGATCCTCCCTAGCATAGATCTACTACCAGCCAGGCATCCATAGCCCCAATAGAGATACTAGGATACCCTTGATAAGGTGAATATTTCTTTGATTTTCAATATTTTCTTTCCCTTTTTCTTTTTTTGATATTCTCTTTGAGATATTTTAAATTTTCCTTTTCACCTTGTAAGCAATGAAGCCCACACTCAAGGATGAGAACCACAATGACGCTGGGGTAGAATATAAGATTTTTCACCTAGTTAGACCACATAAGGACCTTACACAACCTTGGAAACTTTAAGATTTATGTGAAAGTATGAGACCCAGATACATTCTAGAATTTGACTTAATAAAGTGACTCCAATTCCAAGCATATGCAACATCAGATGAAGGAAAACCACTAGTTGATTATGAAAGGATGATTACAGTTTGTAAAAGAGATCCTTAGAATAGCCCCAAGCAAGTAGTCTGTTATACAGATGCAACAGGCCCAAAAGAAAGCAAGAAGACCCAAAGCAAGAGCAGGGAAAAAGTCAAAACCAACCAAAGTGGACCTATTCTAACCAAAAGAATAAAATGAGATAAACAAACAAAAGAAACCCTAATCTAACCCAAGCAAAAATAGAAAAATAGAAAGGAAACCTAATCTACCTATGTACAAGGAAAGAGTTGCAAACAACCCAGGTTTGGAAATAATGATTCAAATAATGCCCATTGACTGGCAGTGGGATATCCTCTCCAGTGAGGGTTCTCAAATGAAAAATTTTCTCTCATAATCTCTGCAATCTGATAAGGGCTGAGCCAATTATTTTCAAATTTTCCATGCTCCCCTTTTCAGTTGTGGGCTTTAACCCAGTAGAGAACCAAGTCAGAGATTCGAAAGGATTTCACCTTGGCTCTCCTATCAAACCATCTCTTCACTACACCTTGATGTTTGGAAAAATTTTCTAGGGCTTCAACTCTTCTCTCTTCAAGGTGCAACAATTTAGCCAGGCAAGCTTCACATTTATCCTCTCCATCATAATATTCATTAATCAATTGCAAGGTAGGGATCTTTAGCTGGATGGGAAATACACATTCCAAACCATACACTAAGTGATAAGGAGAGGTTCCTAGGGATGTTTTCTATCTGGTGCGGTCTACCCTAAGAGAAAATCTAAGCTGGGTGTGTCAATCCTTGGGATTCTTCTTTAGTAGCTTATGGATGACTGTTAAAATATTCTTATTGGAAGACTCAACCAAGCCATTACCCTATGGATAGTAATTAGATACAAATTTTATGAGAATTCCATGATCATAAGCCCAGTTAGAAAAATTCAATGATGCAAAAGAAGGAACATTATCACAAACCAAAACCAATAGACATCCAAAGTGATTAATGATACCTGATTCAATGAAATTGATTACCACTTTAGAAATGCATTGTTTGCATGCAAGAGCCTCAATCTATCTAGTAAAGTAATTAATTACAGTAAGAATATACCTGTGACCCACACAGGAAGGTGGATTGATCGAACCTATAAATTCCACTCCCCATTGTGCAAATGGTTTTACCTCTATAACAGGCTGAAGTGGAAGGGCTGCATGTTTCTCCTTACCTATTGTAGTTTGACATACATGACAAGTCCTCACATGCTTATGTGTGTCTTTGAACAAGGTGGGCAAATAATAGCCTACCTTGAGGATCTGAAATGTAGTGCAAGGTGCTGAGCCATGACCTATGCCATATTTTTCATGAAATTCAAACATCACTCTCCCAACTTCTTCACTCCCTAGGCATCTCAAATAAACCCCCTCATGATTTCTTTTATACAAGATAACTCCCTTCATCATGAAACTGCCACTCTTTTGATGTAAATCTCTCCTTTGTACTACATTAAGGTTTTCAGGACATTGTTGGTTCAACATATAATAGATAATTTCATCATACCAATCCATTGGAGGCACTTCTTGGAGGTGATATTGCTAAGCTGTGAGGTCAGGACCCATCTCAACCATTGTCTTTATCAGTCCTTGCCCCCTTACCAATTTCATGGGTTGGATCTCAATATCATATTCTTGTAACATGGTTACCCACTTAGGTCTGCGTTCTCCCAACTCATTTTACATCAACAAAGACTTAACTGTAGGATCAAGGACTATGGAAAAGACCTTATTTCTTAGTATATAGCATCTAAACTTATTTACTATTCTAACCAAAGCATAGGCATGCTTTTCCACATTAGGGTATCTTAGTTTTACATCCTTTAAAGGAGCACTCATAAAAGCTATGGGATGTTCATCACCTTGATCATACTTTTGAGTTAACATTCTAGCACATGAGTGGTCGGAAGCAAATGAGTATATGTAAAAAGGCTTGGCATAATTCAGAGTTACCAACACTGGAGCCTCAATAATAGCTCTCTTGACTTCTGCAAATTCCTCCTTAGCTTTTGCGCTCCATTCAACCTTTGCCTCTTGTTTTAGCATAGAATTCAAGGGCTTCACTATCTTTGTAAATGTAGTGATAAAATTTCTAACAAAGTTAATTTTCCCAAAGATTGACTTCATTTCCTTTTTGCTTACAGGAGGCTGAATCTTTAGTATAGCCTCCACTCATTCTGGATGAATGGCAATGCCCTATTCTGAAATGATATGCCCTAACAATTTTCCTTCAGTGAATCCAAAAATGAATTTCTTCAAATTAAGTGAGATGCCAAATTATATGCACCTTTGGAATACTTTGCATAAATCTATTATGTGATCATCTTGCTTCTTGGAAAAAACTATCAAATAATCCATATAGATAATTATGCACTTACCAATAATGTCCTTGAAAGCAATATCCATTACTCTCTGGAATGTAGCTCCAACATTGATTAACCCAAAGGGCATCCTTTTGTAGGCAAAATTCCCCCATTTTGTAGTAAAGGTAGTTTTGTGCCTATCCTCATATTTTACCATAACCTGATTTCTATCCAGAGTACCCATCTAGAAAAGACATCATCTAAGATCCATTGACAATTTGAAGTATTTCATCCAGTGAAGAAACTAGATAGTTGTCCTTTTTTGATGCCTTGTTAAGGTTCCTAAAATCGCCACACAGTTTGATTTCTCCATTTTTCTTCCTTACTAGAACCAAGTTTGCAACCCATGTAGAGTGTCTTACTAGAAATATGATTCGTGCTAAAAGTAGATTTTGCACCTCCCTTTGAATGATGGGTTCTAACAAGGCATTAATTGGCCTCTATCTTTGCCTGAATAGTTTAAAATTTGAATTCATGGGAATTGTGTGTGTAATGATCGAAGTATCATATGTATTTAAGTCCTCATAACTCTAGACTATCACATCTTGATATGTATGTAGGGAATCAATAATCCCTCTCCTTTCCTTTGGAGTGCACACCTTACTGATAAAAACATTTTTCACACCATCCTGGCTCCCCATATTGTATGTTTCACATTGACTACTAAGGGACACCCTTTTGGCTTGTTCCTCTTGGTCTTTTATCTTATCCAAATCAAAAATTCATTCTAATTGCACCATGCCTCTTGGTATAGTATTAGTTTTCAGGTTAATGACCCCTTCTAGGTCCATTTCAGCCTCTTGAGGCTCTACCTCATCAATCACTTGAGAAGAAAACACATCACAACTAGTAATAAAATCAAGGATGTGCTTATCATCCTAAAACACCTAGAAATTGGTTACATTGTCAGGAATTGAGGGTATTCGAGTGACCTCCACAGTGAAATTCTTCAAACCTGAGAGTGATAGGGGTTGCAATGTACTAGCCGCTTGGGCCAGATAATCTGCAGTTTGATTTTCTACTTCGAGGGATCAACTGGATGTCGAAGGCATCAAATCCTTCAATGAGATCCCATACTCTATGCTTGTAGTTGGTCATTCTTCTATCATGGCAGGAGTATTGTTTCCTTACTTTTTTAACTACCAAGTCAGAATGTCCAAACACTTGCAAGATCTTGACTTTCTTTCTCAATGCCATTAATAACCCATGAACCAAAGCTTCATACTCAACTACATTATTAGTGCACTGGAACTAGAGTCTATGCACAATAAAATAGGTTTTATCTTTAGGGCTAATCAGTTCAAATCCTGCTCCAACACCCTGCTTTAATTTGGATCCATCAAATCTCAATGTCTAGCAACCACTAGCTCCTGATTTCCTTGAACTACCCTTTTTCTTGTTTCTGCTAGGAAGCTCTTCAGGAGGTATTAGGCTCTTTCCTTTTGAATAATTTTGAATTCTATGTATATCCAACCTAAAAACTAGGGTTGGAGTAATGCATCTTTGTATCTGTTCCACTGTAGTTTGGCACAGGTAACATTCCAACTCAGAGTGAGGATCATTGTGAAATCTACACCAATTAGGGAGCATCGATTCCTTAAAATTCATATTTCTGCCCAGTTGGATCTGATCCTCCACACACTTCTAGATAAACTCCTGGAATTTATCTAGCAAGCTGAGTTTTCTACCTTCTTGATCATCAGGTTCCTCCGCCTATTCAAGAAGTACTTATAAACTACCTGCTTCTGATGTGGATTCATCAAGGAATATTTGCAACATAAGTAATTCTTCTGTATTTGAAATAGGGGCAGCTAGGACATAGTTCCCCATGTTGACTTCTGACACCAATATCTCATTCAAAGTATTTGATATTAAATGATCACATACTTCATTCTAGGTTCTCTCTCAACTCTAATTTGATTTGGGACTCCTTTCTAGGGGAACCACATGTGAGAATGATTTGTGGATGTGTATCCATTTAGTGCCTTGGTGAAATCTCGACTCAAGATTAAAGCATAATTATCAGGAATATCTGCCACCATGAATATTAAGTACCTGTTGCACTCTAGGATCTGAAGCAACTTGCATGGGAATCATGTTTTGTTCTCCCACTATATTTACCTTTGTCTTGTCCAATTGGGTGACCTTCTTCTGAGAGGCTATAGGGGTAATGCCTAGAGCCCTACATATAGTAAAAGGGCATAACATTTGTAGATGCTCCTGAATCCAAAAGACAATTATGCACATTCTTCCCAAAGATACCAATAGAAATCAGGGAGGGGTTTCCATTTTGACCTAGAACAAACTCAACTGAGTGTCAACTTGTGCGACCTAATTCCTATCTTTTTCTTTCTCCCTGTCTCCAGGTGGTGCCTGACTTTGGCCTTTGGGTGCCTGTGAACTAGGAGGCTTGCCAACTGCCTCATTGAATACTACTCCTTATGGTGCTTTACTTGAATTAAAAGACCCTAGGACTATATTTATGATCTCAGGGACCCTTAACAACTCAAAAGAAGAAAGAATCACCTTTACCCTCTTGAGTTCCTCAGTCACATATTCACATAATTTCTCCACATTCATGTTAACATGGGTCTCTTTAGAATGACCAATCTGCTTATCTTTTTCTATATCAGCATTGCTCCCTTTTGACACCTCAAGTTGTCCTCCTTTTGCAAAGTATTGTGTTGGGACATGAGGGTAATATGGATTATGACTGGCATGTGGGTCCGGTGGAGTGGTCAAATTGTTTGGAGGAATAGATGTAGTAAATGGGCCACTAGCTAGTAGATTCCCATTGGGCCTATTCCTTAAATCATACTTTCTTGTAGGTTGCTGAAACATCTGTACCTCTTTAGCACAAAATTCCTCCTCATCCAAGGGACCATTATCATTCTTAGTTCCTTCATTAAATAACTAAAAAATTTCATCTTAATTCAACACTTGTTCAACCTCCTCATTTTGGCTACTTGGCTTCTCTTTTGGTTCATTCTCCTCATCCCTTGGGAAAGGAGCATGATTCAACACCAAAACTAGGGAATCATAAGGATTTGAGGGTACCAATTCCAGACTAGTGGAGTTGTTTTCAAATTCATACTGAAATATGGAAGCAACAGTTTGAAATTTAGGACAATCTAGCTCAGAGTGTTGGCTTGTCTTGTGAAGCATGCACCAACCTGAAAAAGTTGCTTTAGCTAGATATACTCCACTCAGAGTTTTTTCTTGATTGGAAGGTTGATCCAGTGGAGTGGGAACTCCTCCATTATTAGGTCCGGTGTTCCATGACCTATTATTCCCAGGTAGTTGTCTCCTTTCAAACCCTTCTCCACCTTGTTGTCCTCTATCAAAGTTCTGACCAAAACCTTGTCCTCTTTCAAAATTCTAATTTCTATCAGAATACTGCCCTATGTTGAAGTTTTACCCTCGTGCAACATCTCGTTTCTCCCTATTGTAATTTGATTGCATGCTCCTCTAAGAAGCTTGGAGTTGGCCGTTTTGGTTCCTCAAGTAGGTTACCTCCATATTTAGTTTCTTTACTTGCTCGGTTAGCTCATCTAACCTCTCCTTATCAGGACTACTGTAAGACATTGAATTCACATTATTTGGAGGGTATCCTGACACTCCTCCCAGACCAATAGACTGATTCAAAACTTTCGAGTTCTGTAAATATGTAGGGAAAATTGTCTATTGTTGTGGGTGAAGGGGTTGATTAGTACCCTGCTAGGAGTAATTAGGCATTGGGTGGGCCTGAATTATTGGATGACTTGGATGTGGAACCAAAGGAAGTGGTGGAATGGGATTCATAATGGGAGTGTGATTATTTAGTGCCTAGTTAAGAGCTTGGGCTTGCCCAGGGTGAGCAGCTGGTCCTAGAGATGGCAGGGGTCCTGATAAGTGTTGTCTAAGATCTGTACTGACCTTAACAACCTCTATATATGTAGTGAGAAAGGTAGTTGGGGGATTAGTTCTCCACTTAAGGAAGGTGTATGTAAGGCTATCAAGGGCTTCAAAAAAAACTTTAAGGCAGTGGAATCATCCAAAGAATAAGGTGCTTGCAATCTAGTGTATGCATGGTGGAACCTATTTTTGAACAACCCTATAGGCTCATTAACTTCTCTCTTAACCCCGATAAACTGCATGCAAAGCTCATTGGCACTGATGGGGATTTTAAGCGTCTACAAAAATACAACCTCAAGTTTAGCCCAATTATGGATTGATGCAGTAGATAAATGGTTGTACCAATAAAAGGCATCCTCTCCCAGAGAATAAGGGAAAATTCTACATGCAACATCCTCATGATTAATCACTCTATCTCTTAGTCAAGTCTAAAAAATATCAATATGCTCCTCTGTTGTCCTATTAGGATCATTCGCATGAAACTTAGAGAAAAAATGCTCAGGGTTCTCGGGCATAACATTGTAGTTATCGAGGGATAGAGGTGATGGGTTATTTTGCAAGAAAGCCATTGGTGGAGGTGGAGGTGGCAGTAGTTGATTGATGATTGGTTGGGGTTATTGAATGGAACTAGCCTCACAATTGGATGAAGATGGGATGGATGAGGGTGAGGATGGTGGAAATGACGAGGTGGATGGTGAATCCTCCCTTCTTTTGGTCCTTCTTGACCTAGTTGGAGGTGGTAGTTCTTGAAACTCTTATTCTTCTCCTGGTGTAGATCTAGTTCTCCTTTTGATCCTCTCAAGAGAAAGGGCATTTAGAAAATGCTCCAACTTTCTTATTCAAGCCTCCTTCTAGCACCAATCCCATTGATGGTGTTTTCTACACAACAACTTAGACAAAATTTAGTATCCTATCTCTCTTGAAAGGTTAATCTCTATGAACAAAGAGACAACCCCAAGGTCTCTTGGGTGTCAAGTCATGACTTGCAAAAAAAAAACTCAGTGATAAATGTGAAAATGTTGGTAATCACAAAGGGAACTTACAAAAAAAATACCTGGAAACCCTAAACTTATCAAATTTTGTAATATAATGATACTCAAATTCCTAGTTTAACCACAGATCAAAGAAATAACAAAAGATAAGGGTTTCAAAAATCCTAAGATTAATACAACTCCTAGAATCAACAATACTAATGATGAAATAATTGGAATAGACCAATCCCTCAAAACTAATTTTTGCTTAACCCAAGCTATACCTGCAATCTCACAAGAACAGTGCAATCTTCTAAGGAATTAAATATTTTCAGATCATAGACATTCATTCAATTGAACTAGATAAATGCCCACAATTGAAATAAGAACATAAATATTCGATATAGGTTGAACTTGCACAACAAGACCACAATCAAGAAGCTACCCAAAGTATGAACCAAAGATTTCTACAACACTCCAAGCACTAGATCACAAGCACTATCGAATCATTTAACTCTAAATCTAAAATGCATTCAAACATTTCCAAGCAATTTTAAAGATAGAACAAGAACCGTGCAAGATTGATCAATCCAAAGAAGGCACCAATAATAACACAATGTCTTTACTTGCATTGAATCTATTAGCACTCTCAAATTTGCAAAATTTGAGATGCCCATTTCAAAAAATTTGCTTCTGCACTTTCAGAAGTGCACCTGAACAATCAGTCCCGACTGACCCACTTTGGAGGCTTGTAATTTAAAGCCTATTGATTGTCATGCAAAACCCATTTGCAGATATACTCAATTGACATATGTGAGTAGACATGTCAAATTTTAGCTTCCCATGATAAGTTTTGATAGAAATCTCTCCCGGAGGTTGTTTAAATGGTTTCCCAAATTGATTCCTCAGTCAACCTGGCTTGTTTTGACCATTTTGCAGAAGTTGCAAAAAAAAAAAAAATTTGGGCAGACCTCGCGGACCTCGTAGACCTTGCAACCTCGCAACCTCGCAGCCTCACAACCTTGTAGCCTCACAACCTCGCAACCTCACAACCTCGCAACCTCACAACCTTGCAACCTCGCAGCCTTGCTGACCTCACAGGATTATTGGTGATGCCATAAAAAAGGTGCAAGGTTGGCGAGAATACAACCTCATGGACCTCACGACCTCGTGGACCTCGCAAGATTATTGGTAATGTTAAAATGGAGGTGGGCCCACTGTTTTCTTTTTAAATGATCAGGCATTTGGGGGTAAAATAATTTTCCCGAGAAAGTAAAATGTAAAATATTTCAAATATGAAATATTTAAGTGAGGCACAGATAAATTGTTTATTTGTAGGCATATTTTATTGTAAAATGCAAGATGGGGATAAATTTATAAAGTGAGTAAGTATTCACTTTGCAAAATATTTTATTTGCTGGGAGAGTTGTGAGACTTTGTATAAAGTGAATTTTATTCATTTTATAAACAAGTATGTGTTGGGAATTAAACTACAACAAATAAAAGAGAGAAATATTAAAGTTATGAAGCTTTAATAGTTGGTTTTAAATATAAACTGCAACAAATAAAGAGTAAAAAGGCTGAAACAAAATTTGCACGGGAAAGAAGTTTTTGAGCAGCTGGATGAAATAATGAGATTCTCCACATGGGCTGATTTTCTGTTGTTGGGCAATCATGAGAAAATGCTATTTGAGGGAATGTTTGTTGCTACAAAGAAGAGAAGATATTATTTTCAATTTGATCAACGGGAATGGAGTTGCCATGTGTCTGCAACAGATTCAAATTTAGGGCTTCTTCTATTTCCTCCATTCTTCTATATCTTCTCTTCTCTTCTCATTGTACAAGTTTTGAGTTTTTGTATTGGGCTAGGTTGATATGGTTTGTTAAGTCTGAGTTATTTGTGAGTCTAGAAGCTGCAATTTCTAATTTTATGAGCAAATACAACCAGTTTGTGCAAATAAATCATGAAATGTCTTTGCATTTTCATGAATATCTTCAAATTGTCTCCATACTTGTATAGTTAAATCACATGAATTCAATAATACAAAGTATTTTGAGTTTATCATCTCAAATTTCATGAGATTGTGTTATTTGTTAATGGGTCTCTTTTAAAGAAATGGTTAAATACTGTGAGCAGATAATAGTGATTTTAAGTGTGCAGGTTGGATTTGATAAGGAGAATTTGATGGATAATAGGAGTGGGATTGTTGGTGTAAGACACTAATAGTTGATGCAAAGCATCAACAATTTTAGATCCACTAGTTGAATGCCATTTGCTGATAAGTTTGTCTTATGTATTTGACTCCATGGCCCAGAATTGGCACTGATTTATCTTGCAACTTAATGCATCTCAGAAACAAAATTTTAAATGTAAAATCATTCTTGTTCTTATTGTTTGGACAGTTGTGTCTATCATGTTCTCCTTGCTTATTAGTAAAACTCATCCAATAGTTTGCCAATATTGAGTGACATTTTAGGTTTCTCAACAATTCTGTGAGAGCGTAATCTATTAGGCAATATCATGTTACTTGTGTGTTCATATTTTTAGATATTGCTAAAAGGTTACCCCCCTAGGCCTTATAGAGCCTGAAGTGCAGGGGAAATGTGTATCCATTCCATTTCCTGTCAGTTGGCCACTAGTTTTTGTTGTTCTTCAATATAGAGGTTGGCTACCTCTTAGAGATCTGCAATCTCTATGTGGATTTTAAACACCAACATAATCACCAATAATAACAACAATTCTGATATTCTGTGTTACAACACTTGCTTGAAATATGACTAACTCCTAACTCTAACCTTCTACTCCAATCTTCTAGTTGGTCTTCTATCTAATTCTAACAAACTAACCCACTATCTAACCCTTTAAAAATGAGGCAAAATGCCATACTTATAGAGACTTCATCCTATGCCAGCTCAAGCTAGGATTACAAAGAAGGTCAGCCACCAACCAGATTGACCCTGGATAACCCACATTAAATCGTCGCTTCGCATTGAGTGCTCAAGGTGCCTTCCACAGATCGACCTGGGATCTCTACAAATCCTGATTTAGATTAAACAACCTCATAGGTCCCTTCTACCATTAATGTCCCACCAATTCTAAGCAAAAGAACAACAACATACACTCAATATGAGTTAAAAAATGGGCCACCAATCGACAGCTGAGTTGGGCATCTCCAATGACTCCAATCGATTCCAACCTGTTCTAACTTTCCAAGTCACGTCCAACTCAGGCGAACAACCAATGAGCATGCTTAAAAACCTTCACGTGGACACGTGAGTTTTACCTTCCCGCGACCACAAAGTGTACTTGATTGTATCCCGTGGATGTTGCAACATCTTTAAAGTACACCCATCCTCCTCCCGACACTGCTAGCAACAACATGCTGAATCCAGCCTGCACCCAAAAGGCCACAATAAGTATCCAATATAGCGTGAGAATCCAAGTTGGTCAATCACAAACAACATATTCAATCAAAAAAGAGATCAAAACAACCATCAAAATCCCTTAAAATATCATTAAAGTATCCTTTCTCAAAGTTCAAGATTTTCACTGCTTCACGAAATTCAGGTCAGGAAGGAATTTCGGGGAATTCCGGGCCAGGCGGATTTTAGTGATGAAAGCACAACCAACATGTGAAGCTACTCAATCAACATCCAATACTCAAAAAACACTTGCAAATACCTTCAAATGATTCAAATCAACCATGCAATTCACAATCATTAGTAGTTAACCCATGAATCCTTTCAGTTCATGATAAATAACAGATCTTTAGAAAAATTTGTCGAGGACAGAAATCCCCAAAACCAATAAGACTTAACACATCCCCTGAAAATGAAGGAGGAATGGATTTCAAGATTTTTCTAAGGCAAAATATTCTCATGAAGTCAAAATAATTCCCATGCCATTCATTGACCAATCTGACCTCCAAACTCCTCCAAGGTGATCAAAACTGCACTACCACTAGCCACCAATCCAACCCTCACGGTATGGCGGTAAACCGCACAATTGTGACCCAAGTGCAAAGCCCTCATGGTATGGTGGTAAATCACATAATTATAGCCCAACTTGGAGACATACATGACATCATGGTACCACCACTCTACCGTGCCAAATGAACTATCCCCGCACTACCACACCTCAGAATGTAGACCCCCACGGTATGGTGGTAAATCGCACCACTGCAACAAGACAACCAAAGACATAGCCTGAGAATTCAAAGGAGGTGAAGGAAATTCAGAAATTTTTGGGGAAGATAAAATTTTTCAAAGCACTAAAATCTTCGAAGACAACACAAAACCAACCCTCGTCGAGTTTTCCAGGCCAAGGGAGGAAAATCCTGAAACCAACAAAAAACCCGAGATTGACCCAAAGACTCAAAATTTTCAAAGTGTAAGATCTATAGGGGCACATTACAAGTAAGATAAGCATTAAGGAGCATTCCAAGGTAGCCATAACCTAAGACCAAAGGACCAAAGCACCAAAAACTGAAACCTCAAGAACTCAAAGACAAGTCCAAAAGGAAAAGCCACATAAAAGAGCCAAAAGACCAAGAAGAGAGGGTCCCTACTTTCAATGGGGCGTGCATGCAAAAAATGCACAACAGATACCATTGATGATGTTTCCTATACAACAAAAACTCAGATAGAATATGATATCCTATCTCTCTTGAAAGGTAAATCTCTATGGGAAAAGAGATAACCCCAAGGTCTCTAATGTCAGGTCTTGACAATGCAATGAAACAACTTAGAGATAATGTGAAAATGCTGGTAATCACAAAGGGACCTTACTACGAGTAGAGCTAGATTTCCAACTTATCAGATATAAGAAATAGATTGATACTCTCACACTTGATGCAAATTGGATAGTAAAGAAATAGTAAAAGATAAAAGTTTCCAGAGATAATCTTAAAACTACTTTTAATACTAAGATTGAAAATGCCAAAGGATAAGATGCTCAAAATGGACTGATCTCTCATAAACTATCTTCTGCTTAACCTAGATGAATCTGCAACCCCACAGAAATAGTGCAATCTTCTAAGGTATTGAAGGAATTTCAAATCATGAACATTCATTCAGTCAACCTTACAACAATTGAGATGAATAACTCTCATAATTGAACTAAGCACAAATATAAGCCCAAGCTAACTTTGCAAAGTAGCTAACAATCAGCTAACTGCAAAAAGTATGGACTAGAGATCACTACAACATTCCAAATATGAAACCCTAAGCATTATCAAATCATCTAACCATAAACAATAAGCAATTTGAAAGATAGGATAACAAGAACCATGCCAGCTGAGTTTCCAAAAGATAGATACCAAACACAATATCTCTCTTATATTATGTCATCCAAGGTAGCAACAATCCAAGTTGTTCTGTTACAACATTTGCTTTGAAAATAAACCCTAACTTGCTCGGATACAACTATTCTCCTGATCTACCTATCCTTCTACCTCTATTCTCTAATTTTATGTCTACTGTTCAAATGAGGCAACATGCCCGCTTTTATAGAGAATCTACAAGATAGGTCAGCCCAAATTATAATTTTACAATAAAATATAACCTAAAATAGGTTGGCCCACAAGATTAATTCGATCAAATGAAATGTGCCATAGCACCAATTTCATCCAAAACCGCGAAAGTGTCAAAAGGTTGGCCTAATACATGTAGATTAATGGGGAAGCACAAATATCAATGTAACTCTATATAATCATTCCCCATCTCTGTCTTTAGTTTTATCCTTTTTAGCATGTACGACCAACAAGACCCTATCCAGCTCAGCAACCAGTGGCACAGGAAAAACCTTAATCCTTCTCTCAAGAATTTTGATATCTTCTTTTGCTTGTCCAACCGTACCATCCCAATCAGCCTTATTGGTCAAATATCTATCAATGACTGCAATGTATGTTGCTGCATCATCCAACTGATGTTCAGTGACTAACCCTTCACTGATTGGAGAATATACATCTCTCCACCATTCCCTAAGTTGCTCTAAGCTGAAATGCTTCAAAGCAAACTTCTTCCTTCTAGTCAAGACTTTGAAGAATGCAATGCATTTGTCATACACATCAGTTAGAGCATCCTCAATTTGTCTTACATGTTTATTGACCTTCTTCAAGGCCCTCTATCTCATGAGAAGGATTTCAAACCATTCCCAAGGCTCAGAAACCCTTGGAAGAGGAAGAATTCCACATCTTACCAATTCATTCTCGGTGAATCC
The DNA here is from genome assembly GCA_007115665.2 of Sequoiadendron giganteum. Lineage (NCBI taxonomy): Eukaryota > Viridiplantae > Streptophyta > Pinopsida > Cupressales > Cupressaceae > Sequoiadendron > Sequoiadendron giganteum. The sequence goes on along the minus strand of CM021109.1, from coordinate 37,230,758 downwards.
CATAATTGTAGTAACTTTTTGGAGTAAGAGGTTAGTATCTTCCTTATCTTGAGCCAACACAATCTTTAGCAATGTCACCGACCTTGTGGCATCCCCTGCAGTGGACAAAATGTCTTTGATAGCTTCATCCCCCTTTTTCTTGAACACCTTGCAACCAAGTGACTGTAGCATGTGAGGTGCCCTTCATCTTTTCTAACTTGGAGATTGTCTCCTGGGGAAGGAATCCTGTGGCAGAAGAGGAGGAACCAATATCCTACAAAGGTTTCATCAATTCCCGAAGGTATCTTTTTAGTTTTTCAATTTCCCTTTCCAATTCATGCCTGGTCTGCACTGCCTTCTTTAATCTCCCCACAATCACTGCACTGGAACCCTCATATTCTTCAATATCTTGTTCCACGGTAGCATGTCCCAAATCAATAGTCTACACATTATAATCTTGGGTAGTCACATTGTCCCTATCCCTGTTTGGAGCAGGGGTAGCAATATGAGCTGCTCTATTACCTGATTCATCTCTTTCAATTCGAGAGATAACCTTTGCTTTATTTTTAATTTTCCCTTTCTCCACATTGGCCATAAGGACATCCCAATTAGGAGGAGCATCCTCCACTATTACCATTTTACTCTTTAAGCCCTTCTCAAGCCAATCCGAAATAGTGAACCCAACAGGTACTGTGCTTTTCCCATTCTATTCTTTTTCTTGTTGATCAACAGATGCATGATTTTCCACACTCAGACTCCCAGGAATATCCACAGCTAGATTCCCCTCCTGTTGCAATTGTTCCTCCTCTACAACCCAGGATGGTGATGAAGTTTTAGTCACTACTTCCTCTTGTTGAGGGGATTTGGTCACTTGCTCTTTTGTAGGCGAATTTGCATATGCCACCAAGGGAGACTTTAATACCCTGTCAATTTCTGCTTCTGCCCTGAAAAGATCTCCTTCCTGGAATACCTCCTCCTACAAACCCCTAGGACTTTCACCTTTCTTTGGTTCTTCTTGTTGGCTACTAGCATCCTGAGAAATAGGGACACTCACTGGCTCGACAACATGAATGCTGAACGAGGCCTTCTACATTGTTGCAGTGTCCTTTGGGGAAGGATTCCTCGACCTCCTCATGTAAACTTGTGTTCTTTCCCCCAAACTTTCCACTTCTACTACTGGTGGCTCAATTACCTTGTCAACCTTAAGAGTCTCTCCCCCCTTTTGTGATAATCTTATAATTCTTCTTCTCTTTTCCACCAGTGGAGCACTTTTAGCCTCTTCTATTTCTTCCTTATTCTTCTCAACTTCTTTCCTATACGTATGTTTCCTCTTCTTAGCAACAGGCTTCCTTTGTTTGCCTACCTCTGCCTCCTTTTCAGGTTGGACTTCCCTTATCTGAATTTTGAAAGGAGAATCTACCTTTCCTTTACCCTTTTGTTTTGGCTCAAGTGACCCCGTGGAAGCAAAATGAGATTCCAAATCTCCCATCAGCTCATAAGTGCATGGAACACCCTCACTTTCCAGCTCTAGTATTTTGTGTTTCAACCACATCTTGGTGTACTTAATTACTGGGGCCATGACCTGATCCAAATCAGTCTTTTCCTCTTCCAACCAGTCAACTTCTCCAACTGGTTTATCTTTTATTGCCTCATAAATGTGACCCTGGATCACATTTCCATCCTCCTCAATCTGATCCAGGATGGCCTTTACATTATATAGCCTCACCAAGTCCACTGGTAGTCTGGAAAACTTCTTCTTCCTCACCTCAAACTCATCAGCGAGGTTAACCCAATAATCCTCAATTTGAGGCTTATGGCTATAATCCCTGTTGGCCTTCTTTTGAGCTTCACTAGTTATATCAAACCTTGTTCTCTTGGTGTGGAAGGAAAGACCAAGAGTACCCATTTCTTCCTCAGCAGCATGAGTAGACTGAATAGAGGCACAAACCTCACCCATTCCTATCTTCAAAGGGAAATCATTCCCAAAACCTGTCTTATGCATTTCTCCTTTCACAACATTGTCAAAATCACAGATTTTCCTGACAACCTCTAGCAAAATGATGTGGTCCATAGGATACCTTGGCAATCTGTAGGGAGCCCTTTGAAAACCATCAATTCTGATGTATGAAAAGGTAGGGAACTGAATGAACCAAGCTCCATACTTTCCTATCAGTTCTTTTGCCTTGTCCGAGATTCTGATATAATCTGCACCTTGGAGAAATCTGGTAATATACATGGTGAAGGCATCATTTGATCTCCTATAACTTCCACCAGTTAAGTGCAACTAGGGATATACCTCGTAGATAGCATCTTGCCCAAAGATACCTCTAGTGCTCAACCTCTTATACGGATGAAGTCTTGCCAACGAATACACTAGATAAGAAGTCATAGTAAAAGTCTTGGTTTGCAAGACACTGCATAACTGCTCATGGATCACAGTAGTGATGGCACCTGCCCAATGATAATCAAACCCCTCCTCCATTCTAGCAATTATATGGAACATCCAAGTCTCAAAAATTCCTGCACTTTTCAATCCTACCAACCTACTAAGAAGGGTGATAACATTATAATATTCTCTTTTAAATTTAAGCCCGAATAATTGCTTAGGCAACTTAGAGAAGTGAGATTTAGGCTTCTCCAACCAAGAGTTAATCACCTGTTGGGACTTAACCATGTCTTCTTCAAAAAATTTCTTAGCCCCTTCCTTGTCAAAACCTACCACATGGGTTCTATCAGGCATGTCAAAGGTTGCAGCAATGGAGACTGGACTGAATCCTGCAAGAATCCTACCTTGAGGGCCAATAATCCTCTGTGTACCCCTATCATAATTCCTGGCACACTCTAGCACCAACTCATAACATTGTACTATAGAAGGAAAGCCTGCCACATGGGCTAATCCAGAGTCCACCATTCTCCTTGATAACAAAGGAAGGTTAGGTGCTGACATCTCAACCTTGAATTCCTCGCAATCCCACATGCCAACGTTTGTGTCTGTGATTCCTAACCAAATTGAAGTCAACTTACTCTCAGGAACTCTACTCTTCATGTCCAACTTAACCTTCTCTTCATCTGAGATGGCAAATGCCTCTGCACCAAGGTCAGTTGCCTTTCCTTTGCCCCAGCCAGCAACATTCTATCCTGAACTTGCCTGCAAGCATATGAAGATAACATATAATTAGATCCATCAGGAGCAATAAGTGCAAAAGATCATTATATCAAAGTTCGGGATTCAGCCCCCCTCGCGGATTCTGCACTGGGAAGGATTTTTGAGAAAATCTGGGCCAGGTGGATTCCAGTGAACCAAACAAAGAAAATCCCAAAACATCATTTAAATCACCAATTCAACCAAGGAAAAGCATTAAGAATACTTAGCATAAGATCCTTAAGTTAATAAAATGTATTACAAAGAAACCCACAATCCATAACCATTAAATTTAACATTTCCCAAAAATACCCAGAAGAATCTGACGGAGATGGATTCTGGCGAAATCAACAACAGTCCTGACTAACTCGGGGAAAATGAAGGGATATAAATTGCTCGAGAAAATTCGAATGGAACGAATTTTGGTGAAATCTTGATATAACAGCATCAAAGCTCATCATCGGTAAAATGACCCAACCACAGACTTCGGGAAAATATGGATGGAATGAATTTTGGCAAAATCAAACAAAATCTGGCAGAAAGATGACAAAAGAAGAAGAGATAGAGCAATCGGGAAAATCTGAGGGAGGCAGAAATCCACGAAGACCTCGGAAACCCGAACCTATCGAAATCTCGACTACTTTCATCAAAGCAATTCAAATCATTCCGGATCCAAGCCAGAAATCCGAAACCAACCTGACCTAGGACCTTAATGAATAAAACCTGAACTAACAACCCACTTCTCAGCAATTTTGAGAACAAACAGGCATGCCCTAGGTTGGGAACCCTAAATATCTACCACGAAAGAACAGATGACTCAGGGATTCATAGAAATGAAAAGCTCAAAGCTATAGCGAATCAAAGCCCAAACAGGAACCAACACCAGACCAAGCATAAACATTTGATCAATCAAAAAATGAATTGGTGCACTAGATAAAACCCTAAAATGCACAATGATGACGCACAGCCAGAAGGACCAAAAAACCATGAAAGACTCCCAAGCAAAGATGGTGAAAATCAATCGAAACCAATAAAGAACAGGGTGCATATACATACCATGGAAGCGCAATAGTTATGATGAAGGAAATCGATAAATCACCACTTGATGCAGACTGGATACAACCCACGCACTTCAAAAGCAAACGCACAACTCAAATAACCTCGAGGATCCAAATACCTAGCAAAATATCAAGAACCTTAACACACCAGCTCAAATGATAATAGAAGCATGACTCAAAATGATCAATCACTTCTCAAAATATCCATATATCAAAGCCTCAAAACCTCATACAAACGCCATTAATGCACCCGACAAGACAACCGCAGCCACGAAGAATTTCAGGAATTCGACCCCGTCACGAATTCCAGGGATTCGACACTGCCACGGATTCCGAGGATTCGACACCGCCACAGATTTTGAGGAAATATGAGATGTGCGGACTTTCCTGAAGGTAGTGCGAAAGGTTGATTTCAGATAATGAGAGGGAACCAGGAGAATCCGGCCCAGGCGGATTTTCCCGAAAATAGTGAAAAACCCGATATAGAGCCAAAACTTCAAATTTTCAATACAACTAAAAAGAATGCCACTTCAATTGGCAAGAAGGTCATTAAAACACCAAGAGTGAAGAAAGAGGGTCCCCACATTCAGTGGGGCATGTGTGTAATAAGTGCACAACAGATACCACAAGCCAAAATGAACTATTCCCTTCAAGTATCTAAAAATTCTCTTCACAATAGTCACATGAGATTCCTTAGGATCGGCTTGAAATCTAGCAATAATGCATACAACATTCATGATATCAGGTCTAGTTTGATTCAAATAAAGCAATCCACCAATCATTGATTTGTATCTAGTCTGATTTTCCTTCAGAGAATTATCATCTTTTGTCAACTTACATTCGGTCACCATGGGTGTACTGACTGGTTTTGAATCTTCCATACCAAAATTCTTTAGCAGTTCTCTCACATACTTGGACTAAGATATAAATATCCCTTTATCCCCTTGAGTAATTTGCAATCCCAAAAGGAATTTCAACTCTCCAATCATTGACATCTCAAACTAATTCTACATCTCATTAGAAAAATTCATACACAAACCATCATCTCCTCCAAAAATGATATCATCAACAAAGACTTCCACAAAAAAATCTTTATCAACATCCAACTTGAAATATAGATTACTATTAGCAGTACCTTTGTTAAATCCAAGCTTTAGCAAATACTTATCCAATCTAGCATACCAAGCTCTAGGGGCTTTCTTGAGTCCATATAATGGTTTCTTCAACCAACAAACCATATTTTCTTGATTAGTTAATTGAAATCCATCAGGTTGCTCAATATACACCTCTTCCTCTAATTCAGCATTTAGAAATGCTGAATTGACATCCATCTGATAAAATTTGTAGTTTTTGTAAACAACATAAGCAATAAACAATCTCACAACTTTAATTCTAGTAACAAGAGCAAAGGTTTCTTCAAATTCAATTCCTTCCATCCGAGAGTATCCTTTGCATAGCAGTCTTACTTTGTTTATGATAAATTCACCTTTTTCATTTAGTTTGTTTATAAAGACCCATTTAGTTCCAATTAAATTTTTTTCCTTAAGTCTAGGAACAATAATCCATGTATTATTCTTCTTAATTTTCTGTAGTTCTTCTTTCATTGATTCAATCCAATGTTCATCTTTGCATGCTTCATTGACATTACTTAGCTCAACCTTTGAAATTAAACAATATTCTTTTGCAATTCTTCTCGTAGTCTAGACACCTTTGTTCTTATCTCCTATAATATTATTTTATGAATGATTTAATCTCACATACCTTGCAGTCTTAGAGTGTTCTTGAATTCCAGTCTCTTGTGGTCTCTCTTTTGTACTTTCACTAGTCTCTCCTTTTTCTTGATCTTCTTGATTCACCAGAATGATTTGAACTTGATTTGAAGCCTAACTCTTGTTTTTACTGTCATTTTGATCATCAGAATCATATCCATAGGTTTTGGAGGGTCTAGCAATGTCTTCATCAACCTTAACATTTTCACTTTCAACCATTTTCTTCAATCTCTTGTTGCAGCACCAATAGGCCTTACTCTTAGTAGAATAACCAAGAAAGATGCCTTCATCACTTCTACAATCAAAATTTCCTATATAGTCATCTCTCATGATATAACATTTACTCCCAATTATTTTGAAATATCTAACAGTAGGCTTATGACCAAACCATAGCTCAAAAGGAGTCTTACCGGTATTACCTTTGATTTGTACCTAGTTAAGGATATAAATAGTAGTACTCATAGCTTCTCTCCAATGGATATGAGGGACATTTCCTTCAAACATCATAGTTCTAGTAAAATATTGAACTGTCCTATTCTTCCTTTCCAAAACTCCATTCTGTTGAGGGGTCCACGGTGCAAATAATTGTCTCTTTATCCCTTGTTCTTCACAAATAGAATTAAACTCACGCAAAGTAAATTCACCACCTCTATATGATCTAAGACACTTAATCTTCAAACATGTCTCTATCTCAATAGCCTTGAAGATTTTGAAATTTTCTAGAGCTTCAAATTTCTCCCTTAAGAAAATAACCCACATCATCCAAGAGTAATCGTCGATAAGAAACATGAAGTACCTGTAACCTTGTAGACTTCTGATTCTAGTAGGACCACACAAGTCAGTATGCACAAGCTCCAAAAATTCATTTGAACAATGTTGTTTGCTCTGAAATGAAATTATAGTTTGTTTTCCTAACTAACATTCCTTGCAAATGGTATTATTAGGCTTCACCAACTTGGGAAGATCTCTCACTGCCTGTGATGAACTTATCTAGATAATATTTTCAAAGATTACATTACATATTCTTCTATGCAACAACCAAATTTCATCAACTTGAGCAATCAAACAAATTTTACTAGTAGTAGTCAGATGAAAGATGTTACCTTCTGTTTTAGTACCTGAAGCAATCACATTTCCAGAACTTTCCAGTATGCTAAATTTTCCATCTTTGAATTGAAGATTGTATCCCTTATCAACCATCTGTCCAACACTTAGAAGATTATTCTTCAAACCTTCAACATAAAGAACATCATCAATATTATGCTTACCATCAAAAGAAATATATCCTCTACCACAGATTATACCACCATTGTTATCACCAAATCTTACAACACCACCATCATAATTCTCCAGGCTTACAAATTTTATTTTATCACCTGTCATGTGATGTGAACAACCACTGCCAATAACCCATTCATATTTTTATTCAACCCGAGTAGCTAGAGCTTTCTCCACATTTGTACAACTAGCAAATTCAGTAGACACAAGATTTTTTTCCTTGATATAAATAAATACAAACTTATCTTCAATTACATTCCCTTTGTCAGATTCATCATCTGTCACACCTTCATCAACAACATAGTAACACTTCTTTTTAAATTTAGGCTTGTAAGGTCTTGGCTTAGGAACTCTTTTTGGACAGCTTGATGCAAAATGATCTATCTTGTTGCAAGAAAAATATTTAATAGGAAACTTTCCTTTATACTTACCTTCTCCTTTGGCTTCCCTTTTGACAATAAGTGCTTCAAGATCATTTAGTTCTCTTTCTTCTTCTTCAATCTATCTCATTTCTTCCTCATATCTGAATACCTTTCTAGAAGAAATTTCACTTGGATCATAGCTCTGCATGTCTCTCCCAAAAGTAGTAGCTTTAAATGAAAATTCTTTCTTCTGAGGGGCATCACCAAATTTACTCAACTCAAAATAAATAAGTTTACCAATCAACATATCTCTAGTTATATTTGTCACAGTTATGAGCTCATCAATGGATGCAACTTATTATTATGTATGCATCAAGAAATGATCTAAGCACTTTAGCAACAATGTCTGATTCATCCACCTGTCCACCAACCCATCTGATACCACACATAAGTTCATTCACTCTTTGCATGAAAGTAGTAATATTATCATCATTTCCCATTTCAACAGTTCATATTTTCCTTTCAGAATCTGTAGCTTAGCCATCTTCACATTAGCATCACCTTCATATAAAGTTTCCAATTTTTTCTAGATCTCATAAGCAGTTCTCATATCCATAACATTCTTCATCTCAGAATCAGTCAAAGCACTCAACGATGCTTCCTTAGCCCTGATGTTATATTCACCATCCCTAATCTCAATAGTAGTAGTAGGACCACTTGGAGGAATAAAATACCTATTGCTTGTAATGTTCTAGTAGGATTCACCAATTCATCTCAGATGTTCGAGTCTTCCACAAAGAATAATTTGTTCCATCAAATCTTAGACTATCCTTCTTATATGTCTCCATATCAGATCACCTCAAGTTGTTAAAATTCTTCCAAGGAACTTGCTTTGATACCAATTGTTGGAAACACAATGGTAGACAACTGAGAGGGGGGAGGAGGGGGTGAATCGGTTGTCACAAAATTTCAAACTTATTTAACTTGTTAACCTTTATTCTCAGATCTGATTAATAATAGTGAAAGCATGAATCAACAACACATTAGAAATACACATAACACCAAATTTTTTTTGTGAAAACCTTGTTAGGCGAAAAAAATGGTGGAGGTTAATCCACAAGTTATACCCTGTTAAAATTATAAGAAGAATATATGAGGAATGTACATGCTTTTAGGCACAATACCTAGAGCACATTGCTCAAAGGAAGACTCATTATCTTACAAAAAACATTTAGATTAAATCCATCTAAAGAATTTGGACTGAGAAAGTAGCATCTACCAATGCCTGAGTACAATTCTGGTTAAGCACAAGAACACATCTTTACTTTATTTCACTCTTCTTCACACTCTCCTCTACCTTCGAATGATCTAAATTTTTTTTGCATATAGCACTTGCAAACTTCTCTCTTCACATACTTCACATTTCACATACCTCAAATGAAGAAATAATCACTTATATATATTCACAACAAGAAATTACATTGCTTTATGTCGGCTTCAACGTAATAATAATAGAATGAATACAAACTATCAGCCCAAAAAAATAGAGATTATCAATGTGCATCAACCAAGGTCAGCCACAACATAGTAGAGACCCAAAATAATGTTCTCAAACATAAAAAACCTTCAAATATTCTTCCTTGAAGATCTGCAACACGCTTCAAACACCTTGTCGGCCATGAACATGAAAAACATGAATTTGCAAGAGAAAAACTTGGATCATGAGCACAATGATCAATGCAGATGTGAAACACTGATAGAACATGATCTCTGAAACTTTTAGAGTAGAAACTAGATAGGCTTGAGAAAAAACCCTTTAATTCGTAACATCTCACTATCAACATACTGAACTTTCTACCATACTGATCTTCACTGCTTCACAGACAACCTGTAACATATTTTATTATAATTTTCTCCATATCCTCGACATATACAATCTTAAAGATATTAATTCTAATAGTTTTGACATCAATGACAACCACATATCAACAACTCAACCACAAAATCCAACAATAACTTACTCAAACATTAAAGATTGAAGAAGAGGAAAGCTTGATCGATTTAAAAAACATAGAGGAAAAATCCAATCTTAACAATGGAAAAGTGTAAAAATAAAGGTCTACAAAAGAAAAACCCTAGAGGAGCTAGAGGAAGAAGAACCCTAAAAATGAATATTTTTTTCCTTTATAGATCAAGCATAACTAAGAAACACCAACCAAACCCTAACCCTAGCCAGGGTTAGCAATGAAGCTTGTGGCGTGAAAGAATGGAGCCATCCACCAAAATCTTGATTAGGGGATAAATCTGTCAATAAAGTCAACAAAAGATAATAAATGGGCATTGGTACCCATAAAATCCACTTGTAGAAGTGTAGGGGAGAAATTAATGTTGTCCTTGAAGCTCAGGAATCAGATCTGGGTGCTCAAAATTCAAATTGAGCCTAAACAATATTGCCCAAAAAGATGTCAAAACATAGGAAGGTCGAGGCATCGGGCCTGAAAAATAAATTTTACAAGAACTTGAATTAAATGGTTTGGAGCTTCGAAAAAATGAAATTTTCCGTGGTCAAGCATCAGGTCATCGGATGTCAAATTTATGGCCTACCGCTTATCACATGCTTGGAATAAGGAGGAACAAAGCGTGAAGAAGAAAGGAAGCATCGGGCGCTAGACCTTAGACCATTGGAGGTCGGAGGTCAGGAGGATGAGATACCTCTTACCAAAGAAAGGTAAGAGGTAAAGGGGAAGGCTGAAGGCTGAAACTCAAGACCTTGACACTTAGTCAGATTTTTGGCTTAAGGAATCGGTGAGAAGGAAAATGGAAGGAGAAGGTTGAAGAAGAGAAGTATCGAAGAATTGGGAGGTTGAACCTCATATCGTTGGAGGTCGGAGGTTGAGAGGAAGGACTACCTTGCAAAGTTAAAATGGTAAGAGGGAAGAGGTAAGGGTGAAGGACGATACCCGAAGGCGGATAAAAGAAATGTGATAATGGAAGAGGAGAGGGATGCAATAAGGGGTAAAGGGTAAGGCTAAAGGCTGACACTTGAAATAATTAGAGAAAAAGGGGAAGGAAGGGAGTGATGGAGAAGGCATGCAGGAAGCAAGTAAGAGAAAGCTCGAATATCTGAAATTATAGGACTAAGTAAAATTTAGGAAAATTCAAGGAGAAAACATGCAAGATGGCCCATAGGGGATCTCTCATATCAGATATTAGTGATGGGTCATCAAAGGGGGGTATAAAATTTCAACATTAATGACGAATTCTGTGAGATGATTACCTACTAATCATGGGATCCAAAGGCCTTATCGATCCATTGGGCATGGAGTCATGAAGGAAAAAATTCAATATCTAGGCCTCCTAAAAGAAAACAAAAACATGTGCAGTTGCGCTTGGAGGAAAGCATGAAAGCTACAACATACACTCCCTTAAGGAGAATGTAGGGTGTGCAAATTCACTTCATGGAAAGCAAGATATTTAAAATATATACACAAACTAATAGGAAGCAAAGAATGGAAGCTTGCCTCTATCAAAGATGAACCTTTTGAAGGAGTTGATCTCTCTCAAACCATAGTTGTAGACCTCACCCAGATGCAACCACTGAAAATTGATACCACCATGCATGGAACTGTATAAAATGCTTGCAAGGTGAAGGATCGCTTCACTATAAAATTTTCCATTGCAAGGGAACCATATGATGCAAGTATTAGATTCATCTAACACTGGTGTCTCAACTAAAAATACAATAGTAGGGGTGGAATTTTTTGAAGATATGTTAACATCCAAGAGAAACCCTTCTGTAGAGGGAGAACTCACCTCAAAAAAGGATAGGCCAATGCCACCATCGATGATCTCGTCAAAGCATGCACTAAAATAAAAAAATAAAGTTTCTAGCTCACATGGTGATGTAAAATATGCCAAACCTAATTTTTGATTTGCACAAAAAACACCTTCCTCATGCACCTCAAATGAGAAAATTTGGAGCTTGAGCATACAAAGAGCAACAAGAGAATCACTCTCAAAAAAAATGTGTGGTTGCTCAATAACTAGAAAATAATTTTTATTTATGCACACTTCATCAACACAAAACTCATATTTTTGAGACACTTCAAGTGAAGAACTAAATTCTTCAAGTTGTCTCTCGGTTTTAATTATTTCTTGGCAACGAGCTACAAAAAAATAAGACTCATGGAATGTAATGGTTGCCACGTCCTCTATTGTTTCCTCATTCTTATACTACTACCCACAAGGATTCTCTTTTGGGGGGAAATATTGGCATCAAATCTTGAGCAAAAATATTCTAAATCATCCCAAAAGAGGTCCTCCACCTCAGAATTGTAGACCTCAATAGATCATGGATCTTCATCCACTATAACATGGGCTAAACACGTCTGCTGTTGCTGCTCTAAAACCATGGAGCTATCTTCAACCATCAAGCCCAAACCAAGCTGTTCAAAGGATTCAAATGATGTAGTTATAGCTGATCTATCCTCCTCATCTTCAAAAAAATAAGGGAGGGCATCAAATGAGAGGACCGATTCCTCTATTGCATCTATTTTTTCTACATTTTTAATGCCTTGTTGCTACAACACTATTTCATCTTCAAAATATAGCCCAATTTTAATGTTTTTCCTAATTTTAAATTCTCCCCCTCCCTCAAACTTGGGAACATGTGACAAGTGTTGCATGCACAAGTCACTATCAACTTCTGATTCACCCTTTGACCTCATTTCCTATTAGATGTTCACACATGTGTAAGATCCTCTTGCTCATTCAAACCACCCTACACTTTCCATTTATCACCACTTTTCATATGGTCAAATCCTACTCACCTTGCACATTTCCTCATTTCTTTCCACTTGTCAACTTCAAGTTCTTCCCAAGATGTGCTCACACATGTGTGACCACACCTTGGCATCCACTTGTAATTTTCTCGCTCTTCCCAATGTGTGCTCACACATGTGTGAGAACACTTTTCCCTCTTCCCTATGACACATTTCACCTTCACAAGCATCCATCTTATGACACTTGTCACAAGGCTAAGCCTTGTCATTTCATTCAATCCTATTCCTCCATTTCACAAGAAAATCTTGACCCTCCATTTCACTTACAAAAAAACTATAAACTAAGGCAATTCCTTCACATTTGATCATCTACAATCATCATAACCATAGTATGCTAGAATGTGAACTTGAGAGCACTCCACAATCAATCATTTAGAGAAAATCATCAAGTAATTTGGGTGCGTATTTGAGCTCAATCAATGGAGAAGGGAATTAAGGTATAGTCTTTGTGTTTGAATTATTTTCATTGTATATCAATTGATTTTACCTTGTAATCACATTCCTACCTCTTTATTTGGCACACCTAATGGGACCCACATCAGTTTTTAACAATTTGGTGAAGTTTTTGTGAAATTTAAGATTGTGAATTTTAGAATCACACTTTGATTGTAGATCCCATTATCTGTTGTAGTTTGAGAGAAAGTGTCCATAGTGGAATCCATTTTATTTTTTCTGCTTTAAGACCTATTTTCAACCATGTAGGTTTCATACTATGCTTTTGAGATATTTACAAGTTTTTAGATTTTTTTGGATTTTTGAATTTTTGAAAGTTTTTAGATTTTTTTTTTGATTTTTGGTTTTAAGTGATTATGCAAATGGGGACAGATAAATGGTGTATGATTATGAACTATGGATGATTGAGGATAGTGAGGATAAGTGATGTGTGGTTATGGGTTTAGATTCTAACCTTGAAAGATAATGGTTAACCAAAGTAACCAAAGGGGATATCTAGATCTCCAAAAGATGGTGGTGAGGAAGAAAATAGATGATAGGTGACTTTAAACTAGACTTATGAGTTTAAAGCCAACCATTGATTAAAATAAAAAAAAGATAAGAGATCAAAACACCCCAAAGGATTACTAAGGTTGAATCAAAATCTAACTAGGGTAAAATCAGTGGAGGATGGTAGATGAATGATGATGGGTTGATGAATGAAAATAGACCTAAGTGAGCTCAAGAAAAGCCCAGAATCTCAAAAGACGAAGGTGGGAGAATAGTCAAAACCAAACTAGACTTGTGAGTTTAGGGAAAATATAGACAAGATGATGAAATTGGATAAGATTCAAGACACTTCAAAGGGGTAGCTAGGGTCTAGTGATGATGGTCGAATTAATGTGGGATTTATGAGTGGTTGGGTAAATGATTGAATGAAGTTTTACCTATGGATGAAATACTAACCAAAGTTTAACCTATGGATGAAATACTAACCAAATTTTAACCTATGGATGTAAGGATGACTAAATATTAACCTAAGGAGAAAATATATATCAAATATTATCCTAAGGAGGAAAGACCTTACCCAAGTTTAACTTAAGGATGAAAGAATTAACCAAAATTTAATCTATGGATGAAAGTAAATTAACCAAGGTTTATCCTAGGGGATGAAAGACTAACCTAAGGTTAGCCCAAGGATGAAAAATTAACCAAAGATTAACTTAAGGATGAGAATTGAAAACTTAACCTAAGGATGCGAGAAAAACTAAGGATTAACCAAAGGAAGACAAATCAACTAAAGATTAATCCAAGGAGGGAAATCAAAATATAACCTAAGGATGCAAAGATGACCAATGATTAACCAAAGGAAGAAAAATCAAGAAAAGATTAACCCAAGGAGGGGAATCAAAATCAAACCTAAGGATGCAAGGATAACCAAGGATTAACCAAAGGGAGACCAATTGGCCAAAGCTTAACCCAAGGAGGGGAATCAAAATCTGACCTAAGGATGCAAGGACATGTTGCAAGGTGTGGAGCCTTGGTCTCCTTGTGCTGTGCAACATAGTGCTTGAGTTCATGACATGGCTTAATTACCTCCCACATATTCATTAACTTTTGTAGTTGTATTAGGCATTAATAGGTTGATATTTTGGTGTAACAACAACCGTATTTGTAACAATTGGTATCAAAGTTTGGGTCATGGGTTCAAACCCCTTGCTTGCACTGGGGGGATTATTGCAAGGTCTGTAGCCTTGGTATCCTTATGCTTGTAGTGAAATTCTTGGGTTTGTGACATGGCTTAACCTCCTCCCATGAATTTATTAAATCTAGTGGTTGTATCAGGCATTAATATGTCGATATTTTGGTGCAACAAAAACTATCTTTGCAATAGGACAATCAAGGATTAAAAAAAGGGAGATAAATCAACCAAAGATTAACCAAAGGAGGGGAATCAAAATCTAACCAAGGGTGCAAGGACAACCATGGATTAACCGAAGGGAGAAAAATCAACCAAAGATTGACTCAAGGAGGGGAATAAAAATCTAACCTAAGGATGTAAGGAAAACCAAGGATTAACCAAAGGGAGATAAATCAACCAAAGATTAAACCAAGGAGGGGAATAAAAATATAACTTAAGGATGAACCTTTTAATCTAAAGAAAATTGTAATCTTAATACTTAACTAAGATGATGGGGTCTGAAACAGGCAGGTCTTTGTGTACAGTTAATTTTTCTGATCAAGTATGATATCAACATAATGGAATCACTAATGGAAAACCTAATTTTGGAAAGATGGAAAAGTACATTAGAGCAACTTTTAGGTGCAGTAGGGAAATTGATAGATGCATGGTATAAGATGTGGTGGACAATATAATAGATGCATGATAGGATTACAATTGTGATGTAGAATTACAGATGCATCACATGACAACTGTAGATATGTCAAACTAGGTTTTGCTAAGTTATTATAGATAGATGCAGTACTCAAACCTACAGATGCATGAATTTTTTTTATAGATGTGGTACTCATCCTAGGTTTGCACAATTTCAAATTTTTAGGAATTTTTTAGACTAATTTTTCAAGTTTTTAACCAAAAAAACACTCAAAAATAGTTGGAAGATAGTATGGCTATTGACTCTAGAATGGAAAAGGTATGTATTAAGGCCCAAATGCCCAATGGATTCATGGGTTTAGCATAATTGGAGATACTCTTAAGACAAGCACAACCTAGTTATTTAGTAGGATGTGTTCACCTAGTGTGGGCCCACTGCACCAAAGGCGCTAATACACCAATATCAACATGAAATGCTTCTATTTGAAGATTAGATAGATAGAGGTCCAATGAAATAGGCCTATGGAAATAGTCCCACCTTTCCTCTCTTCTCAAGAGGCTAATAATACCAACCCAAATATTCCTATCTTCACTCAGTGGCATGCATGGTGAGTAACTTCACACATGATACTATATGCTACACCACACCAAGCTTATGACTGAAGGATTTTAGGATACTAAAAATAAGAGGTGTCTAGTGGGGGACTACCGTGAAAGAGAGCCCATTTGTAATAGCCTAAGAATTGGGAGGCCCACTACAACTCTTATCACTAGCTAGTCTCAAAATATTAAGGGTCTTGTGACTTGGCTTCAAATGACGTTTTCCACTCCTTGAGGTATAAATTTCGTTCTCCCTCCTTTGATACAACCAGCTGAGAAAAGTGCTTGAGATCAAACCCTAGGGTGATGAAATCCCCAGGTAGGCATCCTAATAAAAATAAAAGGGAGACTAATATGTGTTTCTTGTCACCCAAGATAGCACAAGTGTACAAGGGGAGAGGATACACACACACTAGATTGGGTTGGCACACAATGTGCAAGTGCACAAGGCATACAGGACAAAGTTGTGATCTAATATAAAAAATGAAGACACAATGTTTCAAGTGATTCTTTGACAATCAAACTTGCAACAAACTAATTAATAGTTTGAAAGAAAGATTTGGCAACATCTGACACCAACTATGTTAGTAGTTTGAAAAAAAGCATTGACAATCAAGCTACAAGAAAAAGGGATTAGTAGTTTCCAAAAAAAGTCTCAACGTTCACTAGATAGCTAAAAAAAAGAGATTAGTAACCATAAAGCTCTAATCTAACAAATTAAAACACATGCATAAATAAAAAATAAAAAATATTATACCTTTTCCTTCACAAACAGATGCAATGCTCTATTTTCACAAATGCGTTTCTCTATTCAGATGGATACGGTGCTAAATCAAACAATTATGATTCTCACTTTGACAGATGTGTCACTCAGGTTCATAGATGTGTCATGACACAATTGGAATACAAATATGGCATAAAAACTTTGGAAAATAGAAAACAAGAACAAAAAGCACACATATCTGATTTCTAAAGCAATTAACCAAATACGGGGTTAGATCCACTATGCTAGATTACTTAGAAACTGAAAAAAAATGACACTAGGAAAGAATTCAAATTCAAATGATGTAAACAAATGTGGTTCTGAAACTTGCAGATGCATTGCTTTGTTCATACAGATGCGGTGCTTTGTCTACATAATTACATTGCTAGATTCTATAAGAAAAAAATGATCAAATTTGCAAAATAAAATGTAAGGTCTTATTCTTCACATCAAGTTCACCAATTGTAGATGTAGAAAATCAAGTCAAGAATCTTAAAAAATGCACAACAACCACCAACTATTAGAAATAAGCTTAAATCTCCAATCAAACAATAGAGAACAAATTGACATAAAATATTAAATGCAAACAAACAAAACTCAGATTATACATTTATGCCATCATTGGTTGACTTCTATTTAACTTCTCCTCCTTTATTTGTGAGATTTGAAGAGTTTCTCTCAAATTATGGAGTGCACAATTGATTGACTCAAGATGATAATAACGATAAAGATTCAAAGATAGTGGCTAGAGAAAAAGAGAGATCGAAACTCAAATTTATAGATGAAGAGATGGCGAGATGAATGGTCGAGATTGAAAATAAAACCAATGGTTAAGATCAAATGAGACAAATTCAATGAGAAATTTTCTCATTTTCGAATTTGAAATCAGGTTAAATTGATTGGAGAAATGAGTGGAAGTGTAAGCAAAATTAATGGGTGGAAGAAGCTTAGAGAAATTAACTGAAGATTGTAAGAGTTTAGATTTTGAAATTAATGGGAGATGGAAAGTTAGATTTTGAAATTAGTGGAAATTTGTAAGAGTTAAATATCGAAAATAAAATAAATGAAAAATTCATTTATTTTCAAAATCATAAATTATTAATTAAATGAAACAATTTAATTAATTACAGAAGAACATTAGTTTAGTAAGATTAAATAAATTAAATTATTTATTTAATTGAAGATGATGTTAGTTAGTTCTTTTCTTGTCTTTCTCAAACTCCATGGAAATCTAACATTGAGATGGATGGAGAAGGGTTGGCGCACACCGGTCTGCTGCGGGAGGATGTTGCCTGCATGAGGGCCGCGCCCTCTCTGCATGCCTGATTGGTCCTTGGGGGTGGCGGTGTTTTCCTGTTGGGGGTGTGGTATTGTCTACGGGGGGTTTGTTTTAGCTGCTGGGTGTTTCCTCTTCAGGTGCGGGGGTTGTGTCTTGGGTGGGGACAAATTTTTGTGTTAGTGTTTGCTGCAGATTTTTTCTTATCTAGACGCTGGTGTTGGGTGGGGTTGGGCTTTCTTTGTGCTAGTCCTAAGATTTGGTTAAGCTCGGTGGCTGTTGGTCTCAATCCACTTTGTCTATATTTTTGCAAATCGGCTTTGCATGGCCTAAGGGGAGGCTTTGGGGGTTAAACCCTCAATGGATTTTTGTGCGGCAATTGGTATTTCATCGCCAAATCATTCTCCGAAGGTTTTTAATAATAGCTTGTTCTAAGATGGCCCAAGTAATGAGGGATTTGTTCATACTCGTGGTTCTCGTATTCCTAAAACAAATGGGTGCCTTGAACGCTCCAAGGAAAGGCCGATGTTGATTATTCAACTGGAATCAATCGCGGAGGACATCGAGTATTTTTCAAAGCATGCTTTGCTCCACAAATTTTTGGGAATGAGGGTTTCACTCCAATTCCTAGAAGCATGGGCTCATTGTTCTTCGTCCCTGGAGGGTGAGATGGACATAATGTTATTAGCTAATAACTACTTTATGGTGACATTTAATTGCATGGCGGATCGCATTAGAGTTTTTGAACGTGGGCCTTATTTCCACAACTAGGTTGGTCTATTCATTAAGCCATGGCATGCAGGTTTTGACCCCTCGGAGGAGCTTCTGAATCGGGTGCCGGTTTGGGTTCGGCTCCCTAGATTTCCAGTGGAATTTTGGCGCAATGAAATTTTGCATCGTGTAGGTTCATTGTTGGGTAAACCGGTTGGTCCTTCTCAACAAACTCAGGAAAAAAAGGTAATGAATTTTGCTCATATTTGTGTTGAAATGGATTTAAATAACCCTATCCCAAACTCTTTAGAAATACGTGCGGGTTCATGCTCTTGGGTGCAGTAGCTAGACTACGAGACTCTGCCTTTTCGTTGTCGTCTTTGTCAGGAATATGGGAATCTGTAGAAAAGATGCCCAAAGTTTAAATCTCCCAGAAATTCGAAAGCTCAACCTCCTCGCAACCCTTCAAAGGTTGACAAGGGTAAGGAGCTTGTGTCGGGTGAGGCTATGGATGCTGAGGGTTTTCTTTCGGCCAAGTCTCGTAATAGGAACCGTGGCCAAAAGAGGACAATTAGGGATCGTCAAGATGGAGATTCTTGTAACAGATTTGAGGTGCTTGATGATCTTGGTCATCAGGAGGTAGACCTGGGCTTGATGCTTTTGAATCAGGGTGGTCCAGAAGGGGTTCAGGAAGGCATTTTCCCAGAGTATATCCAATCTTCCCAGGAAATTAGGGTTGCTCTGTCGGAACCAGACTTGAGTGGGGTGGTGCTTGGGAGGGTTGAGCCTTCAGTGGGGTTGTCATTGGGGGATAAGGGGCCCTCTAGCCTAGTGGAGAAAGTGGGGGCGGGTTTGGTGAAAGGGAATAAGGCTTCTCCCTCTTTGGGAATTCTTCAGAAGGATCTAAAGAAAGGGGTGGTGGAGAAGACTTCTAAAGCAGGGAGAAAGAAGGATTTGGAGAAATTAAAATTGATGGGGGAGTCTCTGGTGGAGGCTGGGTCTGTAAAGACCCTAGGTTCACATTTCTCTAAACCTCCAAAATGATTATCCTCTCTTGGAATGTAAGGGGCCTGAACAGTGGCCCTAGATGAAAAGCTGTTCGTGATTTGGTGCGTGTTGATGGTGTTTTTTGCACAACAACAACTCAGACAGAATATGATATCCTATCTCTCTTGAAAGGTAAATCTCTATGGAAAAAGAGATAACCCCAAGGTCTCTAATGTCAGGTCTTGACAATGCAGTGAAACAACTCAGAGATAATGTGAAAATGCTGGTAATCACAAGGGGCCTTACAAACAAATATTGGATCTTCAAACTTATCAGATTTTGCAATATATTTATACTCAGATTCTTAAATGTAACCTAGATAATAAAAGAAATAGCAAAATATAAGAGTTTAAAAGAGATCCTAAGACTAAAATTACTCCTAAAATCAATCACAACAATGATGAATGCTACAAACAGATAAATCTCCAATAAAACCAATTTCTGCTTAATCAAGGACAAGCCTGCAACTCTGCAAAAATGGTGCAATCTTCTGAGGAAACTGAAGATTTTCAGACTATGAACATTCATCCACATACCCAATAAATGGCGTAATGTAAACAAGCATCCACAATTGAACTTAGCACAAAATAAAGCCCAGACTAACTTTACACAATAACTTACAATCAACAAATTGCCAAAAGTGTGGACCGGAGATTGATCAACATCATTAACATTTCACCATTATCATGAAGGAACTAAAAACTAATATCTAACACTGAGAATCAAGAACAAGAAACCATAAAACTTTTGAAACATAACACAATGTTTGCCAAATCAACAACCCGTTTGCATTATCTTCTCTAGCATTATATAACAATTTCCAGTCTTTCTCCTCTCTTACAACTACTAACTTGCTGAATCTAACCTCTAACTTAGCCAATTTTGGCTTTGCAGCCCCTAACCAGCTGTTCTCTAACCTTTTCTACTCTACTCTCTACTCTCTACTCTACTAACTTTTTCAAATGAGAAGGCACTGGCCTTTTATAAATATTACATTTTTAAATCAAAGGCCAAGATTAAATTCAATCCAATGGCTGCAATTAATCCCCAAGAAACCCTAAGAATTCACATTAGGGTTCTTAAAAATGTGGTACATCATCATCCAATAGCATAAAAGCAGTTACATCCAGGAGCAATAAGAAATCAACAATTTGCCACCTCAATTTTAATAAAAATTATGATTGGAGAGTGAAAACAGCATCACACGTCACTCCATGTTTGAAACATATATTCCAACTGTAGACAGGTTGTGGCACAGATTCTTATGCAATTGGGTTCATTTGAACAACTAGGCATCAATTCATATGCAGGTGCATTTAAAATATTTTCCAGATTTTCCTCCTGGCACGAATCCATATGCAAGTCCTCCCTTTAATCCTGAAAAATAGATATAATCATTAATAGCCCACATGTGAAAATCCCACCAAAAAATATTAAAATTAAGCATAAATAAACCCTTGGAAATTTCAACACCGTCATAAAATTTTAAAAATTTAACCCTTTCGGAGTTCAAGAAAATCGTGACACGAAGTTCGAAAAAATTTGCCAGGAAGGGAAAATCCTGAAAAATGGCCAGAAATCCGCCAAAATCCAGACGGGTCTGAAAATCCCAAATTTTGAAAAAAAACCTAGAAAAATCCGGACCGGACGAAAAATCCCGAAAATGGCAAAACGAAAAATCTGGACCAGGTGGAAATCCCCGAAAATGACAAATTTCGCCAAAATCCGGGTCGGGCGAATTTTCCCAAAAATGGAAAATTTCGCCAAAATCTAGGTCGGGCGGATTTTCCCGAAAATGACCCAAAAATCGGAGAAAAACTTCAAAACCCCATAACTTTTTTTTCTGGATGAATTTTCAAAAAGTTCAAAAAGCAACTTGGCCTAATTTTTCATCCTCTATCCATTGGTGTAAAAATATTTAAACATCACTTTGAAAATTCATTTGAAAAATACTCATTTCTAAAATCCAAGGCCCCAAAATGCTTCAAAATACCACCCCAATCAAACCAAATCCAGACTTAATCCCAAAATAACCTCCAAGAAGAGAAAAACCAGAAATTGACAAAGCCAAGGTACAAAACCGTAGAAGAAAAAGAGGGTCCCCGCCTCTAGTGGGGCGTGTGTGCAAAAAATGCACAACAGTGCGTTCTCACTCTCCTGATGTCCTTTTTCTTCAAGAAACTAAGTTATTGGTTGAAGGTATGATGGACGTGATGCCTAAGCTATGGTTGCAGGGAAATTGTCAATGTATTGGGGCTCATGGTAATGCGGGTGGGGTGGCTTGCCTGTGGAACCCATTGAAGATTCATCCTCTTAGGTGGGTGTCCTCCAAGTCCTCCATCTCTGTGGTTGTTACAAGTCTGGAGTTGGGGGAAACTATTCTTCTCTCTAACATCTACACGCCCACTGATTTCCCTGGTAAGAAGGTATTGTGGTCCCATATTAGTTATGTTCAGAACCTAGCTCCTTTGTTCCCCTGGATAGTGGTAGGGGATTTCAATGCTATTATTGATATAGATGAAAAGATGGGTGGTGTTGCAAGATTGGAACCCTCAACTTTCCTTTTTCGTGATAACATCTCTGCTTTGAACTTGGTTGACATTAAACCTGACAATGGGAAGTTTACTTGGAACAATAGGAGAGTAGGGGAGAGTTGTATTGCTGAGAGGCTTGATTATTTTTTGGTGTCCTATTTCTGGGTTGGCAGAGGGTTATCTTCTAGCTCTTAGATTTTGGACTGGCGGGGATCGGATCACTGGCCTATCAAGTTTTCTGCCTCCTCTGCTCGGGTGTCTCGGTCCCCTTCTTTTAAGTTCCAGCTCATGTGGTTAAGAGATCCTTCTTTGTAGGTGCTTATGGCTGATTGGTGGAGAAGGGGAAGACCTCATTTTGGTACTACCATGTACTCCTTTTCTAAGCGGCTGCAATTTGTAAAATATCAACTTAAAAGATGGAATATGCAGCATTTTGGCAACATTTTTCATGCTAAGGTTGATGCTCAAGCGGTATTGGATGTCATCACTCGGGAAATAAGGGAGTGTGGTATTTTTGAGGAGTTACTTAGGGAGGAAGCCTAGGCCCGAAGAGCTTTGGAGGAGTGTGAGCTACGCGAGGAAATTTTTTGGAAGCAAAAGGCTAGTGTTGAGTGGTTACAGGAGGGGGACAGAAACACTGCCTTTTTCTTCAACTCAGTTAAGGCTAGGAGACATGGTAACTCTATGCATGTTCTGGTAAATGACAGGGGTGAGCATCTATCTTCCCTGCAGGATATTTCAAGAGAAGCTTCAGAGCTCTATGCTTCTCTATTTCGTGAGGATTCTCAGGATGTTACAGAGGAAGAAAACCAAGTGTTGGCTTGTATTCCCCCTTTGGTCACTAGAGAGATGAACGAGCATCTCCTGCGAGATATCTTACTGGAGGAATTAGAGGGTATTGTTTTTCAGATGAAGAAAGGAAAAGCCCCTAGCCCTGATGGGTTTCCTATTGAATTTTATTAAGAATTTTGGGACATTACTAAGTTGGACTTGCTAGAGGTGGTGCGGGAGTCTCAGAAAAACAAGCAGATGCTTCAGGCTTTAAACTCTACCTTCCTAGCCCTCATTCCCAAATGTGAGGGGGCGGATCATTTGAGTCAATTTCGTCCCATTTCTCTCTGTAATGTTGTGTATAAAATTATTTCCAAGCTGATTGCTGAAAGGTTGAAGAGGTGGCTCAGTGGGCTCATCTCTGAGGAACAAAGTGGTTTTGTGGAGGACCACCAAATTTTGGATGGGGTGGTCATTGCTACAGAGACCATTCACTCAATGGATTCCTCAAAAGAAAAGGCTATGTTCATCAAGCTTGACATGGCGAAGGCTTATGATCGGGTGAGGTGGTCCTTTTTGCGGAAAATTCTTTTTGCTTTTGGATTTGTGGAGCAATGGCTCCAATGGGTGATGAGTTGTGTTACGATCACCTCTTTCTCAGTGTTGATTAATGGGGAGCCTACTGCTCTTTTTAGTGCTTCTAGGGGTCTTCATCAAGGGGAACCTATCTCTCCTTACTTATTTATTCTGTTGGTAGAAGGTTTGGGTAGACTTGTGAAACGTTATGTGGGAGTGGGTTTGATTCAGGGTTGGAATTGGGGAAATGACTTGCCTCCTCTGTCTCACCTGCAATTTGTGGATGATACGTCTTTGATGGGTTTGGCCAAGATCAGGGAAGCTTCGAATCTGTGAAGGCCTTGGATATCTATCATGCTGCTCCTGGTCAAAGGATTAATGAAGACAAATCCTCCATTTTCTTCTTTAATACTCCACAGCCTATTCAACAAAGGATTTCTCGTATTTTGAGTTTCTAGATTGGTTCTCTCCCGCTAACCTATTTGGGTATTCCTATTTCTATCGGCAGACTCCCTAGAGATTCTTGGCAGAATATATTGGACAAGTTTCATGCAAAAGTTAGTCATTGGACTCATTGTTGGTTGTCTTTCGCTGGGCGGGTTCTATTGCTTAAGTGTGTGGTGCAAGCTCTTCCTCTTTATAGGTGCATGATACAAGTTGCTCCTACTGGGTTTGTGAAGGATATGGACTCCCTGGCTAGACAATTCTTATGGGAAGGTAGCTTGTCCTCATCTAAATGGAGCCTGATTAAGTGGGATGTTGTTTGTAGCCCAAAGCAGGTGGGGGGTCTTGGTTTGCGGAAGGCGGCTTGGTCCGAATTGGCATTGGCTGCAAAGCTTTATTGGAGGTGGTGTGTGGAACAAGACCATAGCTGGGCTAGGATCTTAACCCACAAGTATCTTTCGGGAATTTGCAAGGAGGAGCTTCCCAGATTTCCTTTGGATGGGAAAGGCTTGGTGATTTGGGGAATGCTTAAGAAAGGTGCCACGCTAATCAAGGAGGGCCTATTCTAGATTTGTAATAAGGGGGCTGAGGCTAGGTTTTGGTCTGATTCTTGGGATGGTCACACGCCTATTCTTCATTAGTACCCTAATTTGGTGACTTTGTCTTATCGCTCCTTGGAGGTCGGTTGGTCTAGAGTGAGTGATTTTAAGAATTTTGATCCTGGTGGACAGGTGGAGGTGGTTAGGTGGAAGGACCCTAGTGATTGGCCTATTCTCAAGATGGAGGAGGATAGTATTGTGCTTCAAAAGATCTTGGCTGGTAGGCATTGCAATTCCCTAAGGCATAAGGATATTCTAGCTTGGAGCCCAAACCCCAAGGGCATTTTTACTGTGGCTAGCGGTTATCAGGCATTGTTGTCTAGCAAATATGGGGGGATGGAGGTCCCTTGGTGGAAAAATGTGTGGAATAAGTTCTCATGGCCCAAGTGTAATTGTTTTTTTTGGACTCTTGCTTGGAATAGATGTTTGACTTGGGAGAATCTTCATAAGCAGGGATTCCAGGGCCCCTCTATGTGTATGTTGTGTGGGTGTTGTGAGGAGGATTCTCCCCATTTATTTTTCTGGTGTTCTTATTCTATGCGGCTTTGGCATTGATGGTGGGGTGTTTCAAAACATCCTTGTGTTCATGCATCTTCTCTTGAGGAGTTTTGGAGTAAACTGGGTAGGCCCCCTTCCCAAGCCTCTTTTCTCCAAATTTTGTGGAGCATTGGTCCTACTTTCATCCTTTGGAAAATTTGGTTGGAAAGGAATCGTAGGATTTTCCATGGTGAACAGATGTTGCCTCAATAGGTTTGGCATAGACTTATTGGTATGATCCAAGAGACAGTGGAAGCTAAATGTGAAGTGGCCCTTCCATTGGAAAGAAGTGATGATGAGATTGTGACTAGATTGGGGGTGCAGGGGTTGACTCCTGTCTCTGTCTGTGTTAGAAGAGGTAGGAGTGCGAAGAAGAAGGTTCAAAGGGTTGGAAGATGGATACCTCCTCCGATAGAATTTCTGAAAATCAATACTGATGGTTCCTCTAGAGGCAACCCTGGGCCTGCTGGTATTGGGGGAATTGGTAGAGACTGCTCGGGTTCAATCATTTTTATTTTCTCCATCCATAAGGGGTGGAATTCTAACAACCTCATGGAAGGACTGGCTATTCTCTGGCCTATTGAGTGTGCTTGTACCTCAGGATGGCGTAAAGTTATCTGTGAATCGGATTCCCAGATTATTGTTAATTTGTTGCTTGAGAAAAGGGTGGTTGGTGTTGATTGGCAGATTGCGATGGTGGTTAGACAAATTTTGCAGAGGTGCTCTGCTCTAGAAGTGGTTTCTTTTGTCCACATTTCGCGGGAGTGGAATAAGGCAGCTGACTATTTGGCCAAGTGGGATTTTGAACACGAGGAGGATTGGAGGATTGAGGAGTGAAGTCAATTATCTCTTGAGTATGCTCTTCAACTGGAGAGGGTCATTGCTGATGATATGGAAGGATAAGTTGTTGATGGTTGGTTAGGTGGTGGTTGTGTTGGTGCTTGAGGTTCTGGATTTTCTCTTGAGGGAGCTCACGGGCTTCCCCTTTCTTTTGTACTGTTAATCTTTTGATATCAATAAAGTTTTTACCCCTTTTTAAAAAAAAAGAAAAAAAAAAGACGATGTTAGTTAGGGATTAAATAATTAAATAATAATTATTTAATCATAGGAATGATGAAAAAGAAGACATTATTTCAATTAAACAATAAAAGTTATTTAATTGTGAGTATATGAAGAAGAAGACAAAGATTAAGATTTAGATGAAATTAGGGTTAGACAACAAAATTAGTTAGAAAAAGCTTCGAGAAAATTTTAAGTGTCTACACCTTAAATTACAATCTCTCCCACCCAACAAGTTTTTCAAATAAAAGCATCAAAAGTTAAAAAAAAATCTATTAACTGCGCATTTTCATTTTTTTTAAAACAAGCTCTTTAAATCTTTAAAAAACACATTTTTTTTATTTATAATTTTTATTTTATTTTTTTAAAGTGTTTTAATTTAAAAGAATTCTATGAAGAGATTTTTATATATTTTAATAAGATTTTATTATAGTTTTTAAAAATAAAATATTAATAATTTTTTTAAAATTATCTTATTTAAAAAAATATATTATTTTTTATATAAGATATTTTCCAAAAAAAAATCTTTTAATTTAAAAAATATATTTAAGGAGATATTTAAATAAGTGTAATTTTTTTTTTAATGCTTTAATATTTTTTTTAGGAGACTATTATCTTTTGTGTATTTTTTTTTAAATCCGAGTCAATTTAGAAAATCAAAGGGTTAATTTTTTATCCAAGCTTAAGTTATATGTTTCAAAGTTTCGAGGCTAACTATTTTAATTTGTAAATAATACATTATTAATTACTTTTTATAGTTGTGCAAAGTAAATATTTTTCTTTTTTGCAATCATGTCAACTTTAATTATGAAAATTAAATTAAATAACTCTAATTATCATTCTTGAAAAAGACACATTTCATTTATATTTAGATTTAAACATCTCTTGGATGTTGCGATGAATCCAAAGTTAGAGTCAAATCCATTTGCAACTAAGAAGGTTTAAGAAAAAGTGAAAAAATCAGAATGAGGAAGCTCTTGGACTTATAGGAATTTCAATGTCTCCCAAACTACATGTTCATATTGGGAACTGTGTGAAAGCCTATGAAGCATGAGAGATACTCAAAACTATCTACGATAGTTCAAATGAATCAAGGAAGATACAACTTCAATATCAACTTGAAGATTTGAGGTATATTGATTTCAAAATTATGGATGAATTTTTGTTAAATTTGATGCATTAAATAGTCAATTGCAAGGTTTAGGAGTAAATATTGAAGATCTTAGACTAATTCATATTGTTTTTAAAAATGTCTTCCTAGACAATTTCAACAATTTATTACTAATATTCATGCTCAATTAGTTATTCTTTCATTAGCTAGTCAACTTATGATATTTTTAGAAATTTATTAAGGCAAGAAGAAACAAAGTTGATTCAATTTGGTAATATTAAAAGCAGTGAGTGTGTTTTTATGTTTAAAAATCATAAGAAAACTATAAGCCTCATAATAATTTTTTTTATAATTATAAATCTCATCATAATAATGCTAATGATACTAAAAAATAATTCTTCTAAGAGGCATCATTGTCCTTAGTGTGATAAATATGGTCATTTGTCTAACACTTGTTTAAAGAAACAAAATGATAAGAAGCCCATGAGGAAAAATAATCAACAAAATAAACTTAATCATAATAAGTTTAACAATGCAAATAAATCTAGAAGAGCTGTTACTTGTAGTTATAATGCTTCAAAACCTCTTGAATGGGTTATTAATTTAAGTGCTTCTTGACATGTTACTTCTCAAAAAGAGGTATTTAAATCTATGCAACTTGAAATGTCTAATGTTCTACTTCGACTTGCTAATAATCATAGGTAGAAGAAATTGGAAATGTGAAAGTACCTAATGGTAAATTACATGATATTTTGTATGTTCCTAAATTAAAGATAATTTTCTTTCAGTAGCTAAGATTTGTCAAGATTACAAAATATAATTTTATAAAGATATGTGCTATGCCATTGATCCAACAAAATCATAAAGTCATTGCTAATGCTAAATTAGACAATGATAATTTATTCAAATTTTATGTGTTTGATAATTCTAAATATTCTTTACTATCTACCATTTATTTCAATGTTTGGCATGGCATACTTGGTCATATCTATGCTAAAAATATTGCCTTGATGCAAAAAATTAATATGGTGTAAGGATTGCCTAGCATTGCTGCATCTAAAATTTCATGCATATGATGCATGAGTGGTAAGATGCATAGGGAACCCTTTCCACTTGGTCAAGCATGGAGGGCACATCATAATTTGCACCTAGTCCATAGTGACCTTTTGGGACCCATGGAAAATAACTCCATCCAAGGATCAAGGTATGCACTTACTTTGGTTGATGATTATTCTAGAAGAACTTGGATATATTTTCTTCAAAGTAAGGATCAAGTTTTTGATATCTTTTCTGAATTTTATAAATTTGGTGAAAGATAATTTAGTTTTAAAATAAAAATTCTTAGAACTGATAATGGTAAAGAATATGTGAATAATTATTTCAATGGTTATTTAAAGTATTTTGGTAGTAAACATGATCTAACCATTCTCTATACACCCCAATACAATAGTGTAGTAGAAAAGAAACATATAAATATTGTTGAAATGGTTAGATGTATGTTACATGCTAATAATGTCTTATAAATTTTAGGCTGAAACAATGTTTTGTGCTACTTATATTATTAATAGGACTCCTACAAAATCCTTAAAGTATATAAATCCTAAAGGGGCTTGGCTGGTATTAAGCCTAATATTAAGCATTTAAGAATCTTTAGCCCAATTTCTTATGTTCATAATCCTAAAGAAAAAGGTAGAAATTATATTTTAAATTTTCTTATCATATTTTTGTTGGTATGATGAAAATTATAAAGCTTATAGAGTTTATAATCCTATTAATAATTGTTTAGTTGAAAAAGGGATTCTAGGACTAGTGTGTAAATTAGCAAGATGAATTCTTTTCTAAATGAATATTAGAAGCCAAATTAGCAAAGGTAAGAGATTTGTTGAGAAAATGTGTCTCAACCTTTCAAATACATAAGGTATTGTTTAGCCGACGATGATGGGGGGGGCGTGTGTTTGTGGGGGGGATATCCCCATGAGGGGTCTGGGGGGATCATCTCGGTTGGGG
The DNA here is from genome assembly GCA_007115665.2 of Sequoiadendron giganteum. Taxonomy (NCBI): domain Eukaryota; kingdom Viridiplantae; phylum Streptophyta; class Pinopsida; order Cupressales; family Cupressaceae; genus Sequoiadendron; species Sequoiadendron giganteum. The sequence goes on along the minus strand of CM021109.1, from coordinate 37,201,527 downwards.
TCCAAGGGCAGCGCACCCTAGTGGAGGAAACACCCCTGAAAGGAAAATTTTACTTATATTTTATTATTGTAAATCTAGACCGTTCATCATTATGTCTCATATCTGACAACCAACATTTTATTAGCTTGAATTTCCCTAGAAGGAAACCCTATTTTATGAGGGCATTGTATTATGACTATGTATTGTGATGTATTCTGAGAGTTTGATAGTGGTTGTGTTGCCTTTAGATCTCTAAGTGGTGATACTCCTATGAGAAGCTTGCTCTACAAGTATATTGTAATCTCTGTAATTTTTGAATAATATATTCGGCGACTTTTGTAGTGTGGGGTTTTTCTCTCAAAAGGGTTTTTCCCACATAAATTGTTGTGTTGTGGTATGCATGATATTTGTGTTTATTTCTATTTAAGTTTATGTAATTGATAAATATCTGTAAAATTTTTGCATTATTCTCGTCTCAAGATTAGTGAGGAAGTTGTTTCACTACCTTAGCTTCCTTATAAGATTGAATAAAAACTTAAAAGGGGGGCCAATATACCTTGGATTTGGTTCTTTTATTGTCTTGGAAATTGATTGAATTTAATGTGGACTTATTAAATTAATTTTACTATGCAACCTAATCTGAAAACACAATTTTTTCGCACTAATGAAACTAAAATTTTGGAAACACAAAGAAAATTTGAGGGTAGAGTATTGTGCATTTGTGATATAAATTTGAGGGTAAAATAATAGTTCTAAGGTGTGGGATTCCCTAGACTAGCTTCCTTAAATTTAGGATCTACTTTGATACTTTTGTAACTCCTAATCAAAATCTTAAGAAATAGGGAAAATGAGTGGCTATATAGGAGTTTTCCTAGATCAAACCCCCATTTTGGTATTTCTATCTCCACGAATAGACCATTGTTTAGCTCAAAAAATATGTGTGCTCTTAGCCTTAAGTGCATCCAAGGTTGTAATGAGTTAAAATGTAAAAAACCCTACTCAAATGTGTTAGAGAAAGATTCCTAAATGACATAAATAAGATCAACCCAAGAGAAAGTCAAATACTCTTAGGAAAGTCTAAAATAGAATAATACCTTGCTTAAGGCAACAAGTAAATCAAATTATAAAGATGAGAAAACTCTACAAACAAGTCATTAGGTGCTTGAAAGAATCCAAACCTATCTATAAAACCTAGATTCCATCATGTTCTTCCATTGGCATCAAAATCCAATCATTATAGTAACTCAATTAATTCTGAAATTCCTCTTGAAAACTTGTAATAATGAATGTATCTTGGCAGATTTTTGTTGTCTTGTAATTGCTTCTTCTTAATTTTGAAATAATAATTCATGTTTATATAGTGGAACTTAGAATAAGTTAAATTTTAGACCGACTCATTTAATTTTAATTTTTAAGATTAATTTACTACAAAGGCCCAAATTTGAAATTACATCTTCAAAATTATAGATCGAAAAAATGGGAAATTGAGTTTGTCAAAAAAAACTCTAGACTAGGGCATGGGGTGCCCTTGTCTAGTTCTTTCACACTCAACAAAACTTAATTTGGGTGTTTAGGGTCTACTATAATCATTATTTCTCCAATATGAGAGAACGTTTTAGAGTTGATTTGATGGTGTTTGATCAATTTTTTTTTTATAAGTATAGGCACATTCTCTTGGCTTGATAGGAAAATTTAGGGCTAGGAAATGTCTAAATACATTAATGGAAAGATCATTAAAGTGAGTTCCAAATAGAGCATGAAATTATACTTTCGCCTTAAAGGGAGTACAATTTTTGATTCTATATTTAGCTCCCATTTTAGAGGCCATATGATACTATGCGCATATATAAGCTAAAGTACTGAAAGTAAATCATATCACAAAAGGATGCCCAAAAGGATATTGTAGAGGATATAAAATATTCACCAAATAAGAGAATGAAGCCCCCAACATAGTAATCTGTAAAACCACAACGTTAGGAACCATATCTTGTAAGAAAATAGTTAGAAATTAAAACCATCCTGCACATATGAACAAATGTATTAGTCCAATATTTTTAAAGAGAATAAAATTAGAGGGTAGATGTATGCCCTTTAATTCTGCTTGCTTTATGGAGGTGGAATCGGGGTAGCAATCTTACCACATCAAACTAATTAGGGTTTTGATTAAGTTCTTATGGTAGGGTCATGAAAACATAACACCAAGCACCAAAAAGTATACAACATGAAATAGAGAAGAACTACAATTCCAATGCAACAAATGACATAAAATTAGAGTTTTCAGGATCAAATTATGTTGATTTTAAGAGAGTATGATATGATAAATATAGTGCTAAATTTAGGTATAAGTTATAAAATTTTTACCATTTCCTCATTCATTTTCACTTTTTTAGTTCGAGAGCTTTGAGAGCTAAGAATATCATCCCTAGGAGTGAAAATACTGCAACAACAACCTTATCACACATCGAGGCTCAAGGACTTGAGGAACCACATCGCACGAGGTACACTGATATGAGAGGTGAGTTACATTTTCACTTTCCATGTAGTTATGAGTCTTATTTTATGTATTTTTAATTATTTGTGTTGAAAATGGGATACCCTTGACCAACATGGGCACCTTAGACCTATAAGGGCACCCCTAACTAGCATGGGAACCCTAGATCCACATGGGTGCCTTAGACCTTTGAGGGAACCCTTGACTAGTATGGTTGCTCTAAATCCACATGGATGCCCTTGACCAACAAGGGCACCCCTAACTGGGCACAAAGCTCTAGAACTTATATTTTGATATTTGATTTTGATCTATCCTTGAATGAAATATTGATAAAAAATATTCATTTTTCTGACAAAACCCTCTACACATATGAGAGCACATGAGAGGTCACTTGATCTCTCTTCTCCATGATCATCCAAACAACTCTCTATTCTAGAGAAACCTCATCTATGTGTAGTTGGTCTCTATTGGGTGTTCAACATGCCCATGATGAGGTACCACACTGCTATGCTAATGAAACTCATGGACCATTGGGTGATGACATCTCTACCTTCTGTCTTTTGACAAGAGAGAGGGTGATCGCACTAGAGGATGTATATCACATTCTTTAACTACCCATTTGAGGTAGGATCTATTATAGATGTTGTCATTGATGTCAAAAAAATGAAGATTATTGTAGGTGTTGTCATTAATTCCATTTTTATCATTGATGTCAATAGAATGAAGATTGTTGCTAATATTGTCCTTGTTGTCAGTAAAGTGGTAGTGTGTAGATGGTTGCATGTCCTGCAATCCGTGTGTTGATAAAAAATGTTTAGTATGATGTTGGATGTCATGAGCTTTCTATACACAGTTATTCTATATCTCATATTTATCATGTATAAGTTAATAATGTTGTGAATGTTGCATTCATTGTCTCTTGTTGTAAAGCATTGTATAAGTTGTAAAAAAACATAAAAGCGTGTCATGCTGACAGTGGTTCAGGAAGTTGTACTGAAAAGCTCTAGAAAATGCTCCACATTCCTACATATTTGAAGATATGGTCCTATAGTTTTGAGGATAGACAAAATCAAGTGCAAAACATGAATTTTCCAGTTTTCAGAGTATAGAGTTACTACAAATATTTCTAGAGTTAGCAGAGTAAAGACTATACTATCATAGTTAGGAAGGTTTAGAGAAATGCGTTAAATTTCTCCATAGTTGATGTTGTGGTCTTGTGGTTTAGAGGATAAGTTTAATTTTTTATTATTATCTATTTTCTCTTTTCAATTTTTAGATGCTAAGGTGTAGTGCAAGTCAAATTTTCAATGTTCTATCTCAAGATTGAGTTGTCTGGGTTTGTAAGAGATATTGGTTCTATGTCTGTTTTCTTGTGCCAAAATAATTTTGCATAAAGTTGTAGAAGGAAAGAATGGAAAGATTTTTGAATATTAGTTAATGCTTGTAATGTAATACACATGATGTAATTTGGTCTCTCAAGTACTTCTTGTGGTCTAGAGTTAATATTTAGAGGGTTAAGTGTTTGTTGGGTTGACTCAGTATTTTGAGTTATTTGTACCAATTTTTTGTGGTGTGCACCAACATGGGATTGTGTGCATATGTAAAATAGAACCTGATTATCTACTTGCTTGAACCTCATTCAATTTCCCTTTCCCATGGATGATTTGGAGCTAAATCATTATGGCCATTGCACATTTCATGTTTACATGTTTTAGTTTGACCGACAAGAAGAATTTTTGTGATGCTTGGGGAAGGTATAAATGGAAGATCAAGTGTGTGATAGAGTATGAAGTAGTAATGTGTTATGTGTTTAATGAATATTCCAATAGTAGTGCATTGAATAAAGAGGAATAGGTGTAAATATGTAGAGAAGTATTTAATGTATGCTGAAAGAAGAATTGTATGAGTGAAGTGTTGAAGGTAGTGAGCCAAAAGGAGTTTGTGAGTGAGTGTTGGAGGTAGTGAGCTGAAGGAACAAGTCATGATTGAGTGCTAGAGGTAGTGATCCAAAATCATAGGAGTGAAAGTGAAGTGCCGAAGGCAGCGAACCATAATAAACAAAGGTGTTACAGAGGTAGTTGTGTATCTAATTCACCAAGTATTGGATAATGAGGTTGCAACCTCTTTTTGTAAGTGTTGTAATTAACAAGGAGTTATAAAATTCCTTTGATTGAATCTGTAAGGCCCAACTAATGTTTAATAAACTTGGTGATATTCACACAATTCAAAGGGGGTACCTAACTGACTAGTCCACTAGACACTTGTAAATAATCCATTTAATTATCAACTAGGGCTAATGCAAGCTTGTGATGATGCTGGAATTGTATGTGCATTTAGAGACTCTATACTACCTACATCATCTTAGTATAGGAATTTACACATATGGGAAAAAATAAACCACATAATAATAAAAGAATTGAATCTAGAATTATTGTTATGGTTACTTACAACTAAAGATTGTGACTAGTTCACTGTCAAGAATGAATTTTGTAACTAACACTGCTAACTTGACTCACTCATTGAGATAAACAAAGAATGAAATTAAAGAAAATATCTTATTTATTATTTCAATCGCATTCACAACATGAATAATTTGATTAAGACAATAATGAAGGTAACTACTGTAACGAAAAAAATAAAAGGAAAAAATTAAAGTGGGGAACAATTACCTTGAGTGACCCTTGCTCAAGTGATTGTCTCCACAAGATAAAATCAAATCTAGCTTCTCAAATAAATTAAATATAATAGTAACTAAGAACCTCTTCATTGCATAACACAAGATTTCACAATCTAATAAGAATCTTCAAGAATATCTTATTCATAAAAACATAATTGGAAACAAGTATTATCTGTGTAACAAAAGAAAACTATCTGAACATATCTATCTGTTATATTTTCTACATTTATTTTTCTCCTAAACCACCAAACCATATATATAGGTGCGGGGGAGTCTTATTGAAACAAGGAATCAAAACATAAATATAAATGCAAATCACCACTCCCCTAAGGAATAGAGTGTGACAAAGTTCGCATAACAAAATATAATTGAAAAGATAGAAGAAGATGATTAGGTTTGTAACTCTGTTGCAATGATAAAATAGAAATGTGGATTGTGGAAATAGTCACATTGGATTCCCAATCACAGTAGATTTACTCTCCTTCAATAGTCTTATTAAATGACATGGTAACTCACAATCATCCTGTGAATGCGAGATAGACCTAGGCTAAACATGAATAAAACATACAAGGATTAGTCATATTAGTAGGTTAAATCACATTCCCTATGATATACTTGAACATACAAAGAAATGAAGACAAAATATATAAAATCATGAAATAACAAGAAATATATGCATAAAATCCTATCTAAATAATCCAAACCTTCATCCCATTGGGGGATTGGTGCCAAATTTATGTGGAATATGGACCTTTCCCAATCCCTAGTTGAATAAGCTTCAAGATCTTGATGAAAAGTGATGGATTTGATGCAATAAGATAGTGGATTAAAGCTCAAAGATGAAAATGCATGTATATGTGAGTGAAAAATGTGTATAGTAAGTTTGCATGAAAATGTGGATCAATTTCCAATAGAAGTGCCTTTTATTTATAGAAAGCAAGGGTTAGAAGAAGGGTAAAAACTAAGAAATGTGAGACTAAATAGAGGATCATTAGCCATGTGACAAGTGTCACAAGGATAAGAGAAGCAATAGTTATATGTTCCCACACAAGTGTGTGCACATCTTGGGAGAAGAGACGTAAGAGGGAGTTAAGGCATATGGTTGGAAGAATTTAAGGAATGTGGGTGAGGATGTAAGGAATGTGGATGAGGCTGTAAAGACATGTAAGAGAAGTAAATACCCTTGCAAGAGACAATATGGCTTGTAAGAGCTTATTAAATACCCTTGCAAGAAGTATTAAAAGACTTTGTAAGAGATTTTAAAGCTTTGCGAGGGAAAGTCAAAGAGGGGTTTAAATAGAGGAATATTCCATGAGAATATCCTTTTATGAGGAAAATATCCTTTTAATTAATTTGTAAAAACTAATTACTTATGCAAGTAGGGTTAATAAACCATAGGTTTATTTAACCTTGGCAGGGTTAAAATCTAGAGGATTGGCTAATGGAGATTAGTAGGTGATTAAAGGTTAATTAATCCAGAATTAATTAATCTTAGGTGGCTTAGGGGTTTTTAGAATAATAGGACATTTAATTAAATAATATTTATTTAATCAAATGAGAAGAGATGGGGTTTTTAATTAAATGATTTGCATTATTTAATTAAATGAGATGAGAAATAGTAAGAAAGGGGGTTAATTAATCCAATAAAATTAATTATTTGATTAATAGGAGAAATTGGTGAATTTAATTAAACAATATAGAGTATTTAATTAAATAGTTATTTAGAGACCATTTAGGATGAAATGATGTTAATAATCAGATTCAGATGCGTAATATCGATCAGGACTATTTAAGTGTCTATATTTTTCCCCTCTTTGAAGCGAGGTACCTGTTACATTGGTTCAAAGAATGACACTTCTCACGATCAATGTTGTTGCTAAGATAAAAAATAAAACATTTTCTCAAATTTGTTTGGATGCCCCATTATTGCTCCATTAGAAGGAATTACGTTGCTACACTGCCCACTCAAGAGATCGAGTGAAAATTTCAATTTTAGGTTGAGCTCGCGACAAAAAATCAACAAAGGTTCAACTATAGAAAAATAGGCTATAGGATGTGAAGATAGGCTTAGGATGCTAAAAACTGCTCAAAATAGGCTTCATGGATTGAAAAAAAAGATAAACGGGTTCAAAATTCTAGCTTCCCATCCTAATTAGGGAAAACCCCCTAATTTCCCTGCTTAAATATGAGAGGAGGGGTCATATTCAAAACATTTGCACATTCACACTTAGAGATTTCTTGCACTTTTTTTCTCTGACCCTTTGACGAAATGGCTAGCCGTGTGCTTCCATGACATCGTAGATAGAGTTCGAGATTACAAGTGGCCTCCAAGCGTAGGACCCCCAGTACGTAAATCAAAACATTTCTTGCACTTTAATTTTTTCCTGCATTTATGAGGCATCAATGTTTGGGTAGGTCTGGCATCACCCTATTGTGATGCTTTTAAGATTTTTGGTGACACTTTTGTCAATTTTGGTGATGCTATTGCATATATCAATGCATCTCGAGATTTAAAATTAGGGTTTAATTTTGGTTTTAGTGATACAAGTGCATATTGCAACACTAGAGGGGATTTAGGCTTGGCGATGCACGATCATTTTAGCGATGTATATGCATATGGTAATGTGCCAAATACCTATGCATAATTTTTTTTGTAGCGACACAAATTAAAATGGTGATGCTTTTTCTTTAAGGTTATGGCGACATTATTGAAAATAGAGATACTATTGCTAATCGAGAGTTCAAAAAATCAAAAATTTATCGATTTTAGCAAAATTTTGATGTCTTTTGCTTTGTGCATGAAGGAGGTGATCCAATCACTTATGTCTCGCAAGCACTGGCTTGGGCTTCTTGAGGAGCTAGAGGATTTCAATGTTATTCAACAAGAGAACCTTGGGATGATTGGGCTCTAGTTCGTGGCATATATGTCTGAGATTAGGATGCATTTGGCCATGATGATGACATTGGTTGAGTGGTGGCATAGTGAGACATCATCATTTCACCGTCCCATCGATGAGGCCATAGTTACACTCGAGGACATGTGGAGGATATCATGGCCTCCCATCCATGAGGAGTGAGTGATCTATGATACATACTCTAGGGTAGATGCTTGCTACAAGGTATTATAGATAGATGAGCTACTGCTAGTGAGCTCATCAATAGAGTTGGAGATGTACCGAGGATGAGTATCCACATTCAAATTAGTGGGAGGAGCTATGATTTTTGGGATTGTGGCACCAGATTGGTGAGGGAGAGGGTTTAGTCCTAGATGGGAACATGCATGGCATGGTATGGTATATCAAAGGAGACTGTATGCATGGGGCCCTATCATGTTGACCTCTTTATAACATGATATGCAATAGTTCATTTATGGACAGGACCGAGCTCTATTTGCAAGAGTGACATTCTTGCACATCTAGGCATGATAGTATACTACTGTGCTCAAACTGATTGTAATGCTTGTAGATGTGGATGTTGATGAGCTAGTGGTATTCCAATACAAGGGACAAATCACCTTGCAACACAAAAGTCCATTGGGCATACCTGTAGACATGGAAAATATACATGCACCTAATCTTGATCCTACTAACATCGTTTTGTCTTGAATCATACACATTGCTTATCAACACCTTTCATCCCTTAATTAAATAAATCATTGTTCATTTAATTAGGTTTTTCTCCTCTACTGATTAAATTAATCAATTTAATTTAACTAACCCTCATATCCCTCTTTAATTAAATAATTCATCTGATTTGATTAAGTCTCTAAAGTCTTCTTATTAAATTGAATAAATTAAACCTTATTTAATTTAATCTAACATTATCCCCTTTAGTTAAATAAATCAAATAATTAAATATTTCTTCTCAATTCTTGATTTAAATAAACTCATAAATCTACGTCAAAATTGTCAAATCACCTAACCTCTTATTAAATTAATCAAATCTTGATTAAGTTAATCTCAATCACCAAAATCCTCTAGAGAATGCAACTTGCACATGAAAATAGATTTAATTCATTTATTAAACCTCCTATTTTCCCTCACATGGAATAAAGGAGGAATATTCCCTCAAATTTGAATTCAAAATCCAAGTGGATTTGCACTTCCAACAAGGCATTCACTCCTCTTACATGTCCTTGTGCATTTAGCCAACTAACATTAACTCCATTTATTTCTCCCTCCAACGTGTCACATTCAAATTTCAAATTTGAATCTCATAGCATTTATCATGCACATTGACCAAAATGTGTTCATTCCTCCTCCAATCACCTGTGGATAAGTGGCCTTCTCTTATTGGTTGGTCTTTTGTCCCACATTGCTCAAATATTGCTCATTTTCTTCCAATTTGAAATCTATGAATGAGAGACTCTTCCTCTCATCTAACATCCACAACTTGAGTAAACTTACTATACTCAACTTCATCCTCAAACAACATCTAGTTTCATCTATTTCATAAAGATCTTAGCTAAGTTATTGCAGGTTTTCTCAAGAGGTCACCTTGTTCTTCATCAACAAAGTGGATCAAATCATCAAAGCTTAAAAAAAAGTTGGGAAATGGCTGATTTCGACACACCAATTGACACCAACTCCCCCATGGGATCAAGAGTTTGCATGCTTAATTAGGATTTCACTTGTCTTTCATGTTTTATTTCTTCATTTTCCTATTTTGAGTATTTGTAAATGGATTTCATGGGGAGTCCTTGTTTTTGCTTGCATATTGATCTAATATTGTGCTTGTTTGCCATGATTGTGCGGGTATGAAACTAGGGTTCACAGTTTGGCGCTAGGAGGGAAAATCTACAGTTCTAATCATGTTTTTTTTTTAAAATTTCATGTTTTTTTTTATTTTTTTTGCAGGTCCTAGGAAAATTGTGTCACACACAGTCCCACGGCACTGTATTGCACCACTTACAAAGATGTGAATCTGTATTTCACCGCACCCATTCTAAACTGCGACACTGTATTGGATCACACCTACTCCCAAACTCCGCCGCACCTATTTCTCGCCTAAGAAATTTGAATTTTCAAACTTCACCACTCTCCAAACTGCGTCGCATGCTCAAATAGTGTCACATTTGTGCTCTTTGTTTTCTCTAGAGTGTCGCTTTTAGTTTGGCTATGACATTATATTGCACCGCTGATTTTCCAAATTGTGGCGCAGTATTTCCAAATTGCGCCGCACCTGTGGATTTTTGATTTTTTTTAACATTTTTTTTTGTGATGCAAGAACTTCCTGAGGTCATAAATTTTGACTCAGACGTGGGTTTTGGCTGAAATTTTACAAGCGATTTCGTTATGAGGTGGCATGGCATGGTATGGTATATCAGAGGAGACTGTATGCATGGGGTCCTATCATGTTGACCTCTTTATATCATGATATGTGACAGTTCATTTATGGACATGGCCGAGATCTATTTGCAAGAGTGACATTATTGCACATCTAGGCATGGGAGCATATTACTATGCTCAAAATAATTGTGACGCTTGCAAATGTGGATGTTGATGATCTAGTGGTATTCCAATACAAGGGACAAATCACCTTGCAACACAAAAGTCCATTGGGCATACTTGTAGACATGGAAAATATACATGCACCTGATCCTGATCCTACTAACATCGTTCCGTTTTGAATCATACTCATTGCTTATCAACACCTTTCATATTTAATTAGGTCTTTCTCCTCTGCTGATTAAATTAATCAATTTAATTTAATTAACCCTCATATGCCTCTTTAATTAAATAATTCATCTAATTTGATTAAGTCTCTAAAGTCTTCTTATTAAATTGAATAAATTAAACCTTATTTAATTTAATCTAACATTATCCCATTTAGTTAAATAAATTAAATCATTTAGTTAAATAAATTAAATCATTTAGTTAAATAAATTAAATCATTTATTTAATTAAATCTTTCTTTTCAATTTTTTATTTAAATAAACTCATAAATCTAAGTCAAAATTGTCAAATCATCTAACCTCTCATTAAATTAATCAAATCTTGATTAAGTTAATTTCAATCACTAAAATCCTCTAGAGAATGCAACTTGCATATGAAAATAGATTTAATTCATTTATTCAACCTCCGATTTTCTCTCACATGGAATAAAGGAGGAATATTCCTTCAAATTTGAATTCAAAATCCAAGTGGATTTGTACTTCCAACAAGGCATTCACTCCTCTTATATGTCCTTGTGCATTGAGCCAAGTGACATTAACTCCATTTTTTTCTCCCTCCAACATGTCACATTCAAATTTCAAATTTGAATCTCATAACATTTATCATGCACATTGACCAAAATGTGCTCATTCCTCCTCCAATCACATGTGGACAAGTGGCCTTGTCTCATTGGTTGGTCATTTGTCCCACATTACTCAAATCTTGCTCATTTTATTTTCAATTTGAAATCTATAAATGAGAGACTCTTCCTCTCATTCTAACATCCACAACTTGAGTAAACTTACTACACTCAACTTCATCCTCAAAAAACATCTAGTTTCATCTATTTCGTCAAGATCTTAGCTACATTATTGCAAGTTTTCTGAAGAAGTCACCTTGTTCTTCATCAACAAAATGGATCAAATCATCAAAGCTTACAAAGGAGTTGGGAAATGGCTGATTTTGACACACCAATTGGCACCAACTCCCCCATGGGATCAAGAGTTTGCATGCTTAATTGGGATTTCACTTGTCTATCATGTTTTATTTCTTCATTTTCCTATTTTGAGTATTTGTAAATGGATTTCATGGGGAATCCTTGTTTTTGCTTGCATATTGATCTAATATTGTGCTTGTTTGCCATGATTGTGCAAGTATGAAACTAGGGTTCACATTTTGGCGCTAGAAGGAGGGAAAATCTCAAGTTCTAATCACATTTTTTTTGAAAATTTTGTGTTTTTTCTAATTTTTTTTGCAGGTCCCAGGAAAACTACGCCGCACATAGTCCCGCGACGCTGTATTGCACCGCTTATAGAGATGTGGCATTGTATTTTACCAAACCCATTCTAAACCGTGGTGCTGTATTGGACTGCACCTACTCCCAAACTCCGTCGCACCTATTTCCCGCCTAAGAAATTTGGATTTTCAAACTTCACTGCTCTCCAAATTGTGCCGCATGCTCAAACAGTGCCACATTTATGCTCTCTGTTTTCTATGAAGCGTCGCTTTTAGTTTGGGTGCAACGCTATATTGCGTCATTGATTTTCCAAATTGCACCACGGTATTTCAAAATTGTGCCACATTTGCTAACTGTGCCGCACCTGTGGATTTTTTATTTTTTTTAACATTTTTTTTTGTGATGTAGGAACTTCCTGAGGTCATAACTTTTGACTCGAACGTGGGTTTTGGCTGAAATTTTACAGGTAGTTTCGTTATGAGGTGGCATGGCATGGTATGGTATATCAGAGGAGACTATATGCATGTGGATCTATCATGTTGACCTCTTTATATCATGATATGCGACAGTTCATTTATGGACAGGGACGAGCTCTATCTACAAGAGTGACCTTATTGCACATCTAGGCATGGGAGCATATTACAGTGCTCAAACTGATTGTGACACTTGCATATGTGGATGCTAATGATCTAGTGGTATTCCAATACAAGGGAAAAATCACTTTGCAACACAAAAGTCCACTGGGCATACTTGTAGACATGGAAAATATACATGGACCTAATCTTGATCCTACTAACATCGTTTCTTCTTGAATCATACTCATTTTCTTATCAACACCTTTCATCCCTTAATTAGGTCTTTCTCCTCTATTGATTAAATTAATCAATTCAATTTAATTAACCCTCATATCCCTCTTTAATTAAATAATTCATCTGATTTGATTAAGTCTCTAAAGTATTTTTATTAAATTGAATAAATTAAAAGTTATATAATTTAATCTAACATTATCCCCTTTAGTTAAATAAATCAAATCATTTATTTAATTAAATATTTCTTCTCAATTCCTGATTTAAATAAACTCATAAATCTAAGTCAAAATTGTCAAATCACCTAACCTCTCATTAAATTAATCAAATCTTGATTAAGTTAATTTCAATCACTAAAATTTTCTAGAGTATGCAACTTGCACATGAAAATAGATTTAATTCATTTATTAAACCTCCTATTTTCCCTCACATGGAATAAAAGAGGAATATTCCTTCAAATTTGAACTCAAAATCCAAATGGATCTATACTTCCAAAAAGGCATTCACTCCTTTTACATGTCCTTGTGCATTGAGCCAAGTGACATTAACTCCATTTCTTTCTCCCTCCAACATGTCACATTCAAATTTCAAATTTGAATCTCATAGCATTTATCATGCACATTGACCGAAATGTGCTCATTCCTCCTCCAATCACATGTGGATAATTGGCCTTATCTCATTGGTTGGTGTTTTGTCCCACATTGCTCAAATCTTGCTCATTTTCTTTCAATTTAAAATCTATAAAGGAGAGACTCTTCCTCTCATTCTAACATCCACAACTTGAGTAAACTTATTATACTCAACTTCATCCTCAAACAAGATCTAGTTTTATCTATTTCATCAAGATCTTAGCTAGGTTATTGGAAGGTTTCTTAAGAACTCACCTTGTTCTTCATCAACAAAGTGGATAAAATCATCAAAGCTTAGAAAAGAGTTGGGAAATGACTGATTTTGACACACCAATTGGCACCAACTCCTCATGGGATCAAGAGTTTGAATGCTTAATTAAGATTTCACTTGTCTTTCATGTTTTATTTCTTCATTTTCCTATTTTGAGTATTTGTAAATGGATTTCATGGGGAATCTTTGTTTTTGCTTTCATATTGATCTAATATTGTGCTTGTTTTCCATGATTGTGTAGGTATGAAACTAGGGTTCACATTTTGGTGCTAGAAGGAGGGAAAATCTCAAGTTCTAATCACATTTTTTTTGAAAATTTCGTGCTTTTTCTGATTTTTTTTGCAAGTCCCAGGAAAACTGCGCTGCACACAGTCCTGCGACACTGTATTGGACCGCTTATAGATATGCGGTGCTGTATTTCACTGCACTTACTCCCAAACTCCACTACACGTTTTTCCCACCTAAGAAATTTGAATTTTCAAAATTCACTACTCTCCAAACTGTGTCGCATGCTCAAATAGTGCCACATTTGCACTCTCTATTTTCTACGAAGCATCACTTTAAGTCTGGGTGTGGCACTATATTGCACTATTGATTTTCCAAACTGTGCCACAATATTTCCAAACTATGCCACACCTGTGGATTTCTGATTTTTTTTAACATTTTTTTTTGCGATACAGGAACTTCCTGAGGTCATAACTTTTGACTTGGACCTGGGTTTTGTTTGAAATTTTAGAGGTGGTTTCGTTATGAGGTGGGATGGCATGTCATGGTTTATCAAAGGAGACTATATGCATGGGGTGTTGGAGTTGAGAAAATACAACACCACAGGAGCCCAGTGACCTCTGCAAGAAAAGAATACCTATTACAAGGAGAAGCAACAAAGAGAATGCTCAAGAATGTGGAGCAATGTATTCACCCAAAATGTAAAATGAATAATGATACAAAAGATAGTTTTCAACCACATAGAGATGAAAACCCTAAAAAGGAAAACCCTAGGTTTACACAATAATAATTAATAAAGTAATTAATTATTATGCACCTAATGTTAGCTTAAGTAAAAAGAGGTAAAAGGGAATTTTAAGTAATTAAACAAATAATGTTTAATTAATAAAGTAAATATCCAATTACTCTAACACCCCCCCTTAAGCTAGACTTAGGGAGAAGCTAAAACCTAGAAGAAGCTATTGAAAGCAAAAGCAATGGGTCCCGACAACAAGCCAAATCAGGTACCCATGTACAAAATCAATGCAAACTAAAGGAAATGGGGTAAAGGAGAAAACCCGGTGGGAACAAAACTCCTCCCCAAAATAGAATGCAAGGAAGGAATGCAATGCACTAATGAAAGAAGGATAGGAGGTGGATAACATGATACCCCACATAGACAACTTCTATCATATAAGTACATGTACAATGGTCTCCATAGGACAAATAGAAAGAGAGAAGAAGGTTGCCCCACAATGAAGAAACTCCTGTCACAATGGTAGATGCCTGATGTAGAATCCAAAAGGAGATCCTGAAGCGACAAATGATATTCCTCCCCTTGGGAAGAAATGGATCCAAAGGACGATGTCGAAGAAACCCTGTGAAGAATGATGAACCAATCTGTCTCAAGATGTGTGCTATGAAAGGATGCTGAAGAATCTCACTATCTAAACTGAAACAAATGATGCCAAATCCAAACTGATGTGGAGAATATTGAAATGCAACCTCTGAATGCACGGATAATGGTAGGCGAACAATGATAACCTGACTGTCAAGGTAGAGGAGATGAATGTCCTCAAAATAATCCTCCAAATTTGTAATATAGGACTCAAGAAACAAGAAGGATATGTCTGCAACATAAGAGTTCAAAGTAGCTATGTCTGGAAGATGTATGATTCCCTGCTGCACTAAATTAAGAACAACAGGAGATGCTAATGAAGTCTCAGTCTGAAGAGTAGGAACTGTGAGACAAACCTCTGATCCATCGGAACATGTAAGGGTGTCTAAATACTCAAGCTCCTCTAAAGTATCATGATCAAAGGGTGTATTCTCTCTCCAAGCAATGGGTAAGAGACAATCTGTATTAGGATCCTCTGGGAATGGAGAGAGAATTGGGTCTCCATAGATCTCCCAAAGACGTGTCCAAAGTGGGTGAGGACAATCAATGTCCGATATAGCCAACACAGTGTCATGATCAACACTCGACAATATAATTCCTACTATGTGATTTCTAATGATATCCCATGCTAATTTTCCCTCTAAAGTTGTTGGTTCAGGTATGAGATCATACAAATAAGGAAAAATATTAAGCCACCTACAATGTGTAAGTATACCCTTTGCCCATGACTCATAATTACCCCGTTTCAGAAGAACAATTGAAGGGTGAGTAGAAAAACCCATGATAACTCTTCAAATGAAAAATTCAGAGACTAATGATCTCAACAATGATAAAGCATATCAACATAACCCATCCAACGCAAACAAAACCCATGTAGGAGCCAGGATGACCAAGTAATTGAGCAAAGTGTAAAAACACACAAAGCAAAATAAAAAATACTTGGTAAATATTCTGATAAAATAGACTATATATCTGGAAAGATCACTGTAATACCTTTCTAACGCCTATTTGTTTGCACAAAATGGAGTTTGGACGCAAAAGATACGCCGCCTGGAGTGAAAAATCCAAGTTCTAACTTTGACTGGCAAAAATGATAGAAAAATAGAAAAAATAGAAAAAATTACCAGTACCACTGGAATGGTGCGGAAACCATCTTTTCGACAATATCTCATTTTCGAAAATCTGAGAAAAAATGCCCATTTTACACCCGATTTAGTGCAAGCTGCTCAAAAAAGGTAAAAAAGACCTTATACAGCCCTCGGGGGCTAAACAATCCTTCGACCTCTGGTCACATTGACGACCAGGGGGCTGGTGGCTAGGTGCTGGGCACACGGCCCCTGGTTGCTCATATGACCCTGATGTAGTCAGGGTAAGCCCTTAGGGGCTGTCGGTAGGGTGCTAGTCACCCACAGGACCTGGCGGTTGGCATAAGGGGGCTAGGAGAGGGCCGATAGGAGGTCGGCGTTCGCGGGGTCGGCGGAGCTCAACACGTGTCGACGGGCTCAGTGTCGATGAGTTTGCATCAGTCGGCGGAGAGCTCGGCAGAGCCAGGGTGTTGGCGGAGTGGGGCGGCCGATGCAGGCTGCAGGGCTGGTGCCACCGGTGAAGCTGGTGGAGGCTGTGAGGGTGGGGTTGGAGTGGAAAAAAAATTTTTGGTAACGATTAAAAAAAAACCTTAGGTTTTTAATTTTTTTAATTTTTTTTGGCGATTTTTGCTACAGGCGAGGTTGTACGGCCAAAACTCTAAATTTGTTTTTGCATCCCTGGTTGACTGTAACCAAAATCGACGATTTAATAGTCGATTTAGGGGTTTTTGGGCGCTGCGAATCCAATGGCACTGTCCGTTTGGGCCCAAAGTGAGCCCAAAATTAGGAGTACGCTGAATCCACAAGAAGAAACCTTAGAACCCTAGATCTGCTTCCAATGCAAAAAAATCAAAACAAGAACAAGCAGCTGCAGATCTGAAGCTTTGATACCATGTTAGAGTTGAGAAAATACAACACCACAGGAGCCTAGTGACCTCTGCAAGCAAAGAGAAGCAACAAAGAGAATGCTCAAGAATGTGGAGCAATGTATTCACCCAAAATGTAAAATGAATAATGATACAAAAGATAGTTTTCAACCACATATAGATGATAACCCTAAAAAGGAAAACCCTAGGTTTGCACAATAATAATTAATAAAGTAATTAATTATTTGCACCTAATGTTAGCTTAAGTGAAAAAGAGGTAAAAGGGAACTTTAACTAATTAAACAAATATTGTTTAATTAATAAAGTAAATATCCAATTACTCTAACATGGGGCCCTATCATGCTAACCTCTTTATATCATGATATGCGACAATTCATTTATGGACATGGCTGAGCTCTATCTGCAAGAGTGACATTATTGCACAACTAGGCATGGGAGGATATTACTATGCTCAAAATAATTGTGACACTTGCATATGTGCATGTTGATGATCTAGTGGTATTCCAATACAAGGGAAAAATAACCTTGGAACACAAAAGTCCACTGGGCATACCTGTAGACATGGAAAATATACATGCACATGATCTTGATCCTACTAACATCGTTTCTTCTTGAATCATACTCATTGCTTATCAACACCTTTCATCCCTTAATTAAATAAATCATTATTTATTTAATTAGGTATTTCTCCTCTACTGATTAAATTAATCAATTTAATTTAATTAACCCTCATATCCCTCTTTAATTAAATAATTCATTTGATTTGATTAAGTCTCTAAAGTCTTTTTATTAAATTGAATAAATTAAATGTTATATAATTTAATCTAACATTATCCCCTTTAGTTAAATAAATCAAATCACTTATTTAATTAAATCTTTCTTCTCAGTTCCTGATTTAAATAAACTCATAAATCTAAGTCAAAATTGTCAAATCACCTAACCTCTCATTAAATTAATCAAATCTTGATTAAGTTAATTTCGATCACTAAAATTTTCTAGAGTATGCAATTTGCACATGAAAATAGATTTAATTCATTTGTTAAACCGCCTATTTTCCCTCACATGGAATAAAGGAGGAACATTCCTTCAAATTTGAATTCAAAATCCAAATGGATTTGTACTTCCAAAAAGGCATTCACTCCTTTTACATGTTCTTGTGCATTGAGCCAAGTGACATTAACTCCATTTCTTTCTCCCTCCAACATGTCACATTCAAATTTCAAATTTGAATCTCATAGCATTTATCATGCACATTGACCGAAATGTGCACATTCCTCCTCCAATCACATGTGGATAAATGACCTTCTCTCATTGGTTGGTTTATTGTCCCACATTGCTCAAATCTTGCTCATTTTCTTCCAATTTGAAATCTATAAAGGAGCGACTCTTCCTCTCATTCTAACATCCACAACTTGAGTAAACTTACTATACTCAACTTCATCCTCAAACAACATCTAGTTTCATCTATTTCATCAAGATCTTAGCTAGGTTATTAGAAGGTTTCTTAAGAACTCACCTTGTTCTTCATCAACAAATTGGATAAAATCATCAGAGCTTACAAAGGAGTTGGGAAAGGGTTGATTTTGACACACCAATTGGCACCAACTCCCCCATGGGATCAAGAGTTTGCATGCTTAATTGGGATTTCATTTGTCTTTCATGTTTTATTTCTTCCTTTTCCTATTTTGAGTATTTGTAAATGGATTTCATGGGGAATCCTTGTTTTTGCTTGCATATTGATCTAATATTGTGCTTGTTTGCCATGATTGTGCAGGTATGAAACTAGGGTTCACATTTTGGTGCTAGAAGGAGGGCAAATCTCAAGTTCTAATCATGTTTTTTTTGAAAATTTTATTTTTTAAAATTTTATTTTTGTAGGTCCCAGGAAAACTGCGCCGCACACAGTGCCACAGCATTGTATTGCACCACTTACAGAAATGTGGTGCTGTATTCCACCGCACCCATTCTAAACCATGGTGCTATATTGGACTGCAACTACTCCCAAACTCCGCCACACGTTTTTCCCCCCTAAGAAATTTGAATTTTCAAAATTCACTGCTCTCCAAACTATGTCGCTTGCTCAAACAGTGCCACATTTGCACTCTTTATTTTCTGCAGAGCGTCGCTTTTAGTTTGGGTGCAGTGCTATATTGTGTTGTTGAGTTTCCAAACTATGCCACAATATTTCCAAACTGCGCCAAACTTGTGGATTTTTGATTTTTTTTTGTGATGCAGGAACTTCTCAAGGTCATAACTTTTGACTCGGACGTGGGTTTTGTTTGAAATTTTATAGATGGTTTCGTTATGAGGTGGCATGGCATGTCATGGTATATTAGAGGAGATTGTATGCATGGGGTCTTATCATGCTAACCTCTTTATATCATGATATGCGGTAGTTCATTTATGGACAGGGCCGAGCTCTATCTGCAAGAGTGACATTATTGCACATCTAGGCATGGGAGCATATTATTGTGTTCAAACTGATTGTGACGCTTGCATATGTGGATGTTGATGATCTAGTGGTATTCCAATACAAGGGACAAATCACCTTGGAACACAAAAGTCCATTCGGCATACTTGTAGACATGAAAAATATACATGCACTTGATCCTGATCCTAGTAACATCATTTCGTCTTGAATCATACTTGTTTCTTATAGATAATTATTTATTTAATTAGGTCTTATTCCTCTGCTGATCAAATTAATCAATTTAATTTAATTAACCCTCATGTCCCTCTTTAATTAAATAATTCATCTGATTTGATTAAGTCTCTAAAGTCTTCTTATTAAATTGAATAAATTAAATCTTATTTAATTTAATCTAACATTATCCCCTTTAGTTAAATAAATTAAATCATTTATTTAATTAAATCTTTTTCTCAATTCCTGATTTAAATAAACTCATAAATCTAAGTCAAAATTGTCAAATCACCTAACCTCTCATTAAATTAATCAAATCTTGATTAAGTTAATTTCAATCACTAAAATTTTCTAGAGTATGCAACTTGCACATGAAAATATGTTTAATTCAATTATTAAACCTCCTATTTTCCCTCACATGGAATAAAGGAGAAATATTCCATCAAATTTGGATTCAAAAGCCAAATGGATTTGTAATTCCAAGAAGGCATTCACTCCTTTTACATGTCCTTGTGCATTGAGCCAAGTGACATTAACTCCATTTCTTTCTCCCTCCAACATGTCACATGCAAATTTCAAATTTGAATCTCATAGAATTTATCATGCACATTGACCAAAATGTGTTCATTCCCCCTCCAATCACATGTGGATAAGTGGCCTTCTCTGATTAGTCGGTCTTTTATCCCACATTGCTCAAATCTTGCTCATTTTCTTCCAATTTGAAATATATAAATGAGCGACTCTTCCTCTCATTCTAACATCCACAACTTGAGTAAACTTACTATAATCAACTTCATCCTCAAGCAACATCTAGTTTCATCTATTTCATCAAGATCTTAGCTAGGTTATTGCAAGTTTTCTCAAGAACTCACCTTGTTCTTCATCAACAAAGTGGATCAAATCATCAAAGCTTACAAAAGAATTGGGAAATGGCTGATTTTGACACACCAATTGGCACCAACTCCCCCATGGGATCAAGAGTTTGCATGCTTAATTAGGATTTCACTTGTCTTTAATGATTTATTTCTTCATTTTCCTATTTTGAGTATTTGTAAATGGATTTCATGGGGAATCCTTGTTTTTGCGTGCATATTGATCTAATATTGTGCTTGTTTGCCATGATTGTGGAGGTATGAAAGTAGGGTTCACATTTAGGCGCTAGGAGGGAAAATCCCATGTTCTAATCACATTTTTTTTGAAAATTCCGTTGTTTTTTTGATTTTTTTTTTTGGGTCACAAGAAAACTGCACCACACATAGTCTCGTGGCACTGTATTGCATCACTTACAGAGACGCGGCTTTGAATTTAACTGCACCCATTCTAAACTGCAGTGTTGTATTGGACCGCTCCTACTCCCAAACTCCACTGCACCTGTTTCCCGCCTAAGAAATCTGAATTTTCAAGCTTCACCTCTCTCCAAACTATGTCGCATGCGCAAACAGTGCCACATTTGCGCTCTCTATTTTTTGTAGAGCACCGCTTTTAATCTGGGTGCGACGCTATATTGTGCCACTGATTTTCCAAACTATGTCATGGTATTTCCAAACTACGTCGCATTTGCTAACTGCACCGCACCTGTGGATTTCTGATTTTTTTGAACATTTTTTTTTGTGATGCAGGAACTTCCTCAGGTCATAAATTTTGACTTGGACGTGGGTTTTGACTGAAATTTTACAAGCGGTTTCGTTATGAGGTGGCATGGCATGGTATGGTATATCAGAGGAGATTGTATGCATGGGGTCGTATCATGCTGACCTCTTTATATCATGATATGCAAGAGTTCATTTATGGACATGGCCGAGCTCTATTTGCAACAATGACATTATTGCACATCTAGGCATGGGAGCATATTACTGTGCTCAAAATGATTGTGATGCTTGCAGATGTGGATTTTGATGATCTAGTGGTATTCCAATACAAGGGAAAAATCACCTTGCAACACAAAAGTCCATTGGGCATACCTGTAGACATGAAAAATATACAAGCACCTGATCTTGATCCTACTAACATCGTTTCGTTTTGAATCATACTCATTGCTTATTGACACCTTTCATCCCTTAATTAAATAAATCATTATTTATTTAGTTAGGTCTTTCTCCTCCACTGATTAAATTAATCAATTTATTTTAATTAACCCTCATATCCCTCTTTAATTAAATAATTCATCTGATTTGATTAAGTCTTTAAAGTCTTCTTATTAAATTGAATAAATTAAACGTTATATAATTTAATCTAACATTATCCCCTTTGGTTAAATAAATTAAATCATTTATTTAATTAAATCTTTCTTTCCAATTCTTGATTTAAATCAACTCATAAATCTAAGTTAAAATTGTCAAATCACCTAACCTCACATTAAATTAATAAAATCTTGATTAAGTTAATTTCAATCACTAAAATCCTCTAGAGAATGCAATTTGCACATGAAAATAGATTTATTTCATTTATTAAACCTTCTATTTTCCCTCACATGAAATAAAGGAGGAATATTCCTTCAAATTTGAATTCAAAATCCAAGTGGATTTGTACTTCCAACAAGGCATTCACTCCTCTTACATGTCCTTGTGCATTGAGCCAACTGACATGAACTCCATTTCTTTCTCCCTCCAACATGTCACATTCAAATTTCAAATTTGAATCTCATAGCATTTATCATGCACATTGACCAAAATGTGCTCATCCCTCCTCCAATCACATGTGGACAAGTGGCCTTCTCTCATTGGTTGGTCATTTGTCCCACATTGCTCAAATCTTACTCATTCTTCCAATTTGAAATCTATAAATGAGAGACTCTTCCTCTCATTCTAACATCCACAACTTGAGTAAACTTACTATACTCAACTTCATCCTCAAACAAAGTCTAGTTTCATCTATTTCATCAAGATCTTAGCTAGGTTATTGAAGGTTTTCTCAAAAACTCTCCTTGTTCTTCATCAACAAAGTGGATCAAATAATCAAAGCTTACAAAGGATTTGGGAAAGGGTTGATTTCAACACACCAATTGGCACCTACTCCCCCATGGGATCAAGAGTTTGCATGCTTAATTAGGATTTCACTTGTCTATCATGTTTTATTTCTTCATTTTCCTATTTTGAGTATTTGTAAGTGGATTTCATGGGGAATCCTTGTTTTAGCTTGCATATTGATCTAATATTGTGCTTGTTTGCCATGATTGTGCAGGTATGAAACTAGGGTTCACATTTTGGTGCTAGAAGGAGGGAAAATCTCAAGTTCTAATCACATTTTTTTTGAAAATTTTGTGTTTTTTCTGATTTTTTTTGCAGGTCCTAGTAAAACTGCGTCACACATAGTCCCATGGTGTTGTATTGCACCGCTTATAGAGATACAAAACTGTATTTCACCACACCCATTCTAAACCACGATGTTGTATTGGACTGTACCTACTCCCAAACTCCATCGCACTTGTTTCCTGCCTAAGAAATTTGAATTTTCAAACTTCACCGCTCTTCGAACTGCACCGCATGGTCAAACAGTGCCACATTTGTCCTCTTTGTTTTCTGTAGAGCGTCACTTTTAGTCTGGGTGTGACATTATATTGCATCGCTGATTTTCCAAACTACACTGCGGTATTTCCAAACTGTGTTGCATTTGCTAACTGCGCCACACCTATGGATTTTTTATTTTTTTTAACATTTTTTTTTGTGATGCAGGAACTTCTCGATGTCATAACTTTTGAATCAGACATGTGTTTTGGCTGAAATTTTATAGGTAGTTTCATTATGAGGTGGCATGACATGGCATGGTATATCAAAGGATACTATATGCATGGGGCCCTATCATGCTAACCTCTTTATATCATGATATGCAACAATTCATTTATGGATAGGGCCGAGCTCTATCTGCAAGAGTGGCATTATTGCACATCTAGGCATGGGAGCATATTACTGTGCTCAAACTGATTGTGATGTTTGCAGATGTGGATGTTGATGATCTAGTGGTATTCCAATATAAGGGATAAATCACCTTGCAACACAAAATGCCATTGGGAATACCTGTAGACATGGAAAATATACATGCACCTGATCCTGATCCTACTAACATCATTTCATCTTGAATCATACTCATTGCTTATCAACACCTTTCATCCCTTAATTAAATAAATCATTATTTATTTAATTAGTTATTTCTCCTCTACTGATTAAATTAATCAATTTAATTTAATTAACCCTCATATCCCTCTTTAATTAAATAATTCATCTTATTTGATTAAGTCTCTAAAGTCTTATTATTTTGAATAGATTATATCTTATTTAATTTAATCTAACATTATCCTTTTTAGTTAAATAAATCAAATCATTTGTTTAATTAAATCTTTCTTCTCAATTTTTGGTTTAAATAAACTCATAAATTTAAGTCAAAATTGTCAAATCACCTAACCTCTCATTAAATTAATCAAATCTTGATAATGTTAATCTCAATCACTAAAATCCTCTAGAGAATGCAAATTGCACATGAAAATAGATTTAATTCATTTATTAAACCTCCTATTTCCCTCACATGGAATAAATGAGGAATATTCTTTCAAATTTGAATTTAAAATCCAAGTGGATTTGTACTTCCAACAAGGCATTCACTCCTCTTACATGTCCTTGTGCCTTGAGCCAAGTGACATTAACTCTATTTTCTTTCTCCCTCCAACATGTCACATTCAAATTTCAAATTTGAATCTCATAGCATTTATCATGCACATTGACCAAAATGTGTTCATTCCTCCTCCAATCACATGTGGACAAGTGGTCTTATCTCATCGGTTGGTCTTTTGTCCCACATTGCTCAAATCTTGCTCATTCTTCCAATTTGAAATCTATAAATGAGAGACTCTTCCTCTCATTCTAACATCCACAACTTGAGTAAACTTACTATACTCAACTTCATCCTTAATGCAATATCTTATTTAGGTTATTGGAGGTTTTCTCAAGAACTCATCTTGTTCTTCATCAACAAAGTGGATCAATAACTCATCAAATCATCAAAGAGATTACAAAGGAGTTGGGAAAGGGCCAATTTCAACACATCAATTGGCACCAACTATCCCATGGGATCAAGTGTTTTTTTAGCTTAGATAGATTAATTTGGTTTATTGCATTGTTCTTCATTTTCCTTTCTATCTAAGTTTTATAAATGGATTTCATGGGAAATCCTTGTTTCACCTTGCCTATGATCTAATATTGTGTTTGTTTGTTTCTTTTTGTGTAGGTTTTAAATTAGGGTTCACAATACCCTATTAGAGGAGGGTTATTGATGACATGATTGTGTTTAGGTGGCGACCATGGCTATAGATTCTCGCATGGTATGATGATCACCAACAAATTTTCTTTGTGAGATAGACTCGGTACATATAGGGTCAAGAGCACACCATTATCAAGAGGTACCTACTCGACTATGTAGCTAGATAATTTGGTGAGGTGCAGGATACACTTGCAAATGATTACACTATGATATTTTCTAGGACCTCTAAGGAGATAGCATGGAGTCCATAGATACAACCTCATGAGGCCATAAAGGGGTTTAGATAGCTAATGGCTAGGTTGTGGATGTATGTCTAGGGACAGGTTGATGTGAGGGCCACCCCAACATATGATGCATGGTTTGTTCCTCCCCTCTGATTGATAGATCCGGTAGGAGTACCTCCATGAGGGAGATCCATGGGTAGATATGTAGGTAGAGGGCGACAGGCTCCAAAGGATCAAAAGTGAGATCATGGCCAGTAGGATCAACCCATTAGATATGATCAGGTGATTGGGTTGGTACTAAGGGGACCTCTACCACACCAAAAAAATAATCATCAACAACAACAATAGTAGGGGTAGGATCCCCATGATGTGTAGATACAAACATTGATATAGGAGTGGGATCAAACCTACCAACAGTTGCAGATAGTTACACGTGAGTGGGATCAGGCCTGCCAATAGGTTCAAGCATTAATGATGGAAAGAGTCCAAGAGAGAACTATATCATGCCTTTGATACTGCACTAGCCTAGGAGACATGGCATAGGAAACAAGTAGAGGTTGTTGCATGACAAACCACACATCATGCACATGGACAGGTGGGAAAAATGGTGTTGACACACCTCTATGGACATGCCATCCAGGAGGTGTCCTATTATAAGACACTTTATTATAAAGATGTACCCCCACGCCGTCATCAGTCAAATATTGATCATAGGAGTGGAATTTCACCTAGCGTGTTAGGTGGTCAGCCCTCAGTGAGACAACCTAGAGAGCCCAGTCATAGACATCCACCAGATGGTCATCAGGAC
This sequence comes from Sequoiadendron giganteum, assembly GCA_007115665.2. Taxonomy (NCBI): domain Eukaryota; kingdom Viridiplantae; phylum Streptophyta; class Pinopsida; order Cupressales; family Cupressaceae; genus Sequoiadendron; species Sequoiadendron giganteum. Next base: position 37,175,285 of record CM021109.1, on the reverse strand, counting down.
CAATCCCACCATGATGATAGAGGCAACATGGGATAAATATTGATCCATTTTGTAGACATATTTTTGATGTACAACCTGATTGTTGATGCATATACATTCATTGACTGATTTTTGATAGCCTCTTGTATACCATGTATGATGATATTACATATTTAACTCTGATTTGTATCATGACATTCAATTTTTGATATATATGAGATGGTTCTGGTGCAACATTTTATGATGTGATGTGTGTTTATTTCATGCTTTAATAATGTATGGATGCATATGATATGCTATGGATGCATGTAATTTTATTTATGCTTATGATGTGATGTTCATGATTCATGATGCAATGTTATGTATGTATGACATGGCATAGATGTAAATATGATATATGGTTTACTTTCCTTTTCAGTATCTTTTTCTATATGCTATGCCATGATCATGCATGATGTACATGTATGGATACATTTCTTTTTGTATATTTTTCATGTGATATGATGATTTCATGATGTGATTATGTAATGTAATAAGATTGTTAGAATAACAAATCTATATTATTTTAAGCAACTTAGATGATAATGATGATGCAATGGATTATGTTGTCCATTATGACGACATGCTATGATTATGTAGGATGTGTGCATGTTGATGGTTTGTGGATGAAAGATGGATGCATTGTTATTTTTGTTGAATGTCATGACACCATGTTAGCACAAGAAGAAGATAGAAGAATAAGATGGATTGACCCTTGATTCTGAGAAGATTCAAAATTTCAAAAAGTCTATGAGTCATCGAGACTTTATTAGATATGATGATGAGTGATGATGATTTTCTTATTAAGGGATTAGGACACAAACGACACAATATTCCTTGATTTTTGATAAAACGCATAGATACGATGCATCAAGGTATGGACAACTAGGATGGTGTTGCATCTAGTGCAATGGATTTTGAATCAACAAATAGATAGGAGTATTCTTGCTCACACCTACCATACAAAAACCTTGCTAGGATGTGCTTTAGAAGCTTCAAACATCTCAGACCAAAACACAGAAAGGCATAACCTCCCAATGTAATAGTTAACAAGCTATCCAAAAAACCGTCCATACATACCTAACAAAGCAAGTATTCACCAAAGTTATTTTTCAAGAACGTCCAACAAGCATAGAAATCGGAAGATAATGATCAATGTGCCATTCCTTTCTGTCTAAATAATTTTGGTAGAAATCATCGAGAGGTCATTGGAATGGGCACAATAAGATAAATCATAAGAAAAGATCAAGTGAACAAACAAGATAATGTTCTTCATACCTCTAGCCAAGATTAACACTACAGTGATGCCCGATGTTGATGTTCATTGTAGGAAGGATGCATCCTAGGACATGGTGATCATATGATTTTAGAAACTAACTAATGAGAGGTTGTTTGATATGAAAATTTAACCAAATGTTTTACTCACTGACCTAGACTTAAAACCCTTTTACATTTACACCTACACTTTTTGAAGTGCCATACTTGTTTCCATTAGTTTTACCAAAGGTTGATGGTGGCGATTATATTATTGTGGATGAAGTTAATTGTGATTGAGAGAAAAATGAGATGGGTGGTTTTTGGCTTTTCTAAAATATTTCAATGTTTTTGGGATTTTCGTAATATTTTGAGGCTATTTTTGGAATTTTTTGGTTTGTTTTACAAATATTTTTATTTTTCAAGTTTTCAAATGTTTTTGTGTTTTCTAATATTTTGACAAAGAACCAAACCTAAAAGAATATCCTAGGGGCCTCGAGGGCTGATCAAAGATTATCCTTGCACACGCTATACATGTAGAGACCTCTTAGTTCAACTGACATAAACCTATTTATTGATAAGAATATGGACATTGATGGATTGCTAGTTTATTGTGATGGAAACCTAAAGGACCCATCCTAGGGGCCTCAGGGGCTAATCAAATATTAGCATTGTATACATCATACAAGAAAAAGCCTCATAGTTTGACATCCATTTTTTTTATTTTTTTAAATTTTTGACTCATTTTTTATATTTTGATGTGATTTGGAGTTTTGGATTTTATGATGACTTTGCAAGTGTTTTTGGATTTTTCGATGTTATGAAAGATTGTTAAGAATCAAAAAAACTTGATCTGATGCAAGGATAGAAAAAATCCCCCAGCGTAATGAGATAGGCTACCTCAATATAGGTAGGAAAAACTGACCTTAGGAATGTGCCAAGTAGTACTAAAGGGGAACATGATACTTACACAGGATCCAACTATAATACAAACGTGGATGGGTGATGGAATGAATATGATGAATGCGATAGAAAGTGATGCATGATAAGCCAATAGAGCTAATGGTGGATGAAGAATGATTATTTATAGAAGACTCTTGATTTCCAGGTTTTCACCAAGGTACTTAACCAAAGCACCACTGAAGTGGTTTTCACTATAGGACAATTTTTTTTATCTTTACTATTTTCAATCCTTTTTTTGATTTTTTTTGGATTTTGTTATTTTGTTAATTTTTTTGTATTTTTGGATTTATACGTTGCAAGTGTAGGCATTATTTTTTTGAGATGAGAGCTATTGATGGGCTCCTACAAGGGTTTTCCTTCAGGTTTTGACAACTGATATGTTCCTGACTTGTAACTTGTTGTGACGATGAAGGGTCTCAACTAATTAGGTTCAAACTTTCCCTTGATTTTTGGATTAGGTACATTCTTCTGATTCTCCTTCAACATGAGCTCTCCTACCTAGAAGTACTGACTTTTGATTTTATTTTTTTCGCTCCTCTTGAGGCAGTTCTGATAAACCTATAAATGATTCAAGGCATGTAGGTGATGCTCATCTAGTAGATCCATCTCATTCAACTGTGACACCCAGTTTTATTTATTAGTGATAAGATTTTGCAAGGATATCCTTATTGACAAGAGCTTAACCTCAATATGTAGGATAGCCTCAGATCCATATACTAGAGAATAGGGTGTTGCACCTATAGGTGTGTGAATACCAATTATCTAGGCCCATAAGGTAGGTTTTAATTGAAAATTCTAGTCACAACCAACTTTATTGACCTTTTTAAGGATTTTCAAGATGGTTTTATTGGAAACCTCAGCTTGGCCATTATCTTGGGGGTAATAGGGGGTAGAGAACTAGTGTTGGATATTGAATTGTTGACACAAATCATAGACATCATGATTCTTGAAAGGTGTTCCATTATCTGAGATAAGAGCTTTTGGAACACCATAGCGATAAATAAGGTATTTTAGGATGAATCTATAGATTTTCTTTCCCATGATATGGGTCATAGGAATTTTCTCAACCTACTTCATAAAGTACTTCATGGTGGTAATGATAAATTTATTGCAATTGGATGAGGTAGGTATGATCTTCCCTATAAGGTCAAGTCCCCACTACGAGAAAGGCCAAGGTGTAATGATGGGTTGGAGCTCTTGAGCTAGTGTGTGAATGAGGTCCCCATGCTATTGACACTACATACATTTCTTCACATACTGGTGAGCTTCTCATTCCATGTAGGCCAATAGTACCCCGTCCTTAATAGTTTCTTGGCCAAGGTCATACCACTTGAATGTGATCCAAAAATACCTTTGTGTACTTTTGTTAAGGCAGTCAAAGATTCCTCAAGGTTAAGGCATTGTAATAGTGTTCCCTCGATACTTATATGGTAAAGGGTGTCACCTAAGATAAAAAAACATAAATTTTTGACTAAAGTTTTCTTTAGGTTTGAGGTGGTGTCATCTAGGATGATTCCTCTTTTTAGGTATGTGAATATGTCATGATACCAAGGATCACCGAGACCAATGATTTCACACACAAGCTCATATTCTGGTACCTCAAAAGTCAAGACAAGAAGTTGCTCAACAAGAAACTCACACTTATGGGTGTTCTTTAGAATATCTACCAAGGAACTAATTGTTGCCATAACATTGGCTATTTTTTTATTCATTAGAGGTATCTACTCAAATGTTATATCAATGTTTAGAAATCCTTAAGATCTTTTACTAGCTTCTTGTAAGGAGTGAGCTTGTCATCTTTGGTTTGGTACTCTTCATTAACCTGATTGATGATTAGTTGTCATCCCCATAGAATTTCAGTGCCAGGATATGCCATTGTATAGCTATTATGAGCCCTATGATAAGAGCCTCATATTTGGAAATATTGTGGGTACATGGGAAAGATAATTGATATGATTTTGGAATGAAATCTCCTTGTGGGGTGATGAAAAGGACACTTGCTCTTGATCCATGTTGTGTGTAGGAATTGTCAAAATACATTTTCCAATGATTTGCTACATTTAGAAGGAAGATTAACTCATATATAAATTATCATACTAATGTATTCTCTACATACATGGGTGCTTCATCCAGTTGATATGCAATGAATTTCCCTTTGATGGATTTTCGCTCTACATATTCAATGTTAATTTCTATCAGGACCATCACCCACTTAGCCATCCATCTTGTGAGAGTTGCCTTGGATATTAGATATTTTAATGGATCTATTTTGGTGATAAGCTTTATTTGATGGGCGAGCATGTAGTGACTGAATTCCTATGAAGCAAACACAACTACAAGGCAAGCCTTCTCTATGAATGTGTAGTTCAACTCATGTCTCACCAAAGTCCTATTGATGTAGTAGATTTCTCTCTCTTTTCGTGTTTCATCCTGTTGAGCAAGAAGAGCGCCAAGAACTGCTGATGTAGCTGAGATATATGAGATTAGAGGTTTGTTTGGTTTCAATGGCATGAGAATGGGTGGTGTTAGTAGATACTCCTTGATTTGGTTGAACACTCTAGCGTATTTCTTGTCTCATTTGTATGTTATCCCCTTGTGCAACAGGTGAGAATAGGAGATAGTCTTGTCCGCTAGCTATGCTATGAACCTACTAATCGATTGTAGCCTACCTTGTAAACCTCACATGTGAATACGAGATAGACCTAGGATAAACATGAACACAACACATAAGGATTTGTCATATTAGTAGATTAAATCACATTCCATATGAGATACTTGAACATACAATGAAATGAAGAAAAACTATATAAAATCATGAAATAACATGAAATATAAGCATGAAATCCTATCTAAATACTCTAAACCTTCATCCCATAGGGGGATTAGTGCCAAATTGATGTGGAATATGGCCCTTTCCCAATCCCTAGTTGAATAAGCTTCAAGATCTTGATGAAAAGTGATGGATTTGATGCAATAAGATAGTGGATTCAAGCTCAAAGATGAAAATGCATGTAGATGTGAGTGAAAAATGTGTATAGTAAGTTTGCATGAAAATTTGGATAAATTTCCAATAGGACCTTCTATTTAGAGGAAGCAAGGGTTAGAAGAAGGGTGAAAACTAAGCAATGCAAGAATAAATGGAGGATCATTAGCCATGTGACAAGTGCCACAAGGCTAAGAGAAGCAACAGGGATATTTTCCCACACACGTGTGTACACATCTTTGGAGAAGAGATATACGAGGGAGTTAAGGCTAATGGTTGGAAGAATTTATAGAATGTGGGTGAGGATGTAAGGACATGTAAGAGAAGTAAATACCCTTGTAAGAGACAAGATGGCTTGTAAGAGCCTATTGAATGCCCTTGTAAGAAGTATTAAAAGCCTTTGTAAGAGCTTTTAAAGCTTTGGGAGGGAAAGTCAAAGAGGGGTTTAAATAGAGGAATATTCCATGAGAATATCCTTTTGTGAGGAAAATAGTTTTTTAATTATTTTGTAAAAATTAATTACTTGTGTAAGTGGGGTTAATAAACCATAGGTTTTTTTAACCTTGGTGGGGTTAAAAGCTAGAGCATTGACTAATGAAGATTAGCAAGTGATTTAAGATTAATTAATCTTAGGTGGGTTAGGGGTTTTTAGAAGATAGGAAATTTAATTAAATAATTGGATTTATTTAATCAAATGAGAAGACATAGGGGTTTGAATTAAATGATTTTCATTATTTAATTTAATGAGATAAAAAATAGTAAGAAAGGGGGTTAATTAATCCAATAAAATTAATTATTTGATTAATAGGAGAAAATGATAAATTTAATTAAACAATATAGATTATTTAATTAAATAGTTAGTTAGAGGTGATTTAGGATGAAATAATTTGTTAATAATCAGTTTTAGATGTGTAATATTGATCATGAATATTTAAGTGTCTACACATCCTAATAAATAGACACCTCCAATTTTGCAACTATTCTATTCTTATTTTGGAACCTCCCTTGCATCGTTGTCTAAAAATCCTTTGGCTGCAGTCTACACTTCTTAGTTGTTGTGGGCTACAATCTACTTGATCTGGCTTCTTGGCTACAAATAATTAGTTCACCTAAACATATACACAAGACTAATAACCATAATTTAAATATAGATATACATTGCATTCAATACATATTCAAACATTAACCATGCAATTACTAACATACCATAATCATATTTCCATATACTAAAACTAGGTTCAAATTACATGATGATCATAAAAAGATAGTAAAGTTTAGGAAATGTATGAAACAAGTATCTAGAAATTTTTAAGAGTATATAATAAACAACAAAAAAATAGCTAATAATTGGCCTCATCAAAATCCATAACATTATGCAGTAAATCTTGTTTCATTTTGTGAGGCTAGATTTGGACAATAGCTCCAAGCAACTTTCTCACCGTGGCTTTTCCCTTGTTAGGTTTTCCACATAAATTTGGTGTTGTGGTTGTCTGTTTGTGATTTGAATGCTTTATTTGGTTAAGGTAGTAATAAGTTTTTGATTGAATTGAATTGGATTAATTTGAGGGATATATTGATTCATCCCCCTCTCAATATATTTGTGTTCTAAAAATTGGTATCAGAGCTGAGTTCCTTGGTGTAGCCTGACTAAAGTTAGATCTTGGTTTAGAACACATGGATTAGAAGGAGTTCTCTTCTAAGGCACCATAGTTTTATGAAAACAACTATGCCTTTTGGAGTGTGAGGATGGATGCCTATCTCTCCTTGCTAGGTTATGATGTTTGGAGAGCTACCAAGGACGATTATATTGAACCTGATCATCTTATCATAGATCCTAATGCAAAGAAGGCTCATGAGAATAATGATAAAGAAAATAATGCTATCCTAAGTGGGCTATAAAATTATGAATTTTTTAAATTAATGCAATGCAAAATTGCTAAGGAGATTTGGGATAAGCTCAAAAATTTGTATGAAGGGAATGCCAATGTGAAGCAAGCAAAGCTATAATATTATTAGACATTGTTTGAGAATCTAAAGATGAAGGAAGAGGAGAACATAACCATCTAATTTCTTTGGGTAGATGATGCAGTAAATGGGATTAGAGGACTTGGTGAAGATATAATTGATTTAGTTGTTGTGAAGAAAGTTATAATGACTCTTACCCACCAATTTGATTCAAAAGTGTTTTCTATTGAGGGAGAAGAGGATTCGATAAAGCTTACTATAAAGGAGCTATTTGGATCCCTCATAAGTTATGAGATGATGATGAAGTTCAAGGTACACACACAAGAGAATTTGTATTCAAAGTTGTGAAGAAAGAAGAAGCATTTAGTTCACATAGTGATTCTAAGGTAGAAGAAGCAAACTTTGTGAGGAAGTTGAAAAACAGATCAAAAAAGTACAAAGGTAATCTGCCTTTCAAATATTTTAACTATGGAAGAATTGGTCATTATGCATCTAAATGTTCTTTTGGAGAAAATGAAAATAATAGAAAATGGTTCAAAAGAAACAATTTCAAGAGGAACCTCCTCTCCAAAGAAGAATACTGCTCCTCAGATGAAGGAGATTATTGCACATTAGATGATAATGGAGAAGAATCCCTATTCATGGCCACTATGATCTCTAGAAGTTTAAGAAAAATTATGGATGAAGAAGAAGGTGAAGTTGATTTTGAAGGTGAACTTGTTGCTACTCTTGAAGACCTAAAATATGCAAGGAAAGAGAACAGAAGAAAAAATACCTTGATTGAAGCTAAGATGAAAGAACACACAAAGCTTGAGAAAGAAATCCTTTCTCTCAAAAAGGATTTGGAGAAAGCAATGTCTGAAAAATCTGGAAGTTGATAGCAAACCTCAAGGAATATCTCACCATGTAAGGAATGCCTCCAAAACTAGGTTAATCATGTATTTTTTAATTATTGTTTCATCTACAATAAATATGGTCATAAGGTTGTAGAGTGTAAATCTGAAATGAATAGAAGGAATTTTGTAAGTAGAAATTCTCTTGCTTCTCTAGTGAATGTAAAAGTGGTATGTCAAATCTACAATAATGTGGGGCATATAGAAAAGTTTTACAGAAGGGAACTAGCAGAAAAGATAGATACAATTAAGCAAGTCAAGGAGAATGAGACCTCCAAATGAGAGGAATCAAGAAATGAGGTTGAAAACTCATGGTTTTCCAAAAAAAAATTCATGCTCAAGGACAAAAAGAGCTTTGGGTAGTAGATAGTGGTTGCTCAAGTCACATGACTAGTGACAAAAGAAAATTTATCAAGCTGGTCAAATGGAATGTAAAATCAATAAAGTTTGGAGACAATTCATCAACAAATATTTATGGAAAGGGCACTGTAAGTATTGATGAAAAATCCAAGATTAAAGATGTTCTCTATGTTGAAGGTCTCAAGCACAATCTTCTCAGTGTAAGTTAGATGTGTAGTAAATGATACAATCTCTTATTTAATGAACAAGGATGTGAAATAAGAAAGGAAAAGTATGGTAGATTGGTGGTAAGAGGTTCAAGGAGTGAAGGCAACCTCTACAACCTTAAGGGTGTCAATGGAAGAAGTTGTCTTCTAGGATAGAAAAGTGAAGGTCGATTGTGGCACAAAAGGATGGGACATAAAAACTTTGATAATATTGTCAAGATCAACTCCATGTAGGAAATTAGAGATATGCCAAGGATTACCAACCCTACAAACACCATGTGTAGAGAATGTTAGATTGGGAAGAATACAAGGATAAGGTTCAAGACCAAGGAATATTCTACTACAAGACCTTTGGAACTGATTCATATTGACTTGTGTGAACCTACCGGAACAAAGAGTCTTTAAGGTGAAATATTTCATATTACTAATTGATGATTTCTTTAGGATGATATGGGTCAAATTCTTAAAATAAAAATAATCTTTTAGCATTTTGGAGATTTTCAAGTCAATAGTTGAAAATGAAATGAATGCTAGAATAAAGTGTTTAAGGTTTGATAGAGGTGGTGAGTTCATATGAAATGAGTTTGAAGAATTATGTGAGGAACATGGGATAAAGAGATACTTTTTGGCTACTAGAACTCCTAGGAAAAATAGAGTAGTAGAAAGAAAGAATAAAAATGTTCAAGAGATGGCTAAGAAAATGTTGAATGAAGCCAAGCACCTGATGTATAATGGAAATAAGAAGTCTATATTGTTGTTTGTATTCTTAATAGAGGCCAATTAAGGGTGGATAACACCAAAAATACTTATGAGATTTGGTATGGAAGACCAACAATTATAAAGTATTTTAGAATTTTTAGAAGTAGAGGTTTTTTCAAAAGAGATGAAGAAGGTTTGGGAAAGTTTGACTCAATATATGATGAGGGAATATTTCTTGGATACTCAACTAGGAGAAAATCCTACAAGTGCTACAATACAATGTTGGGGATGGTTTTTGAGAGAGAAAATGTTAGAGTGGATGAAGAGTCACATCAAAGCACACATGAGAAATAATACTATTGGTTTGATGAATTTACCTGCACAAAGGAAGAGGAAGAAGAAATTGTAGAAAAAGAAGAAGCATAGGAGAAAGTCTCTGAGAATCCTTCCAAGTATGTCCAAAAGAATCATTCAAAATATCATATAATTGGAGACAAGAATGAAGGTGTGCTGAATAGAAGAAGATTTGCAAGGGAAAATGAACTGGTAAATTTATATATATTATCAAAAATAGAACCTAAGACTTTTGATGATTCTAGAAAATTTGAAGGATGGATACAAGCAATGGAAGAAGAGTTAAATCGAATAGAGAAAAAATGGACTTGGGAATTAGTGCCAAGACCTACAAATGAGAATCTAATAGGAACAAAATGGGTGTTCAGAAAAAAAACTAAATGAAGATGGAGAAGCTATGATAAATAAAGCAAGGCTGGTGTGCAAAGGTTATTCACAGGTGGAAGGAATTGAATTTAAGGAAACATTTGCTTAGATGGAAAGAATAGAGGCTAAGTAGATGAGAGTGTTTCTTACATTTTATATTCACAAGAACTTCAAAGTATATAAAATGGATGTGAAATTTACTTTCTTGAATGGTGATTTGGAAGAAGAAGTGTATATAGAGCAACCTGATGGTTTTCAACTATCAAAGGATCCAAAAATGGAGTGCAGACTCAATAAGACTTTGTATGGTCTAAATAAAGCTCTTATGGCTTGGAATGCAAGGTTGGATAAATACCTACTCTAGCAAGGCTTCAAGAGAGGTACCACAGATAAAAACCTACATATTAAAATTGAGGATGAAATAATTCTAATTGTTGTTGTGTATGTTGATAAAATAATCTTTGGAGGAAATGATGAAATGTGTAAGAAGTTTGCTGAAGAGATGCAACAATAATTTGAAATGTCTATGATAGGTTAACTATATTTATTTCTTGGATGTCATCAGATAATGGTATCTTTATCTCTCAATTAAATCATGCCAAGGATATGTTGAAGAAGTTTGGTATTGAAGATTGCAAACTAGTGAGGACTCCCATGGTAACAGGCTGTCATTTGAGTAAGGGTGACGAGTAACCTAAAGTTGATCAAACTCTGTATAGGTCTATGATTTGGGGCCTACTATACTTGACAACATCAAGACCTGATATTATGCAGGTTGTCTTCTTGGTTGCAAGATTTCAAGTTGATTCAAAAGAAACTCATATAAAGGCAGTCAAGAGGATTTTTAGATATTTGAAGAGCACTCTAGATTTGGACTATTGTATCGAAAAGATAATGAGTTTTCTCCGAGTGCATATACTAATGTTGATTGGGATGATAGTTTTGGCGAAAGAAGCACCTATGGTGGAGCTTTCTTTTTGGGAGATAGTTTAGTCTCTTGGTTCAGTAAGAAGCAGAACTTAGTGTCCTATTAACAACATAAGAAAAATATATTGTTGCAACATATTGTTGCACCCAAGTGTTATGGATGAAGAAAAATTTAAAGGAAATCAAGGTGATGTATGATGAGCCCATTCCAATTCTATGTGATAACAAAAGTACCATCAATATTTCTAAAAATCCAGTGATGCATGCTAGAACCAATCATATATCTATCAGGTATCATTTCTTAAGAGAGAAAGTTGCAGATCAAGAAGATTGGAGTATGTTCCCACAAAGGAACAAGTTACAAACATATTTAAAAATGAACTTTCAAAGGATATATTTGAGTATCTTAGATAGAATCTAGGGTTATTTCCCCTTTTATTCTAACTAGATGCATAGCTGATGCATCTTTCTAGGAGGAGAAATTCAAAACACATTTTCATCCTTAGATTGGTGAAGGCTACCTCTTAGAGGGAGAAGGTAGAGGAATGCTAAGGTTTATGTAGGTGCGGGGATTTTGTATGTTGTTGCAATAATAGTTGAAAACCACTTCCCTTTTCCCTTGATGTCAAATGGGGAGAAGTTGTATATCAGGTTGGTATTGCCATCAATGCCAAAGGGGAAGATTGTTGCAAATATTATCATCGATGTCAAAAAAATGAAGATTATTGTAAGTGTTGCCATTAATGTTAGTGTTATCATTGATGCTAAAAAAATGGAGATTATTGCTGGTATTGTATTTATTGTTAGTAAAGTGGTAGTATGTGGATGGTTGCATGTGCTGTAATTAGTGTGTTGATAAAAAATGTTGGATGATTTTAGATTGCTATAATCAGTTACTTTATAGATCTCATGTTTCTCATTTATAGGTGAATAATTTTGTGAATGTTTCATTCATTGTCTCTTATTGTAAAGAATTACATAAGTTTTGAAAGAAAGAATGAAAGTGTGTCATGCTGACAATGGTTCAAGAAATTGTACTGAAAAGCTCTAGAGAATGCTCCACATTCCTTTGCATTTGAAGATATGGTCTTACATTTTAAAAGATAGACAAAATCAAGTGTGAAGCATTTATGTTCCTATTTTCAGAGCATAGAAGTTACCATAGAGATTTATAGAGCTAGAAAAGTAAAGTGTACTTATTACTAATTTAAATGCTAAGGTGTACCACAATTCAAGTTTTCAATGTTTTATCTCAAGACTGTGTTGTCTGGGTTTGTAAGAGATACTTTATGTCTATTTACTTGTACCAACATAATGTTGCATGAAGTTGCAAGAGGAAATAATGGAAATGTTTTTGAATATTATTTAATAATTGTAATGTAATACAAATGATGTAATTTGGTCTCACTAGTACTACTTGTGGTTTGGAGTTAATATTTGGAGGGTTATGTGTTCGCTGGGGTGACTCAACATTTTGAGTTGTTCATGCAAATTTTTTATGGTATGCACCAACATGGGATTGTGTGTAAATGTAAAATATGCCCTTCTTATCTCCTAGCTTGGAAAAAATTCAATTTCCCTTTCCCATAGATGATTTGGAGTTGACTCATTATGCTCATTTCATGTCATGTTTATATGTTTTAGTTTAGATGACAAGGAGAAAATTTTTGATGCTTGCAAAAGTTATAAATGGAAGATCAAGTGTGTGATTGAGTATGAATTAGTAAGGTGTTGTGTGTTCAATTAATATGCTGAAATCAGTGTGCTAAAGGTAAAGGAATGAGTGCAAATGTGTAGAGAATTATTTGATGTATGCTAAAGGTAGTGAGTTGAAAGCAAAATTGTATGAGTGAAGTGTTGAAGGTAGTGAGCCGAAAGGAGTGTGTGAGTGATTTTTGGAGGCAGTGGGCTGAAGGTAGAAGTGCATGAGTGAGTGATAGAGATAGTGAGCCAAAAGTAGAGGAGTGTAAGTGAAGTGTTGAAGGAATTGCATCAAAAGAAACAAAGGTGTTGCAGAGGTAGTTCTGTATCTAATTCATCAAGAATTGTATTCTAAGGTTGCAACCTCTTTTTTAAGTGTTGTAATTGGCAGAGAGTTATAAAATTCCTTTGGTTGAAATCATAAAAGTGTTGTAAATCTTGTTTCATTTTGTCAGGTTGGATTTGGACAATAGCTCCAAGCAACTTTCTCACCATGTTTTTTCCCTTGTTAGGTTTTCCATGTAAATCTAGTGTTGTGGTTGTCTGCTTGTGCTTTGAATGACTCATCTAGTTAAGGTAGTAATAAGTTTTTTATTGCATTCAATTGGATTAATTTGATGGATATACAGATTCACCCTCTCTTAATATATTTGTGTTCTAACAAGATCATGAGACATGATGAGAGGCGGACCACAAAGGAGGTCCTAGATGACCAACATTATTGTATCGACTATGATATTCCACATGAGGGAAATGACTAGATTCTACTACGATGGTAGTTACAGGTAGGTGTCAATGTTCCTATGGTTTGCTGGATCTTGATTGTTATAGTAGCGATGCACATGTCACTAGATGGTTTATGCACACACCTAAATGGTAGCCTTTTCCATATGATATGAGTGATGGAGGAGCATCGAACCATGTTTGTTTGGGGGTGAAGCATGTTCCCACACCTATTCAATGATCTTGGGTGATATATCCACTATGAGTCATAAAGTCTCATGACTTTTACACTGCTTCAGGTGTGGGATTTCAAGAACATTTCTTGCATGCAACCTACATGATATGTCATGGAGGTACCATGGACATATCTTCAAGTCTTTTTCTATACACTTAGGAGACCCTAACAATATGGAGATTTACTATATTGTCGCATCATATTTGATTAGCTAAACACTATGGATATTGTTTGGAGACTATATATGATCTTGCGACCCTAGGCAAGCTTACCATGATAGTTAGCTAGGATGCAACATGTTTATTTCTTTGTTGGTCGTTATGAGTATATTGTGATGTCATTCTATTATGATTGAATGATGAGAAAATTTGGTCACACTTAGGGGTTACCCATCCCTGGACCGACCTATCTCAGGTCGAATCACAATGTTGCCAAGCCATAGAGCATAACATACTGTACCATCATAGATGTCCCATTGAGTGACTTAGATTATCTAAGGAGTAGGAAAAAAATCCTGTAATTGATGCAGATGATGTTGGATCCACCACTGCATACATTAGGTGGTGTAACACCACACATCCAAGCCTTGTATATCTTGTTGACCATGCTATTGGAAATCTTGGGCCATGGCCATGCCATCGAGAGGATTATGAGGAGGGAAATAATGGAGATGCAAGAGGATACAATGAGGAAGAGGAGGAGGAGGATCAACAACCAACAACAGTGGTAGCGAGAGGTTTAGAGGAGTAGGAGGAGGTCAGAGTTGCCCTCGAGGAGAGACCCACATCTTGTTCTCATGTATCATGAGCACATACCTCTATACTTGATAGACCACCTATCCATGAGCATGTAGAGAGTAGCAGAGGAGAACCTACTATTCCCCTAGGCTCCCAAGGGAGTCTAGACATAACTACCATAGTCACATGGTGAGATCCCCACTAACAATCTAGATTATATGATATGATGTTTACTTTAATTTATATTATGTTATATGTTATTTTTAGATTTATGTTTAATGTTTTATATCATTCTTGTATATGATGTTATTCTATGTTTTCACTTTTTTTCAATTGGTACCCAAGATTGGCTCAAATTTGTAAGTTGAGTAATATCATATATGGTTCTTCATCTATGCATTCACATCAGCCAATGCGTGCTGAGCATAGGCCACCATAGAGTGTGGGGCATCATGCAAAGATATTTGAGCTTACAGTATGATGGAGGATGACACGAGGATTTGAGATCTTCTTATGAGGATTTGAGAGTTGAGAGAGCTTGAGCTCCTACTAAGAGTGACATGTAGGCATTCCTACAAGGGGATCTAAGTAGGGTGTAGGCGGAGAGAGATCAGTTGCATGAGCAACACACAACAATTCTTGAGGCTAATGTTGAGCTTAGAGGTGATCTATGGGTTGTATTGGAACATAGTAGCTCTAGGAGTTACTCACGATCTACTGTCTTACGTTGACCACCACCAGTAGGTCCCAATGAGTCTGGTAGCTATATGCCTAAAAAATGATGGTGCATTCTTTATATGACACACTACATTTTGTTAGCGTGGTGATATAATGATGTATATAAACACCATGATATATATATGAGCATGTTTTACTTGGTTTGTCTATCAGTTATTTTTATTACTACTTGTGATCTTTTTAAAACATGACATTACATTTTCATATATAGAAAATTGAATATAATAATGATCTATTAAATAATCTAGCTAAGATTATTTAATAGATATGACAATGATCTAATTGATTTATGTAAATGAATGATGTGATGTAATTAAATAATTAAACTTAATTATCTAATTAAATGACACATTTTTTTACTAAGTGTATATATGTTAAGCTAGATGCAACTATGATCTAATTTTACAAAAATAAATGCTTATTTTCTTAGAGATTAATGATTATCAAAATAATGAGTAAAATGGAGAATTTAGAGACTTTAAAAAGACCAAATAGATAATGGAGATTTGATCAAAGATCAAGAGTTAGCTCCACTAGTTGTGAAGTTAATTTGGAAAGATGAATTAGTTAACTAAAATTAGTGAAGGAAGATTCTATTTCAAACTTGTGAGAAGATAATAATGAATTTTAAATTAATTCATCAAATGAATAAATGAATAAATAAGTTACTAGTTTAAAGAATGAGTTAACTTGTGAGGTGATAATCAAGAATTTATTAATTTATTAAAAACAAATAATTAACTCACATTAATTAAATAATAAATAATGATTTAATCAATTGATTAATAATGAATAATAAATAGACAATTAATGGTAATGGTAAATGATAATTATTATATAATGATAATAAATGAATTAATTGTCGATAATTAGAATAATAATTTTAGTGTCCACTAACATGTAGAGAAGTTCTATTAGTATGGGTGTGTTTTATTTTAGTTATTTATTTATACCTATATTTCTTACTAGTTGTAATTATGAGATGTGATTATTATGGGAAGCTAAGGTATACATAGATGAATG
This sequence comes from Sequoiadendron giganteum, assembly GCA_007115665.2. NCBI lineage: Eukaryota > Viridiplantae > Streptophyta > Pinopsida > Cupressales > Cupressaceae > Sequoiadendron > Sequoiadendron giganteum. Next base: position 37,159,140 of record CM021109.1, on the reverse strand, counting down.
TAGATTGAAGAAACTTAGATGATTTAAAACTTCTATAGGAACTTCATCAATTAATTTTTTTTGTATTACCAATGGCATTAGTTTGTTGGACTCTTCTAAACTAGTATTTATCAACACATATGGTATTCACACTCAACCATCTTGTGTGGACATAACATCATTTAGGAGAGAAATTTTGTCAAATGACATGCATTAATATCTCTACTCCACCATTACATGTTGCTTCAAAGAATGCTTCCAATTATTCCTTATAGTAGGAACATTCCAATTTTCTAGATCCACCTCATTGAGATATATTTGTACTAGATATATTATCCCTATTTGTAGAGTCTCACATTTTAGATTTGGAGGACCACACTTAGGACATATGTCTTTTATATAATGACAAATTTGATGGATTTTTATCACCATCATCTTCTTTGGATGTGATTGTTCTTCATCCTCCACTTCTTTTGTCATAGTTTGATAGTGGATTGGAGACCTTTGAGAAAAAATCAAAGAAATATTTGTTATCTTTGGATTATATGCATAGTTTAGAGACATTCATCCTTCTTCTTAATTATTTCTATTTTAAATGGGAAGATATTTGCACTCATTTTTAGTTTTATTTCTTCCCATGGGGAGAATTGTTGTTCACCATCTAGTATCGAACATACACTAGCATTGCAAGATGCATCTTGAATGGGGATACATGGTTTCTCTCATTTTTTTTTTGGGAGGGGGGGACTTACTCACACAGGGTTCCATCCTTCTATCTACATCTTGTCGTGTGGTAGGTTATGCATACCTATTATTTTCTCTCTTTTGGAGAGGATCTTTTTCCACTAGATTTTTCTCCTTTACTCCTATTATACAAGAAATCTATGGTTGTAAATGGTTACTTGATCAGTTCTTGTTGTTGGGACCTATCTTTATCTTTCCTTTTAATTTGTGTGTAACCTCCCTAAGTTGCATTTTTAGCTCGAGTGTTAGTGTGAATTCATTATCATAAGTTAATTAGGACTTATGTACTTTTAATAGCTTCTTATCCTTGTGATTTGTATCACAAGATAAGAATGCTTAAATTCTATTTTTTTTATTTTGTCTTATTGTTGATAAATATGAATATATTTAATATTATAACTAATCATTTGGTAATTAATGCTCATATTACACTTGTAAAATTATCCCCTCTTATGCTTTTCTCTCTTGTAGAAGAAATACTATAGATGAATTCATGGTTTGGTAAACTGTGTGATTTTTTCAAGTGGTTTTGAGCCTAAAGGAGAGTTCTTTTTGAAAAGGAATAACTTTCATCCCGTGTGTCAAGATTTGGCAAATGAATAGTTGATAGAAATTTAGTGACAAGCACTTCGTAGCCATGTTAATTTCACTCATATATTTTACAATTTTTTTTTGAGAACTGCAACTTGAAACTGATTTGTACTCCTTTCTTTGAAAAGTCATATCTTTCACCTCGAGACTCTTATTTTGTAAGCAAATAGACACTAAAAACCTAATGAGAGTACTACATAGCCATACATATTTTTTCCACATTATTTTGTATCAAAAGTTGTTACCTTCACCACTTTTGGATCACATAAAAAATTGTAATCTAGTAAAACATTGTAAACCCATTAATAACGTATAATGTTTACCATGCTAAAACCAAGAATTCTTCTGCATTATTCCTTAATCATATTGGTTACCATAATATCTTCCATAACAGAAACTAATAAACCAATATTCAAGAAGATTGTCCTTTGTCAGAATGTCACATCAATATGTTTTGTCTATCTGTAAACAACCCTGGCCACATATTTTTTCTTAAGCCGTATCTTTCATTCCGTGCTCTCATGGTAGGTAAGTGAACACAATGATAAAGCTTTTGTTTCATGTTTTTAATGCATCCTATCTGTAAGTGATGTGATTACAAACAACGAGCTTAGATAGAATACGTCTCTGCTAACAAGCTTCCTCACTTTCTGCGTCTTATAACTTGTAAGAAAGGAAATGTATATATGGAGGTTATTCACAAATTAATTGTAATTATTGATATGGGAGTATGAGTTTTTTTGGGCTGAATCTTTTTGACTAAGAGTCAAGGACTGGAGGTATTCATTCCGTCAAATTTGTCTTGAACATGATCCTGATCGAACTCATTAAGAACTATTCAACTTCATCAACAGATCAGAGATCCATTGACGGAATGATAATTTTTTACAGCAAATGTATATATATATATATATATGGAGGTCATTCACAAATTAATTGTAGCTATTTGATACGGAGCACGAGTCTTTTTGGGCTGAACTTTTTTGGCTAAGAGTGAAGAACTGGGGGTGTCCATTCTGCCAAATTCACCTCGGACAATCTTAACCGAACTCATTAAGAACCATTCAACTTCACCAACAGATCAAAAATCCATTATGAAATGATAATTTTTTACAGCACTGAACTGATATATATTACCGATGGAATAACTACTGATCTTTTGACTGGGGAAAGGAAAATATGGTTGAAAGAGATTGAAGTGGGGCAGTTGAAGTGTCACTGTAGCTGCAAATTGCAGCAGATTCTATAAAAAAAACTCACTTTTTTTCTGGTCATGGGAATTACGGCTACTGGTCCAGATTATTACCAAGTTTGCGTGTCGGTGGTCGACGAAATCATATCAGAAAGTCTAACGTAATCATAGAGATCGTCCAAGTGGGAGGGTTATTCCAAATTTCCGGCTGAGTAATTGTCTCGCAAAAGGCTTCACTAATGTGATGTGCACTTAAGTTTTGTGCACTTGTTCAGAGGTTGACTATCTTCGGTTCAATTTGACGGTCCACCTCACCACTGAGGTAACAGGCGGTTACCTGTTTTCCATATTTCCCACGCTATCATAGCTCGGAAGAATTGACGACTACCTATTTAATGTATTTTTTTTGTGTAGATGATTGTCGGTGGAAAAAGCATATCGTCATGATGACGACAACGTCCAATCTTATTCTGAATTAAAGAAGATGCTGGTACTATGTATTTTAAAGTATGTAATTCATTCAATTTCTATTTTGTTGGGGAATGAATGCCCCTGTGGGCTATCAAATGGTTTGTTGGTCAAAGGTTAATTTTTATTTATTATAAAATAAGGTGATTTTTTACTTTTTTGAGTGTGAGTGAAGTGATGGTCGATTGATGGTAGATTGATGATATCTGATCTAAAATGATAGAAGTCGGTTGGAGATTTGAGTCCTTAAAAGTTTATCAATAAGAATAGAAATGTTTGATCTATGATTAGAGTCAAGAATGAAAGTAAATTATTTCTTTTGTAGGTAGTCTCATTATTATATTATTTGGAACAAAAGATTAATGATTTGATAATGTCCATTTTAGAAAAATACATATAAGAATAAGCAAATTGTTGCAACTTTTAAACAAGGTAGAAGATAAGTGATAAAGCATAAGAAGTAAATTCATCTTAGGTCCATCTTGCACACCTTATATTCATAGAATATTTCATTAAAGTTTTGAAATATTAAAGAAGAAGGGCACAAAACCTATTTTTGTACCATAAAAAATTATAAATTTTGATTATATCTTCAAAGGATTGAAAAAGGAACACAAAATTGTGGGGTAAATTCGATGTTCTTGCGGGATTTCTTAAGTCAATGAAACTAGTTATTTGATAAACATAATCTAATTAAGAGTATTTTATAAACATTACGGATGGACACGTTAATACACGTCTTAAAAAAAAAATGTTTAAGACTAAGGTGTCGATACAATGTATTTTAAAGCATGTGATTCATTTGATTTCTAATTTGGTGAAGAAGAAAGGCCTCTCTTCATTATCAAGTGGTTTGTTGGTCAAAGGTTAACTTTTTTCTATTATAAAATAAGGTGATTATTTACTTTTTTTTTGAGTGTGAGTGAAGTGATGGTAGATTGGTGAGATCTTATCTAAAATGATATAAAACGGTTCAAGATTTGAGTCTTTAAAATTTTATCAATAAAATTAGAAATGTTTGATCTATGATTAGACTCAAGAATGAAAGTGAATTATTTCTTTTGTAGATAGCCTCATTATTATATTATTTGGAATGAGAGATTCATCATTTGACATGACTTTTTTTAGAAAAATACATATAAGAATAAGAAAATTGTTGTAAATTTTAAACAAAGCTAGAAGATAAGTGATAAAGCATAAGGAGTAAATTCATCTTAGGTCCACGTTGCACTCCTTATATTCATATAATCTTTCATTAAAGTTTTGAAATATTAAAGAAGGGCACAAAATCTATTTTTGTACCTCATAAAAATTATAAATTTTGATTATATCTTCAAAGGATTGAAAAAATAACATAAAATTGTGGGATAAATTCAATGTTCTTGCATGATTTCTTCAGTCAATTAAACTATTTATTTAATAAACATAATCTAATTAAGGAGTATTTTATAAACAGTATGGATGAACACGTTAATACACATGCCTTTAAAAAATAATTGTTTAAGACTAAGGTGTCGATACTGTGTATTTTAAAGCATGTAATTTATTTGATTTCTAATTTGGTGAAGAAGGAAGGCCTCTCTTCATTATCAAGCATGGTTTGTTGGTCAAAGGTTAACTTTTTTTTTATTAGAAAATAAGGTGATTATTTACTTTTTTTGAGTGTGAGTGAAGTGATGGTAGATTGGTGAGATCTTATGTAAAATAATACAATTTGATTCAAGATTTGAGTCCTTAAAAGTTTATTAATAAACATAGAAATTCTTGATCTATGATTAGAGTCATTGAATGAAAGTGAATTATTTCATAGTAGATAGCCTCATTATTATATTATTTGAAAAGAGAGATTAATCATTTGACATTACTATTTTAGAAAAATGCATATAAGAATAAATAAAATTGCTGCAACTTTTAAACAAGCTAGAAGATAGGTGATAAAGCCTAAGGAGAAAATTCATCCTAGGTCCATGTTGCACTCCTTATATTCATGTATGCTTTCATTAAAGTTTTGAAATCTTAAAGAAGGGCACAAAATCAATTTTGCACCTCATAAAAAAATATAAATTTTGATTATATCTTCAAAGGATTGAAAAAAGAACACAAAATTGTGGGGTAAATTCAATGTTCTTATGGGATTTCTTAAGTCAATAAAACTAGTTATTTGATAAACACAATCTAACTAAGGAGGATTTTATAAATATTATGGATGAAGACGTTAATACACATGCTTTTAAAAAATAATTGTTTAAGACTAAGGTGTCAATACTATGTATTTTAAAGCATGTAATTCATTTGATTTCTATTTTGGTGAAGAAGGAAGGTCTCTCTTAATTATTAAATGGTTTGTTGGTCAAAGGTTAACATTTTTCTATTATAAAATAAGGTGACTATATTTTTTTTAGTGTGAGTGAGGTGACAAGTATATTGGTAAGATCTTTTATAAGATGAAAGAAGTCAACCCAAGATTTGAGCCCTCAAAAGTTTACCAATAAAATTAGAATTATTTGATCTTTAATTATAGTTATTTTTTGTAGATATCTCCACTATTATATTATTTGAAACACGAGATTTATCATATGATATGACTTTTTTAGAAAAATACATCTAAAGATAAGAAAAAATTCTTAAAATATTTAAACAAGATATAAGATAGGTGATAAAGCATAAGGATAAAACTCATCTCAAGTCCATGTTGTGCTCCTTATATTCATGTAATCTTACATTACAATTGTAAAATATTTAAGAAGGCATCAAATCTATTTTTGTACCTCAGAAATTATGAAATTTGATTAAATATTTGAAGGATTGAAAAGAGAACACAAAATTGTGGAGTAACTTTCAATTTTATTTTGGGATTCTTTATGTGATGTAGGATCCTTTGGAACAATCTAGAAGATTTGAAGTATCTATTGTCACTAGAAGGCATGTTGCACGAGATGGAATTATAGAGTACCACATTCTACTAGATTCATTGTTTGGCCTTGCGATTTTGAGGGAAGGAAAATCTAGTTGTGAGGAGTGTTAGGTTAAAGTTTTCAGAGGTTTAAGTTATCAAAACAAATTTTGGACATGAGAAAGTGGAGACTGTGTTTCTAGGTTGCAAAAGTGATCATTTTTTAGAATTTTGAGAGCTTGCGCCAACAAAGGGAGATGTGCACCAATAATAGGAAATGTGTGAAGATGAATTAGAATTAGTAAAGCATATAGTACAAATTGCATGGTGATTTTTTACTTTTAAAGTTAATTTGGGATATAGGAGTGGCTAACTACATGTTACATTGGACCTAAATTATAGGCTTGACCTATGACTGATGCAGATGAACTTTGGGAGTGCGGATGACATATAAGAAAGACTTGTGATTGTTGCACTTGGAAACGGAGGAAGGAGAGAAGTTTTAGAGCATGAGGTTAATAGTAGTAGAAGCAAGAGTAGAGTTTCTAGTGAAGCACCAGTTGAGTGACAGAGCTAAGAGTAGCGACATGATGTAGAGGATCTAACTATGTTTTTAAAGGTGATGTTGTGCCTTGGTATTTGTGTATGAGGTTATTGTAATCTTGGGTTGCAACCTAGCATGCTAGAATCCCTAATGGTTGAAACATCTAGAAATGGATAAGAGTGTGAAGGAGGGTTTCAATGATGGAATGATCTAAAGGTTTAAACACACTCACACTTTCCCTAATTTCATTAGAAAAAAGAGATCTCGCAAGGATAGGATTGACTTTCAACCTTGAGGTGAGCCAACCCTACTTGAGAAATATGTTGTTTTCTTATGATATAAATGATTGATTGGAACTTTTGGGAGATGAATTAAAATGCATTAACAAACTAAATTGTACAACCTAACACTTAAAATTCATAATATTATGATCATTTAAAAAATGATAATTTACAAGAAAATCTGAGAAGGGTAGAATGGTGTGCACCTACCCTAAAATGCAAGTTCTGAGCTTTGTAGCAAAACTGGTTCACCCTAGGGTGAATGGGTTCTAGTAAAGGGTCCAAAATATGATTTTGTAGTCCTTAGATCCTGTATCTAAGCTTTTGATTTCTCTAGGTTTGACTGTTGGGAAGCCAAAAATAAATTCTAAATCTGAGTTTCCATAGCTTAACAATGATGATGACAACTTTGACAATAATTAAAAATTACTCCTTTAATCAACTTCAATCCTTCACCTGTAAATCTGCACATACAATGGGAGAGGAAAAATGTTTATTTTTGGGTGAATGGGGGTTTTCCTTAGTCAAAACCCATGTTGGTAATTAAACCTTGATATTGAAATGATGACAAATGGAAGGAATTGATGAATGAACAATGCTATGTCACAACTCACCAAACCCTTAATGGCTGCCCTTCAAGGATTGAAGTCTAACGCATCTCTCTAAGACTTGGATCTTGAATGAATTGGTTTGATTAATTGCTTGAATTCTTGAAACCTACATCACAATGTTATCTCCAAAACATGACATGAATATGCATACACTTTGACATGATTATATGATCTTGATTGTTGTTGTAGATGATAAATAATTATGATCTTCAATGCTCTTGACAATAATATTTTCTCTTATGAAAGTTTCCTTAATGCTAGATCATTTTTCTCCTTAGATTTGAATTGATAAAATTACTATGTATTTATAGGTGTTTATCTAATTTATCGAAAAATAGATTCCACAAATCAACATTTGAAACTTGAATTTTCAAATCATTAAAATGTTGCCAAATACATAAAAAACTGAGTTCTAAGACTTAAAGGGGACCTATTCGCCCTTGGGTGAATGGATCTTAGGACCGAAATCCAGGACACATAATTTATAAGGTGTTTAAATTAATGTTGGTAATTATTTAATATAGGTTTCCCTTTCAGAAAATGAGAATAATAATGCTTTGGAATACACAATTTGGTCAATTAGAGGCTTAATTAAGTCCAATTACCTAAGGGGCCGAAAAACTAGTGTAAAATTGTAAAGGTATACAATTTCCTACACTATATTTAGCCCCCACTTTAGTGAGAGTATGAACTTACACTCAGACTCACACTAAAGTAGATAAATCAGTTAAGAGAGGTCTAATTGTACAAATATTGGAAAGATAAGATGACAAGGATCAAGGAGGATGATCAAATCCCCAAGATCTAAGATCCCATGAAAACCAACAAAGAAACACATGCATGCAATAGTAACACAAGATACACAATCATACAATGTCAAAATTAATGCAAAAAGGGATAAAATAGTAAGTTGTATTATGCCATGTCCATCAAACATGCTCACATGGATCCAATGGCAAGCAAGTTGTGCTATGCTCAGTGTCCATGAAAAATATGCTCACAAGGGCTAGTGCAGTCCGATATACACTAGGTGATCCCCAATTCTATAGGGTGAGAACCATACACTAGGTCTACAAGGTGTAAATTCACATAAAGGGTGGTCGATGGGAAATTCATGCTAGGTCTATAGGCTCCCATACACCAACCATACCAAAATTTATATTCCCTAATAAATTTGATAATGTTCCACACAAAATGGCTACAAGTTTCACAAGGCTAGCAAGCTACGTTATGCTAGACACTCATGAAATAAAGGCACCACTAGTAATCAAGTTGTGTTATGCTTGGTGGCTAGGAATTAGTTTAGGATAGTCAAAGGGGTTTTTTTAGTTCATTAAAGGTCTCACTTTATGGAACATCACACTTGATATCACCACCAAGAGAGGACTATCCAAGAGATAAAATATTCACACAGTAGGGAATGCAAGCCATAACATTACCACCAAGGAATGACATATGCCAAGAAAGGTCACACTCTTGGATGACATCAAAACCAATGTCACCACCAAAAAGACACATCATGTGAATTAATAATACCACACTTTGAATAGGGTCATGTCATTATGGGTGAAGCCACAATAATGGTTTACAATTCAAATGAGGAAGGAAAACTCACAAAAAATGACCCCAAGGCAAAAAAAGTGATTTTAGGGGTTTGTATGAACCTTCTTGTTCGATCGAACCAAAAAGGGGTTCGCTCAAACCAAGGTTCGACCGAACCCCTTTGAATTTTGGCCGCCAAAAAAAATATTACAATGCATGGGAAAGGGGTTCGAGTGAACCTCTTTGAAGGGGTTCACTTGAACCAGGGTTCGACTGAACCCTGGTTTGAATGAACCCCCTTATCCCTAATCCCCCATCTGAGACACACAAACACCCTAAATTTTGGCATTTCAGAGCTCGAGTTGAGGATGAAAATGGAGGAATATTCACAAACCCAACTAGAATCAAGTAGTCCTCAGAACGAGCTATCCAACAAATATAATTTTATTATGTATGTATTTTTTTAGTTTTATTAAACATAGGTTTTTCATCGAAAATCAAGCTCTTTGTTTTGCACATGTAAAAAAATAGCATATTATCAAAATAATGTTTTTAAAAACACATCGAGGCTAGGTATTGACGTCCTTGATCCATTAAAAAAATATAATTGAATTTCGATTCATACAAAAAAAGTTATGTTGTATATAGTCTGCCTATGTCTGAATTGCAATTGGTTTGACTTTGAAACTTGATTAAAGAAAAAATATTCAATAAAAATCTATGAGACAAAATTAAAGTGCTAGATATCGTAGTTACAAATCTAAATTCGAAAAAATTAGAATTTTATCCTTCATACAACAAAAGTTATGTTGTATACGGTGAGCGTCACTTTTTTAAAATGTTGTTTTATGAAAAAAACCAGTTTTCATGGGAGATGGAAAAAAAGTGCAATCTGATTCCAAAAGTTTTGAAAAAAATATTTTTAAAATTTACAAACAAAATGTGACGAGACTCTAGTTTGCATCATCTTCAAATTCCTCACGGTTTAGCTGCTATAGGTTCCCGAATATGAAGATTTAGTTAAAAATAATAATTGCCATGTCCAGTTTGGCCAAAAATTGTAAACTACTATTGTGGGATCACCCTTATGCAAGCAATGAGTGAGAGGCATAATTCCCCCCACTTTAAATAAATTGCTAAACACCATGTTATGAGAAATTCCTTTAAAGTATAAGATGAAGGCCAATATATTATAGCTTATTTGTAAAGCCTTATGCCAAACACATGTTTCCAATTGAAGTTGCATCATGGAAAGGAGGTTTCCCCCCATATGCTATCCTAAGATAACATATAAGGGATCCACAGATCTGGGTTCAACGTATGTATTTTGTATAGTGTTATAATAGAGCTTGGAACCATCATCATTCCCCAAATACTCATAGAACAACAAAAACAAAGGAGGAATGCCACATAGAGAGTAAAAAAAGGAGAATCTTTTTGGGTCAACATGGAAGAGACCTAAATGTCCCAACACCTTGCGTCGTCCACAAAAGGAAAATACAAGATAAATGAAAGCACAATGGTTATGATATATAGAAGAACATACATAAAAATACAAGAATGTCACAATAGATTTTTTTCCTTTGTATCCTTGCACCAAAAAAGTTACAAGGGTCATCCAAATTAGGCTCACAAACATAAAGACATGCCAAGCAGTACGATACGAGGGATCACATTATGCACATGCAATCACATAAAGAACATGGAAATCAAAAAGATAGTATGACACATGTGATCCAACCTAAAGCAATTTATCCACATCCCAATCTTTTCAATCATATATGGAAGGCAAATAACTAGCCAAAGGGGCAACGACAAGTGCCCTACTAGGAAAATCACTAGGTTCAACACGTGGTGAGTCACTCTTATTAGGAGGATCATCACAGTTGTTGTCATCTAAGATCATGGAAGAGGAAAATGGAAAATTCATCTCATTATGCACTTCCTCATCAATCTTGAAAATATCATCATCATCATCCAATTTTATCACAACAGGAGGTCTAATGATAATTTCCATAGAGGTTTCATGTTGTTGTTGTGGTGAAGGTAGAGAATCATCATGATTTGTATAAGTTAGATTTTGATCTTGGTTTGTTGGTTTGTTATTTTCTTCTAGCTAACAAGAAATAGCATGATTTCTTCACCTATGCTCTTTAGCATTTTGGTTTCATCTTGCACAATTTTCAAGTTGTGGTTGTGTGGTAGTGGGTTTATCAACCATTGGTTTCTTTTCTTCCCGCAAGGGAGGAACGAAAGGAACCGATGAGGGTTGGTCAACCAATTTCTCTTTGTGTTTATAAACTTGTTTGATCTTAAGAGACACAGTGGGAATTGTTTAGTTATCTCTATTGGCAGATGGTCAATACTCCCCTTGAGATTCACAACATGGACTAACTGCCTCTCGTGAATCCATTAACTCTGGCAGTTGTATCAGGCATTAATAGGTCAATCTTTTGGTGTAATGACAATTGTGGGGCCAAAAATTGGTATTAGAGCCAAAGGTGTCGGGTTCGAATCCCCTTGGGTAATAGTGAGGGGGATTTTGTTGGCAGATGGTCAACGCTCCCCTCAGGATTTTTGACATGGACTAATCGCCTATTGTGGATCTGTTAAATCTGGAAATTGTATCGGGCATTAATAGGTTGATCTTTTGGCGCAACAACAACTATGGGGCCAACAATATCTTGGTCTCTTATAGGAAATAGGTGGATACAACATGATTGGTTTGTCTTGGTTACTTGGAAGAGCTTTTGGTTCAATCATAGTTTCATCAATGATTGGGGGTTCAATCATGGATTCAGGAATATTGCAAGTAGAGATAATTTTTCTATGTACTTTACCTTGAAATTTTGGTAAGATTTGAAAAATAAGCCCTCATGAGGCTTAATAGGTTCCATGGGTTCAGGCCAAAAGAAATCCAATGAAAATTCCCATAGGAAAATAAAGGATTAAAAACACTATGATGCACAGTGAAAATTTCATTGCCAAATGGAAATTTTAAGCATTTATGCACTACCGATGGGATGAAATACATGGAGCATAGCCATGGATTGCCTAGATTCACACAAAATTGGTCCAATAATGGGATGATGGAGCATGAGACATCTAATTGCTTCATTCCAAATTTTAATGGGAGAGTGATCAAACCTATCGTAGGGAAATCAAAACCATTATATGTTTTGATCCATGCTTTCGATTGTTCATAAGAATCTTGGTAAAGTTTATGAACAAACAAGAATTCCTTGGTGATCACGTACTCTACACACATATGATAGATTAATATCCCATTAGTAGGCTTTTCATTGATTCTTCCAACGATGTAAAGAGGACCATCGAGTGCACATTTGATTATGTCATTTTGTGAGAAAGCAATATCAAGAGACAAGTTGGTTTGTTCCTTACAAGGTTGAATGCCAATGAGATTGACCATAGTTTATATATCATCCTCATTATCACTCATGTTATTATTAGTCATATCTTGTATGTTGTCAATATTCATCACATCATTCTTGGTGTTAGTAGCTTTTACAAATGAGATGTTATGCTTTGGAATTCGATTGGTGAAGATTTTCAAATTTTGGGTGGGTGGGGCGATAAATTTATTTCCTTGATCATTAACACCATCAATTTGGATGTGATTAGAATCAATGAGGTCTTGTACAATATTTTTAAGATGCGTACATTGTTCTATATTGTTTCCATTTTGTTGGTGATAATGGAAAAAGACATTTGGATTATGGTTCAAAGGTAAAGGCTTAGTTGTATCAAGAGTTCTAATGGGAGGTAAGGTAATTAGTTTCTTACCCAAGAGTTGCAACTTGTTGGAATGAAGGGTATCGAGTAACAAAGTAAATTGCCTATTCTTATCCCTGAATTTATATGGATTTTTGTTTTTATAGCAACCACTTAAGACTCAACATGTTGATTTGTTTGAGGAACATTTATTTGTATAAAGCCTTTATTTTTTTATTGAGTGGTTAGAAATTATTATGAGGCACATATTTAAAATTTTCAAGACAGTTGGAGGAAGTTTTGGCTCCACAATGACTAACTGAATTTTGATAGTCACGAAGATTCATGCACAAGTGAGTGAAGGAGGGAAATTTCATCATCCCAAGCTTATCTTGAATATTGGTTTGTAATTTTTCAATTAATATTCTTTGAAGATCAACATCATGAACCTTAATGCTGATTTGTGAGTAAAGAAATTGATAAAATTCTATGAAATTTGTGACCTTTTCATCTTTGTTTTTTGTACATTTCATTAAACTAGGTAAGGCCATCTTGGGACCAATGTGCAATTGGAAATGGTTGAGGAAGCCATCAAAAAGTTCTTTGAATGGACAAATTGAATTATTTGATATATAACAAAACCATTCCAAGGTTGCACCTTTCAAAGATCTAGGAATCTATATGCCTTGTAATATTTGTGATCTCAATATCTCCAATGATAATGGGTTTCATTTTTCATATTGTGAAGGTTGACCATTTTGATTTTGGTTCAATATGGAAATTTTTTGTTGGAGGGATGAAACATTTTGCAAAAGTTTGTTGAGGACGAAATCATTGGTTGTATTTTGAGATGGAGGTGAATAAGGTGGAGGTGTATATTTTTGAATGCACAAGAAAACTAAGAGGGGGGTTGAATTAGTTGTACCTTAAAACTTCAAAACCCTCGTGAATATTCATATGCACATCCATTCAATTAGCCCTTAATCTGTTACAATAATTTAGCATGAAAAGAAAACAAGAGAAATTGAAACACAATCAACACCATACATAAGATAACACCAAATTTATGTGGAAAACCCAAGATGGGAAAAAACACAATGAGGACTAACTCACAATATAAAGTAATATCAACACTGGCTATAAAGGGCTCACTGCCCATAAGAAAGAAAGGCTCAATACTAGAATAGAAAATAAGATATAGAAGAGTGTTAAAATGAGAAATCCATCTCAAAGAAATAGAAAAATCCACCACACCATCACCAACACCTTCATAGTCTCTCTAAAGAATTGTAGACAACTTCTACTCACTATATTCAATAATCTAATACATGCAATCTTGCACTGCACTTTACAAATTCACACCTCACAACTTTGCAATTTGCATCATTCGTATCATACTCATCTATCTTCACATCCCTCAACAAATCAACTCTTAATTATATCATCTTCAACCTTGAAAATATTCTCCAAGATCAGCTATACAACTCAACCGTGAAAATTCAAATTAGGTCAGCACCAAAACATTCCCATGGTGGAAATGAATGAAGTTAGACTACAACACACCTTAGATAGGATCTAAATCCATTTGTATATGCCACACTACACTTCTATAGATTTCACAAGTAGTGTAAACACCCAAGTTGACCATTACCTATATAAACACCATTAAAATTTTAAGTACACACTTCCTTTTCCAAAATCAACTCATGGACAAAAAATTTTGATTGAAAACAATCTAAAATATTCCACAAACATCTTGAAATCCAAAAGAATCCTTCACAAAAACTTCACCTAAAGAATGTACACACCTAGTACACTCAAAACAACTCAGGTATACATTTTAACTTAAGAAACCGATTTCCAAAGAAAAAAACTTTAAAAAAATCAAATAAAGAAAGATACCAACACTATAAACACGCCTTTCGATCTACAAGACCTGAAACCAAACCACAGAGAAACATGGAGCAAACACATTTCTCCCAGACACCTCTACAATACATAGTTCACACACTGGTGAACATAACTTCCTCTTTACATTGATCACGTAAACTAAATTCTAAATACACCACCTTTAAAAACCTCTAATCAAAATATCTGAAACACACAAGTAGGTCTTCAACCTAGAAGAATTGCGGAGCAAAAACATAACATTACTTTGCAACCTAGAACAAAACTACAACTCATTGTTTCCTTTTTTTATCAAAATTTCTCAAAAGCACTTGGAAACCAAGCACCAGAGACACATCCTAATCATCTTCAATACTTCTAGAACCAACTGCAACCTAGAAAATCAACCATACATCCATAGATAGAAGCTTATCAAAGAAATACTAGAGGTTGACACCAATAGCTTACTAATGATAACATAATGCAACTAATCAAAGAATCATTAATGCAACAACATAGAAAACACCAACAACTACACATACTCTTGCAAAAATATTCTAACTACAATCACAAATAATGTCACTACCTACTCCCCTTGAGAGATAGCAACCTACATTAGTCCAGACGAAGGAATGAATCTTGAAATCCAATGGACTAATGCATCCCCTTATGCATCTAGTTCAAAGAAGGAGGGGCAATGACCCCCAACTTCTCCTAGAGATACTCAAAAGTATCCCTAGGAAGAGCCTTAGTAAATGTTGGAAAATGTGCCTCAATTTACTGGCTTGGACCTTTAAGAGAGGCTTGACGAATTTATGCCCTTATCACTTTACCGCAGTGTTCTCATTTGGTCAGCTTGACCCTTTGGTTGTTGAGACTTACTCTGATCGGCGAGACTTCGAGGGTTGTCACAACGATGTGCTGGCGGGCGTGGAGTTGGCGGAATGTTTGTTGGCTTTGGCTTTATTGGCGGATTGGTCGCCCATTGGTGGGAGGCAATGCTATGCCTCACCAATGTGTCAATGCTCTGCATCAATGACTGCTATCAAAGTCATCCAACAGTACTGGCCAGGTTCCACGGCATCCTAAAGTAGGTACAACCAAAAACCTTTTCGTCGAGCAGAATTGCCTGTGCACATGATGTGTGGTGGTTTGTTAAAGAGGTGAGTGAAATGAAGAGAAGGTGGGCCCTGAGCTGCTTTATGCGAAGGGTTGTCCGGCTGTGGACACTTGTCTGCGCATTGGGTGTTCCCTGGGGAATCTAGCGGATGCCGCTAGAGATTCCCTGAAGGAGTTCCAATAGCTTCCAAATAAGCCAAGCAAAGGATGTGAGTGGTAGACACGTGGCATGTGGGACCCGATAATGCTAGTGCTCGGTGTTTGGCATTAGCAGATTAATTGCCGGCCCGAAATGCGATGAAATGGTTAGTGATAGTGAAGGGATTTTAGATCGTGGGGATAGTTGACTGATCACTCCTCGGTTAAGCGGCAAAATGAATAGCAGTGTGACATGTGGTGATTTCTCATTGGTTTTTTTTGCACCGTTGTTGCAAAAAAACATTTATTGTTGGAAGCTAGATTGGTGAAAAGCGATATATTATGCAGTTAATATGAGATCGGATTTTGGCGGTTGGCAGAGCCTGAAGTTACTAATTTATCTGCAACAAATTTATTATGGAGGTGGCTCGATGTAAGATTGTAGGTGAATCTGATCTGAGATAAATTTGGTATGTCGATGAAGGAATGAAATTAATGCACCCTAATTGGTGGTTGTATGGAGACTTGTGATAGTCGATCTTGACTAGAAGTCAAACAATCTGAAAAGCAGAATACTAAATAAAGGGTTGATGAGTTTGTATTCTTTGTATGCCGAAATAGCATTGTAACAGTGAGTGTATGAAAAACTCAAGTGCTGCTGTGAGCTAATTATCAAAGAGTGAGGACTGTAACTTTGTATGTAATTTTTGCTTACTATAATACAAGATGTCTTTCTCTTGGTGTGGTGGGTTTTTTTTTCCCGAAGGGTTTTTCTGTGTAAATCTGGTGTTATCTCTGTAATTATTTTTATTTCTGTTACTCTTGTTATCCTATATGTGTTCATCTTAAGTGTGTTAATGTTTTAAAACTAGTCTTTGCACGCCTCCCCTGTGGTTTTAGCGTTAGGAAAGTGTTTCCACACTGTTTCTTTTCTTTTCAGTAAATATGTCAACAACTTGATCCTTTGTAGGTACATATTCAAGCTTCACTTCTTCTCTCTCAAAAAGTGATATTGGATTAAGATATGTTTTGTCCTTGAATACATTACCAAATTCTTTGAAATATTGATAACACTTGTATTGTCATAGAAGATAGAAATTGGTTCATCATATACCACCCTAATATCCTTCAAGGTTTTTGTCATCCACAACACTTGTGTGTAGAAAGATGCTACTGCAATGTACTCTACATCTATAGTAGATAAAGATATTGAATATTTTTTCTTGCTTATCCATACCACCAATCTGCATCCAAAGAATGCACCACCACTTGTAATTTTTCTATCATCCACAAAACCAACCAAATATACATCTATGTAAGCACTCAAAGTAAAATTAGTATCCTTTGGATACCACAAGCCATGATCTAGAGTGCCCTTCAAGTATCTGAATATTCTTTTCATTTCTGCAACATGTGACTCTCTAGGATCTTTGTGAGATCTATCCACAAGAAAAAATGCATGCATGATATTTGGTCTAGTAACAGTTAGATATAATAGTCCTCCAATCATTGATCTATACTTTCTCTGATTAGCCTTAGGAGATTCATCATTATTTCTTATCTTGCAACTAGTAACCATAGGGGTACACATCAGTTTATATGAATATTCCATTCCAAACTTCTTCAACATTTCCTTGACATACTTTGATTGTGAAATAAAAATAGCTTTATCTATCCGATTTATTTGTAGTCCAAGGAAGAAATCCATCTCCCTAAACATAGGCATTTCAAACTCTTTCTACATTTCTTCTATTAATTTCTTACACATGTAGCTTCATTTCCTCCAAAGATTATGCCATCAACATATACAACCACAGTCAACATTTGATCTTTTTCAACTTTAAAGTAAAATTTTCTATCTGTGCAGCTTTATTGAATCCTTGTTACATTTCAAGTACCTATCCAACCTTACATACCAAGCTCTAGGATCTTTCTTCAATCCATACAATGACTTATTCAATATACAAACCATATCTGATTTGTCTAATAACTGAAATCCTTCAAGTTTTTTTATGTATACCTCTTCTTCTAATTATCCATTCAAGAAATTAGATTTCACATGCATTTGATAAACTTTGAAATTCTTGTGTGCTGCAAAAGATAAAAACACCCTGATAGCTTCCATTATTTCCACTGGAGCAAATATCTCCTCAAAATCTATTCCTTCAACTTTTGAGTAGCCCTTACACACAAGCCTTGCCTTGTTCCTTACCACTTCTTCTTTCTCATTTAGTTTTTTTTTGAATACCCACTTAGTTCCAATTACATTTTTGTTTGCTATTCTTGGGACAGGCTCCCAAGTTTGATTCTACTCAATCTCCAACACTTCTTCTTCCATAGCCTTGATCCAGAATTTATCTTTGCATGCCTCAATCACTATTTTAGGTTCAAATTTAGAAAGTAAACATAGATTTACTTGTTCTTCAATATACTTCCTTCTTTTCAATATACCTCTACTCTTATCTCCAATGATGTATTCTTTAGAATGATTATTTTGCACATACTTAGGAGTTTTAGGTCTTTTTCAGAGCTTCTTCCTCTTCAATTTGCACTTCTTTTTCTTTATCTTTTTCTTCTTCTCTACAAGAAGACTCATATGATTCATATCCATCTATCACCATTGAATTATTCTATAAATATTTGTAAACCTTGACACTTGCACTCTCAACAATCTTTCCCAATCTCTAGTTGTAGCATTGGTAAGATTTGCTTCTAGTAGAATATCCAAAGAAGATACCTTCATCAAACCTTACATCAAAATTTCCTAAGTTTTTTTCATCTCTTCTAATATAACATGTGCTTCCAAACACTTTGAAGTACTTGAAAGTAGGGATCCTTCCATACCATAGCTCATAGGGAGTCTTTGTGTTGTTTTCTCTTGCTTGAAATCTGTTAAGTATATAAACAATAGTATGAATTACTTCTCTCTAGTAAACTTCATGTAGATTTGTTTCTTTCATGATTGTCCTTACAAATTCTTTAACAATCCTATTCTTTCTTTCAACCACTCCATTTTGCTGAGGAGTCCTAGGGGTAGACAAGTGCCTCTTTATGCCATGATTCTCACAAAAGATGTTAAACTCATTGGAGGTGAAATCTCCACCTCCGTTAGACCTCAAACATTTGATTTTCATATCCATTTCATTCTCAAACATAATTTTAAATGCTTTAAACCTATCTAGAGCTTCTGATTTTTCTTTGATAAAAGTAAACCATGTCATTCTAGATTAATCATCAATCAATAGCATGAAATACCTATCACCTTGAAAAATTCTTACTCTTGTAGGACCACACAGATCTATATGTACCAATTCCAACCGTCCAGTTGAAGATTATTCTTTGACTTTGAAGCTTCTTCTTGCTTGCTTTCCAATTTGAAACTCCTTATAGACATCACTAATAAGCTTTGTAATCTTTGGAAGATCTCTCACAAATTTAATTGAACTTATCCTCACTAGGCTATCAAAATTGATGTGAAACATTCTTCTATGCCATAGCTAGATTTCATTAATCTGAGTCATAAATCAATGACCATCAACACCCTTAAGTTGATAAAAAATTCCATCTGTCCTTCTTCCAACAATAATCGTAGTCTTGGAGCCTTTTTTGATCTCACATCCATCATCCCGAAACATAATATTTTATCCTTTTCTACACATTTTTCCAACACTCAAAAGATTATGCCTTAAACCCTTAACATAGTAAACATCATTAGTATTATGTTTTTCATCAAAATTAATAGAACATTTTCCATGTATATTAGTATATGTATCATCACAAAATCTAACATATCCTCCATATTTTTCAAGTTTAACAAAATTAATCTTGTCACTAGTCATATGATTAGAGCATCCACTTTTAATGATCCAATAGTTCTTCTCCTATCTAGCATGAAAAGAAGATACCAAAGTACCTTTATGTTAGAGTAAGGTTTTAATTTAATTGTGTTGATTAAGTTACCTTATTCCCTTCTTAAGATTTCACTTTAGTTTGCATAATGTGACATTTAATAATTATATGAATTATTAAATGTCCTCCTATTAGGGTTTCTTTTAGGGTTGCATGATCTCCTTCTTAAGGATTGATCCATTGTATATTCATGATTCTTTTTTGTTCTGATTATTCTTTTCACACATTGGTGAATACAGAGCTCCACATCTTTGAGCATTTTTACTGTTTTTTCTTTGTTGCTTCTCTTTGCTTCTCCTTGTGACAGGTATTCTTCGCTTGCAGAGATCACTGGGCTCTTATGAAGTTATATTTTCTCAACTTTTACATGGTATCAGAGATTTCCTGCTGCATGCCTGTTCTTGTTTGAAGAATTTGGAGCTACAAGGGTTGGATCAGGCATTCACAGTTTTGGGGTTTTCTTTTTTGATCTAGGGAATCACCTACAATTTCAAAGCATTTTGAGTCCAAACGAACCTCGCCATTGAGTCCGCAACGGTCCAAAACCCCTAAATCAACTGTTCATTTGTCTAGTTTGGACAAAGTTGATTTGAGAGGCAAATTTTTTTTACCTGTACGACCGTCTACATGTGGATCGGAGAAAAAAAATTAACCCTGGTAAAACAAAAATAAAAAAATTCTGCATTTATTTTCGTTGGATTTTTTTTTTTTTTAAATGTAAAAGTTTTTTTGATTTAAAAAAAATAAAATCAAAACACAAAAAAAGCCTTTTAAAGGCTTGCTGAGGCTTGGTACTGGGGTACCTGCAGGTACTTGCATACGCAGGCCTGCGGGCCCCTCAATATGCCGGTCGACATACTGCCAACTGTCGGCGGCTTTACCGTCGACCGACGGTCTGACAGTACTGCCGACGACAGTACACACGCCGCCGACCTTTTCTTTTTTTATTAATTTTTTTTTTTTTTTTTAAACAAAAAAATTATTTGTAATTTTTTTTATTGTAGAAAGCCCACTTGTGCATGTGCGGCGATGACCATTTAGCCATCAAATTTAGGCCTGGATTTTTGCTACGACGATAGTCAAATTTAATCCAACACTATTTTTTTTTTTTTTCCTTTTGGAGTGTTTTCTGCCAGAGGCTATAACTTGGGCATACAATATCATTTTTTGGCAAACAAGATATCGTCGGAATGTTGGTTCTGTCAAATTTCCAGTGGTGTGGGTCTCATTGCTTCATTTTACTGTTGGTGAATTCTACAACTAGTTGAAGTCAAAGGATCTGTTTTCAGTCCCGAGCTCGTAACTTTTGACCAATTTCTTCGTTTTTCATGATCTCAGTGGCGTTGGAACCATATTTCAGAGCTCTTTAGTTTCATCCATGCAAAATTTCCAGATTTCCTTCCAGGTATATTTTATTCATTTTTTTGTGTTTTCACACTCTGGTGAATTACTTGGCCATATTAGCTCTTGGGAACTTCTCGTTTGTGTGGGTTGCTTCATTTTTTGGCTGTTCTTTATGTATTTCCAATTTTTTGTCCTTTGAGGGAATTTTGAGCATCATTTGTAAGCAATATTCTATGTAAACACATTGAGATAAAGTGCCACACTATTGTACATGTATTTTGGGGATTTTGCACATAAGGTTGTGCCATATTTTGTACTTGCACTGTATTATAAAGTGCCATGGAGGGGTTGTGTAGCTACGTTTGTTTTTTCCATCACACCTTTGTCCGGTGAGTGTCCCTCCACGACGACGGTGGATCCATATGATTCTAGCCTCATGCATGTGTGTTTTGTTTTGCACACCACTTTTTTAGTTGCAAGTGCTTTCTTGCACACTTTCAGATGTTGTTTCTTCTCCTTCATGCACTACAGGGTGTTACACAACATTTCAGTGGATTTTTCAGTCTCTCCAAGTTCAACATTATGGGGGTGTATTATACTGTTCATGTTAATGCTTCCTTGATTTCGCCTTGGAAGGAATCTTCCATTCTCAGTTGATCAGTGTTTTTCAGACTATTGGTACTTGTGCCATTTGTATCTTCATTCCAGGTGTTTTCCTTTGTTTGCCATCTGATTCGAGTAGTGTCATTTGGGGCACTCATGCAAATTGTTGTCTTTTTGATCCTGATCATCCTATCTTTAGAGGAGGTTCTTTAGCACCATAACAGTCATCTTTTGATAGTTGTTTGTAGCTTCTTTTGCTATAGTGATGTTCTTCATGGCTTTCAACATCTCTTTTTGGAGTAGAGTTTTTCCCATGAGGTTTTCCCTATTTCTCCACTTTACAGAGATTTGGTTGTATTTGGGTACCTGATCTGGCCTAGTTGTCGGGACCCATGTTTGCTTTCATGCATTGTAGTTACCCTTGCTTTCTTGCACATGTTTGTAGCTGCACTCTTGCTCATCTTAAGGCGGTGTGTTAGAGTAAAGGTTTTAACTTAATTGTGCTGATTAAGTTACCTTTATTCCCTTCTTAAGATTTCACTTTAATTTGCATACTGTGACATTTAATAATTATATTAATTATTAAATGTCCTCATATTAGGGTTTCTTTTAGGGTTGCATGACCTCCTTCTTAAGGATTGATCCATTGTATATTCATGATTCTTTTTTGTTCTGATAAGATAATTTCTCCATTTTTCAGAGGTTCAAACCCTTGTTTGTTTTCTCCATTCATTCTCTTCCTTGTGATAGGTATCCATTTGCATGCAAGTGTTCTTGGAGTCTGAAGTTGGTTTTGACAACTTCTACACTTTAGTCTTATCCTTTGTCTTTGGAGGAATTCACACATCTCTCAGAGTTAGTAGAAATCGATTCATTTTTTAAAGCCATGAAAAAGCATTCATCATCATCTCCATATTCAGATTCATCATAAAAAATACTTTCATCTTCTCTAACATAATAAATTTTCTTAATCATCTTACCTTTGTTCTCCTTATTTTTGCTATTCAAATCTCTGTTTGGACATCTTGAAGCATAATGACCTATCTTTCCACTACTGAATTTTTTTGAAAGGCAACTTACCATTGTACTTTTTAGTACCCTGATGGGACTTTGAAAATTTTTAGTGGTTCCATGGTTACATTTTAATTTTTTTCATTCACTAGTCATCTAGGGGTTAGGGTTTCATTTTCCATTCGCTAGGGTTCACCATTAGTGCTAAAACCCTCCTAAAACCCTAAACAATTCAAAATTGTAGTCTTCCCTTCTAATTATTCATTGACTTGCTATAGCCACTTCTTGGTCCATTAAGAAATAAATTGATCCATTTGTGTCATTAAAAATCGACCCTTTTTTCCTAGCAATACTAGTCACATTCATCCCAAAATATTTGCTTGAGTCCTAAGTTTAGAAGGCTAAATCAATTTCATGACTTATAAATGCACTTTAGACATAGGTTCAAAATATTTTATGTCTATGTCCAAATCAAATAACCTAGAAGTGTCTCCTTTTAAGTCACAACTTAAGTGCATGTGCATCAAATTACCTTAAGTTATATTTGTATTGGCCCCACAACTCAACTCTTATTGGTTTCCCGTTAGCCCACACTATTAAAATATTCAAGGAAAATGTAGTGTGGGATAATAGGCACATGCGACATGGAAAGTCTCCTTGGTGGGCCTCACAAAATTTTAAAGTGGTGATGGTTGTGGTCCCAAGATCTAAGGACTCATATGTGTTCTACTAAATCAATTTGGACTATTCACTGCCATCTAATGTGAGGTTTTTAAGTAGATATGAGATGGTTGTGTGACAGTGGGTAGATGACATGTGCCATCATCCCAAGTGTCAAAAAAACTATGGAATAAATGAAATATTTCACCAAATGTTTTTAGGAAACTTAAGGAAGGCTAAAGGTTGTGGTAATAAAGGGGTTCAAAATTTTATGGTTAAAAGGTGATCAAGATGATATAATCTCAACTGTTTAATTTGCAAGGATTTATGTCATGTGCTAAAAAGTTTCTAATTATGGGAATAAGGTTGGAAGGTTAAAGGCACACAAGTTGGGATGTATAGATTCAATCTGAACTGTTCCACACCATCCCACAACCCTTGATTTTCTTCCCAATAGACTCATGTAGGATTACAAGGAAGTGACATGTAAGTAGTTTTAAATGCTTCCAAAGGATGGTGGAGCCCATGGTGACAATACAAGGATTCTCCACATGAATTTTTTTTATTGGTCTAATGTTGAAGTCAATTTAAGTCAAGCTTTCAAACTCAATTGACTCTATCTAAGCCATCGGATGATCCAAATCATCATAAGATCAATGACTATATTTTAAAATTGTGAAATTGGGTTGATAGAGTCATTTTGGTTTATGTGAGTGAGTAGTAATGGTAGGCATGATGTTTTGTCACCGAATTAAAGGAATTTTTCACCATAAAAGTAGGATTCAAAGCATAATTAAAGTTACCAAAGCATCCTGAAGAGATTTGAAGATTGTTCTTGCATAGTACAAGCTTTCAATGACCAAGAATTAAGGTTTTCTATAATTTGAGCACTATTAAGTGAATTTTCATCCTCAATGTCTAGTTTCTTTTGAATTAGTGTGCTTTTTCCTTTTTTGGGCTTAAAATTACAAGCTGGGTTTCTTTTAAGGTTCAACTTTCATTGAATTATTGTCAAAATACTTTAGATTTTCCTTAGTTTGTGTGTGCCTTTTTAAGAACACCTAAACCACCTTACTAGAAACCCTAAATTACATCTTAGAAAACCCTATTTTGCATAACCTTACATTGATATGGAACCCCCAAAGGCCCAAGATTCATGTTTAGACCCAAAACGATCCTTATTTGATGATATATTGTCCCAATTACCTGACTCATCCATTGAAAAAAGAAAGGGTAAGATTATGTTTTAACGCCCTAGCACATAGAAGAGTATTGTGGATCAACAACATACCATCAAAGATGTTGAGGTGCTAGTTACTAGATGGGATTTATTCAATTACTAGTTTGGGAAGAGCAATATTAGTGTCCCCTCATGCAATGGTTGGAGGCTAGACATGGGAAAACTTGTCCCAAATACGTATCTCGATGTTGGCCTACTAAAATCTATAGCTACCAACTACGACCCCAATATTTGGGTTGTGAGGTCACATGCTAGTGTCAAGATGATTGATCTCACCCATGAAGGAACAATTGAGGTTTTTAATTTGCACCTTGATGCTAATGAGAAAATTGACTCGAATGCACTAAAAGAAGAATATGCAAATAATAAGACAACTTTTAGGGTCACAATAATGCCAAATTTCATGGGAAAAGGAGAGGAGAGGAGAAATATAAGGCTTACATCAACTGCTATAGAAACCTTCCCAGTAGACATGTTTGAGTTTTAATTTGAGAATTCTTACTACACCTTAAGCCAGATCATAGGGTTTGAACCTCCTAAGAGGATTCCTATGGCATATATGTACATGGTTGCAAATATCAAACATATGATGGTAAATAAATTGTATGAATTTTCCACTTATTTGTCTAATGAAATCCACAAAGGGTTGGGGGATCTCAAGTCTAGTGAGCTAGGAGTGAGGTTTTGGTGGTATTCCTTGTTGCTGCACATGTTCTTCTTCAAAGGAGTAGATTACTTTGGACAATATATGAAATTGAATATGAGGGGTGAAAGAAATGAATTCCTCCTTGTCCAAAAATGGACTCACCACTTGGATATGCATGATTTAAAATCCATTTTTGTCACTTTTACAAAAAAATTGGTGCAAGGTTGAGAGGGTATTTGGTGAGGAATTCACCAAAGGTTTCCTAAAGAATTGCATCATTTTTTGAGACCCACAGAGATACCTAAGCTAGGCATTGATCACAATTGGGGAGATATTACCCCTTATCCAAATTGCACCATCATTAGGGTATATGGCACAAACGTTTCTCCACATGTGTTCCCAAGAAATGTGCCATTGAGAATTGGTTTTCTAGAAGTTATGTGGCAACTAGGGAAAGTTGAAGACTCACACCCTACAGGATAGAAAAAGGAAAGTCTTTTTCCTACGTACACTTCCTTTTCTGATTTTTTCATGATCAAGGATGTATGGAAAAGCATCCATAAAATGATTACACCCTTAGGTATGAAAAACTGTAGACCAAGAAATCATGATCCTGAAGGGTTCATTAGAGCTTTGAAAGTAAAAATCAAAGGGGGGAATTTTTGGCATAACTTCTTCTTCCTCGAGGACATAATTAGAAATGAATTTGACTTGGTAAAGGAAGAGTAGAGAAAATTAAAATGGTTGGAATTTACTAATTTGGAGCAAGCAGGGAAAGAAAAGGATCCCAATTTCAAAGGAACTTACAAGGATATTGATGATAAGATATTGAGAGTGGAGAAAATTTTGTAGAATTTTGATAAGGTGGTGGGGAATCTAAAAGAGCAAAAGGAAGTTATTGATAAGGGAAAGTCTCTTGTGGTTCAAGAAATACCAACTTATCAACCACCTAAGAAGCAATGTGTCTTCTCAAGAAGAAGACAAAAGGAGGTTGTGAGAAAAGAAGAGACTATTGCTACTCCTACTCATTTAGAGGAGTCAAGAGCACCTTACCCATGTAGCATTTTCCACCATCTCCACTCCTAGTTTCACCTCCTCCACAAGTCATTGAATTTGACTCACCTCTAAGGGATCCTAGACCAAAGAGGAGAATAGTTGAATCAACAAGATTAGTTGAATATTCCCTAGATTCTGATGATGAAATTATTGTCACAAAAAATGAGGTAATGCAAAACATGCCATCACCCCAAGGGAGGTGAAATTTCTGGTTCAATAACTCAGAATGAATAAGGCTATTCTATCAAGAATTGAAAAATGATGATGATGTGAGGGAAAAGGCTTATAAATAATTCATGGAATATGATTCATTTGTAAAGTTGAATATTTTTGAAAAGTTTGTGTGGAGAACAAGGAGAAATGTGTTGGTGTTTTTTAAATACCAATTTGATCTCACAAATAACCTATGAAATTTCCATTTTCTAATGGTTAGCTATTTTGAGGGATTGGCCAATGAATGAGTGAAAGTTACAATAATTTTCCTCCTACACTTTAGGCTCTGCAAGACCCGGGAGGGTGATCCCACACAATGTAATTAAGATCCTTTGTGCCAATTAATCTCACATATTATAAACAACAGATTCATTCCCATAATTACTACTTGATAGATAAGGATGTTAAAGAATCAACAAATCTTTAAGAATTCAATGTTCAAAGCAAAGGAATGCAAGTTTCAACATGAAACATCTAGAAATAAAACCTCAACTGAAATATAAATTTTATATTATTCTTTGATTGGTGTGAGAGATCCTAGGGAATATAAATTTAGACACAAATAACAAACCAATTCCTTACCCTAGGGTATGGAGTCAAATTTAACACAAATCCTGGATTATAACGATATTTAACCATAACAAATAGAGATACTACAACACTACATTACAACATTGTACTAAGAAAACTCTGAACCAAAACTACTTATCAAATCCTTGCACTCAGATTACACAAATCTATGATTCTATCAAAGTAATTTAACCGATTCTTTGAATTAGAAAAAAGACAAAATCACACATTCATAGGAAAAACCATGAAGACAATTGAAAGAATCTTGATCATTTTTATTGATGATTCATGTAAAGAGTACATAATGAGAGAAATGTCTTCAAAATTGTGCCATTTTATATTCAAATGCTAGTATTGTTATATACAACATTAAAATTGCAGAAAATAAAACTCAACATCCTAAAATGAGACTCGACTTCTATTTCTTTGTGATTGCATTACAAAATTTCTATGGGAGATCAAAAAAACCATGCAATTGGCCCTAAATTCCCTTTTATAAAAACACAGGAGTAAAACAAGTCTCAAGCCAATTAAGACTTGTCACATATTCATTTGAAAATTTTCAATCACATTTCAAAATAAAGGAATATACCTAGGACATAACCATTATATTCAAATTTTCAACCTTTATCCCTTAAAGGTACTTTGATACCTCTTCTCTTCATTTTTCCTTGAAGTGTGCTCGGGAAAGCTAAGTTGGCATATGTAGACAAAAATCCAAGTGCACAAAATTAAAAACTACTCCTAGCGCTATTGAAGACTTTTAGAAACACTAACTATGCAAAATACCAAAGAAGTATCCACATCAATCACTGGAAGTTTGAAAAATTAGGAATGTCATTGTATTTCTTATCCCAGGCCACATAATCCTCTTTTGTAGACCAATTTAAGGCCATGAACTCATCCAAATTCGTTCTATTGGGACCATACTTTGTCATCATCTGATTTGCATCCTTATCAAAATCCTCTAAGAATGCACTAGTGATAGACAACTTATTCATGGTATCCTTTAACATAGCTATTTTGACATTTCCCTCTTCACAAATTAGGGTAGCCTCTACAACAATAATATCATCCATATGATCTCTCCATTGCTCATAGGTCTTAATAGCTCCATTATTATCAAGAATATTTAGAAAAATGCCAAGATCATTGTCATCAAATTTCTTGAGAAATTCTCTAATCCTTTTCTCTATTAGATCCACCAACCCTTGAAAATCAACAATCTCTTTTACAATCTTGTAAGTTGGAGCAATCTGCAGTGGCTTATTCTAATCATGTGTTAACCCATTCGCCATATTTTTCAATACTCCAAGTTTAGGAACCCATGTTTGCATCAATAGAATAACAACTGATCTATCCCTCTCAAACATACTTATTGAATTGAACATTAAAGAATAATTAAAGTGAACATTGTTCACTTTTCTTATTGACTTTTCCAAATAATGTTCTAAAAAATTAGAAACAATAAAAATGTTGTTGTCATTGTACAAATCAAAAAAGTCTTCATATGTCTCCATCTACTCAATTAATTTCTTTTTTCTTAATTTCTTAGGTGTTGCTGAAGTGCTAGGAGCAAGATATGCTAGTGATACATTTTCCTCATTATAAACCACCATTTGTAGAGAAGGTGGAGGAGATGAATGGACAAGAGGAGGTGGTGGTTTTATTGGAGAAGGATGAGGAGAAGAAGAAACAATTGGAACACTTGGCTGTATAGGTTGCATCTATAGTTGATTCTTCATCATTTCAATCTCCAACTCTAACTCTACTATCCTTTGCTTGTCTTTATTGTAAGAAATTAATAAATCATTGTATTTATTTGTTTCTACCTCACACTACTGCTGCAATGATTCCATTGTTGAATTAGTGAAGTGTGCAACATTAACAAAAAAATTGACGCCTCCACTACTGATGTATCTAAGACCCTTTTTATTATGATTCCTCCCCTCAAATTATCAGGAGGTTCTACACTTTCAGGTTTATTTGTGTTTGGGGTGAAAGCTCAGATAGCCAATTCATCCCATTTTATATTGAAAGCTAACCCCTTTAATTCAGTTGAGGCCTCCTCATCAGATGCATATACTTATGAACTCTGCCTCCTAATAGTATCAAATGTAATAACAAATGCTAGCTCCCACTTAAGAAAAAAGAGTATGTCACTCTTTCTTACAAGTTCCCTGCCTTCAACATGTGTCATTTCCTTTAGTTTAGCCTTAATTTCTTTCACCACCCTATCAAATATGACTAATATAGGTAGTTTAGGGGATTTTTCTAATTCATCCCTCATCATCTTTTATATTCATATTTTCTAGTTCTCCATATTGTAGACACTTAAAATTGTCTTGATCAATATTACATATCCGGACTCGATTACTTACACCATTTTTGTCTTGATTCGACCCCTATCGACTATTTAATTAAATAATTATAATTGTTTAATTAAATTCATCAATTTATTTTATTAATTGAATACTCAACATTATTAGGTTAATTCATCTCTTTCATATTAATTTTCATCATGTTTAATTAAATGATGTAAATTATTTAATTAAATTCCATAAGTCTTCTCATTTTCTAAAATAATTTGATTTGTTTAATTAAATGTCATTAAATCCCTATTTTAATTGAATGAGCTAATTATTTAATTACTTATTTTAATTCCTTCATCATGCATAATTAAATAATAGCCTAATTATTTAATTGGATAATTTCTTTCATCCATCCAATTTCCCCCATTTGTAAAGGAATACTCCCATGGAATATTCCTCCAATTCAAATTCAAACTTTTTCCCTCTCAAATGGATATACCTTGCACATTCCTCCTAAATTTTAGGATTTGTGTTTCTTCAAATCAATATCATCCATTGATTAAATTCATCAATCCATGTCAACTTTCAATCTCCACTATGGATTATATTCTTGATCCATGCCAATTATTTTTCTCGATTTTTATCCATTGATTAATAAAATTGATCTTGGCCATTGATTTACTCAATTATCCTATAAATTACCTCCATTTATTAAGAAATTCATCCAAATTCATTGAGAGCATTTGCATTATAGTCATTTTCATAGCATTCTTATGAGCAATTTCATCATTTAGCATACATTTTTAACTAATCTTGCATCTATTTTCCATCAATTACATTCATCTTCAATCTTGTTTCAACCAAGGGATTGGGAAAGGGCTGAAATTACACATAAATTCAGCACCAATCCCTCAATGGGATGAGGTTTTATGTATTAATTAGGTTTCCTTTAAGCACTTCATTGATATTTGATGTTTAATGGCTTCCTAGCTTAATATTTCAATAATTTCATTGGGAGCATGGTTTAATTAGTTAAATCTTGGTTTAATTCTTGTAATTAAATCATGTGTAGCTTATTTCATGATCATGTTCAAATTTTGGTGCTAGAAGGAGGGCATTACTAACCAAATTTGATGAATTTTCCTTGATATTTCTATGTTTTGTAGATTTCAAGGCTGAGCAACGCAATTGTTTTGAGGTAGGGCGAAAAAATTGTGGCATTGCAACATAATTGTATGCATTGGAAAACAATAGTGTGCATTGTGACACATTTGTGTTCAGCCAAGGCAACACAATTGTTTTATCGACACACTTGACATTTTTTATTTTATTTGTGTTTCAGGTGAAACAGAGTGACACATTTGTATAGTGATGCATTTTTCTTGAACCAGAGTGACGTAATTGTCATACATTGATGCAATTATATTGAACCAAAGTGACACATTTTTCGTACAATGATGCATTTGTCATACAAAGACATAGTTGCAACATTGCTAGAGCAACATAATTGTCAAGTAAAACAAATAATTAAATTTTTATGTCTACTTTAAATTTTCAATTTGATCTATTCTTTGATCACTTACTGAATTTTTCTTTATTTGTGTAAGGCTAAATTTTTTGGAGATTTAAAGTGGAGCATAAAATCTTGAAGTGAAGGAGGAAAGTGTTCATTAATGCTAGTAATGACATCATTTATTTATTTTCTAAAAGTATTATTAAACACTCATGGAAGGATAAATTTACTTGTTTACTTCATTCTTTAGAGTAAATAACTTTCAATTTGGTCTTTAAAAATTACAATGCTATGATTATTTCAAAGTTGGCTTACAATTGAATCAAACATCCTCACACTCCAATTTGGTTTAAAATTGAACAACACAAACTCACACTCAATTTTGGTGCTTAAAATGAACATAATATTTACTTTTGGTACACTAAAATGAACCATTGTCTTATTTTCTTGCCATGATTGTGTAAAATTTTAGTGTGTATCCTCTCCGCTTGTGCTTCGTGCGATCTTGGGTGAAGAGAAGCACTCTAAGATTACAAAATTTTTTAGTCACCCAAAAGGCTTGCTACGTATCCTCTCTCCCCTTGCGCTTCATGTGATCTTGGGTGACGAGAAATAGCATTCCTTTTACTTTATTAGATATGGGCCTACTTATGAGACACATCCTACAATGGAGAAATCATAGGAAACCCTAAAAGCATGTTTACCAATGGGCTATATAAAGCGTACAAAAGAAAAAGAAAGTAGTGCGAATCTGGGGTGTGAATGCCATAATGTGCCAATTTCCTCATACGAACGTAATGGGATGCATAGGCTAGGATAGAGACTTAAGTGGCTCATGTATTTTATGCATACCTCTAGTGTTCATAGTTGTCATTACACACTTTGTATCTAGAGGCCAACTAAGTTTCTCAAAAATTTTCTTTAAAGTAGTGCATGTGAATAGCATTGTTCCCAAAAGTTACTTTTCATGTCCGATTTATGGTTGAGGCATAAAGCTTAAGAGTTCATTCTCTTGTATAAATATAGGAGTATCAAGATGGTATATTTCCTTGATATATCCTATTTGACCCCTCCATAAATTTAGATTTAGCATCATTCCTTCAGGGGTGAGGTAAGCCCACTAAGAAGAGATGTACCTTTATTCCTCTCCATTATTATTGAATAATTTTATTGAGCTAAACTAGTAATTATTATGGAAGAAGACTTGCAAAATACCCCCCTCACCCACTGAGTTAGTTAAGCATATTTCTTGACATTCAAACGAACTTAAACAAACATCAACATGGTCAAGAATTTCAAACCCTTTGATTATATGTGAGAGCACTTGATATTGATGCATACCTCTCTCTATATATCTTGTTTTTATCAAAACAATATATTAGTGGTTTATAATATATTTGACCATATCTCTACTCACTTATATCAAAGTTAACCTAGGGAACTATGGCTTAGCTCTTTGATTTCCACAATGTCAAGATTTTGTGAAATTTTTTTTGCCTTGTCATAAACAGTCTTAGTTTAAACTTAATCAAGAATTTTCATGTGGTAAAATCAACCTCACATTAATCAAATTTTAATAATTGAACCACAAAGAAGGTACACCTTGGTCATATCTTAAAAAAATTTGATCACAAAAAAAAAAGAGAAAACAAGGAAATACATAAGTAAGTTATTTTTATCAAAATAATTTTGGGTATATTACACCTTCAAACATCATACCAAATTTGGTCAAACAAATATTGATCTTTTAGGTTAAACACTCCTAGGAAAAATAATTTCTTTCAACACCTTGATCTTGTAAACAAGTCACTCTTAGGTTCAAACATTAGGATCAACTATCACATTGATATCCAAGCATCAAAAAATTAAACATCTCATCTCACCAACAACTTTAAATTTTGGATAAACAAATCTCCTAGACTAAATTTTCCAGCCAACATCATCTAGTTTAACTACATGTTTAGAAACACATCCATTTTCATACATTTAGTTGGATTATCAAACATATTTTTGAAGAAATTTATCCCAAAGTCACAATTCTAATTCTAGGATTTACAAGTTCATTAGCATCCTCATCAAAATTTTATCAAAACCTAAGTCTAGTTTTGTCCAAAATTGAGAGATCTTTATCATCAACATCACTCATCCTTAATCATTCATAACATTATTGGTCCTAAACACCTTAGAGGTTCACTTTTACAAAAAAATGAGTCAACTCAAGAGTTTCAACAATACAAATATCATCATAATACTCCAAAATTTAATCCAAGTTTTATGGTAACAACAAGGTCAATACACAAGAGATAGATGGAAAAAAACTAAAATTCATCTACCATGAGTGATCTAAACCAATAAAACCTTGCAATGCAAGAATTTGATCCTAGAAGTTTCACAAATCCATCACAAATCCATCACAAATCCATCACAAATCCGCCTCAAACATCACATGAAATGGGGTACCAAATAGAGAATCTTACCAATAATCCCAATGAACTTAATGCAGATGAACTACTTGAGTTTCAAAAATATCCCAAGACACCATCTTATCAAAACCATGATGAAATTGAACCCAACACAATACATGTTAGCCTTGGTGAAAGAAAGAGCTAAAATACCTTCCACCTTTGATTTGAACACATTAAGGGAACAAAATTTTGGAAATGTTACATCTATTCCTCAAATATCTATTACTCAACCATCTTCATCACATGTGCCAAGTCAGCCTTTAAATTCTATGGTGGTTTCTCTAGTCTTATAGCT
Organism: Sequoiadendron giganteum; assembly: GCA_007115665.2. Taxonomy (NCBI): domain Eukaryota; kingdom Viridiplantae; phylum Streptophyta; class Pinopsida; order Cupressales; family Cupressaceae; genus Sequoiadendron; species Sequoiadendron giganteum. Next base: position 37,125,582 of record CM021109.1, on the reverse strand, counting down.
CAACAAGGAACTCAAATTTGTCTCACTCAGAATCTAGGGAACAACACAAATTTGGGTACTCAAAACACAATCATCCCCCAGAACATCTCCATTCCACAACACCCTCAACATCCAAACACACCACTAACATCACATATCCATAACGCAAACATGGCACCAACATTTTGTTCCCAACCATATTCTTTAATCACAAAAAACACCCAAAATGTTCCTAATGTTTAACAAAGTCAAGTGAGTCAAACACCCCAAGTGAATTTCAAAGGAAAAGTGAACACAATAGTTCAAAGTAAATCATCAAAACAACAAGGAAAATCATCACAAAACCATCCAATTAACCCTCAAAATCAAATCAATCAAGGAAATACATCAAATCAATCAAGGTAACCCACCAAGTCAATTGGTCCCAAATCAAATCAATCAAGGTAATCCTCCAAATCAATTGGTTCATGCAGACACTTGAATTTGACTACCCCCGAATGGTAAAATTCACCCCTTTCTATTCCTTTGTCCTGCATCCTTCATCCACATTAATTAAATAATTTATTATTTGATTAATATTACCCTGGAGCCTAATGTCCCTAAGGTATTTAATAAATCAATTAAATACTTTACTTTCTTTTATCTCTAAATTTAATAAATACTCTAATTTATTTAATTTAGTCACTTTTCCTTTATGAATTAAATTAATTTTTAATTCAAATTATTCTCTCTCCAAATGTCACATCCTCCATACTCCACCACTTGCCCCTAATCCTTTATTAGCCTAGCTTATCATATGTTTTCACAACCTTAATCACTTAATTAGGTCAACCTAATCACCATGCCATTTATGGCATATGTCCTAAGTCAACTTCATTAAATGATTTCTCCTTTAGGAGAAGTCATCCCCTTTCCCAAGTGAATTTTTAATTCACTTTTATTCATCCTATGCATTTTAAGGAATTTAAAATTCCTTCTCCCATCCCCATGAGGATTTTTGAGGAATTTTTAATTCCTCACATGTCCTCTCACCCACATGTGGAAAAGGACCTCCTTTATGAGGAGAAATTTTCCAATCCCAAAGTACTATGTAGTACCTCCATGCCATGTCCACCTCATCTCCTCTTTCCATGTCACCTACCACATGTCAAGATGTGGTGACTTGTGAGTCCCTAACTCATCCTAGCCCTTGATCTTGTCCATATTGGATTGATCTTGATCCTCCATTGTTTAGGGGAATTTCCCCTAAAAATGGTGGAATTTCCCTTATTTTTCATCATCCACTTTTGCAATCAAAATGAACTTTGAACACACAATCCACCTTAGCATTCAAGTATTCTTGCATTCAAGCTTCACATTCTCAAAATTTCCAACACTTATCATCCCCATATTGCATCTAATCCAATACCCACAATATCCATTGCATTCATCACCATCTTAGCTCCATTTTACATTAGGTTTCATGTCATTTTGCTAAGGAAAGAGCATAAAAATCAACAATCAACAAGGGCCAACCAAAGGAACAATCTAAACAAATTAAACAATTCCAATTTCCTATGTTTTTGTTTAGATTCAACTAGGCCAATCTTGAGTGTTTTGTTTGTGTTTTTGATCCCTTGTATAAGTTATTTTTTTGCATTCCAATAGGTCAAATTCACTTGCACATATCTTTGGGTGCGCCTGGTGGGACCCACATCATGGGTCTACTTTTCTATTTACTTGTTGTTTTAATTGTTGTAGGTTCAGATTTGATACGCAGGGGAAAATCCACCCCAAATGGAAAAACAATTTAGACACAGGGGCAGAACCGACTTAATCAAAGGAGAAGTTGCAATGCACATAGGTGAACACGGCTACACTCTTCCGTGAAAGGGGTGAACTTGCAAAAATAAATCTAGATTGATAATCATAGACACGAGTACGCCTCGGTAGGTGAACTTGCACAGTCTAGAGGTGAATTTGCACGAACCACAAGGGAGAAATAAAATACGCCCTTCCATATGACAAGAAAAATCAAATCTGCCTCATTTTGTAGGCAAGAAAATTTGCTCCACTGACGGGAAAAATTATCTCACATAGAGGCGAATTTGTGGTAAACCCAAAACCTTTAATTTTTTGATTTGAGCTTTGATTTGATTTCGATTTTGGGTACTAATCAGCTAACTTGTTTTTTTGTGATTGTGGGATTTCACTAATTGATTTGTGCATCTTGTCCCACATTAGATGAATATTGGAGATCAAAACTACTAATCCATGTGTTGCAGGACGAGCAGTCGAAGACCCCTAGATTAGATTGTTTGTGCGTCTTTTTTGTACTAATTTAGGCACATGTAGACTTAATTAAAGGGTCAATGAACATTTGTTTCCATGTTTGGGAGTAATTTGTTGACGTATCCACTCCCCTTGCACCTTTCGGTGATCCTGGGTGACAATAAATTGTAACTCATTTCAGTCCAGTCCACTCTACCTAGGGAGTGTTAGTATGTGTAAGCTCTCCCCTTGCGCTATGTGTGAGCTTGGGGACGAACCAAAACATCTAGCATTTCCTTCCCTTAGTGGGACCTTCCTGGGATTTCATCACCTGGGGGACGATCCCAACCATGTGTTATCGACGAGGTATATAAAGGGGGGAGAACTAAAGCTATACCTCAATCTAGTCACGTCATGTCTAGTGAAGCATCGAAGCTAGGGTGATACTTGTTAGTGTAATTAATTAATTATTACACTAGCATAAGTTAACTTAGGTTTTAATTAATCATATTAGTCCTAAGTTGCATTTAATTATTTAATAAAGTTGTTGAGATAAGATTCCCTTCTAGAAGATGAGTTGTCTTTTATAGAACTTATCTCCATCTTGTTATCATTCCCTAAGTAGTTGGTTAGGGTTTCTTGTTGTCACATGAAGTGTGATTTGAACACTTGGCAACATCTTTTTCATTCTAGGTTTAGCACTTGCCTATATAATCAGACATATGTACTATTTGTAATTATCCATCTATCAATCAATCAATACTTTTTTTGTGGTTGAATATTTCTTCAAACCCTTGTTTGTTTTCTCCATCCATTCTATTTTTTGTGACAGGTATCCATTTGCATGCAGTTGATCTTGGAGTTTGAAGTTGGTTTTGACAACTTCTACATTGTATCAGAGCTTTCCTGCTGCATGCCTGTTCTTGTTTGAAGAATTTGGAGCTATTTGAAACTACAAGGGTTTGTTGTATGTCGTTTTTTATTGGAGCCGTCATTTTTTTGCTTCAAAAATCCAGTTTTCGCTCATTTGCAGGAAAAATGATTTCTGGGTTTTGTAGCCAGTGTCGAAATCTGAACTGGGTATCTTTTAGATTTTCCATATCTTGCACAGATATGGAGAAAATCCCTATTGAAAGAGTGGCATGCGTCATTTTTCTCCTGGCTAAAAGTAAAAAAATAATTATTTTCTCATATTCTGCTTGTTGGATCAACAAATGATTTTTGGGTTTTATTTCTAGCATCAAAATATGTATGGGTTTTTATTTTTGTCTACAAACAGTGAGTAGATTTTCTAGAAATCAAGTTAGAAATAAACGTTTTTTGCTAGAAAATTCGTTTCTTGCAAGCTAAATTCAGTTTTTGAAAAATTCATAACTTTTGGCCATGGTGTCCATTTTTGGCAAACAAGATATTGATGGAAAGCTTGTTTCGAGCACTTCATAATGGTGTAGGCCATTTTTTCAGATTTGGTCATCTACACAAATTTGAGGTTATTTTTCATCATGGAGACAGATGTGAACATTCATCAATGCATGCACAATTTCTTTTTCTGTTTGCATTAAGTTTGCATTTTCTCTTTGTTTTATGCATATTTAGGCATTCTCTCCTTTTACAATCATTGGGTATTGCAATAAATAAACTGATATAAAGTTCCATCAGAGGGGGTTTCTTGCATAATAATCTGATTAGAGTGTGCATGCACTTTGATCTTCATTATGTTTTGATGACAAATCTCATGGATTATAATTTGGTTTCTTAGTTTCTTTTGGCAATTTTTTTGTCTTAGCTTGACACATATCAATTCATTTTGGTTCACACTTTCGATTGAGAGCCTATGGTTAATGATCCACATCAGATTCATCCTAGTTTGAGGGCCACTAAATTTGTGGTTAATATTCCCGAGTCTTTATGGTACTTGTTCCTATGGAAGAGTTTTAGTTTCAGTTCGGCATCGGCATCGAGATTCACGGCTTCCAGATTCTGTCATCATTCTATCATCTACTGTTGCTTTATGGATTCCAAGGTTGTTCTAGTTTGGTGTTTTCGAGTGTTCCATGGCATCGGGTCTGCTATTGCATTATTATGATTTCGATATGGTTTCTTGTAGATAGAAGTATCTTTCCTTGCTTGCCGGATTGTAGTTCCAGTGTTACTTCACAGTGTTCTTCTAGTGCTTCTTTATTGTAGCCATCTCATTGTATGGGGGGGGTTGTCCCACTGGGTTTTCCTTCTCTACCTCATTATTGCATTTGTACATGGGTACCTGATCAGGCCTTGTTGTCGGGACCCATTCATGCTTTCTTGCATTCATCTTAGTTTTAGGTGCATGCTTATTTAGTATCCCTAAGTTGCACTTATGGGGGGGTGTTAGTGTAATTAATTAATTATTACACTAGCATAAGTTAACTTAGGTTCTAATTAATCATATTAGTCCTAAGTTGCATTTAATTATTTAATAAAGTTGTTGAGATAAGATTCCCTTTTAGAAGATGAGTTGTCTTTTATAGAACTTATCTCCATCTTGTTATCATTCCCTAGGTAGTTGGTTAGGGTTTCTTGTTGTCACATGAAGTGTGATTTGAACACTTGGCAACATCTTTTTCATTCTAGGTTTAGCACTTGCCTATATAATCAAGCATATGTACTTTTTGTAATTATCCATCTATCAATCAATCAATACTTTTTTTGTGGTTGAATATTTCTTCAAACCCTTGTTTGTTTTCTCTATCCATTCTCTTCTTTGTGATAGGTATCCATTTGCATGCAGGTGATCTTGGAGTCTGAAGTTGGTTTTGACAACTTCTACAATACCTAGATAAGATGTGCAGAGTTGGTATGATTTTCTAGTATCTCACTGGGGCTCTGGACTCACACTTGTGATGGGCTGGTGTTCACATTTGTGCCTCACATACCTAGCATATATTGAAGACACATGAGATAGCCTTGTTTATCCTAGATAAAGACCCATGTTTCAGCTGTGGCTTGGTGTAGTGTAGAGGATGCACACCGTAGCCTGAAGTTACTCACCACGTACTCCCTTGAGTTGAGATAGGAATCCTCATGGTGGACTACGATAGTCGTCAAGTGAGAGAGAGAAGGTGAGCTTGTGGCATCTGTTGATGAACCTGTGTCACTAGATCTCTAGCTATCCGCCTTCATGAGAAAGGGTGATCCAAAGGACGAACCCGGTATCACAAAGTATTAACCTTGAGGTGTCCCCTCAAGGTGGTGGGCCTACATTGAGTTTGTAAAACCTTATCACTAACTCTAGGATTGTGCTGCCTGGTGTGTCTTCTTGTGCAATACTAGTGCTTGTTGCTAGTTTGAGTCTGTCCAGCTTACTAATTTTTGTTTATCATGTCTTTAGTCCTCTGTTATAGTCTACCCCTACCCTTAGTGAAAAATTTTCTTCTCTCAGAGGAAAAATTGCATTGTGGACAGGCAATCCTCCCCTAAATAGGAGTGAATCCGTGTCTTGAGTCTGGTCAAGGTCATCCTTTGGGAAAAAATTTCCTTGTCAGGGGTGAATTTTCATGTGGGTCCCTCCTTTAGGCGATCTCACGTCCACCCATTCCCTTGGAATAGGAAATATTGCTTCCTCTATAGGCAAGTCTGTGTCATCACTACCCTTTTGTTCTGATAATAGGTGAACCTATTATTCACAGGGGGGGATCCATGTCAATCCATACTATCCTCGCTCATCCAAATAAAGAAATAGGCGAATATGTTATCCTCTAAATAGGCGTATCCATTGTCATTCATACATTTCAAGAAAGAGGGAAATTTGATCCTAAGATAGGCGACCTTACATCTCGGGTCCACCCATCTTCCTTTGGGTGTTTCAAGCTATAGGTGATCCCATGCCTTAGAAAGGTGATCTTGTCAGCAAATAGGTGAACTTGAAACCTTGATAGGTGAATTTGATACCCATGTCCACTTGTTTCTTTTACATCTTAAGATATAGGAAAAATTGAGTCCCTAGAAAGAGGTGATTTCGTCAGACACAAAGGTGATTTTGTCTAACACAGAGGTGATTTTGTTGAGGTTAGATAGGTGAATTCGTCACCTAGAGTGGAAAAATTGCTACACATAGAGGCGTATGCGCTTCCCATACAAAAATCCTGAGAGTAAACCCTCTTGAACACTGAAAGCTTATCATTTTCTAAGTCTGCTGTTGCAATCAATTTTTTTTTATTATCATCCATCTACCTGTAATCATCATTTTAGTCCATCTGCATTTTTCAAAATTCATCAAATCCTTGATCTAATCGTATAGGTGCATCTTAGAACATCCCTAGACTTCATTTCTATCATATTTTTCTTTAATCTGAATCCTTTAGACTTCATTTTAGGGGATTTTTATCCAATTGGGCTAGGAAACTAACCCTAATTGTCATCATCCATTCTTGCTTGGGATTGCCATCCATCCTAAGTTATTAATCCTCCATAGCCTTATCAATCTCCTCTACTCGTGAGGTAGATTCTATGCTATGATCATAGCATTGTCATCAAGTTAAGCCCCTAAATGTAGTTTAGAGTCAATTCCATCAAGCTAATCCAATAAAATCATCTTATCCTATCCATCATTCGATTCCATCAATAATCCAAATCAAATCAATTATCCAAATCATCCTATCCAATCCTATCAATCAATCAATCAATCAATCAATCCAATTAATCCTTTAGTCATCATTTGGGTCATCGTTTATGCATACCTTTAATATTAGTCTCATCCCAACCACCTAGTTATTTTTCATTTTCATGCCCATTACCTGATTGCAAGCAAAGAAACTCATTGTATAACAAAAACCTTAGGATGCTCAACCTCATAAACCCGAAGATCAACCCCCTAACAGTGGCTCATCGCAATCTAATATTGAGGGCCCTACTCAATATCCTCCTAATGAGAGCACAACTAATAAACTTGAGCTCATAATTGATGAATACCTCAATAACCCTACCAATTTTTAGATGGCTGATCATCTTCTAGATGAGTGTGGGGACAAGATATTTTCTAACTTGATCATGAAGGGCATCAAACCCTCGCCAAAATTTGATCTATTGAAGTATGTCAACATCACACCTCCTACACCTCCTGTGTCACAAGACCCTCAAAATTCTTAGAATGACCTTGGAAATTCATACGTCCCCACCCCAAGAGCATTGGTATCAGCCTAGATTTGGCAACACTATTATTTATCAAGTGAACCATCCTATACCACCCCCTCGGGTTCTAATTTATGTTATGGGAGCGTTTCCTAATCCTAACAATCCTCTCGGCCTTGGTATGTCATAGGGTCCACCAAATACACAAGGCGTGAACATACCATAAAGTTAAATCCCTGTACCATTTGGTCTGCCTCTTCCATCAAACCAACTAGGTCAACTTCTTGGGAATGTTGGGGGCACTACTTATAATCCTTTCACTACTCTACCACCACCTTCTGGTCATACACCTGCATCTAACTTATCACCACCTCTATTTACATCCCAAAAACCACCTCAAAGCACTCTTCCATCATAAAAAACCCCTTCATAATCTCTACTTCACACTAATATCCCATCACAACCTCAAAAACCACCCTTACGTCAAGCTCAGGGTAACCCATTGCAACCCCCACATAAAATGCAAGGTAAGCCTCAACAAGGTCAAATTATTTAGCAACATCAACAACAACCTCCTCATTCATCATAGATCATCCCTCAAATACCTTAAATTCCATCTCAACCTCCTTGCCAACCACCACCATATTACTAACCACCTCCTCAACATTCACAATCCCAATGCAACCACCACAATCATCTCAACAAAACCTAGAAAACTCTGCTACTCAATACTTATATCATCCCCAAAGCTCCTATCGTCTGAAAATCACTACATGAAATTCTAATCCCAATTATTACTACTACACCCCACAATAATCTCAACAAAAACTACCTTACATACAACAATCCCAGAAGCAACCATCTCACACTACCCTCCATCAATCCCAACAATATCCCTACTACCAACAGTCCAATCCAAAACAACCTCCATATGCTTCCTAGTAGCAACCCATCCACAATTATCAATCCTATCCATATTACTATCAACAACCACCATCTTACCAGTAGGGTGCCTCTTCATCGTATCATCAAGCCCCACCATCATATCAACCACCTTATGTCAATACCCAATCCACATATGCTAATCAATATCAAAAAATTCCTTCATATCTACCTCCACCACCACATGATCAAATCATTGTGACTCTATCCCCATCTTATCAAATAATCCCCCCTACAATCAGTCCAATCAAGTAGGCCCCTCCTCATCAGTACCTATCAACAAAGAGTGTGAAGAAGTAAAAGTTGCATTAAGGGACTTGCAAGTGGGGACATCCAAAAATTCCTTTAAGTTTGAAGAGATTTGTCCTTGTAACTCAGATTTTTCAGAATTGTGGATGGATGCTAAAGCTGCACAAGATTAAACATCAATTCTAATCTAAATAAAACAACAAAGAATGATAAGTAAGCATGATTAATCTAAACTAATAAAACTAGAATGATCTCACCGAATATGCAAATACTTCCTCGATTTATCTCAATTGCCCTTCTCCATTTTGCTGTCTTGTTATTCTTGCCCTCTGATATTTGTGTGTTTGAATGCAAGCATAACTTCGTCGAGTGTCTCAGCAAAATATCGAAGATTGTTTCTTATCAAAAGTGTATAATGATTTTGGGAGAGGAGGAATAATGATTATGACAGGCCATTTTATAGATTGTGTGTTTTCGAACGATCGGCTCAGATTGAAAGAGAGATCGACGAATGAGATTGATGAATTCCATGCGATGTGAGTTCTGTGTCAGATAGAACATGAGTCAGGAAAGACTAAAAATAGAACAAGATCTTAATCTTCAGTTAAGAATCTTCGAAAATAGAAGAAATAGACTTTGAATGTCAAAGACAAAGTGAGAAGTTGAAGAATAATGCATTTGAATGCAAACTTTAGATAATTAATTAAATAAAGATATTTAATTAATAAATGCATACATGCATATGAGTTAGAACTAGTTAATCGACTAGTTGTGACAGAGAGTCTTCCTGCAGAGATGATCAACAGCTGGATTCAGAGATAACTAGAGAACTAAAAATAGCGAGTCAGAGGGTGAGTGAATGATTAGTTAACTGATTGATAGAGGAACGTGACATAAATAATTAAATATGAATTAAATGTTAATTTAATTCATCATTCGAAAATAGAAGATTTAATTAAATAAATAAAGATAATTTATTTAATTTGACTTTTGAAAAGGATTAAATGAATAATTAAATAATAAATATTTAATTATAGATAAAGGGGGTTAAATGAATAATTAAATAAATATATTTAATTATAGTTGAAATATGACCAAGGGGTAATTAAATAATAAATTATTTAATTATGAAAGAGGATTTAATAAGTTAGCAACATAATTAAATAAATATGATTTATTTAATTAATCAAGTTGAATAAAGATTAATAATGACTTAATGAATTAATTAAAAAGGGGTATTTAATTAATAGAGGAAATATGTGTTAGAAAGGGTAATTAAATAATTGACATTATTTAATCATGACCATGGACTATAGAAAATTATGTCGAATGTGTACTCGCAGGCCTAGACCAATTTTTGGTATCTACAGTCCTTATCCATTTGATCCCTCCATCTCCCTTGTCCCTTTTCCTAAAAAATTTTAAATGCCCAAGTTTGATAAATACAAAGGAAATAATGACCCAAGAACCCACTTGTAGGAATTTTACTCACACTACCAAGAAGTCCCACACAATTATAATTATCTCCTACATCCATTCCCTAGAAGTCTGACAAGAATAGCTCTAGATTGGTTAATGGGTCTTCAAAAGGGAGCAATATCTTCCTTCACATATTTGTCGTAAAAATTCATGGAACACTTATCCTTCAATTTGGAGGACATAGATAACTTAGATCAGTTGAAAGAGAAACAATGTGAGGGAGAGACCTTCACAGGCTACCTCCAAAGGTGGTGTTCCCTGGCTAGTCAATTAAAATATCACTTCAATGAGAAGGACATGGTGACCATCTTCATCACAAATTCCCATCTTGACATGGTGCATAATATTAATCTACACTATGTTACCACCTTTTCAGAAGTGATTGAGAAGGGCGCCACCATTGAGAGGGACCTCATTGCTAAGGGACAAGTCAAAATATTTAACTCACCTAAGGATAAGTCATCAAGTGATAGATCTCACTATTAGAATAAGAATAAGAAAGTTTTCAATGATGGTGTGATTGATACCAAGCATGTACAAGTAGCCAACACCTCACAAAAGACCATAATATGTATCTAATCGACAATCGACTCCTAATGTCATATATGTGTCATAGGGGATATTGCATCCTCCTCAACTATCCAATCAAAATAATTAGGAGAACAATAAATGCTCATTAAATCCTTTGGGAGAACCCTTGAGTGTTATCTTCGATAGGTTGCTTCAGGCGAGCTATCTGATTGTCTATCCTATCACAAAGCCCTTTGATGAGTCCAAACTGAAGCCCACATGGTATAAGGAAAATGAGTATTGTGACTTCCACAAAATCAAGGGTCATACCACTAATAAGTGTCAAGGTATTAAAATGTATATCCAAGATCTTATAGATGAAGGTGACATATTACTGGATGCAAATCGGGAAACCTCATCCAATGCTCAACTACAAATATATCAAAATGCTTTCCCCAACCATAATCAAGGTATCAGTACTTCCAACGCTAATCTCGGACCTAGCAATAACAAAAACCAGGGTAACAACACTAACAACATCACCTATAATAATGTAACCTATAACTATGATCGCATAGTTATGTGTATTATTCAAGTAGAGCCACATGTGTCCATGATCCGTGTTAAAGGAAAAGACCCAGAATGTGTTGTTACTACACACTACACCCGCATATGTGTTCTTGGTCCTTCCATGTCATCCCAACCACCTCCTATGAGCTCCCAATATATCCTTGATCATCTCGAAAAGACTCCCACTTAGATATCCATTTTGGATTTTCTTAAGTCTTTCCCCATCCATTAGGAAATCCTCACCAAAGCTCTCTAGGATACCCATGTGCATAATGATATAGATCCTACTCAATTTCAAGCCTTAGTAGGACACCTATCATCTACATACTAGTTGAGATTTAGTCAAAATGATATGCCCTCAATCGATTCGAACCATAACTATCCCCTCCACATTGAAGTCCTTGTAGCCCATCAAAAAGTGAAAAGGGTCATGGTAGATAATGGATCTTCCCTAAATCTTTGTACTTTAAAGTTCATAAAGCAGGTAGGATATACCCAAGATGACTTGAGTAATCAAGTTATCACCATCAAAGCCTATGATAATGCAAAGAGGGATTTTGAAGGCATCATTTTTCTTCCTATTCAGGTTGGCCCTATTGTGTAGTACACCATATGCCATGTCCTTGATTTGGATCTCCCATATAATATTCTCCTTGGATGCCCATGGATTCATTCCATGCAAGTCATTCCCTTTGTTGAATAAACCAAATACTGAGAGGGGGGGGGGGAGGGTGAATTAGTATCCATATAATCTTATTGAGTAATCACCAATAATTATTTATTCCATAAACCAGACAAGAACAATGACAAAAAATAAAAGTTCCACAACACAAGAACACCAGATTTTACGTCAAAAATTGAGTGAGGGAAAAACCACGGTGAGGATTAACTCACAATGTATATATTTATAGCAATACCGATTACAAAAGAGGCTTACTACCAAAAGGGATCACTTCCTGGATATAGAAGCTCACTACTTACAGGTAGGCTCACTACCTACAAAGTTTGTATAAACAAAAGTATGGCTAACCGCTAGGATTGAACTCATGAAGATGCACCACTAGTGCAGATTTTGATGGACATAGTATTCATTCAGTATATTAAACTTCACTCTTCACACATGCTTGAACTCGCTCACACTTAGTTCTTTTCTTCACTTCACATTATTCACAGATATTCATTCACACACTATTCAATTGCTTACTTTTCACTTCCACATATCTTGTATATATATTTGCTATATCCGCCTATACCAATAAGGTCGACTTCCAGAAGTAATTAAACCATGTCATGCAACATTATGTTGGTTGGGACCAAGGTAAGATCTCACAAATAATCCGTAATCCATTATAGAATGAGTATTAGGTCAACCAAGATTAAACTAATACCAAAAAACAACCACAAAAACTGATGCCAACACACTACCCAAACATATGAACAACTGAGAGTACACACATACACACTTCCAACCATTATAATCCTTTTCCAAAAATCCTTATATCATTATGATTATCAGAGGGACTTATGCGAACCAAATACTAGAGATACCAGATCAAATACCAAATGAGATAAAAAAAATTGTACACTGGTACAAGGTACCAGACCAACATGGTGACATCAATGATAATATCATGTAAAATTCCAACAATCTCCCCCTTTGGCATTGATGGCAACATGTAAAAAAAATATCCAAAATGACATTCTCCAATCTCTCCACCTTAGATACATAACCTTCCATATCTTTCCATATCTCTCCCAACCAACGTTATCTTCTCTCCCCCTTTGAAATGAATGGAAAAGGGTACCAAAAAAAAGATGTAAACATGGTGACATTCAAAATTTGAGAGGAGCAGTTTAGTCAAAAATTTCTAGAGACATCAAAACTTCAAAACTTCAAAGCTTTTTAAAACATTTCTTCAAACAAGAATAACACTTATTACTTGAAATACCTTTTTGTATCTTTCTTTAATCATAGGATATAGTTTCTTCCATTCAAGAAGTGTAGAATCCATTCTATTTCTTATGCTTTCCAATACAACTAACAATGTAAAAGAGGATGACTAATCAACAAAATAACATCGTTTCTCATAATCCTCTACATCAGAGAGTATTCCAGCAAGATGATCTAACCGGACCTCAACAATTTCCTTCAAAAGCTAGAATTTTTTCACTACATCATCCCTTTTCCTCTGCACAATGATTAGTGTAGCTTGTAACTCACCAATTCTCAGGATTTGCTTCCTATCTTTATCGTCAAAAATATGAAAATTCTTCTTGATACTATTCACTTCAGTTTCTATAGCTTCAATTTTACTTTGAAAATTATCAATTGTAGCATGTCACTAGAGGAAATACTTGTAAATATGAGCCATTTCTTTCATGCACTTATTTTTTTCCAAGATAAGTTCATAATTTTTTTGTTTGGCTTTAGAACATCTCCTTCCAACTAAATCTTCCAACTTGTGTCCATCCGAACCTTCAAATAATATTCTCTCTTGAACTATCTCAACTAATATTTTGGGCAAGGAATCAAAAAAATTGAAACATCAATACCTTTGCGAATAAAATACTCAACTAGAGCATTATCAATTTTTAATCTATCAACATGAGATGCCGAATTCCACAATTCACCAATTTTCTTCATTTTCCCTTTTATCAACATATTCCGGATGTCATATGGATCAGAAGATTCAAATCCAGGTAGAGATTCTTCTCCTTCTTCCTTCTCTTTAGGAATAGCAATAATATGTTTAGAGATTGCCTTTCGTTTCTTCGATTCTGGAGGGGAATCACAAATAAAAACTTCCAATTCTTTCATCTCAGAGGCAGATCGTTCCTTAAATCGACTGGTCATAACTTCACTAGAGCTCATTACATTACACAGGGATAAGAAAAATATTTTACACACATTTGATTTATCCTCTAAACTTTCTAGATGTCTGCATATCTATCGTGCAACGAGAATCCCATATTCCCACTCAACATCTTTCTTTCCCGGTAGCGATTTTAGAAAATAAAATATCAAACATGTAAGCAAGGACCCAAAATGGAATGGGTATCCTTCTCCAAGTGACATATGTATATTCTTGATGATATTTTCAAGAATTAGCTTACATAGATAAAATTGTTTGTTATCTTTTACTGTTTTATGCGCTAAAAACACTGTAATAGCCAAAGTAGAACATTCTCAATTTATGAAAAATATTTTATATGAAATGCCATAAGCAACATACCTAATGAAGGAATTGGCAATGGTATCGATCAAAAGTGCTCGGGGGTCTTTTTCAACTCTCGTCAATTCCTCTACTTCCTTGTATTTAATAGTCTTTCATCCAGGAAGTTCTCCAACACTCCACAGTCTGGTAACTGCTTCAATCACTTCCTTCAAAATAGGATAGGATTCATCCAATACAATGCTATCATTCTTGAATTTTCTCAGAAGGAACAAAATAAATTCTTTATCAACAAACCAAGGGAATTCTCCCGATATATCCAAACCTAGGATTTGTAGATTATGAAAATCTCTTGGTTCCAACTCTAATTCCATCCTATTTATTTTATGATGATCGAATTCATCCAGTTCAACTTCTTTCAGATTTAGAGGGTTATTCCTACTCGATCCTCTGATAGAAGTTTCCATTATAGCACTTAAAATTAAAAAAAAAATCTTCTATTACCTTCTTTTGTAGCCGCGAGATAGGGAAACTTCCGACACTTACTTTCGATTGTTCACAACATCTTCTTTAAGGGCCTTCAAATTTCTTCAGAGATGCTTCTAGAGAGTTCCAAGTCGCTCTACAAATCCTTCAAATGCATTTGATTATTAAATGATTTGTGAAATTCCCCTTTATACTTCATCATTTCACCCTAACCCACATTAATTGCAAAAAGCTAACAAACTTTCCTTCCACTCCACATTGAGAAACCCTAAATCACTCTGCAAAGGAATATGCTTAGTCCTTTCCATTTGGTTTATTTTTCAACACCTTTGTCCTATCATTCCACACAACATATCCACATGCCAGCATCTGACAGATTGCACATCTAGGGGTTTAATTGATATTCTACTAAAACTCCCCCTAAGACCATGTTGGGTCTAGTTCTCAGAGGAATCATCTGTACCGAATGAGGGTATAGACACATCAATAGTCTCTGATTCTTCTTTCTTTTTCCATATCTTTCTCATTTCCTGCTTAATTTCATCCTGATCAATCTTTTCCACTGGTTTGTTATCTTCCACCGAAGTAGACTGCTTTCCTCTTTTACTTCTACATACTTTTGAAATATGTCCCGGTTATTTACAATAGTGACAAACAAAATTTATCTATCTTGTTTGATTTTCATTGGTCCTTTTTCTGCATTGATTTTCTTTATTTCCAAACATGATATAGGTGCAATAGTAGCCAACAAAAGGTTGATTTATTTTTCCACTATTTAATCTATTCATCATCACTCTATTATCTATCCTTACCTGTGATTTTTATTTAGTAGCTTTACATCCTATCTTCTTGCATGTATAGCATTGTCCAGAGAAGGGACCAAAAAAATGATTCAACCTAATCCTACACTTAGTTTCCTTATGTCCAGATTTGTTACAAGAAAAACAAACACCATTGAATTATGGGCACCTTTATGCATTTGGTTGTCTGATAAATGATCTCCTTCTAGAGTTTCTTTTATGCTTTCCTTTATCTTGAGTCTTCTGATTATCAACATCATTACCTAAGCCACTTTTGTCCTTAGAAGGTATTTGTCTTGCTATTAGTTCATCAAGCTTGGTAGAGTTTGTCTTAAAGTCATCTTCATAGAGTTTTGATTTCTCAAATTTTTCTTTCAGATTCATCACTTCTTCTTCAAGCTTAGAGAAAACATTAGCCTTGCTTTGTATCACTATTTTCAAGCATTCTTCAACTTTCCTCTTTTCATCTATCTTCAATCTCAGTCTGGTAATTTCATCTTTTGCTTATTTTAGTTCCTCACTCACTTCTTTGTATCTTTATTTGAACTTCTTTAGCTAATCTTTCAATTTATGGATACACTCATTTGCTTCATCTAGATTTTCTTTCAAATCTCTATTTTCAATTTCAACCTTGTCAAGATCTTCAAGGGTAGTCTAGAGCTCTTCTTTATCCATTGTTCAATATGTAGGATCTCCCTCAAGCTATTAGGATTTTCCAGAGGAACCAAATCTCTGATACCAATTGTTGAATAGACTAGATACCGAGAAGGGGGGTGAATTAGTATCCACATAAAATTATTGAACAATCACCAATAATTATTTATTCCATAAACCAAACAAGAGCGATGACAAAACATAAAAGTTACACAACACAAGAACACAAAATTTTATGTGGAAAATCTAATGAGGGAAAAACCATGGCGAGGATTAACTCACAATGTATATAGTTATAGAAATACTGATTACAAAAGAGGCTTACTGCCAAAAGGGCTCACTATGCCAATACAAAAGCTCACTGCTTACAGGGAGGCTCACTTCCTATAGAGTTTGTATGAACTGTTAGAATCAAACATGATATGATACCATGTTAGAATTGGCTATGGATGCCAAGATCTATGGACCAAATAGAAAGCACAAGAAGAGAGAAAATAATGTGACAAGAATAAACTGTATTCAATGTCAATGATATGATATTCTATCAATGTACAAATGTAGTAGAGACCCCTTGGTTATATAGCCAAGGTGAAAACATAGGAGTGCATAAGATTATGACAAGTGTCGTAATCTTATGACATGAGACAACAATGAAAAGCTATCACACCACCTAAAGTGGAAAGTGATAATGTGATAACCACCACAAATAGTGGATCACCCACAAGAGGTGGAAACCTAATCACATGATATGTCCATGAAAGGTGGAGGTGATAAATTAATAAGAAGATAAGTCCACCAAAGGTGGAAATTCTCCAACAACTCCTATGTGGTCCCTAAGTAAACTTAACTAAGGTGTAATTATGACCTAGGACAAGGTACAAAAAATTTAATTACATCAACACCCCCCCTTAAGTGCAACTTAGGGAGAATGTACACAAATGCAAAGAATGCAAGATGGGTCCTAACAACTAGGCCATGTTAGCTACCCATGTACAAACGCAATGAAATCTCTCACAAACAGAGGAAAGGAGAAAACCCAGTGGGACAAAAATCCTCCCCAAAAGAGAGATGAAATACAAAATATAAATGATCTCAATGATGCATGAGAAGGTAAAAACCCCATGCGAGTAAAATGACCCCCCATAAGAGAGAAGTAGAAGAGAGACAAGGCAACCCCCCCTCAATGTTGATTCTCCTGCAATGATGGTAGAATCTCGACATTGAATGTTGAAGATGATCCAATTTCATTGAACAACGTTCCTCCCCTTAGGAAGAAATAAAACCAAGGATGTATACAGGATGTATGATGTCTCTGAAGCATGCTCAAGTGTCTCCATGTTGATGCTGAAAGCTGACACACTCCAAATAGGCATTCTAGGCCACATTGCTGAAGAGTAAAATCCAACATCTAGTAGAGATGAATGTAGAACATGATCCAAAGAGAAAGATATCCCCTCTAAAGACAAAGAATCCTCCTCCAAATACTGTCCAAAAGTATCCACACTCATGTCAAAATGAAAAGAATGATCATGTAGAGAATGAACAAGAGGGTTAGAGTGTTCCCTCACAATTGAAGAAGGAGTATCTTCATCAAAGAGAAGATGAATGTCATCAATGGTGTCCCCCAAATCTGCAAGATGAGACTCTAAAAACAAGTCTGAAATACCTATCAAGAAGCCATCCAAAGTAGCCATATCTGGAAGACAATGTATATCCTGCTGCACTGAATCACAAGAAACCCAAATTGTGGAATCGCAAGCATCATCAACTACAACAGTAGATGGAGGAGATGAAATGCATGGCTCAAGTAATGGATCTGATGTGAGAACTCCCAAGTTCAAGTAGCCAAATGTCTCCTTTGAATCATGGTTCACAGTAGAAGTGTGATCAACAGCCGAAGGAACAATGTCATCATCAGAAGCAAAATCTGCAAAGGTATACAACCGAGAAGAATGATCAACCATCCCAGTAGCAATGATATCTCTACTCTCCAAGTCTCAAATGATGACTGAATCAGGTGTGAACTCCATAGTTGTCCCATCTCCACCATGTGTAATCTGATATATGGAAAGAAGATTGTTCATCAAATGAGGAATACACAAAAAATCTTGGAAAGTGTTATCCCCAAAAGTAATAGGTCCCTTCCCTGTTACACTCATGTATGTATTGTTTCCCATCAAGATAGGAGACATAGAACAAGGCTGAAATGAAGAGAATATAGAATGCGAAGATGCCATATGATGTGATGCTCCTAAATCTAGAAGCCATCTACCCAATCCTAGACTTGAATAAGCACAAAGATCTTGTCCTTTATTTCTTGATGTAGATGAATAAAAAGCAAGACCTTTTCCCTTAGATTGTTTTGAAGAAGAAGGAGAAGAAGATTCTGACATTCTAGAGTGCAAACCAATTTGATTCTTTTTGAGAAGATTTTTCAACTCATCAATATCCTTCTTATAACAATAGTGTTCTTCATGTCCATCCTTCTTGCAATATGCACAAAAGAACCTCTCCTTCTTAGAGGATTTCTCTTTTGAAGATGAATCTTTATGTTCTTCTGTGGATTGTGTGTTCTTTTTAGGCTTGTTCTTTTTCTTTTCTTTGCCACTTGAAGACTTCTCATCTTTTGCAACCAAGGCATGTGATTTTGAAGACTTCAAAGTACCCAATTGAATAAGCTTATTTTTCTCTCGAATCAAAAGATCTATGAGAGCCTGAAAAGATGGTGATGTGAAGTTGCTAATTGTCAATTGTTAAGTCTGAAAACTTGAAACAAAGGCTACATACTCAGCTGGATGTTTGTCCAGCAAGTTAAAGACGAATTGATCATCCCCTTTCTCAATAACACAATCTTTAATTTGTGCTCTTAGCTCATTTGCTTTAGTGACATAATCTTGAATAGTGTCAAAATTCTTAGGATCAAGGCTTAGGAGATCATTTTCAAGTTTGTATCCCTTAACCTTATCAACCTTGCCATATAAAGTAGCAATCTTATCCCAAGCTTCATTGGCTGAAGTAAATTTATCAACATGAAAAATGAGATCATCTGAAATGAACTTTCATAGTGTACCCAATGCCATAGAAGTTTTAGTGAGCCAATCCATATATGCAGTTGGATCTGCCTTAAGATCCACAAGGGCAGTTATGGTTCCATCAATGTAGTAAATTAAACCTTTCTCCTTTAGTTTACTCCATGCACACACTTTCCATGTAGCATAATTATGTGTAGTTAAGAGTGGAACTTTAGATGAACCCATGATGGAATGAAAGAGCACAAAATAGGCACAATCACACAAAAGAAACCCCCCAAATTCACTCAATCAAAGTAACCCCCAAGAAATATCTGATTTGGCACTTTAAACTTAGTGCATTTACAATTGCCACTACTAAAAACAACAAAGTGGAATTTGATTTTGGTACATGCAAATTGCCAAAATAGGCCATAGATTCAAGTACAATTTTTAGTACAAAATGAGATCAATCTAATCATACCACTGAGAAGTGCACAAAAAATTATTCACTTTCAAAAAAAATGACACTCAAAAATGTTACTGTAGGAGCAAGTTATGAGCTTCCAAAGTTCCCAAAATGAGGATGAGGCAACAAAAACTATGAGAATCTGCAATTTCTTGAAACACCAGAAGCCAAAACCAGAAAATTATTGCACGACTATGATGAGAACAAAAAATTAGCCCAAATAAAAAAAAATTGCTTGAAAAAAGGAGCAAAAATGACTGAGATATGGAGCTTCAAAGTTTGCCTATGAAAACCAAAGTGCAAACAAAGAGGGGCTACAAACTTTCAAATATGTGTTGACATCATGATGATGTCAGCAATTCACCAGATTAAATTTGATGGCCGTTTGGCTGTCAAAACCATCGTCGCTCCTCCTTGTCAGAAATTTTTTTCGTTGCTGGAATATTCCTTTTTGTTGCCGGTGTCGGAATTTTTGTCGGATTAACTACCGCTAGATTCTCTTCACCGCCCAGATTTTACAGTGTCGATCGGTATATTAAACACCACCCACTACCGGTTGGAGGAATGGTGTCATGGTGGTGGGGCCTCCTACCCTTGCCACGCCGCAGACCCGGCTACTTGGTGCAACCTGATGCAAGGCGTACCTTGTAGGTTTGTGGACTGTGCAGGGTATGACCCTTGCAAATTTCTTTTTTTTTTAAACCAAAAGTTTTTTTGAATACAATATTTTGAAATGAAATTTTTATTAAAAAATTTTCAAAAAATTTTCAATAAAAATCATATTGTCGAATTAATGACGACTTGGGGGGTCGTACGGCTCTTCGGGCAAATTTTTTTGCCTCACCGGATGACTTGCTCCAAAATGGATGAATGGATAGTCAATCTTAGGGTTTTTGGTCCTTCTGGACAAGATGGTAGGGTCGGATTTGACCCAAAATGCTCCAAAAATGCAGCTACCTTCTGGATCTGGCAACCACAATGCAACTTCAAACCCTCATAGATTTGGCCTCATATGTCCGATTTGGATGAAACAAAAGGAAAAATAAATTTTGTTAAACCTTCTAGATGCAATGGTGAGCTTAGATTTGCACCAAAAAGCTTTGATATAAACCTAAAATAAAGAGCCAAAAATGGAACCTCCCCAAATCTTGTATCTCTCCTTAGAAGAAGACTCTCCAATGACACCCAACCCACTCTGATACCATGTTAAAATCAAACATGATCTGATACCATGCTAGAATTGGCTATAGATTCCAAGATCTATGGATCAAATAGAAAGCACAAGAAGAGAGAAAATAATGTGACAAGAATAAACTGTATTGAATGTCAATGATATGATATGCTATCAATGTACAAATGTAGTAGAGACCCCTTGGTTATATAGCCAAGGTGAGAACATAGGAGTGCATAAGATTATGACAAGTATCGTAATCTTATGACATGAGACAACAATGAAAATCTATCACTTCACCTAAAGTGGAAAGTGATAATTTGATAACCACCACAAGTAGTGGATCACCCACAAAAGGTGGAAACCTAATCACATGATATGTCCATGAAAGGTGGAGGTGATAAATTAATAAGAAGATAAGTCCACCAAAGGTGGAAATTCTCCAAAATCTCCTATGTGGTCCCTAAGTAAACTTAACTAAGGTGTAATTATGACCTAGGACAAGGTACACAAAATTTAATTACACCAGCATGAACAAAAGTATGGCTAACTACTAAGATTAAACTGATGAGGATTCAATTTCATTGATGCACAAAGTATTCTTTCAGCAGATTAAAATTCTCTCTTCACACATGCTTGAACTCACTCGCACTTACTACTTTTCTTCGCTTCACATTATTTTCATATATTCATTTGCACACTCTTCACTTGCTTACTTTTCACTTTCACATATCTTGTATATATATATTCTATATCTGCCTATACTAGTTAGGTCGGCTTCCAGAAGTAATTCAACCATATTGTGCAACATTATGTCAGTTGGGACCAAGGTAGGATCTCAAAAATAATCCATGATCCATTATAGAATAAGTATTAGGTCAGCCAAGATTAACCTAATACCAAAACATAACCACAAAAACTAATTCCAATGCACTACCCAAACATATGAACAATTGAGAGTACACACATACACACTTCCAACCATTATAATCCTTTTCTTAAAATCCTTAGATAATTCTAATTATTAGAGGGACTTATGTGGACCAAAATACCAGATGAGATAAACATAATCTATACACCGGTACAAGGTATCAGACCAACATGGTGACATCAACGACAATATAATGTAAACTTCCAACACCCTCTACTTACTATCAATGCCTAAAATTTCCTTTCAATGGGATGGAGGTAACCATCCATGCTGATCCTCAACCCTCTGAATATTGTCGTGTCTTCGAAGGCTCTTCCCCTCACTCCCAAAATTTCTCAAGAGTTGAAGTGGGGGCACCTCAGACATCATCCTCTGATCCATCTCATAATCCATCATCTAACACAACATCCACCACCTCTACCACATCCACCACATCTGAGTTCACCATCACCAAATTCCAAATCATTGACAAAGGCTATGGAGAATATGAAATGCACATTGCACTCAATGTGGTGACAATTCCAACATCTCCCTGCATGTATAGGGAACCCTCTCAATCAACACCAAAACCCTCACCTCTAAGAACATGGGTTCAACAACATTCTGAGATTTGGGTACACTTCAAGATCATATGGAATATGACATCAACCAATGGGTCTATAGAGAGGAACTAGAACCATCACCTCCCCTTGTAGAATATTTCCAAGAGGTTTATCCCAATGCATCAAGGTTGGTTGAGAAGCAAAAGTATCAAGGGGGAGGTCTTGGCATATTGAGACACCTATTCAACCAAAATGTGTGGGCCTAGGCTATGACAAAAAATAGAAGGGTCCTACATCATCCTCTAGTACTTCGAGTAATGTCAATATAAATGATGTTCTCCTTGAGGACATACTTAAAGAAGAAACCATCATACTTTCATATGATGAAATTGATCTCCCTTCCCTATTTGACTACCTATCCATCTTTACCATCAGCTTTTCCCTTCGCCATCCCAACCTGATTGACTGGGACCTATGAGGTAGCACACCTATTGACACCTCTCCTTTAGTGGACACTTACATGCATTTTATGGGATTGGGGGAAGATGAACACCTCAACCAAAAAAATAGAAGGAAAAAAAATAAAAAAAGGGTCATCTAGTGAAAACCTCTTAGAGGCACTTCTCGACTCATCAAAAGTAAAATCAAAGGGTGCATCTGATAGTGAAAACCTCAATGAGGAGATGGAGGATGGGGATGTTCATCTTCCCCTTGTAGGATCTCACTTATCTGAGTGATCTTCAATATTGATCGAAGAGACACAAGAGGTTAATTTGGGAATAGAGGAAGATCCTAAAATCACATACATGGCCAAATCATTGTTAGAGGAAGAGCATTCCACCATTGTCGGCTTGCTTAAGGAAGGAATCATCAACTTCACATGGACTTATTCAGACATGCCGGGACTAGATCCCACACTAGCTATGCACCATTTCGACATTCATCCAGATGCCAAACATATTAAACAAAAGCTAAGAAGAATGCATCCCCAAGTGGCTTTGCTAGTCAAGAAAGAATTGGATAAATTGTTAGAAGTTGGGTTTATAAGACCTATTGATTATTCTAACTGGATCTACAACATAGTGCCTGTTTCCGAACTAAATCGAAATATCAAAATCTGTATAAATTTTTGGGATTTGAAAAAGGTTTATCTGGAGGATGATTTCTCTCTTCCAAACTTTGACATGCTAGTGGATCTTACAAAGGGACATGAGATGTTATCCCTAATGAATGGATTTTTTGGCTACAATCAAATCAGAATCGCACCAGAAGATCAACATAAAATTGCCTTCACTACCCCTTGGGGCACCTTCTATTATAATGTCATGTCCTTTGGTCTTAAAAATGTGGGGGAAACCTATCAGTGTGGGATGACTATTATCTCTTATGACCTTATCCAAATCATCATGGAAAATTATGTTGATGAATTATTGGGAAAATCAAAGACATCCTAAAGAAAATATGTGAGCGGTTAGAGCACTACAAGTTGCATCTGAATCCGAAGAAATGTGCGTTCGGGGTGACATCTATAAATTTATTAGGCTTCATAGTCTCTAGAAGGGGTATATAAGTAGATTCAGCTAAATTCAAAGCAATAATGGAAATTCCCCCACTATGTAATCTCAAGCAATTAAGGAGCCTTCAAGGAAAGTCGAAGTCCATTAGATGCTTCATAGCCCAACTTTCTGACAAGTGTCAATAATTCACTCATCGACTACACAAAGAAATCACCTTCAAGTGGGATCCAAAATTTCAACAAGGTTTTGAGAAGTTTAAGGAGTACTTGGCTCACCACCTATTCTAATGCCTCCTATTCTAGGAAAACCACTTCTGTTATACATTTCAGCTACATCTGTTGTATTAGGGATATTATTAGCACAACATGATAAGTTCTACAAGGAGCATGCTATCTATTACATCAGTAAAACACTTGTAGTTATGCGATCAACTATTGTCCTATGGAAAAATCTTGTTTGACAGTGCTTTTCAGTTCACAAAAGATTTCTCACTACATGCTTAGTCATCCCATTAAGTTAATATCAAAAGTGGACCCACTTAAGTACTTGTTATCCGAAACTTCTTTGACTGGTCGTATGGCTAAGTGGGTCACATTGCTGAGTGAGTTTGACATAGAATATGTGGACCAAAAATCTATTAAGGGATAGGTGATAGCGGATCATCTGGTCGATGCCCCCTTGGTTGATGATTATCCTCTAGTAGTTGAATTTCCTGATGATGGGGTTCTTACAGCCATAGAAATAGATGCATGGATGCTCTACTTTGATGGGTCATATACACATAATGGAGCTGGAGCGGGTGTTTTATTCATCACTCCACAAGGTGACTATATCCTAAAGTCATTTAGATTAGCCTTTCCATGCAACAAAAATATTGTTGAGTATGAAGCTTTAATCAATGACCTTCGAATCACCATCCAATGAAACATCACCCACCTTAGTCTTTGGTGATTCCCAACTCATTATCAAACAGGTCAATGATGAGTTCCAGACAAAGGATGATAAGCTCTTGCCATACAAATGCATGGTGGATGAATTTAAAAAGTATTTCACCTCCATACAATTTGAACAGATCCTCATAGTCTATAAAAAATAAATAGATGTAATGGATACGATTGGTTCCATCATTGACATGCCCAAAATTGTACAAATTATGAATTTCTTGTCAAGAAACTACTAATCCCGGCATATGATGTCCCTTAAAATGAGATGGTACATGTTATCATAGGTCCCAATTCAGCTTGGTACCATGAGATTTACACTTATCTCCATGAAAAAATCCTCCCATCTGACCCTACCTACAACCAATAAAAACCCTTTATGCAACGCTCATCCTAATACATGATTGTGGAAGACACTTTATCACTAAGGGTATGATGGTATGCTCCTTCGATGCCTTAAAAAAATAGAATCTCGTAATGCATTAAATGAATTATATAGTGGTATTTATGGGTCCCATTATAATGGAATGGCTTTAGAAAATAATATTCTCAGAGTTGGATACTATTGGCCCACTATGGAACATGATGATTGTGAGTTCATGAAGAAGTTTTTTCCTTGTCAGCAACATGCATATTTAATCCATGCTCCTGTGCAGGACTTGCAACCTATCATAGCACCATGGCCTTTTTCTCAATGGGGTTTTGACTTGATTGACAAGATTTATCCTCCATCCTTTGATGGCCATACTTTCATCATCACAACCACTTAATACTTTACCAAGCGGGTGGAAGCAATTCCCTTCTCTCCAATCATGGGTATTCAAATATCCAAATTGATCATCTTCCATATTCTTTGCAGATATGGAATCCCCTCCACCAACATCAATGATAATGGAAGGCCATTCAAAAACAAGTATATGAAATTATTTTGTGAGAAATACCACATCCAACATCATTGGTCCATGCCCTATTACCCTCAAGGTAATGGTCAAGAAGAAGAAGCCAACAAAACCTTGATCAAAATCCTCAAAAATATTGTTAATAATATTGGTCAAGATTGGCATCTCCATCTCGCTCCCTCCCTTTTGGCATATTGTACCTCCATCCAAACTCCCATTGGCACCACCCTATACTCTCTTGTATATGGTTCCAATGCAATTCTTTCACTCCAATTTGAGATCTCGTCACTTCGAATCTCCCTGAAGAATCTCATCAGTGACGAAGATGCTCGGGTTGCATGCTTGAGTCAATTTGAAATATTGGATGAAAATCACATCAAGTCCTACAATCACCTTGAAGAATATCAACATCTTCAGAAGAACTACAAAAAAAGGTTAATCCTCACTAGTTCAACATTGGAGATTTGGTCCTGAAGGAAAACCAGTGTACCCAACAAAATAGAGAAAAGAAAGGAAAGTTTGAACCAAATTGGTTAGGTCCTTGTGTTATCACAACAAAATATGGTTATGGGGTATGTAGGCTTGCAAAAGTTGAAGGAGAGCCCTTAGAGGATCCTATCAATATCATGCATCTAAAGAGGTTCTATACCTAAGTCATTTGGGTTGTCCTACCTAGAAAAATACAAAAAAATCAAAAATCCAAAAAATTTAAAAATAGTAAAGAGAAATAATCTATCCTATGGTGAAAACTACTCTTTGTGGCACCTTGGATAAGTAAGTTTTGTGAAAACTTGGTAACAAGCACTATTCATAGAGGGCTTACTCATTATCTACCTTGCATCCTAGTTTCTTTATGCTTCCATCCATCCTACCCGCATATTCTATCGATCCATCCTCTCATCAACATCTTGTCATCCGTTGCTTGGTATATTATTATTGAGAATTGAATGATTTAAATCAGCTATCGGAAATCTTGAGATTTTTATCCAGAATCCTGAGCTTTTCATCATTTGTATATCTATATCATTTTTTCGGTCTTGCATCCCCATCTAGGATCCTTCATTGTGTTGGTCATCATTAGGTCTCATCTTGTCTTTGGTCTCTTTTGTTGAACTTATTTGCCCCTATGCTTTCAAGTAGGCAAGGCTAATAATTTGATCATCCCCCGAGGAATTTGTCCATCTAGTCTTTGTCATCCATTGAGGTCTCCATTTTCCTCTTTCCGCTTTTATCCATGATTAGCCATCAATCTTTTATTGAACTACGAGGGCTCTGCGCTTTCATGTAGGAAAGGCTAATATTTGATCAACCCTTGAGACATTAGGTCTTTAGGGTGTTTCTTATGTCATGGCATGTCATCAAGTATGTCCCTATTTAGTTGGTTCTTATAAACAAAGGTCACTAGTATCATGAGGTTTGATCAGTTTTGAGTATCCCGAGTCATGTCGATCACTTAACCTATCCACCATCTTTGGTCTTAACAAGATGCATCCTTCCTAAATCAGACCACATCAATCCTATCCACCTTTTGATCCTATGGAAAAGGACATTTGAGATTTATTGTGATGTTTTGATACTTTTGGCTTTTTTTTAATCATTCTAGCTTCCTATTACACTTTGTCAAGGTCGCCACGATCCATCATATCATGGTACACTCTGAAAAGTAGACATAGGGGAATATCTTGATCTTTTTTTTGTTCTTGTCTTCTTGTTTGTCCCAATTCGTACCCACCAAGATCCCCATGGTCTTGTGTTACATTGGGGATTCCTTGTTTGTTTGTGGTTATCCCAACATTAGGCCCGACCAAAGCCCCTATGGTTTTGAGGTGCTGGAAAAGCCTCCTTGTTTGTTGTGTTTGTTTTATGCATTGGAAACTAATCAGCCTTGGTCCTTCATACCCATGTCCCATTCTATAGAAAAAAATAGTTCTCATAATATAGAAAAATAGCATTAGATTTGCATTTCATTTATCCTCATAGTGCATTGCATTTCCCCTGTTCATTTCATCTCCCTAGCCTATGGTTAGTGATTTTGGTTGTGCAAATTTTTTCCATCCACCTCTTCTTCCTGACATGGTTCCTAGGTTTTTGATAGGTGGACTGTCACACCCATCAACATTCATTCCACTATTGTTATGTGATGCATTGTCTCACCTATCATTGCTCATCTAGTTGCATTTCCATTAATCATTATCCATATGCATTTTATCCATTTTCATTATCATTTTATTGTCATCTTAAGTTGTTTAGTTTAATATAGAATTTTTATTCTAAGCATCTTAAGTTCATCTCACTTCATTATCATTTCATTGCATTATCATTCATTTTAATTTTCACTATCATTTCATTATCATCTTAAGTTGTTTAGAGTAATACTTATTTTTTATTCTAAGCATCTTAGGTTCATTTCCATTTTCATTATCATTTCATTGCATTACCATTTTCATTATCATCTTGAGTTGTTTAGAGTAATATTTATTTGTTATTCTAAGCATCTTAGGTTCATTACCATTTTCATTTTTATTTCATTGCATTATCATTATCCATTTGCATTACCATTTTCATTATCATCTTAATTTGTTTAGATTAATATATATTTGTTATTCTAAGAATCTTAAGTTCATTCCATTTCATTATCACTTCATTGCATTATCATTTCATTTGCATTATCATCATTCATAATCATCTTAAGTTGTTTAGAGTAATATAGATTTGTTATTCTAAGCATCTTAAGTTCATTCCATTTCATTGCATTATCATTCCATCTGCATTATCGTCTTTCATAATCATCTTAAGTTGTTTAGCGTAATATAGATTTTTTATTCTAAGCATCTTAAGTTCATTTCATTTTATTATAATTTCATTGCATTATCATTTTTAATTTTTTGGAATTATTATTCTAAACATGTCCGTTCATTTTATTATATACATCGTATTACATCATATACATACATCATACATTTTTATCCATTACATTTCATTGTGTTTTCATGTCATCCATCCATTCATAAAAAACCATAATCATATTGGCACCTACATCACACATCATTAGTAACATATCCATAGCATACATCATAAGGGCATAAATCATATCACATCACATCTTGCATCCACAATCGTTAGAAATAACACATACAATCCATATCATCCTCATAGACATAGAAATAAATCACCATAATCAAAACCATATCACATGAACATAATAAATATTTGTCACATCACATAATAGCCACATCATCACATCAATGTTCATTGCATATCATATAAATATCAAAAATAATATCATGCCCATTGAGTCCATCATAGTCCATAATAAAAGATCATAAAAGTTCATAATAAGTCCACCATAAAACATAATAAATTCCATCCATCAAGTCCATGAACATCCATGAAATAATGGTACAAGTACAAAGTGCTAATAAAATAATACCAAGACTACATCTCCTAAATAAATAATGAATAAAAGAATAAAGAATACATGAGTCAATCAATGAACCAGCATCTGAACCTGCAAAAAAGAATTTGTAGTCTTTGTCCTTGTGTATAGTAGATAAACTCTGCACCTATCAAAAATTTAGGCCATGTCCCCTCACCCCCTCTCCTAACCAACTTGCTGCTCTTTGCATTTGTCCTCTAAAGAGAGTCTAGCATTGATCCTCTGCCTCTAGGAGGGGTCTCTCGGTAGTTGTCGTATCCCCACGTGTGAGTGGCTCCCTGTGATGGTACTAGAATTTGGGGCACTACTCTGACATATGGCAGGACCCTTCGTGTTGGATCTAGGATGAGCTGCTAATATGCAAGCATGTAATAGGCCACCTTTGTCCTAATGTCAACCACCATTGTCGCTTGTGCCCTGGCTATATCCTGCTCAATCTAATACCTATTGTGCAACCCTATGATGTGTCTCCTCTCCTGCACCCATGAATCCTGTGCTAGCCTCATCTAGTCCACCTGGGCCTATATCTGGGATATCCTCTGATCCCTGCCATCTCTCCCCCCTAAAACACCTACACCTAGTCCTTTCCATCCATCTACTAGCATCCCCCATCATCTCCTTTGCACAATCTGCCCATCTCATAGCTCATCCCTCTCCCTTAGGGCCTCATCCCGCTCCCTCTGAGCCACATCCCTCTCTCCTTGCATCCTTGAGGACTCATCTACTAGGGACCCATAGTCCCTCTCTCCAATCCTCTCCACCTCCTGTAGCCTCCCTACCTCACTTTGTAACCTATCCACCTCTATTTTCAACCTATCCCGATCTGCCTTAGAATACCTCAATCTCTACTTTTCCATCTGTAATCGGGCCAAGGATCTTGTCAACAACACCATGGATCCTTGGGTGGTGGTGGTGGATATAGCACCATCAGTAGTGGCCCCACCTCTGGGGCATCCACGTCCATAGTCTGATGTTCCTCCCCGCGTCATGCATCTCCACATTAGCATCCCCTTCTTTCCTCTATCTCCCCCCTCTCTTACTCCTCCTCTACTGCCTGACTAGCCTCCTCTCATCATTTGACCCAAATCCAAATGCTCCTACAATCAGATGCACTATAGTCATCCTCCTCGACCCCATCTCCTCCCACCATGTAGTATACCGTGTTTTTGCACTTGCATCTTCTGGCCCTCTCCTCCATGGGTATTGTGTAAATGGTGTCCCCTCCCACATGTGCCAAGTGTAATCGGTTGTGATCCACTCTCCTCATAGTGTTGTGGGATCTCGTGTGAACCACCAAAATATCTATAGTCCTGTAGGGGTATCCTACTCTATACTGAACTGATGAGTGACCCCATCTGGCTTGTGCATCTCTATAATAAGGGGGTCTCGATCAATCAGGTAGAATACTGAAAAGAAATACCCCTTATATATCCTTTTCTCCTCCCTCCACCCCTGGAATTGTTGTGCTAGATACAAAATCCAAGTAATATCCTTTGGCCTCAAATCATCAATCCTCCTCCTCCATCCCTCTAGATCTCCCACATCCTGGTAATGAATCATCCAACCATGCTCCATCCCCCAACAATATGCTATGGGAAAGGTCTTATCCTATGCCCCGATAATAAAAAGTTCTGGCCTGACAACACTGATGTGCACCCAAGCCCATACTTGCAACAGTATCACATGTGTGACACTCAACACTCATTTTTAGTAGATGACATGCATATCCCTATATAGTTGGGCCAATACACATGGCCCCCATGCAAACACCCCTTCTCATCTCTCTGCAATATGTTTAACAACCTCATTAGCATTGAGGTTGCAGAATCATTTGCTCCTATCCAGTAATAGAATCATCCCACACAAGTACAATATTAGGGGTGGTATCTCCAACCCCAAGCATGCATCCACATCGAAATCCCTCCCCTAGATGGGTAGATCTACTAGTTCAAAACACACCCATAGGATCTCCTCCACGATCCTTCTGCGGGTCCAACTAACTAGGTGCTCTCAGATGGGAAACCATAAAATCCTCCATATGTCCTCCAGTGTCACTATAATCTCCCCTATTGGGAGATGGAAGGTCGATGTCTCTGAGCTCCACCTCTCAATCAATGCTATCATAAGTCCTCGGTGTGCTCGGATGTTGGGATACCTCAACATGTGCAGTAGCCCTGCTTGTGCTAGTGATTTGTGGTCATGGGAATTCAATGCCTAAAATTTCACCATGAGAACTACAAAGTGTCTCTCCTGGGTCCTCAGCCTCTCAAAGTTCTACAACCATGCTGACCATTTTATCAGTTTCCTAACTTTTCATTTCTTTTTCTTCCATTTTTCATCCCTACCCCGATTTGGCAAATTTGCCTCTGTGTTAGGAAAATTCCCCATTTCCCATCCTAATGCATTCACCTATCCAACTTGTGCATTCGCCCCTTCCTTGTCTTTTGGAAAATTTTCTTGTTTATCAGGCGATTTCAACCCTTTCTTCCTCAAGTGTGTATTCACCTATGTTATCCATAGAGGTGATTTCAAAATTTCCCCTACATCTTTTCAACCCGATGGGCGAATTCACATTTTCCCATTTCCCCCAAGGGGCAGATTCACATCTACTCATTTTCCCTTTGGGCGAATTCACATTGTCCTTTTCCAATTTCAGGTGATTTTTCCTTCGCCCTTTCTTGTTTTGGTGAATTTGCATTCGCCTAGCTGCTTGCCTTCCCACCCCTGCGTAATGCAGGATTGCCCATTTGAAGGACATGTGATTTCAAAATTGCCCCTCCCATCGTGCACTTGCCCCTACATAGCATGACTTCACCCCTTTCTTCGTCGATCCCCTAGGATGGGGGAATTTTCCTTATGGACGAGTGAATTCGCCCTTCCATCCCATGACCATACCCTAGTTTACTCACCCAAACAAATCCAAAATATGCTTAAAAATTAACTTAAAATCACAAAGTGGGTTCTAAGGCCTGCCTAGCAGTGTATCGTGCACTCGTAGTAGAACTGGAACACCTCCTCACCTCGGTGGATCAGCTTTTTGTCAGCAAATCCCTCATCACCGCTTGATCCGTCAACCATCCTAGTCACTCTTTTTCTCTCTCTTGTCTAGTCAGCTGCCAAGTATGCAAAAGGTAAATAGTCATTTTCAAATTTACTATTTATATGATTTTCATTTCTTGCACCTTGTTAGTCTTTTAAAATTTAGGGTAATTTTTTACCTTTTATTTAACCTTTAATTAATTCATTCCCCCCTTTTCTTCTGAGGGTTGCCATTTGCACCCCATATGTCCATTTTCCTTTGTTCAAAATCCATTCTTCATGGTTTTTTGAGCTCTATCGCATGGTTCCCTCCATTTCTTCATATCAAGAAGTCATTCGGGGCCCCTTTTTCTTCCCCATCCACCCTCTCTAGGGGCATACGATACTATTTCCCTCCATATTTCCTTTCTATCTATCTTCCCTACAACTCCGAGGCATTGTCTAACATTATTTTCTTTTTTCAAGTCTTCTGTTTTTTATTTTTCTTCAGAACATTTTTATTCTAACAGTATTTCAAAGAGGGGAAAAATGTAGACACCTAAATTTGACCACCCCCACATGGTCAAATTGATCCCTTTCTATTCCTCTGTCCTGTATCCTTCATCCGTATTAATTAAATAATTGATTATTTGATTAATATTACCCTACAACATAATGTCCCTAAGGTATTTAATAAATTAATTAAATACTTTACTTTCTTTCATCTCCAAATTAAATAAATACTCTAATTTATTTAATTTAGTCACTTTGCCTTTATGAATTAAATTAATTTTTAATTCAAATTCTTCTCTCTCCAAATTTCACATCCTCCATAATCCACCACTTGCCCCTAATCGCTTATTAGCCCAACTAATCACATGTTTGCACAACCTTAATCACTTAATTAGGTCGACCTAATCACCATGCCATTTATGACATATTTTCTAAGTCAACTTCATTAAATGCCTTCTCCTTTGGGAGAAGGCATCCACTTTCCCAAGTGAGTTTTTAATTCACTTTTATTCATCCTATGCATTTTAAGGAATTTAAAATTCCTTCTCCCATCCCCATGAGGATTTTTGAGGAATTTTTAATTCCTCACATGTCCTCTCACCCACATGTGGAAAAGGACCTCCTTTATGAGGATATCTTGTCCAATCCCAAGGTACTATGTAGTACCTCCATGTCATGTCCACCTCATCTCCTCTTTCCATGTCACCTACCACATTTCAAGATGTAGTGGCTTGTGAGTCCCTAACTCATCCTATCCCTTGATCTTGTCCATCTTGGCTTGATCCTGGCCCTCCATTGTTTAGGGACATTTCCCCTAAAAATGATGGAATTTCCCTCATTTTGCATCATCCAATTTTGCAATCAAACATAACTTTGAACACACAATCCACCTTAGTATTCAAGCATTCTTGCATTCAGGCTTCACATTCTCCATTATTCTAGCACTTATCATCTCCATATTACATCTAATCCAATACCCACAATATCCATTGCATTCATCATCATCTTAGCTCCATTTTGCATTAGGTTTCATGTCATTTTTCTAAGGAAAGGGCACACAAATCAACAATCAACAAGGGCCAACCAAAGAAATAATCTAAACAAGGTAAACAATTCCAATTTCTTGTGTTTTTTTATAGATTCAACTAGGCCAATCTCAAGTGTTTTGTTTGTGTTTTTGATCCCTTGCATAAGTTGGTTTTTGCATTATGGTAGGTCAAATTTACTTGTACACAGTTCCAAATCAAAGTTTTCCATTAAATCACAACACCAAGTGGAACCATATCAAGCATCCCAACCTTTGTTTCAATATCAAAGAGTCCCTCAAATAATGAAAAATCAAATGGGTCCTAAAGCTTACATCCCTCCATCATAATCCAAAATTTTGAAAGGATTGCACAAAAAAATCAAGGACAAATTTCACAACAAGTTCAATATGTACCAAATCAAAATTTTATCACACATCAACCACCAAAAAATTAACTCAATCCTCGATCACAATAGATTCACAACATGATTCCCAAAAATCCACCACTTGCGGCTCAAAATAAAAACATCCCATCAAGCCAATACATTCAATCCAACCAATTTGTCCCAAATCAAAACACCATTCCATCACCTCAAGGACAAAACACTTTGGTTCATCAAAAATTTGTTATGTATTAGAAACAACAACAAGACCAATTACTTGCATAACAACAACAATCCCAATTGCAAGTGCAACAACAACAATCTAAATTGCAAGTACAACAACAAAAATCCCAATTACAAGCACAACAATAATAAGCCTAATTTCAAGCACAAAAAAAATCTCAGCTACAAGCCCAACAATATGCCCAACAACATGCCCAACAAAAATAATTTCTTTCACAATAACAACAACAAGGCTTGTATTACAAGCAACAAAAACCATATGCAAATTCACAAAAAAATGGCTTGAATCAAAATTATCAAGGATTATACAACACAATACCACCATTATCACCATTTAATCCACAATACAAAAATAATATATCATACATACCATATAACAAATTCAATACGAACATACCCCCTTATCAAAATACCACATACAATTCATCTACCATCCTACAATACAACACATATGCTCCACCACCAAAAACTCCTCAATACAATCTTTCCTTGCAAATTAGAACACTTACACAATAAATTCAAGATATCCAAGCTGAGAAGATGAAAATCGTATACACAATGAGACTTGTGTCCATATCCTTTTAATCAAAACATTGAAATGATACTATTCCTTCCTAGATTTGAAATCCCCAAATTTGAAAAATACAAAGGACGTGGAAATACAAAAGGTCATATCAATGAATTTTACATGGCATGCATGGAAGTAGCATATAATGGCTCCTATTTGATGCAACTCTTCCCACATAGTTTGGGAGGCCAAGAAATAGAATGGTTCTTGCATTTGCCTCTAGGAATCCAAAATTTTCAAGAAATAATAGATTAGTTTGTGGATCACTTCTCCTATAACCTTGATATGGATGTAATTTTGGAGGAACTATACACCCTAAAACAAAAAAAGGGTGAATATTTTGAAAATTTCTTGCAATGATTGGGGGAAAAGAGCTAGTAAATGCAAATGAAAAATTCTTGAAAAATAATAGATTGATATCATTATTGTCAATATAGAAATAGATCTATACTTCCAACTAAAAATTCAATGTGTCTCATCATATGAAGAACTCATCCCTAGGGGTCTTAAAATTTAAATAGCCCTCATTGCACAAGGAGAAATGCAAGCATACAAAGATAACTTTTCATCATCTAGTTCTAATGACAAACCTTGATTTTGGGCTAAAAAAAATAACGTTACTAATGATGGTGTTGTTGATGAAAAAGTAGTACTAAGTGCTCCAAAAAAATATGTAGCAACACACGTAATGACAATCATGTAGCCCCCAAAAAACAAACAATCAATCAATTTCGCCAATACTCCAAGAGGACCACCCCCTCAAAATAATGATCCTAAATGACAATTCACTCCCTTAGGGGAACCTATAGAAATAGTATTGAATAAGTTGATACAATTGAATCTTATCACACTCGCATATTTCAAAAACTACTAAGAACCACAAGTTAAACCTCCTATATATAGAGATGATATTTTTTGTGAATTTCACCGATACAAAGGTCATAACACACAAAACTATTTTAGACTCACACACCTAATCCAAGATCTTATTGAACAAGGAGAAATCGATGTTGATAAAAAATTGGGGAATGAAGATATGAAAATTTATAAAGATCCTATGCCTAATCATGGAAAGGAAAAAGATTCAGAAAAGACATCAACTTCAAATAGTGCAAACCATACCTATGATAATATGGTGGGACACGTTCATGTTTCTTATTCATCACAACATGAGGAATTAGACATGCATCGAGATACTATCTTAAAACAAAGTCCAAATCAATCAACAGTGTCTAAAAATATTTCATATTGTAAAGATATCAAGTATGTATTAGATTGTGATATCCCTCTCTCATATGAATTCATGATTGAGCATATTGAATAAGTTTCCTAAAGAAACAAGAAACATCCCTTATTTCACATATATCTACTAAAGGTTGTGAAGAGGCTTTCATTGATGCTATACCATCCACTCAAGGATCATGTCAAGATGATATTCTTGAGTATAACAAAAGTAGCTCTGAATTGAGTCAGGATCAAGAGTCCATAACTCCACAACATTGTCATGATTTGCATAAAATATTCCAATATGTAAGTGATAGTTGTTCTAACCTAATTCAAGATGAAGGGATCACTTCCCCAAAGTATTATCATGAGTTTATGAACATCTTCCAATCCATTAAAAACTTCAAAGATACTGCTAATATCACCCATGAGATGTTTCCTTCTGATGGACATATATAATTTTTTCATCCAAAATAAGGGTCTCCCATTCTTGGCATACTGACATAAGAGAAAGAAATGGTTGAGATTCTTGATTCTTATAATGATTATGCATCATTCATATCTTTTAAATCAACATCAATATCTTTTGAAGTGGTATCAAAAAATGAAGATATCATGGAATCAGAGTAGATAGTTAATATTCCTAAACAATGAGAACCCACGACAATATTATGTGTCCATGACAAGTCATATTCAGTGGCCATTGATCAAATAATACATTACCAAAGAAAAGGATTAGGTAGTTTTAAGCATGATATCTTGAAACTAGCAGAATCAAAACATGCCAATAATACTCCACAATACTAGGGTAAATTTTGTCTAATCTGAACACCAACATAGGGGCCACAAAGAATCCTTATGATGAAAATTTTATCAATAATATGACTAGCCGTCTCACGAACTGTCATCCACCCATCATCCCATACAAAAATTGGGACCAACACCAAAAGAAGGATTTTAATCAAAGCAAGAAGAATGTCACCCAAAAAAAGGAAGAAGAAAAGAAAAATGGATAAAGAAAATACAAATGGATACCAAATTATACAAAAGAAAATCATCCCTATCATACTCCATCAGTTAAAGAAACTGTGAGGAAAAATAAAAAAGGGAAATGTATCCATCAAAGCTATCCACAAATACAAAAATAGGATTGTCAAGCAATGTACAAGGTATATCAAGCAGTTGGTCCTAATTCCACTCAAAACTCTGTTTCCACCCATTATTGCTCATCTACCCAAGTTTGGAGAGTCAAAAGTTCCAAAATATCAATTGATCCATCTCATATTCCTTCATCCATATCATCATCCATTCCATTCATGATATCCAATTCTCACATAGATTATGTGTTGGAAACTACCTTTCATCATAAGGACTCTAAAGGAACTCTATCACAATTTTTAGACAAATGAGGTTAAATCTGGTATCAACAAGGTAGATCAAAATTCTCAAAACTTGCATTTAATGCTTGTATCTTAGCAAAATAGATTCTTCAAGTAGGATATCATTGGAACATTATGATAGTCACATCTACATTAGTACCACCAGATTGTTCAACATGAGCATACAAAAAATAAAAAATAAAAATAAAAATAAAAACTAAGAAAAATAGTAAAGATAAAAATTGTCCTCGACTGAAAACCACTACAATGGTGCTTTGGGAAAGTACTATGATGAAAAGCTGGAAAATAGGCATCATGAGTAGAATCAAGCATATATATGATCCTTTTCAGATGAAATTTTTTCATCCCCATCATGATAAATCCAACGCTCCCTCTATTTATACAATCGATCTTTTTCTAGATCTTCTAGTACATCTTGATCTTGACAAAGGTTTGGCGTATACTTCAACTCTACTCATGGAGAAGTCTTGACATGGTATTTACAATTCCATTTTATCCTATGAAGTCTCATTTCCTATCTATAGCATTGATCCTAGTTCACACTAAAAATTGGTTGAATTCTTCACATATACATTTCCTATCTTGATTTTCTCATTGAACTATGAAACATTGTTAGACATTGGGGTAGGTTATTGCACTCTTATTTTTGAATAATTATTTACCCATGTCTTATAGCTTATAATGTGATATCAACATCTTGATCTATGTACCATTCATCCTAAAAAGTCCAAAAAATAATCATAAAATATCACAAAATCAAAAAACATCCAAATCTTGTAAAGCCAAAATCCAAAAACATATGAAATCTTGTAAAGTCAAAATCCCAAAAACATCTGAAATCTTGTAAAGTCAAAAATTCCAAAAACATTTTGAAAATGTGTAAAGTTAAAAAAATCCAAAAACATTCAAACCATTCCAAAATTCCAAAAACATCCAAGTCATATCAAAATCCCTAAACAAGTCTAAAAAGTCAAAAAGTCAAAAAGTCAAAAACACCTTATCAAAATACATTATCTCTAAGCTTGAACGTAGGAAAGGCCATCACTAATGAGTCCCCAAGGCATTAGGTTAGTCTTTAGGATTCCACCACAATAAACTAGCAATCCATCAATGTTCTTATCCCATTAGATGGTTACTAGTTAGAGTCAATCAAACTACATCATCTCTATGTGTATAACGTAGGCAAGGCCATCACTGATAAGCCCTCTAGGTGTTAGGTTAATTTTCCCTTAGGTCTTGGTCTAAACTTGAAAAACACAAAAAAAATTTAAATTTTTTGAAAACTTAAAACATTTGTAAACATTCAATAAATCCTAAACAACCTCAAATAATTCATAAAATTAAACATTCACATACACCTAAAAGATTAAAAAAAACCTCAAAACATGTTAAAACATCAAAATATTTGAGATAACAAATCACCCATCTCATCTCCCTTTCTCCCAAAATAAACTTTCATCTATAATAAACCAATTGTCATTTTCAATCTTTGCTAACACAAACAAAAATAGGTACAACAATAACTAGAAAGCAAACCTTAAACATGAAAAATCAAACTCTTGATCATTATCAAACATGTTAGTCACACCTTATATCAACGACCTTTCAAACAACCTATCAGTTAATAGAAAACATCCACTAACATGTCCTAGGATACATCTTTCCTACAATATGCATCATAATTGGAAATCATTTTGGATACTTATCCTCTAAACAAAACCTTTTGGAAAGAGATATGAACAACATTGACTGTTTGTTCATTTTGATCTTTTGTTATGATTTATCTTAGTGATCCATTAAAATTACCTCTTGATGATGTCTATCAAAATAATTTAAAGAGAAAAAATGGGGCATTGATCATTTCTTTTGTTTGTCCTTCTTGTTGGATGTTCTTATAATATGCCCTCAATGAATACTTGCCTTGCGTGTGTAGGGTAGTCTCAAGTAAAACAATGGCTAGGACATATCAAGTTCTTCATACCTTTTGTGTGTTATTCTCATTACTTTAATGTATTATTCTTTCACATGGTCAAACAAGGTTTTTGTATGTCAAGTATGAACAAGGATACTCTTATTTGTTTGCAGAGTCAAAGTCCATTGCATTCGATAAAAATCCATCCTAGTTATCAATACCTTGATGCATTGTGTCTATTTTCTATATCAAAAATAAGGAATGATGTGATGAAGTTATCAAAATCCCATAAAAAAGTAGTATCATCTTTCTCATCACCATATCCAATAAAGTCTTGAATAATCATAGTCTTGTTAGACTTTTGAATCAATCTCAAAACAATGGTTAATAAATGTTCATCTCATTATTCTACTATCTCATTCTATCCATTACATTATTTTTATTCTTCTATTTCTACTAACAGTTCTATCCAAGTATCAAATCAATGTGACATATCAAAATATACATGAGGTTACCCATGGCTGATGATTGTCTATACATCATAAAATTTGTCTACATTAAACATCTGAGTTTTCTAAAGAAGTATATTTTGTCCACTTTGTAGCCTAAATTATGTTATATATTTATCATGATCTCGACCTAAAAATAAATTTTTTCACTTGATCTCTTAAGGGGGCAGTATACCTACATAATTTCTTGCACTGGGGCACAATGGGGCATTCAAAAAATCATGAATTTTTAAATTTTTTATATGAGCAGTACTGTTGGTCTAAAAAATGCTAGTCTTTGAACTAATGTAACAAGTACCTCACTTCAAAGAGGGGAAAAATGTAGACACTTAAAATCATCCTAATTGATATCATGCATTTAAATTCGATTACTAACACCATTTTCATCTTGATTTGACCCCTTTCAACTATTTAATTAATAATCATAATTGTTTAATTAAATTCACCATTTTCTTTTATTAATCAAATAATCAACATTATTAGATTAACTCACTTCTGATGCAGAGAAAATATGGAACTCATGAACATTTGAAGATTTCATGTTTGTCCTTCAACCATATTTCTTCCTTATCAACATGTTTCTTCTTCTTCATTGTGCTCTAAATTTTTCTATCTCTTCCTTCTTTCATGTTTCCTCTCTTTCTTCCTCTCATATAATTTACCTCTCTATAACTCAAATTCCTCCATGATTCATCTTCCAACTTTATCTCATCATCTTCATCATCTTGATGTAGTTCAACATTTATCTTGTTATTGCTGATTGGATGGGTTGTCTGAAAACATCCCCATCCTTGTGCTGCATCAACTCTTTTCATATTAATCTTCATCTTGTTTAATTAAATAATGTGAATTATTGAATTAAAATCACAAAGTCCTCTCATTTGATTAAATAATCTAAATTATTTAATTAAATGTTATTAATTAATGTTTTCAATTAAATGAGAAAATTGTTTATAATGATACCCTTAAATTCCTCCACTGTGCACAATTAAATAATATCTTAATTATTTAATTTACTAATTTCTTCCATCCCTCCAATTTCTCCCACTTCCAAAGGAATATTCCTCTATTTCAAATTTGAATAATTTCCCTCTT
The DNA here is from genome assembly GCA_007115665.2 of Sequoiadendron giganteum. Classification (NCBI taxonomy): domain Eukaryota; kingdom Viridiplantae; phylum Streptophyta; class Pinopsida; order Cupressales; family Cupressaceae; genus Sequoiadendron; species Sequoiadendron giganteum. The sequence continues at coordinate 37,084,578 of CM021109.1, read as the reverse complement.
AAATGGAAATATCTTGCACATTCCTCCTAAATTTTAGGATTTGTGTTTCCTCAAATCAATTTGAACCATTGATTAAATTCATCAATCCATGTCAACTTTCAATCTCATCCATGGATTGAATTCTTGATCCACGCCAATTCCTCTACTCAATTTTCATCTGTTGATTAATCAATTCAATCATGACCATTGATTCACTCAATATTCCAATAAATACCCTCCATTTCATGAGTAATTCATCCAAATTCATTGAGAGCATATTTATTATAGTCATTTTTATAGCAATCTTTATGAGCATTTCATCTATTTTCATCCATTTTAGCTAATCTTGCATCAATTTTACATCAATTGCATTCATCTTCAAGCTTATTTCAACCAAGGGATTGGGAAAGGGATAAAATTCTACATCAACTCAACACCAATCCCCTAATGGGATGAGGTTTTATGTATTAAATTAGGTTTCCTTTAAGCATTTCATTGATATTTGATGTTTTAATGGCTTCTTAGTTTAGTATTTTCAAGAATTTCATTGGGATCATGGATTAATTAGTTAAATATTGGTTTAATTCTTATAATTCAATCATGTTTATCTTTGTTAATTATCATGTTCACACATACATATTCATTGAATTTATCTATTTTAACAAATGCATCATCAACCATAAATTAAGTGCAAGCCTTTTTGAGGGCATCATCTATATTATCCAATCCAATTAACAATGCTTTTGTGAACCTAACCTATGGTACTAAAAACTCTACCTCCCTTGTAGGTGAAGGAATGTTCTGCATTATATCATCTGAAGTCACAATAACTTTATCATTAGAGTCTAAAGGATAATCCACAAGTCTTGGTGCTTGTTCAATTTTTCTCCTCTTAGGAGAGGACTCTCTGGGTGGCGAATCCAAATCAATGACTTGGTGAGTGAGATATAGGGGTGGTGGAGATGGTGGAAAATGTGGTATAGGGGAGGATGGCTTTGACTCCCTATTTTTTGTAGGATTAGCAATAATTTTCTCTTTTCTCACAACCTCCTTTTGTCTTCTTCTTAAGAAGACATACTGTTCTTTGGGAGGTTAGTAAGTTGGCCTTTTCAGAACCATGGGCAAGTTCCCCTTATCTTGCACTTCAATGATGGGGGCCTTCCCTTTGTCCTGAATTTCAATCTTTTCTTTAATTTGTCCCAAAACCCTATCAAATTTCTATAATATGGTTTCAATCCTAAGAATGGGATCCTCGATATCCATGTAAGTGAACCTTTGAACTTGTGATTCTTTTCCTTTCTTTCCTTTTCTAACATAGTAAATTCCAACCATTTCATTATTTGTCCTCTAATTTCTACAAATGAAACTTATTTCTTATGATATCCTCAGGGTAGTCAAGCATATGGTAAAAATTTCCTGACTTGATCTTAGCTTTCAAAGATACAAGAAAATCCTCGGGATCATGATTTCTTGCCCAGTATTTTTTCATTTCTAAGGGTGTGATCATTTTGAAGATGTTCCTCCACCCTTCCCTAATCATCACAAAATAAAAAAAAATAGTGTATGTGGGGAAGAGAGTCCCCTTCTTCTGTCCTATTAGGAAATTATCCTCAACAAGTCCTAGCTACCACATAACCTCAAGGAAACCTATTTTGAGTGGAAGAACTCTTGGTAACACATGTGGTGCACAATTTATCCCATAAACCCTCAAAATAGTACAATTTGGATTGGGAATAACATCCCCCCCAATTATGATCAATTTTTAGGTTAGGTTTTCTCTCCTTGGGTCTCAAAAAATCTTGTAATCCCTAGGGATTCCTAGGAGATCCCTCACCAAATAACTCATCAACTTAGAAGAAAAAATATAAGAGAAAGAAAAAAAACTAGAATTGTGATCATGTTTGTCAAGATGATGTGTCTAGCACTAGACTAGAAGGGAATTAGTGTTCTCATCTTTAAAATTTAATGGGACATCTTTCCCAAACTCCCTCCCCTTGAATAAAAACATGTGGCATATCAATGAGTACCACCAAAACTTGAATCTAGTTTCACTCTTATTTAAGGATATCAGTACCTTGTGAATTTCACCATATAGATATGTGCCAAAATAATACAACTTGTTTACCATTCCATGTTGAATATTGGTTGCCATATACATGTAAACCATTGGAGTTCTTTGTGGAGGGTCCAATCCTATAACCTGACATAGTGTTTGGAAGGTCCTAACAAAATAATATTCAAACATATCAGTAGGAAATGGCTCCTTGTCTGCAGATGCGAGTCTCATTTTAACCCCTCCTTTCCATTTTAAAATTGTCACTTTGAAAGTATTCCTATTGGTTTCATTCTCCTTTATCAAAGCTTCAATGCTAATATTTTCTTCTACATCAAGGTTGATATTGAAAACTTCAATAAACCCTTCTTGTCTCAGTTCTACCATCTCAACTCCTGCAATTGACCTAACAACCCTAACATTGGGGTCATAGTTGGCTATAATGGCTTTCAACAGGTCAATATCTAGATACACATTGGGGACAAATTTTTTTACCACGTCCAATCTCCAACTATTGCAAGTAGGAATATTGGAATTTCTCCTCCCAAACCAATATTTAAAAAATTCTCATCCATAGGTTAATTGTAAATTTGCATCCCTTATGGCATGTTTTTTTTATCTACAATACCCTTGCCTACTCTTGGGCCCTGGAATTTTTTTTTTCCTACAAATTTATCCATAGTTGAGCCCGATCTCTTCAATTGGTCATATAGGTCCTCACGAAGGCCTCTCTTAGGGGTGGAACCAAAAGATTGGGCCTTTGGGGGTACCATTTCAAATGATATACTACATGAACTAGGGTTTACCTAAATGCAGCTAGGGTTTAAGGTTTAATGTAGGAAAATTAGTTAAATTGAAAACAATCAAAAGCCAATTGATGAATTTCAAACCTTAAAAGATGCCCTAGAAAGAGATTCAAAGCATAAAACTAGCAATTGTACATGAATTTGTAGAAAATTGAGTACAAAGAGGAAAATTTTAGTTACTAGTCTATAAAATGCTTGGAAACCCTAATTCTAAATGCAAGGAGCTTGAAAAACATTATTGTTGATCTCTAAATGCCTTATAATGCTTTTGTGATATCAAATTATGCTTTATCTTTTTCTTTTATGGTGATAAAGCTATTCAATTCAACAAAAAAAATTCACTTCCTCCATTACTACTCACTCGTGTGAACCAAAATGGCTTGATCTACCCCATTAGTAACTTTGAATTACAACTATTGATCTCTTGATGAGCTGGACTGATATATGGCTCAAATGGAGTCACACAAGTTTGTAAATTTGACTTATGTTGTTTTCAACATCGAGCCCATGAGATTTTTCCATGTGGAACCATTTCCTTGTTGTCACTATGGGCTCCACTACACCTTTAGAGCTTTAAAAGCACCTACATGTCACTTGATCACAATCTCGCATGATTTTTTTGGGACACTGATCAATGATGTGGGCTAGCGGATAAAGCTTCCAGATGCTTCCACATGTCAAACCTATGCACCTTTCATCTTCCAAGCCAACATTCATACTTAGAAACTATTCAACACATTCTTAATTCCTTGCTAACATGGATGACTAAGATTGTATCATCTTGATCACTTTTGGTTACAAAGCTTCAAATTTCTTTTATTAATTCAACCTTTAATGTCGTTAAGTCATTAGAAATATTTTAATGAAATATTTCTCTTCACCAATAGTCTATTCAATGCCTCAGATGGAGGCACATGGCCTTTTCCCTCTATCCCACAGGGTATCAAGATCTGCATATGGACTCCTCATGGGACGGCGGGAAACAACTAAGATTTAACCCTCAGATCAATTCTGAGCCCTTGGATCTTGGACCTACCGCTGGCACCACTTTATAATCTCATGAGGCCCACCAAAGAATATTGACACATGGCACATGCTTTCTATCCAACAATGTTTCTTTTTTGAATATTTTAATTGTGCAAGATGACAGATGACCAATAAGATGCAAGCATTTGTCACATGTGGGGCCCTATCAATCATGAATTAAGGTATTTGATGCATGTGGATTTAGTTGTGACTTAAAAGGAGATTCTTCCTAGGTCAAATAAAAAGGTTAAGACTTAGGTCATTTTAGACCTAGGTTTTAAAACATAATACAAAGACCTTAGTACTTTAAGCTTATTAAACATTAGACTTAGGCAAATAATTAGGGTGGGACATGACTGGTTGAGCTAGGAAAAGGGGGCCAATAAGTAAAGGATGCCAATGATATAGGTGATGAATTAGGTGACTAGGAATGGGAAAGAGTACGTCAATGACAAATTATATCAAAAGTACCCAAGGAACAATGAATTAATGTGTCTCTTTGAAAGGTTGATAAACCCTAAACACTATAACATAACCCTAGCCATGAAGGGATCAATAAAACTTAGGAAATAATGGAATGAATATCAAGGGAACACAATAGTTTTTGAATGGTTCCACTAGTGGCTTTGATTGGGGATGCATGCCTCTAGTAGGCATGATGATATTCTAGTTATCTCTAGTGAAGTAGACCAAACACAGAGAACTAAAAACTAGGAAGCAAGCCTAGATAGGGCAGGCAAGCCAAACCAAAACAAATCACACCAAACCTATATACAAAATATGCATAAAATATAGTATACATGGAAAATATCATACTTTATGAAAATTATACTTTCAAGAACTATCCATGTATAGGTAGCTCAATAAATTCACCTATCAAGCTCTAAAGGAAGTATGAATCCTCACCATGAGTATTATTCACCAAATAAGGGCCTAACTATAATGCAATTTTTTTTCCATGCTTATCCATATCCTGAGATCTCACATTGCACATCAATACAATACTTCCAACTTCAAATTTTCTTGGAGAGGCCTTTTTTCCATAATTTTTTTGACTTGTAACTGTAACTTGGAATTTTCTTATGAGCCTCTCTCCTAATTTCATCCATCTCCATTAAGACATCAATCTTATGCTATATTTCATTGTAGATGTCTTTTTCATATTCTTGAACAAACTTGTACATCTTCATTAAATATTTATGTGGAAACCTTGCCTTTATGCCATATACTAGAGAAAATGGAGAATACCCTATGACTTTCTTGACTGTAACTCTATCTACCCAAAGAACTAACTTTTGTTTTAAAAGTCCCAATATTTGTCATGAAATACTTTGAACTCATCTAATCTAAAGCACATATCATTGTCTAAAATGATCTTATCCAACAACCCAAATCTGATCAAGATGTCGTTCAATAAGAAATCAGTCACCACTTTGCTTGTTGCTTTCTTAGCAGGGATTGACTCAACCCACTTTTTGAAATAATTAATGGAAGCTAGGATCCAAGAGTGTCATACACTAGATTTCTTTGAGATTTATCCTATGAAAGCTATCCCTCACTATCAAAAAGGTGGTTGGAGTGATATTGGTCTGAGCGATAGATTTCTTGAGAATTTAAGATTTCCAAAGAACCTTTTCCATGCATCACATGCCTTTACTAGCTTATGGGCATCTTTGAACATGGTGGGCCATCAAAAACCTTCTCTTAAAACCTTATGAGTAGCTGTATTTTCCATGTAGTGTCCTCGACACACACCACTATGCGTTTAAGTCAAGATCTCTAAAGCTCTCTTACCATCAAAACATTTTAGCAAAAATCCATCTGGATTTCTCCACCATAATTCATTATCAGAAATCACATATTTAATTTCTTGTAACTTTAAATTCCTTTTCTCATTATCTGTCAATCCTTTAGGATAGTGCATAGTTTGTAAGTAGTGGACAATATGCCTATACCACCCACATATTATAATATCACAAATAGGAGATACATCAACACACTCAACTTGGTTGATTTGATTGGCCTCCAAGTTAGTTTCAACCAATAATCTAGCTAGGCCTTGACCTCTGACCAACTTGGCAATTTGTAGATCAATATTAAATTCTTGGATCCTGTTGATCCATCTGCACCTCCTACCTATAAACTCTTGTTGGGTGAATATGTGTTTAATGGTAGCACTAGGTACATAGGAAATAATTTTGGCACCAAAAATACATGTTCTAAAGTTCTTCACTACTTTGACTAAAGCATAAGCCTATTTCTCATTCATGCCATATTTCAATTCAGTCACTTGCAAATATTTTCTAAAGAATTTAATAGGCCGCTCAAACCCCTCATCATTTTTATGTGGTAGTATTGTAGTAATTGTATAGAATGAAGAAAAAGAAAAAATCTAGATTGGTTTGGAGAAATTAAGGGATTTAAGAACATGAGCCTCTTTGATTGCTTACTTTATGCTCTAAAATTCCTTGCTTGTTTCTTCACCCCAAACAAGATTTTCTCCTTTCTTCCACATATTAGAAATTGGTCAAGTAGTCTCAACAAAATTGGTCACAAATCTTCTCAAGAAGTTAACTTGTTCAAAGAATGATTGAGTTCCTTTGATAGCCTTTAGTTGAGGAAATTTATTTATGGTTGCCTCTCTCTAGATCAATTCTTATCCCTTCCTTAGAAACAATATGCCCCAATAGTTTTTCTTCCTTGATACCAAAAACACAATTTTGGGGGTTGAGGGATATGCCATACTCTAGTGCTCTAACAAATATATTCTCAAGATGCATGCAATGATCCTCTTCTTTCTTTGAATATGTTGTCAATTCATCCTGATACACTTCCATGAAGATATCTATGAAATTTGTGAAGGCTACGTCCATAGCCCTCTAAAAAGTGGCACTAACATTTGTTAAACCAAATGGAATCCTGACATATACATAGGTTCCCCATGGAGTAATGAAATCAGTCTTGTATTTCTCAAAATCCTTAATCATGACCTAATTATACCTTGAGAAACCATCCATCATAGATAATAATTCATAGCCAGTCACCTTCTGTAACATGGTTTCCATATTAGGTAGTGTATAGTTATCTTTAATATATGACACATGTTAGCCTCCTACAATGATCTTAACAATTGAGCCTTTACAACCATGATTCAGAGATTGGACATTTAATCTGAATAGCCATTTTAACCATCATGAAAGTACATTTAAATTGTCAACCCAGGGACGTGAACTTGAAATGGGTTAGCACAGTATGTGCACTAGGAACTTCAAAGTAGTCATCTTCATTCTACAATTAAGAAATATTGAATACTGAAAGTAAATTGCACGGAAAGGAAAAAGGTAAATGTCGAACATCACTCATCAATTAAACTAAGATGAACATGCATGAAAAGAGTGAAAATCTGAACAACAAACAAGGAACTACTTTTTCTACTTTGGCTATAGGAATAGTCACAAAATGGAATTCTAATGGTTGCAGGAACAGTCAATAACAAATTCTGAACTAAGTACTAAATAAAAACTAATAACTAATATAACTAAACTAAGGAACAAATTAATCACCAAGTGGGCCCCCTTGGATGAGTATCCTCTAAAACTAATGTAAACTCAAATGCTCAACATAAAACTTCATCTTATTCATTCATAAATGCAATTAAAAAAGAGTAGCATGTCTAGAAATGCTTAGTAAAATATCAGATACAACATCAACAACTTGGTAACCTTTAGAATCTCAAACTACCGAAGAAGGAGAATCCAAACTTTATTTATCCTACCCACTAGATGAGGTAGTCAACTCCCACTAACTGTGAGGATGCCATTTAGGGAAAAAAAAGAAAATAATGGAGGGCGGCTACACATGCAAGGAATCCGGTTAGACATGCAAGTTGAAACATAGACTCAATCACTGCAGTAACGCTCATGGCTACTCAAAATCATGCGCGATCAATATAAGGTGGTTACATGCGGCTATTAGGGGGAATCTCTGTTGTTGTTCTCCAATTGACCTTCAAACGCCTCCTTAGTAATGACCAGCTAGCGACTACATTCCTCAAATTAGCATCCTCGAGTGTGTCTGCATGGCAATGTTAGTACACATAATAATTTCACATCTAGAACCACCTTAAAGAACATTCATCAACCACATGAAAAATTAATATAGATAGTCCACATAATAGCTAATGTCATTAAAACTGGCAGAAATGGAATTAAACCCAATGTCTATGGTTTGAGGAAAACATTATAGAAATACAAACATTTAATTATCAAAGTCCATGTCAACTACAACAAATAAACTATGGATTCTACTCAAATTAAGACCAAAAACTAGGTTCATCACACCCCCTAACTTAACATTTTGTTGGTCCTCCAACAGAGGAAGAGCTATTTTTCTGCCTGGTCAAAGCTGTGAAATTTGCAACTAATAGTTGTCCAATATCAATGTCTGCTAAGTGCGAGTCAAGGTCCCAGTAGAGTTCTCCCATTCTGTCAAGTTTTCCATCTTTGTCTTTCTTTAACAATGTCATTACGGTAGAATCTGAAATTTGGAACATGCCACAAGAGCATAGGTGGATGAAAAGTCAAGGGAAGCCACTCTCAGCCCTTTGCTCTCCCAAGATGAATGTACCTTTCAATCCTCTTTATTGTTGCATGATAGTTCTAGATGGAATGAGGTTCAACCTATTTCATCTCATCAGTCAAAGTGTTCCATCTCTGTGATAGATATCCTTTCATGGTGTCATCTTTTGTTGATGTCTTTACCTCATATTCACTGTAAATTTGGCACAAGTCTTGGTTGGTCCTATGTCTTGTCTAGTTATTACCCTTTTTTTTAGGGGTTGAATGTTAGGGTTTAGGGTTTTATTACCCTTGTTTAAAATGTTCCCACCAAATAAACCTTGGCATTATATTCCTGTGTTGACCGATTGCTATGAGTTGCTGGTCTCTTAAGTCATCAGTGGAGCCTTTTGTTTCATGCATTTACCGACCCCTTTACCTAGCCCATTGATATTTTTCCATGTCAGGAGTTAATATTATTTTTTCCTAATGTCGAGTTGATAATTGTTTAAATTTTAGACTTATGTCTAAAATTTATGCCTAAAGGGTTTTCCCCCCATCTCCCTAGGCTGACCCTTTTTTATAAATAACTTTGTTTCATGTGCAAGCTTGTGGATTGTTGGATTGATGAACTTAATCTTGATCATTCCCCATGGGCCTCGTATAATTTTCTGGTGATGTCACCAAAGTGTGGTGAGGTCTATGAGATGTTGCCACTTGTCATGTACGATGATGGGGCCCAGTCTGAATTTTCCAACGATATGTATAAAAGCTATCAAATCGATGGTTGTCGTATTATAATGAGGGTTGATGAGGATTAATTGTGGTTTTTCCTCACCAACCACACATGATTAAAATAATTATTTTCAAACAGCTACGAGGTGTACAAATTGATGACATTTTTTTGCTTGGCGATATAGGTTGTTTGGTTCATTGGTCTGATTAGGATCTAGACTAAATTGCGTTTTGAATGCTTAATTAAAACAACTTTGCAAAATTTTAATTCATGCATACATTAACAAAATTATGCGTCAAAACTCAAGATGAGAAAGAGAATTTAGAGAGAAGAAGATAGAAGGTGCAAACAGAGTTTGATTACGGAGTTCACCACAAACGTGACTACATCTCCGGGTTGGCTCCAATAGAGTACGACCGATCTGATTAATCTCCAAAATCAAGTACAATGCACCAAGACCATACCTTCGAACACTTCGGTAGCATAACAAAACTCTGACGTACAAGAATGGCTCAAAGATCTCCTTTCTTCGTATCACCTGACACATGTTTCTCTCACCACTTAACTTCAAAAAAATTCTCTCCTTTCTTCAACTCTCACCCTTACACCCCTTTCTTTTATACATGAAATATGCCTAATTAGGCCTAACCATCAAAATAAATGCTTAACCCCCCTTAACAATTCGTGCAACAACTATTTTGTCTTGTACAATCTTTTTGTTCAGTTGGTTAAGGTGAATTTTGGCCATATAGCCCCATTTGGTTAGGCTCAACCCACTCTCCTTAAACAAAGGCAAACAGACTCCTTATATAGTTTGGAGTATGTTGGTGGTCTAATGGTGCCTTACTATTTTGGATGCCAAGTGGTCAGCGGTTCAAACCCTGTTGGCCACGTTTTAAACCCAATCCACCAACATTAGAAAGAACAAAATGAAACGACCTCTTAAATATAATTGGTAGCTATATTTGGTGCAATGGCCACCGACAGTTTCGGATCCCAACAGGTTGCGGGTTGGATCCACAACAAGAATTTTGTTAAAAAGTCCAACTGTGGGATGGCATAAACCAAAGACACGTGTCACCCTATTGTTCGCCCATTCCTATTGACATGTCCGTTGACGAAGCTGCAACGTGTCTGCTGATGGTGACGTACGGATGCCACATGTCACATAATGATTGGTTTGTACAAGATGACTCAACTGCCATGTGTCACGCTAAGTTTTTCCACATCATCCATACAGTATGGACTGACACGTCAACATGATGATGTCATCAGTTGTACCCTCTAGTCAACCAAACTTTGACTGCCAATATATTGAGCATACGTTGTCGGATTTCGACGAAACGAGCATTGCCAAAATCATCTCAATGAGCCCTTCGATTTGATGCTGCTTCCGTTGATTTCCAAGATGATCATTTTTTCACCTTCTAGACGACCCCTGATGGCAGTTTGATTGAAAGTTTGACTAGCCATAACTTGAGCAAACAGACTCCTTTTCACTCCATTCAATTTGCGTTGGAATCAAGACAATGAGCTCTTTCTTATGGTGCATAAATCTATAGATTTGGAGACACTTCAATTTCCACTGAAAATATCCATCGGATCAGGCCTCCCCACTGAAGACCTTTTGGACCTCCAAAAGTGACATTTACCGTGACATTAAGTGAGGACTTGGCCTCCCCACTTGTCTCGTATCCTCTGTACATTTGCATACTTGGCTCACAAGCACAATGAAGACTGCAATAACATTGTTGAACATAAACATTATTCTATCACTTCCATAAGCTTCTACATCGACTGTCATAGCCACTAACCAACAAAAATTGACTAGCATCAAGCTGAACAATAATGCAAAAATGAAAGTGAACAAATCAACAAGATATTGATCCTTTACAACAGGAACATTTTTACCCAAGGAACCATCAATGCTTTCAATCATCATTCCCTCATGCTATACTGCGGGTGCATCCTACAACATCTGACCCTAGTTAGCTACTCCAAGTTCAAGTTTAGAACCACTTGTACTGACAGACATAAGAGTTAATTCTTTACTTGCATTAATTACCCTCTTTAACTGCCCCGTGTTTGCAAAAGAACGATCAGTCTTAATCCTGTGAGAATGTACAATATACTGTATGCCATCTTTAAACAAGTGATAATGATTCTTTTCCCTATAGAAAATTGCTTTCCGATCATATAAATAAGGGCTACCAAGCACTATCCCACAGATATCCAGTGGAACCACATCAAACTATACTTCATCCTCAAATTTACCAGTGATTGCGAATCTTAAGGTGCATTGTCTTGTCACTTGCAACCTATCATTTTCACAAATCCAGCCTAGTGGATAACGTTTCTTATGTTGTGTAGTTTCTAATCCCAAGTTTCTTACAACACTTTCAGAAATTAAGTTAACTTGAGAACCACTATCTGTGACTGCATCAATTTTACTGTTCTTAGCAACAACACTTAAATGAAAAAGCTAATTCCTTTTTTCATCTTCAGAGAAATCATTAACTTTAGATGAAGAAGCACAACTATGTACAGAAACACTGGAAATAGGAGCTTTACCTTTCAGACCCATAGTTGTTATCTTATTCTCATCATCTGAATCTGAACCAAGATCCATAACAACATTTGTGGCTTTCTCCTTACCTTTCTGTTTCTGATTACATTTCTGAGCCCACTTAGGCCTCAGTTCAGGATGCAACTACCAACAATGTTCTTCATCATGACCCTTCCTGTCACAATGAGAGCAAGCAAACTTATCATCCTTCTTAATTGTAGCTGTCTTCTTTCCTTTCCCTATCTTTGCAACCTTAGAATATTTCTTTACATCATTATCAAACTTATCAATAAAAGATCCTTTACCCCTTGACTCTAAGTGGGTAGCTTGGACACAAACTTCATCCAAGTTGTTAGGATTCAAAACCAAAATAGAATGCCTAAGGTAGGAATGCAGACCTCCTATGTACTTCAACAAAGTGTCCTGGGTGTACAAAGGGACATTCAATGCAATAGCCCTTTTCCTAAATTCATGGGTGTACTCTTGAACAGATTGACCCTTCCCTTGCCTAAACATTTTCCAGTCCATCATTAACTATTGCATATGGCCTAAGGGATAGAATTGCTTTTTAAGAGCATTATAAATTCTAACCAAGATAAATTGACTCTACCATGCTATGAAATTTCTACCCTAGTCCTACTCTCCCACGAGGTAAGAGTTGTACCTCCCAACCAAAGAGTGGCTAACTGGATCCTAGAAGCATCATCAAAGAGGTTTTGAACTCTACAATAAACTTCTACTTGATGAATCCAATCATCTAGTTTTTTAGCATCTAATTCACCACAATACTTAGGTAGTTCAAATTTTACATCCAATTTAATTTTAGGCTTATGCCCACTCTTAAAAGGATTAAAAGAAGTAGAATGAGGAGAAGATGGAGAAGAAGGAGAAGGAGAAGAGGGAGGAGAAGAAGAAAAGGGGTGATCTGGTTGCTTGCCACCATTGCCACCATCTCCATGTTGTTTCTCTTTCTTGTCTTCATGAACATCTTTCTTTGATGAACCTCCTTCACGTTCCTTCCGTTCTTTTCTTTCTTGGAAAAGAATGTCCACCTTAGCCTTCATCTCGAGGAATGCTCTTCGGAATTCCTGCTCACTGATTTCTTTAGGAACCTCCATTCTAGACACAGACATCTTCAGAAAACTTCTTCGCTTCTCGATCTTAGGATTAAAGTCTTCAAGCTTGCCTTCGCCCTTCTGAATCCTGGATCTCGTTAGCATTCAAGAAAACAACTACAATAATAGTCAACTGAGCTCTGATACCACTTGATCTGATTAGGATCTAGACTAAATTGCGTTTTGAATGCTTAATTAAAACAACTTTGCAAAATTTTAATTCATGCATACATTAACAAAATTATGCATCAAAACTCAAGATGAGAAAGAGAATTTAGAGAGAAGAAGATAGAAGGTGCAAACAGAGTTTGATTATGGAGTTCACCACAAACATGACTACGTCTTTGGGTCGGCTCCAATAGAGTATGACCGATCCGATTAATCTCCAAAATCAAGTACAATGCACCAAGACCATTCCTTCAGACACTTCGGCAGCATAACAAAACTCCGATGTACAAGAATGGCTCAAAGATCTCCTTTCTTCATATCACCTGACACTTGTTTCTCTCACCACTTAACTTCAAAAACATTCTCTCCTTTTTTCAACTCTCACCCTTACACCCCTTTCTTTTATACATGAAATATGCTTAATTAGGCCTAACCATCAAAATAAATGCTTAACCCCCCTTAACAATTCGTGCAACAACTATTTTGTCTTGTACAATCTTTTTGTTCAGTTGGTTAAGGCGAATTTTGGCCATATAGCCCCATTTGGTTAGGCTCAGTCCACTCTCCTTAAACAAAGGCAAAAAAACTCCTTATATAGTTCGGAGTATGCTGGTGGTCTAATAGTACCTTACTATTTTGGATGCCAAGTGGTTGGCGGTTCAAACCTTGTCGGCCACGTTTTAAACCCAATCCACCAACATTAGAAAGAACAAAATGAAACGGCCTCTCAAATATAATTGGTAGCTATATTTGGTGCAACGGCCACCGACGGTTTCAAATCCCAATAGGTCGCAGGTTTGAGCCACAACAAGAATTTTGTTAAAAAGTCCAACTGCACGATGGCATAAACCAATGACACGTGTCACCTTGTTGTTCACCCATTCCTGTTGACGTGTCCACTGAAGAAGCTGCAACGTGTTTGCTGACGGTGACGTACGAATGCCACGTGTCACATAATGATTGGTTTGTACAAGATGACTCAAGTTCCATGTGTCACGCCAGGTTTGTCCACATCATCCATACAGTACGGGCTGACACGTCAGCATGATGATGTCATCAGTTGTACCCTCTAGTCAACCGAACTTTGATTGCCAATATCTTGAGCATACATTGTCAAATTCCAATGAAACGAGCATTGCCGAAATCATCTCAACGAGCCCTTCGATTTGACACCACTTCTGTTGATTTCCAAGATGATTATTTTTTTCACCTTCTGGATGACCCTTGATGGCAATTTGATTGAAAGTTTGACTAGGCATAACTTGAGCAAACGGACTCCTTTTCGCTCTGTTCAAGTTGCGTTGGAATTAGGACGCTGAGCTCTTTCTTATGGTGCATAAATATAGAGATTTGGAGACACTTCAATTTCCACTGAAAATATCCACCGAATCATTCGTGCCCACAAGTGATGAGTGTGTCTGTTGACTGGGAGTTGTGTTAATGGCTGATGGGCCTATCATGTGGTGACATGGGATTTTCAATGGTGCTTGACTCAATCTGAGTCATTCAACACGCCAACTCCTTGTTGCATCAATGACCCAAATTCAAAACATGGAACCAGCCATATGTTGGCTGCTTGAACTCTGCAAATTACACATATTAATGGCACAAGATTTTCGATGGATATCATCCTGATTTCCATGTGTGCGAGTAGTATTTTCTTGGAAATCATGATAGATTGTACACCAATTTCCATAAGCTTGGAAACTTGCAGTGGTGAAATTGACGTTAGCCACTAATTGCTCGATTGCTCGCAATGTAATTGGAGCATTAATGATTACTACACCAGTTTGCTTGATAAATGCTTGTTAATTGTTCATTTGCATCATTGCAATTTTGAGTCTGAATTCATCTATGTTACTGCATTGAGTGGTTGTTGTTCTTGTGAGGCTTTGGGTCTTAGTTTAAAATGAGTAAATCAGTTTCTTCTAGTTCATCATTGTGTAGGAGTGCGATAAACTCTCAGCAGGAAGCAAAGCCAAGTTAATAGAGTGTTATTCCTAGTGCTCTTGGAGCTAATGAAGAAGGCATTGGGTCCCTCTCGAGTATGGTTAGGATTAGTTCTCGGCTCAAAGGCCAGGTTATATAGGTAGAGGTAATGGGTTATCGAAAAGAAAAAGGTTTTGACGAGTGTGGTGGAGAATCAATGGACACAACCAAAGTTTGGGTAGTATGAGTTGCCCATTGAGACCACTGGTGACTCTCATAGCAAAAACTCTAACATTGACTTAGACTAATGTAGCTAACTCGTGGCCTTAACTAAATTGGTCGGTGTGAATGAGGAGGTCGTCCTAGTGTCCTCTATTGTCGTGGTGGCACTGTGTGCTATTTTTGGCTCTATTGTTGATGTTGATAATGATAAGGTGGTGCTCCCACTTCTCACTGAAGTGAGGACACAGAGCGGTCGCTTGTACCATGACCATGTTATTGCTCCTATTTCTAGTTAGTGGTGTGGTCTTCTAGGTCTTGCATTTTTGTTTTGGTGCTGGTGATGTCTCTTTTTGGTCCAACATGGATGAATATGACAAAGCCTTGGTGATGTTTTTCTTTGACTGACTGGTTATAAGGGTCTTAACTATTTTTGATTCCTTGTTTATCGGATGATTATATCCATTAGTATGGGAATTGTGAAATGAAATGAATTTTTTCTAAATTGTAATGGAATGAGCCTGATGCTTGTTGCTCTCCTATTCTATAAAGGAGATTTCAAGGCTCATTTCTGAGGTCGAATTTTTTGGATCCTAAGGTCTAGGTGGTGTACATTGAATGCACACAATGCAAAATTTAGGATGACTTATCTACTAAATTATTTTGGGTAGGATATGTACATAAAATAGTCATAATTTTTTCATGTAATTACTGATATTGAAAGAAATCTAAAAAATTTAAGGCAATTTCTCTCCTGCGTGTGTTATGAATGGAATTATCAAGGGTTCTTTCATTTATCTTCAATGGTATATTTGAATGTATGATTCATTTTCTTGCTTTAACTTAATGACTTAATAAAATTCTTCAAAATGGATTGTAGGTCTGTGATAATATGCTAAGGATCTGATAAGGAGTTTTGTTTTGAATACTAAGAATTCTTGTGATGTAAGGCATTGTAAGAATCATTCATTGGTATCAGGGTTAAATTTTGTGTAACTTCTACCCAATTTAATGAGGTGCTGGTTAATTCATTTAGGGTATATTGAATAACTCAAATCAGTAACCCCTTGCATGTGGATTCAAATTAAGAACATTATTAAATCAAAATTCAATCCATTTTGAGATGCAAATCTCATACAATACCTGTATTCCTAGCATTGGGTGACTATTTGTTCAATGGTCTACCAAGCCCTTGATGAATGGAATCTATTTGAATTTGGTAGGAATTTATCTATGTGTATAGTGTTCTTGAGGCATGAAATATTTTATGAACACGAATAGGAAAACCCTCCTTGGTTTCACCAAGCCTAAAGAGTGGGGGTAAGGAATTAAGAAGCTTTACCGGTCAGTTGACCACTAAATCTTGACAATTCTTAAACATAGAGGTCATCTACCTCTTAGAGAATGTCAAGGCTTAGCTGGGACAATAAAACAACCAACACTATCCTCTTTTTCTGTTGTCTTTACCTCATATTCATTGTAAACTACCTCAATCCAAGGCATAATCCTATTACCATAACTAGGCCTGAAAAACATTCTATTCCAGTCTCTGTAAATATCCTTGGGGTTTCTTGATTCTTCTCTAATGGTCAAAGGGATATTGGATTCCATCTTCCTATAAGAATTGTATGCCTCTCCCCAACTAATCTCATTTTGCACCCAAGACATGAATGCTCTTAGTTGGATATCTCCAAAATACAACAATGGGTTCGAATCTTGGTCTTGAGTTACAACATAATTATGTAAATAAAACTCACATAGAAAATTCTTCATTTCAGGGGAGGCAATCCTATAAGCATTGAGAAATCCAATGGGGGTCTCAATTGAGGGATTCAAACCTGAGATATGCCTTGACAACTAAAAAGAGAGATATTTTTCCTTCAGGTGCAAAGAATAAAATTTTGGAGTTGTTCTAGATTCTAAAATTTGTGGCATCGGGGTTGCAATGCTACCCACCCACTCTTTTAGAGAGGCCATCTCCTCATTCTTTTCTTTAATAATTTCATCGCTCTCTTTAATTTCCTTTTTCAATCTTCGCTTCTCATTTTTCCATTCTTCCTCTCGCCTTCGTATTTCTTTCCATAAATTTAAAATTTTTGTATGCACTAAAAAATCATGAGGATTATGAATTCCTATCAGGGTTTTTGTTGATGGTTGCATCCCATATAGCACAATTTACATAGATTAAGGCCGTTTTACTGGCTTAGGTTGGGGAGGTACAATTTCTTCTCCCACTTCTTGTTGCATGACCTCTTCTTCTTGTTCCTATAGAGGCTACAAGAACTTATGATCTAACTCTTGGTCTTGTTGCAGGAACTCTAGATTTTCTTCATGTTCTCGAATTTCAACTTCCTCAGCAATGGCAACAAGATCCGCTAGGGTCATTTTTTTTGCCTCTGTGAATATATCTTTTTCTTTGAAATTTTCTTGCCCCATTGGAGCCTATGTGATCTTGTGTGATGTCCTTCCATGCTTAGGGTTTTTCCATGAAGGCATATCAACCGCTGGTTTTGATTTCTTGAGAGGGATTTACATTTTCCTTTGGCTGCAGGATGAATAGTGTCATCTTTTCTCATCTTAGGGCTTGACACCTCTCTTTTCACAGGTTGTGTTTTTCCTTTTCCTTTTCCTGCCTCTTCCTTCTTCTCTGCCCTAGTTCTTGCTAGGGTTTCTATTGGAACATCATCATCAGAGTCCGATGAAAAATTTTTGTTTCCAGAGTGCCTTGTTTTAGAGGAACTAATGTCTATGGCCCCTTTTTCTATAGGAGAATTCATACCAGAGCCAACACCAGAGGTTGAAGCACCAGGGTTGGCTTCAGCTATGCTTATTCTCTTGCTAGACCTGCGTGTTTGAGGTAAAGCCCTAGGTTGTGGTTCCTTAGGTCTAAATTGACTAACATTTTCAAATTCCTCCTAGGTCATCTCGAGTGCTACATCATGCAAATATTTTTCAACCAATAATTTAATAAGGAAATGGTGTGAGACAGAGTTTTCCCTACCTTTCGATGTTTTGGTTGTCATGATGGAGAGAAGGTTGTATAAGACATTAGGCACATTCATCCTTCTTCCATGCCTCATAAGACTCAAAAGTTTGGAATGCACTGAATGTAAATTTGACAATCAACCTTCAAATGTGAGGTGCTCGATAATGTTGACAGTTGCTTGCTTCCATGGTTTAGGTAGAGAGATTTTCTTGGCACCCTGCTTGTTTATGCTCATTGAAGGGTCACCATGTATTGTGAATATGGCCTTTGTTAACCTGGTGTCTCTAGAAATAAAATAATGCTCATCGTCAGCAGGTAACCTTGTAACTTCTGTAATTCTCTCCTCAATTGCCACAACTTCTAGTCCTTTTACTATATATTTTCCCTCTTAGAATGTTTGGGCGAACTCAAGTGCAATGCCTTGATCAAAACCATCCAACTTTAGGAAATAGTCCAACTAGCCACAGTTTCAAAATTCAACTAGACACTATGCATCCTGCAATAAGGTATCATGAGCCAAAGGCTCATTTTGAATTAGTCTTCCTCCCATTTTATGTAATCAATGTCACTCTACAAAATTATTTTCCTATAATTCCTATCTAAGAAAAAATTCCTTTCTGCAACACTTGTTAGCTAAAATTATCCTACACCAATGTCGAATGGATTTTCCTTTTCTTCTTTCTTCCTTTACAATTCAAGATTATGACAGGGTCAATAATGGAAAATATGAGGTAATAAAATGAGTTATGATGAAAATGAACGGTGATGAAAATTTAGTGTCACATCACATATTTGAGTCGTTCCTCATTTCAAATTTTAAATCGGATCAGCTAGATTTATTGGCGCAGAAAAATCATGGACTGACATGTGGGCAATGGACATGTATCTTTCCTTCCCTTCTAACCTAAATTTGGACATGTGTCCACACATGCAAGATGGCAGTAGTGATTTGATAGGGGGTATGAAAATTATGTGAACATCCATACTAATCGTACAATGATTAAATGAATGCACTAAAAAGGTACTTAAGAGAGAAATTAATGCATACATACTTGAATTTGTGGAGGATACGCCGTAAAGATCGTGGAGAAAGTACCATTTTATTTTTTAGGAAATAAATTGAGCAATCAATAATGATGAAGTGGAATGTTGTGAAGTGGAATGAATTGATAGAAGAGAGAGAAAGGTGGTATGGATGGGTGGATGGGTGGATTGGTGAAGAAATGTACTACAAAAAGTAGAAGTATTTATTATGACAAGTACATACCTTAATTAGCTAGAAGGAGGGACACTAGGTCCACTGCCTTTGGATGCTAGAAGCTCGGGTGCTATAGGTTGGTTGAATTTCTATAGGAACTCTTCTTTGGAATATGGTTTGTGATACAATTTGAGACAATGGCCATTGACTAGTAGTTTAAATCTAATAGGATCAATGGTGGTGAGGTTAATAGCTCCATTAGGAAAGACATCAACAACTTCATATGGTCCTAACCACCGTGTCTACAATTTTCCTATATTGTCCTGATATCGTGAGTCACAAAGCAACACCTAGACTCCTAGCTGAAATTTCTTCTCTTTGATAAATTTCTCATGCCATTTGATTCATTGATTCTACAAAACTTCAGTATGGTGCAAAGTTAACTTCCCCATCTCATCTAAAGCACTCAACTGCATGATTCTTTATTTTTGTGCCTCAGAAATATTCATCCCTAAGTCTACTGCAGTCCTAAGAGTTTTGTGTTTGAATTCAATAGGCATCATACCTGTCTTCCCATACAATAGCTCAAATGGAGTGAAGCCTGTAGTAGTTTTCTAGGTGGTTATGTAGGCCCAAACTGCTTTTGATAATATTTTTCCCCAATCCTTTTTGTGAATGGCCACTGTTTTGGTTAGGATGGCTTCGATCTCTTTGTTGGTCACCTCAACTTGTCCATTGGCCTAAGGGTGATAAGGAGTAGATGTCCTATGCCTTATGTTATATTCATTGACTAGTGTTGTAACAAGTGTTGAGGTAAATTGAGCTCCTTGGTCAGTTACTATTTCTCTTGGCACTCCATATCATGTGAAAATTTCTTTATAAATAAATTTTGCAACTTTTTTGTCTCTGGCATGTTTCATGGCCTTGACTTCTACCCATTTCCTTACATAATTAGTGCATACTAGAATATAAGACTTATCATTTGAAGGGGGATGAATGGGTCCCATTATATGCAATCCCCACTTGTCAAAGGGAGTGATTACAACTTGGGGATAGAGTGGAATTTCATTTGATTTGTTTGGACTGCCCATTCTTTGGAACCTATCACATTTCCTTGTATATCTTCCTGCATCCTTGTGGAGTGTAGGACAATAGTAAATTGTGTTCAAAATCTTCAATGTTGTCCTTTTGGCTGAAAAATTCCCTCCACAAGGTTCATCATGGAATGCATGCAGAATGTCATATGTCTCATCTTCCCTCACACATCTTCTCATAACATGATCTGGTCCAATATAAAACAAGCATATAATAATCCATGTAAAAGGGAAAGACTTTTCAATGAGTACTCTTCTTTCTTTTGGAGAGAAGTGAAGAGGAACTCTTCTTGTCACAAGGTAATTAGCTATGTCAGCATACTAGGGTGTGTGCACAGTAATAGAAAATATATGCTCATTAGGAAAGGAGTCATCTATGGCCTGATTGTCTTCTGATATGGTCAGTTTGGAAAGAAAATATGAAACAACATTGTCCTTTCCTAGTTTGTCCATAATGGTTTTTCAAACTCCTGTATCAACAATAACCATCTGGCTTGTTGTTACTCAAAAATGCAGGTTTTAACCATAAGAGTTTCCTAGACCCTTATGACATTATTGGACAACATACAAGGCCAATTATGCAATTAAACCTTCTACTCTTTAGGTTCTGCTAGACCTAGGCGGGTGAACCTATATGAAAAATGCAAATTTGAGTTGAATTTCCTGCTAAATAGTCTACCCACAATGGCAATTGGGAACGGATACACAAAATAACTACAACTACACCTATTACATAAAAAGAAAAGATTTGAATATATTGCTTGATAGGAATCTGATCCTTTGGGATATTGCTGATCAGTGCCTCCTGTCTGTTGGGCAATGGAGTTAAAAATAACAAGAATCCAGGGTGTTCCCCAATCTTAATTCAAATTGTTAAGCATGTTTAAAATATGAAATTCTATGACTGGCATATTATTTTACCCAATTTATGGCTTGCATAAATTACTCTTGAATATTTTCCTACCAGGTTCTTCTTTTAACAACCAATAAAAACTCCAAAATCGCTATGAATTGCTTAAAAGAATTTGATTCTGACCTTGCAGACACCTATTAATCAAACCACACAAAGTGAAAATTGTACCATGATAAACCAGGTATATACTTGTTATTCTGATTTAAACGATTTAAGAAATTCTAATTGGAAACAACCAAAAAGGAAATTCACAAATTATGTCATCTCAACAAATGAACTCAGAAAAGATTGCACCAGTTTGAAAATGCCTACTCCATTAATCTAGTTTCAGGAAGGACTCTTCATTTCTTTCATCCCAGTTCTGTTATTACAGTGGAAAAATTCCCACCTCCTGAACCCCCATGACTGATTTTTTTGAAACATTTATACAACCTAGTTCAACAATCACGACTCTTCAATGTACTGGTAAAATATTTTACATTCCATTGACATAAATTAAAATATTTGAATAAGTTGCCTTTCGGAAAATCAAATATTTTCAATTATAGTTCTGCTTTAATTTTTTTTTTTTGCCTTTAATACCTTTTCCATCATTTTATTTTATATTTTTCCGCTCCATGATTTTCCTGTCTCCATGGCTTTCTATTTTTATACTGCTCTACCATGGTCCAACATTTGACCGGTCACAGTATTGTGGTAGCCAGTTTCATTGTCTGCTAACAGTTTACCGCACTACTGCAGTCATTGGCTTAACTGCCAGTGGTACCGTAGTAGCTATCGTTTCCATTGCCTCTGTCGTTGACCGATGACCTACTAACCGTTACCGTTGCCGCTTGCTAACTATTACCATGGTCTCCATGGTGAGCTCATGAACCATTGGTGGTACCATGGTATCCACTTTGACTATCACCTTCGCTAGTGACTAATGGTTTACTGCACTACCGCGGTCAATGAATTGACCGTGTTCGGTAAACATTTCACGCTTGCTCCATTAACTGCTACCCTCACCACCAATGGTTGCCACCCTATTTACCACATTACCGTGGGTTCCTTGATGACTGTTCATGGTTGGATGGTGACTATCTATTAACCACTACCTGTTCACCACAACCACCATGGTCTATGGTTTGACTGTGCGTGGTATCGCGATTAACATTTCTTATAACTGCTTCATCAATAGCTATACTGTAGTCCACTTTGCAAAAGGGTGCGGTAAAGCGGTGAAGGTTAGGAGGGGTAAATAAATGGAGGCAAAGATATTTAAAACATTATGGACGGAAAACCTAAAATTTCAAGGAGCAGATAGTGAAAATGATGGTATGAATGAATAAAATCCTTAAGGGTAATGATCGAAAATATAGGTTAAGATGGGAAAAAACCTTAGGACTTTCATGGAAAATATTAAATCTAAACAAGAGAACCTTAGGGTTTTTGAGTGAAAATTAGGGTTCTAACAGTGGCTCCTATTGGGGATGAGTCATTGTGCAATCACTGCAAGAATCCAGAAAATCGACTAGGAGAGCAGACCGAGCAAATGATATGAAAAATGAAGGCAATGGTAGATGGAGGGAATGAACAGATGAATGATATGAAAAAAGGAGCAAATGGAGAATGGAAAATAATCCTAAACTGTTGTACATGGAAAGGAAAGCAATTCTTTCAAAAAGGGAACTCTTGAGAATGTCCATGTACTGGCAAACCCGGACCCTTCAAAATTTCTTAAACTACTATGCATGGAAATAAAATTTAAAGAGGGTTATTAAGAATTGTCCATGCACTAGCAATCCTTGACCCTTTTTTGATCCTTAAGAGAAGAAATGCTTCAAGAACTACCCATGTATAGGCAAATCCTACTCCTCTCCAGACATGTTCTATAGGAAATATGAATCCTCACCTTCTTTACCAGTTATCACAAAAGGGCCCAGCCATAAATCTTCAAACTTGCCATGCTTCCCCTTATCCTGACACCGAGCATTCCACATCAACACCAAGTCATCCTTGTCAAATTTTATCTTCTTAGCTTTTTTATCAAAAAGGTAATTCATTTGTGACTGCAATTTCACATTCTGCTTCTGAGCAACTCTTCTCACTTCATCAAGCTATGCAAGCTATTCCATTCTTTCCTCCATTGGATTAGAAATATCCAAGTCTTCTTGCAAAATAAAGTTATAAACTGGCAAAAGATTCTGTAATGGAATCCTAGATTGTGTCCCATACACCAATTCAAATGGAGATTTTCCAGTTGCCTTCTTCACTATAATTTTGTCTTCCCAGACAACCAATCTTAACTTTGAATCCCATGCCTTTTTGTTAGTATCCAGTATCCTACTTATTATCTTCAAAAGATTTTTATTACTTGACTCTGCCTGGCCGTTTTCTTGTGGATGGTATGGGGTAGAATAAGAAATACTAATTCCATATGTTTTGCAAAAATCTTTAAACTCATCTAATCTAAAACACATCCCATTATCTGTGATCAATTTGACTAGAGTTCCAAACCTAGTCATAACATTCTCCATCAGAAAATTCAGTAGCACTTTGCTCGTTGCTTGCCTAGTTGGAACAACCTCCACCCACTTAGTAAAATAATCAGTGGACACTAGTATCCATCCGTGCCCTCCACTTGATCTATCCTATATTTCTCCAATGAAATCAACTCCCCATTGGTGAAAAAGTGCTTCTACCGGCAAAGGTCTAAGTGGAAATGCTCCCTGATACTTCAGTTTTCCTCAAAATGTCTGACAAACCTCACACTTTCTCACATACGCAAAGGAATTATTGAACACCCTAGGCCAATAATAACTAGCCTCGATAATCTTGTGTGCAGTAGTCTTAGCAGAATAATGGCCTCAACACACCCCTTCATGCATTTCTTTCAAAAAATATTTTGCCTAGGATTCATCTAAACATAACAATAATATACCATCCCTATTTTTCCAGAATAGATCCCCTTTTAAAAAAACATATTTAGAAGCCTGCAACTTCAAAGCTCTCCTTTGATTATCATTCAATCCTTTAGGGCACTTCATATGTTTTAGATAATGCATTACATTTGTATACCATGAAGTATGCTCAATACTTGCTATGATTTCACCCTTACCTTCCACATTACAGATCTAGTTTGCTTCAATATTTGTTTATGCCATCAGCCTGGCTAGACCCTATCCTCTTACCAACTTGGTAATCTGAATATCCATGTTAAATTCTTGAATTTTGTTAATCCACCTGCATCTTTTCCCTGTCACTTTTGTTTGCACCAGAATATCCTTCACGACTACATGTGGGACATAAGCAATGACCTTAGCTCCAACAAGGTAAGGTCTGAAAGCCTATATTTCCATAATGTCATATTTCAATTTTGACCCCTACAAATATTTACTGAAAAAAGAAACAGGTTGCTCATGACCATCATTTTTTTGTAACATGAAAGCAACTACAGTATGGAATGAAGCAAAAGAAAAAATCTGAAATGTCTTAGTAAAATCAGGGGACTTTAGGATAGGGGATTCTTTAATAGCTCTTTTTATAGATATGAAGGCATCCATAGCTTCAATAGTCCAGTCTAATTTTTCTCCTTTTTTCAATATTTTAGATATAGGTTTAATAATCTTAGCGAAATTGGACATGAACCTCCTAACAAAATTTATTTGGCCAAAGAATGATTGGATTGCTTTGACAATTTTAGGAATGGGAATTTTATCAATGGCCTCTACCCTTTTAGGATCTATCCTAACCCCATCTTTTGATACAATATGCCCCAAAAGTTTACCCTTTGTGATAGCAAAATGACATTTTTAGGATTCAGACTTATACCATATTCCAAGGCTTTGATGAAGATCCTCTCCAAATCAGCAACATGATCCTCTACCATTTTGGAATAAGCAGTGAGGTCATCTTGATATACCACCATTATAGCATTGATTAGATCTGCAAATGCCACATCCATGACCCTTTGAAAGGTAGCTCCTGCTTTTGTGAGACCAAATGGAATTCTTATATAAACATAAGTTCCCCATGGTGTAGTGAATGTTGACTTGTACTGCTCAGATTCTTTGACTTTGACCTGGTTATAACCAAAAAATCCATCCATCATTGATTATAGCTCACACCCTGTCACTTTGTGCAATATTGCCTCCATGTTTGGAAGAGGATAATTATCTTTCAGGGAAGCAACATTCAGATTTCTAAAGTCCACACATAGTCTTATGTCCCCATTTTTCTTCCTGACTGGGACGAAATTTGGAACCCATGTTGAATGCCTAATGGGTTTTATGATACCTCCATCTTTGGGCTTTTCTAGCTCCTCTTGCATCTTAGGTTCCAGAGTTGGGTTGATAGGCTTCTGCTTCTATCTGAATGGGTTTGCGTTAGGCTTAAGTGGAATTTCATGCTGAAAAATATCTTCTCTATATGCCTTCAAAATATAAACCCTTTTTTGTACTAATTCAGTTCCCAAATTTATTTCTTCAATATCTTCTTTCTTAATAGGTGTCTACTTCATGAGAGAACAATCACTCCCATTATACACTCTCTCCAATGCCACGAGCCCTTTTTGAAGCTTGTTAGTTTTTAGCTGCAAAAATTCCTTCCCAAATATAGTCTGTTTCTCATCCACTTCCACAAAAGCATTGAAATCAATCTCCTATGCGTAATTCCTATCTATACAATGAAGAAACTTCAAAAGGTCATTATCATCATCAAAAACATTCCAACTATATATATTGTCAGGGACTACTGGTCTTGTTTTAAAATCAGCCATCAAGTTTTCAGATCTATCTATCGAATCAATTGAAAATGCATCAAATAGTTCCATTGTATCCCACACAACATTCCTATATTGTTTCAGCCTCCTGTTCTTTGCAGCATACTTTGATCTAATTTATGGCATAACTAATTCAGAATCTCCCAAAACAGACAGCTTAATCTTGTGTTTGACAGCCATGTTCAAACCAATCAACAAAGCTTCATACTCAACCGCATTATTTGTACATTCAAAAGCCAACAAAAATGAATATTTAAATGTTGTGCCTTCGGGTGATATGAAAATTACCCCAGCTCCATTACCGTCTTGTCTACAAGCCCCATCAAAGTACATTTTCCACACACCTTGCTCATTTCTAGAAAGAAGTCTATCAATTAGGTTAGTATTCACTAGTTCTGGTTGAGACAATTCTACTATGAAAATCCACAAATGTACATCATAGAAGCAATTAAGTTGTTCTTGAGGAACACACTCAACAATCTGATTCACCCTTGGTTCTCTATATACTTTCACCTCTTCACCATTAACTAGTATTGTGGCATATGATAAGTCAAATTGCACATTACCTCCAATTGCTGCAATCCATTGTCTTGACAGAAGCATTCCAAACTGAGGAGGTGTATCAATCATAGTTATATCAATGTTATAAGTAGTTTGTGGGTAGGCTGCTAATTTTACTTCTACATCTTTCATAATCCCCACTACTGGGACATGCCTACTATCCATAGCATAACATTTACCACCCTCAATATCTATCCACATGCCAAGTTGTTTCATTACCCCTACTGGCATAATATTTATAGAAGCACTTGAATATATCATGCAATTTCTTACCAATTTACCATTTACAAGGAAGGTAGTGAAAAATGGATCAATTTGTGGTCTGTTCATCAATGCATCATTTAAGCCAATTTCTGAATTTTTAATCTTTCCTTTCTTATCAGCAATTGCAGGATTCTCATTTTGTTCAAAGTTGACAACTTGATTCCTCCCACCAGACATTAATTGAATAACACTCTCCCTATACTCTTTAATTTTCATCAGTTCAAGTAACGGGACAAATATTTTTACTTGGGATAAAGCTTGCACAAAATCAAAAGATGCACCTTTAGCTCTTATCAAATTCTTTTGCTCTGTTGGTTCACCTTTGTACTCATCTTTCTCCCTCTTTGATGTCTGATCCATTTTTTATTTATCCTTGGGGAATGCTTTATTTTCTTCTTTGGGAACATACTTTTGTTCCTTGTTATGAGGGGGCTCATTATTTGTCTAATTTGATATTTCATGGGACATCTTTTTATCTTTCAAAAATATTCCTTTTGGAACACCTTCATTCTCATTCACTATTCTATTCCTCAGTTGGTACTTGCTTTTATCCAGCTCAACTACTGCAATAGTCAATATTTTGATTTCTTCCTCAGTTGGTCTCTTCATATTTCCCTTATTAGTTTTTGATATGATGCAGTAGGTAAACCTTGTTCATCATCACTTTCTTCACAATCAGAAAAAATCTGTTTCTCTGCCATGTGAACATTATATTTTTGATGATCAACATCATATTCGTATCCTTCCTCTTCTAAAGATGAATATCCTTACTCTGCTGAGTGAAGAATATGAGAAGTCAAATAAATGTTATTGTCTTCTTCATTATTGTTTTCTACCATATCTTTTCCTGACACTGACTAAGCTACAACACAATGTTTTGAAGAATGTGGCAAGTCACAAACTGAGCACCAAGGACCATTACCAACCATGTATGTCCCCCTTTTATTCAAAGGGTTAGGTGTCTCTTCATTTCTTGGCCCATCCATGACTGGCTTTCCATTTCTCTAATTTGTATTATAAGGCATGTCATGTAGTCTCGGCCTCTCATTCCTATATGTGTTTTCTTGTTTATTTGGAGGAGCATATTGGGGAACCTT